>CAJGYO010000010.1:69779249-70979249 GCA_904845875.1 Miscanthus lutarioriparius
TTATGCCATTTTACCAAGTATAACATTCTTTACAAAAATGACAAGCTAGCAAGGTCTATTTTAGCGAAAATAGTAAACCCTATAGAAAAGTGTCAAACAGCAGATTATATATTTTTCCTAGCATCATACTAGTGCCATACTACTGTACAGAAATTTACATGTTAATATGTTGCATATTTTTATCCCTACAATATTCCTTAGAAAATACCATTTATTAATAGATAAATAGAAATACCATATTTAAATCAAGTTTACAGCAAGCTTATTATTTTTCCTAGCTAGAGCATGTCAATACAAAACCCACAAAATTGGAATCACAATTTTAGGAGTTTTCTAGCTCAAAATATCTAATTTACAAAATTGTAAACATAAAAAAGCACTTATTTAAATACATTTTAATCACCATGCAAAATACCAGAAACTGTTCATTTCATATTTTTATAAAAAATTACACTTCATGATGAACACTTCAACATTTGGTTCACAAAAATTGGACCTGTAGAACTCCACCTATGATTTTTCAAAGTTACATTCAAATCTGAAAATAAATGCACTAGCTTTCTAATCCACAGCCACTGACAGCCGGGACCCTCCATTCAGTCAGGCCCGCATGTCATCCGCACCGAAACAGGGGAGCAGCGCGGGACGGCGCTATCTCGCCGGCGGTGACCTCACCGGTGACGGCATCTGGACTACAGTGACCCCCACTACCTCCCGCGCGCACTGGTGCAACAAATTGGACCGATTAACGGAGTTAGCTACTACGGCTGCGGCCATGGCGATGCGGTGGACTTCGGTCAACGGCGATATGCCGATGGTGACCATGATGACTCAAACCAGGGCTTGTACAAGCATCTAAAGGCTACGGTGCACCTATTGTGCACCCAAACGCGGCACTCGGTGGTTGGAGTTGGCCGGACCACGGTGACGGACCACGACGGCGGAATGCCAGAGAAGTTCGTGCGCGACGCGGGAGCCTTACCGTGTGCGGCTATCGGGCAATGCGAGCGCGGTGAGACTCTGGGGTGATGGTGGAGTGGTTGCGGTGGTGGAGAAGTGAGGCGAGGCAAGCTTGGTGGCCGGCAAGTGACGGCGGCGAGCTTGGCGCTGCGGCTGCGGGTGCTGCGGACGGCGAAGGAGGAGGCAGAGAGTGAAATGATGGCGCTGGGAGGGGCCTGGCGGTTCAGGGCAACGGCGACGCGCGGCCTCCTCCGGCTCCACGCGGCGTTCGTGTTCTGGCGTCGGTCAGCCACCGAAGACCGAACGATGCAGTCATTAGCGTTCGATAGCCCGACTGACAGCGCAACTTGACAGCGTTCCAACTCCTAATCCAAGGCATATTAGCGAAAACTTCCTAAACCAAAGTCGTAGACCTATATACCATCTTCAACTTCTATTAAATGATCAAGGCCTAATTCACCAAGAATGAGGAGTAAAAACATCACCAATGTTGAGCTATCGATTTTTGTGAGCTCAAAAAGACTAAGCTATGCACATAATTAGCTCATGATCCAAAAATAAAAGTTGTTTATCTACTCAAATACTACAACTTTGCTTTAGTGACCACATACATGCAAAGTCTCTATCATATGGTTCAAACTTGGTCAAACCCATTACATTCAAATGATGACTTGTACTTGAACTATGACTTAGTGACCAATTTAGCCCTAGCCATGAATACCAAAGTTGTTCATAATGACACTCTAAACATGTTTAAGCAATTTATAAGGTCACACAATCATTTCATACATGGGTTGCCCATAAAGCTTTCCAGATCAACATACCTAGCATCACTTAAGTACTTGATTAGACAAAATGATCTTCATGAACATTGTTCCACTAGTCATCCTAAGTGTAGCTAATATGTTTTAGTGACTAACATCAACCATTTACATGTATTCACTCATGATCATATGCATAGATACAAGGAAACATAAAATAACAAGCATGTTTCATATGTTTCAATCACATGTTTCAATTGTAAAATCTTATATATGAATGCTCGATGCTCATGCTCATGCAATGCAAGTCAAATTATGCAAGGCTAACACCTAGGGTGTTACAGGGTCGATGTGTGCCTGCTGATCCATTGCTGGGGTAAACCCATGAGGGATGGGATCAACTAACACCCGACGCACAACCACGTCCAAACATTGCAGCTGGCTCTTCATAGCCGATCTCACATAGTTCCCCCACTGATCCGCACAACCAATTGAGATCATTCGCCTGAAGATGTTGGGAGGAGAACCTAGGTGCAGTACACCATCAACTACAATGCCATCATCTCCAAGGCAATGCAGCTCCTCCCGAGCTCTTGTAACCATCTCACTAAATGAAGGTCTATCATTGAGTAGCATAGGCACGCTTTGCATGTCAACAAACTCAACATATCCATAGCGATCGCTTTCAACGGTGCCTCCATGATATATGGTCACTAGGTTGTCCATCTAGTTCAAACACATAACGAAACACATGTCCTTTAGTCCAAATTAGACGATAGATAGTACCTAACAAGTACTTTCTAACTACAAACTAAGTAAATAAGATAATAACTACGTATATATATACAGTGTATGTAACTACATATCTAAGTAGCTATCTAACTATATCTATATACCTATATATCTATGTTTCTGTCTATCTACATATATATCTCACTAGATCACTAACTATTTAATCATCACATTAACTAATAAATAACAAATGCCAACTAAGTAGGTACATTGCATATTCATAATTTTTACCTTTCCAACGACTGATCCACGGGCGTGGGTCAGGTCGACGATCTGGGCTGACGGTGGCACGACCGGCCGCTGTAGGTGGCGGGGTCGGCGGTGGCGCGGCCGACGACAGTGGTGGCGCACGGCGGGCGCGGGATGCCCGGGGCTCCGCGCGGCGAGTCCGGCTCGATGGGCGCAGGAGCAACGGCGGCCACGGCCGAGGCCGGCGGTGGAGGGCGTGAGCTAAGGGTCCATTTTCTGAATTCTTTCTGCCAGGGGTCTATTTGTGAGAAACTTTCAAAAAAGGGCTGAAATGTAAAAAATTCGGGCGGAGGGAGGAGGAGCCGCGCCGACGCCCAGACGAAACCCTAACTCGGGATTTGCCGCGACTCTGTTTCGCGACTTCGGGAGCGGACGAGCGGTTCGACTGAGGAAAGTGAAATAGACTGAAGGGTAAAACTATTTTTGGTGTAGGTGCCTTTATTTTAGCCATTTAATCAAACCATTTCTCACGATGTTACATGCCAGGGGTAAATGGGAGCTTTATAAAAAAAACGAGGGTAAAATCACAAAGTTAAAAAAAAGTTCAAAATCACCATTGAACTATGAAATAGGGGCAGAAACACCAAAATCCCTTACTTCTAAATAGATGCTATCTTCAGTTGAAGCATTGATGAAATTGGTTTTAATCATTGCATTCACTTGAAAGTGTTAAAGAAGCTTTGGTTAAGTTAGAATTTTTTTTTCAAGAATACATGTTTCCAGTTCCAACTCTGGTTAGGAGGATCCAAAGGCTGCATACTCTGATCTTGAAATGATAAGAAGACTGAAGAAATAGCTGAGTTTCTTGAGGCATCCTTTAGAGCAAAAGCAGAATATCTGGAGGTGAGCCTTTTGGCTTTATTTATTTACTTCAGTACCTCTTAGCCACACATGTTGCTTTTAAGAAAGGATAGCCATGCATTAATCCAAATCTTTGATCTCACTATATTGGGAAGAGTTCCTTTTATGGATTTCCAGTGAACTCAACTTATCATGCCGTCATGGGCAGTCCATCTTGATACTGCTAGGCGAGAATATTTACTCGGATTACTGTTGGTTTCAGCTTATGTTTTTGTCTTCTGGTCAAAAGCTAGAAGGTGGAACAAACAGCTAGATTTTGAAATTGGATTTCACGAAGCAAACGCTGCATTTGTATTAGAGGTCATAAAAAGCAAATCTGAAGACACTCTTGCTGGCTTCTATGGGATCTGTTCTGGGGGTATCTATTTTATTTATTCTCTGGTGTACAGGATGCGCCGTCGACCATGGCTCTCAATGGAAAATAAATGTAACATCCATGACACTATCGCGTGTTCCGGAGCCAGCTAGGCGAGGTAGGAGAAGGATCGAAATCTTGAAGAAAAAGCTGCGCTGCAGCTTGGTCGAAACCAATGACTGTAGGTATGCAGATGCTGTTACTCGTAGGAAATTTTGATACGTACCATACGGTAAACGATAGTTCCTGTGAAATAAAGTTATCCTTTTAGCTGTGGGTTGAATTTTGATATGAATGTAAAAATGGTGTTGGTGCTTAGCATTAGCAACCAACTCTTGTTGTAAATATACAATTTATTTCTACATGAATTCTTGTCATCTATTACAAGAATTGAGGTGCCAACTCCTACGGCAAATACACATTTTTATTACTATCTACATTCTTGTTATTTCCTATATGAATTCTCTCGAATGTGCATTAATATTTCTTGAAATTTTCACTGTAATTCCTCATTTACGAATTAACTTTTTGTGGACATGTGCGTGCCGCACGTGCGTGGCCACTAGTATATCAGAAAAATATGTATCAATTTTCTTCTAAAACTGTTATTTATCCGTTAATGTTCTATTTAAAGTTATTTGGATCTTATTTGTTTTAAATAAATAATGAGCAAGATTATAAGGAATAAAGTAATACAACTATAAATAAATACAAGTTTCAAATAGCTATAAATTGGTCATGAACGGATAGATAACACTTTAAAAAAATAGCACTAGTTTTCATATTTCCCTCATTTAAAATAAATTTTGCATTAGGTTAAACCATATTTTTTTATTACTTTTACAAAATAGAAAACACCATCCAAACCATTGAGAGGATCAAATTTGATTGTCTTGTTTTGATAGTTTAGCACGTCCGATACCCGGTTTTGTAGTTCGAGATTGAAAATGAGATGTGCAAGTTGTAGGTTAAAAAAAATACACTACTCTCTCTTAAAAAGGATATGGGAGCAAGAGGGAGCCAGCTGAAGCTCTCTTTTGCCGTCTCCTGCTCATTCCTTATGCAGCTCCGGTCATTGTTTTCTGATACAGCTGTTTCGATTTTGAGCGTTTGGTTGGACAGACGGTGATGATGCCTGTGAAATTAGTAAACAAGCTCTACCAAAGAGAATATTAGAATCACTTTTGACTCATGGACCAGAGAATCCACTTCATTAGGCACTCACTACAATCCCTTGTCCTTCGATCGATCGCATCACAACAGATAAAGACGATGGAAAAGTTGGCTACTCGATTATGACTTGCTTCGGCAAAACGCATCCGGTGCTTTATATAACAGGACAAGTTAACTTTAGTTGCTCCAAATCTTAGAGAACAGTGATCGCTCGAGCCGATTTTGCAATAAAGCACGCGTGCCTACTTTTTGTGTCTAATATAA
The DNA here is from genome assembly GCA_904845875.1 of Miscanthus lutarioriparius. NCBI lineage: Eukaryota > Viridiplantae > Streptophyta > Magnoliopsida > Poales > Poaceae > Miscanthus > Miscanthus lutarioriparius. The sequence continues at coordinate 69,784,665 of CAJGYO010000010.1, forward strand.
CATGCATGCCTTATCAAGCTAGGATCGTGCAGTGGTGGCGCTTCAGTCCTTGGGCTCAACGGAAATTGTACTTTTGATCTTGTATAAGGAACAAAGGAAATTACTACTATTTCGGAAATCTAAGGACTTGATCGTATGGATATGGAAAATACAGGATTTCCGGTCCTAGCGGAAAAAAAAGGGAAACAGATACTCAATTTAAAGTGAGTAAACAGAATTTCATACTCGATCTCATAGATGCCGTATTCGATGAAAGAAATTCTCCCCAACCATTGTAAAAAATTTCAATATGTTAATGTGTTACAACGTGAAAAATTCTAATAATATAGTCTAAAACTTAACATTATGCAATAATGTTTATACATGGGAGGCTGTCGGGCTGCTAGCTAGTACCATCGTTGGCATGCATTACACGGTGACTTTCCATGGTTTGAACTGCACTGTCCATATATCTCCAGAAATGCGATGGAATTAAATGTTGAGTTCAACATCTTTTCTGTGCCTTTCTCTTATTTGAATTCTTTTTAATTTGAGATTGTTCTCAATGTATATATCTCCACATTCCTATCAATTCTTTTATTCTATCTAAAACTGTTTTTCGTCCCTTAGAATTTATTTCAGGGCTGTAAAAGATATTCTAATTTACTTGAACAAGGCCCAGGCCTAAAGCTCATCTAACCATTATCCACCATCACCTATTTTATTTTCAAAAATACCTTACCATTCTTCTCCACAAAACAGTCTGGGCCTTCGGGAAACGGTAAAATATACCTTACCGTTTCTGTGTCCTTGTTTCTTATCCACAAAGCAGAAACGGTTCCTGCTACTCTACTCAAGCGGGGAATACACATAGCAAGCAGCCAAGAGCCAAGCACCAAAAGCCCTCTCTCTCTGTTCCTCCACCATATGCAGAAGTCTCCCTCTGTAGAGTTGTACCTCTATGTAGAGTTTCTTTTGAAAGCTATAAGTTCTATACTTCTAGATATGGACTAGAGTTAAATTGATACAAGAACTCATGGAAGATCGGGATCCAATTGCAAATGCTAAGTTCATTTACCTATGCTATGCTTGCAATTGCTAAGTCTATTGATTACATTTATCATTTTTGTATAAAACACCTTTATGCAAAATTAATTGTACTGCTTGCTACTATCCAAATGCATACTCCTTTGTCTATTATATCGGGTAAGTCCTACAGAGTACAATTAAGTACTCACCCTATTGGATCTTGAGTTTTGTAGGTAATGTCGTCCCAGTGCATGGCTTCTTCTATGCTCCCGAGTCCTAGGAGGATCAGGAGTGGTAGATAGGCCAAGCCTCGTAGATGTGTGGTCGTGGCACACCCATACATTTGTTATCTTTGAAAAACCATGTTAAAGACTTCCGCGTAGACTTTGATGGTAGTATGTGATGAATAAGTTTGTGAAACAACTTGTCATGTAAATTTAAGTATTTTGAACTTGTAATAGGTTCTACCTCTAGTTGTGGTTGTGATGTATTATCTCTCTTTAGGTTGATTCTGGATGAAGGTTGGCATTTAATAGTACATCGTGTGGGAGGTATATCGGGATGACCGATTAAGTGAGCCATCCAATTTAATAGTTAATGAAAGACTATCATCTTGGGTACTCATTTAAAAGGGCGTTGATCCTGACAGAGATCTAAAACTTTAATTTTGGTCGTTTCGCATTCTGAAGTTTGACAAAATTAAATTTCAAATTGTCAAATCATGAGATATACTTTTAGGACCTTAAATGATTTCAAATGAAAAACTCAACTACAAAGTTGTAGTTCTTGTCGAGATCTACAACTTTGGTTTTGGTCGAATTTCCATCCGAGGTCGTTTGAAAAATTTAAATCAACAATGTAATAATCCTACTTTAGTAAAGCTGGATAGGGTGTGTAAGGGACCGTGATGCCTAATAGGGGGGGTTGAATTAGGCGACTTAAAACTCTAACTCTAAACTACAGCCTATTTTTCTACCCTTAGCAAAACCTATGCAAATGATAAACTATCTAAATGTGCAACTATAGTTTTGCTAGTATGTTGCTATCTCTACCGCAAAAAGGAGTTATGCAACCTAGGTTCCAATCCTATCAACTAGCCTATCACTAAGCTAGGAAGTAAAGCACAAACCGAGATTGCAATATAAATGCGGAAGCTAAAGAGTAAGGTAGAGATGTGCAAACTCCCGTCGATGACTCTGGTATTTTTACCGAGGTGTCGAGAAGCATGCGAGCTTCCCCCTAGTCCTCATTGGAGCCCCTCACAAGGAATCCCTCGCAAGGGCCAAGCTCCCGATCGGGTAACTCCGTGGATAGCTCTAAGCCTTCCCCACACGCAAGCGGGTCTTCGTTGAAGCCACTCATGGCAAAGCCTCTCCCAGATGCTCCCCGCCGTCTTCAGTATCAACCTTTTTGCCAAAACACCATGGGCTTTGTTTCCTTCGGTACACGGTGGTGGCTTGGTGTGGTCTCACAAGACTACAAGCCCCTCTGATGTACAACCATTGGTACGTACAAGCACCGAGAGATAAGAGGTATTCTAACCTCACTATACACTAGGCCTAAACCTAGAGCTAGCGCATAAGCAGTGGTCTAACTAACCTAAGTACTTCGCAAAGCATCTACGCTAATCATCAAGTGTATCACTAAGCACTATGCATATGGAGAGCACTAAAATGGTGTATCAACACCCTTGATATGTTTCCTCACTTCTCCTCTTCTCAAATGGCCGGTTAAGGGGTCTATTTATGAGCCCCATAGAGAAAGTAGTCGTTGACGGTGAAACCCAGCTTTCTGCTACTGACCGGACGCTGCTGTCATCCTAAGCGGACATGTCCGATCGTCCCGACCATTGAGCGCGCGTGTTGATCGGACGCACTACCGAGTCCGATCATCATCTATCGGATGCATTCGGTCACATTTGCGCCGCTCTGGAACCTCTCTGGACATGATCGGACGCTGCACTTTGTGCGTCCGGTCATCCAGTGCCGCTGCGTTCGGTCCTCACTGAGTTGTTGTCGCGACGATGAACATTGAAGTCCGTGCGTCCAGTCACTACCTCGCTCAGCATCCCGTCGCTGCTGCTGACGCCTGCTATTGCCGAGCAACTGATCGGACACGTCCGGTCCTCATAGGGCCGTGTCCGGTTACCTCTATCGAGCTCATTTCTTCGCGATCTTACGTCCGGCTTGGTTTCCATCTTCGTGCTTGGACTTTGCTTGATATCTTGGGTCTTCTCTTGTGCTTCTAGGGTCTTGCTTATGGTGTTGATCATGGGTTCATGATGTCGCCTTCGTCCAAGTCACGTCTTGCACCCTATTGAACTACCAAACAATTACTTGCAAATTCATTAGTCCAATTTGGTTGTGTTGGTCATCAAACACCAAAATCCAAAGTAAATGGGCCTAGGGTCCATTTTCCTTACAGGGTGTTTTGTCTAGTGGACTATTACTGTTGTAGGTGTTGCAGCCACCTCCCTTCTGTGGTGCATTGTTTCCACGGTCGTAGAGCGAAGGACCACGTCCACAGCTACGCTGACCTCCCTGGCCACCATGACCGCGACCTCCATTTTGCACTTCACCATGTCCTCGGCTGGCTGCATTAGTGGAGCCAAAACCATAACCTTCCCCATAGGCGAGGTCCATCTGAGTTTCAAAGTTGAGAAGCTATGAATACTGCTCACCACAGTGATCAGCTCCACCCTAGAGGTAAGGGCAGTAACCAGTGATGTGAAATCTTCCCCAAGACCGGTGAGGATGTATTCCACTAGTTCTTCATTGTCCAGCCATCTTCCGGCTATCGCCATCTTGTCACTGTTGGTATTTCTTAATGTCACTACTAAGAACAAGGTTTTGAATTTAATCCCCGGCGATGGTGCTAGAAATGCTTGTTGGCATTGATTAACGTCGCTACTAAGAACAAGGTTTTGAATTTAATCTCTAGCAATGATGCTAGAAATGCTTATTGGTATTTACTTATGACTTGAAAGAAAATATATGAATGAAAAGAATCCGCAAGTGCATAGATAATATACCATTGTAGCACTTCACGTGGGAGTATGCCAGATATCGTTATTTATATTTTTACCACAAGGAAGGACGGACAATTAGAATATATTGATAAATTATACATATGATGGAGAGATAAACCATAACCAAACTTCTACTCACAACAGGGGTAAGTTAAGAGATAAATATGATAAATAATGATAAATGATCACTCAGAGTACTCCTTTCTATGGCATTAGCATTGCTAAGTAGAATATTAGAGGAATAATTCCTAAGTCATTCTTAATCACAAGTCAAAGCATACACTGATTAGTGCAATTACACTTAGTAGTCATGGCTAAGATCAACTTCATATCTACACATAAGGGATATTACTAAGGAAGATTAAGAACGGAGCTTGTCTTCTTTCGTAACTAGATCCTACTTGTCCTATATTCGGGAAGTGGACTACAAAGGACTCAATGGGAGTGTCACATCCGCGATCTACCACATGGCCTGGAATAGAGGGTGCATCCATAGGTAAACAACGTATAAGCACCATGCTTACACAATGTCGACCACTCAACCTTGGTACCTTGGAGCGAGCGCTATACGAACTTATGCTTGAACATGATGATAATCGAACTATACTAAGCATATAATCAAAGTAGATGATGAACATGATAACTAGGAACATGATTAATATGAAGAACAATGTCATAACAATTGTAGCAAACATATAAAAGTAATGAGAGATAAAAAGAGAGGGTGTACAAAGGCTATACCAAGCCACGCTCTTGACATGATCAGGAATCCAAGCGAAGCTTGCCTCCCTCTAGATCTACCATAGCTAGCTATGCCCTAGAATATGGTGGAGCTCTAAGGATAATTTGGGTTTCTGTCTTCTCAAATGACTTGATCAGGGTTTGATATCAGGGGGGTGGCAAGGGCTAGTATATATAGGCTAGAACATCAATCCTGAGCCCTCGGATCAAACCAACTTGAATGGATGGCGTGGATGCAATCTAGGAGGCGGTGGAGAACTGACATCAGGAGGTGGAGGCTGAGTGGCCCCCACAGACTAGCCGGCCTGCAGGTGGCGGCCTCTCGCCCTCCGCCATGGTGTGGTGTCCTCATGTATCTTCTAGATCCTTCTAGTGTTGTTTATGCCGCGAATAAGCACGATTAATTCTAACATATACGTCCACCTTGATGGTTTCCTAGATAAACCCTGCAGAAAATACAGATTCTCCAAAACTCATAGAATTTGTTAGTTTAAACCCCTAAGTCTATGTTGGTGATTACTTTCATGCCCTTATACAAGTTATATTGATGGTTTACAATGGTTGTTAACTATCGTCAACGAACTCCCCAAGCTTAACCTTTGCTCGTCCCTAAGCAATGCTAAACTCAGCAAATGGATCAGGAGTTTTAGGATTTTTGAAAACATTGATGCAACTCCTCACAAGTACACATGCGTTCAAACAAGAATTCTCCTCCGGATTAGAATAAATTGATCTGACTTTCAAACTTACCCATATTGCCTTTAACCATGGGGCTTCTTAGCCTTCACTTGGGTCTTGAGCAATTGAAAGATAGAACGATCAAGTCAAGCACTATGTCTCAAGTTCTTTGCTCAACCATTATTTCAGAGTTTTTATAAGTTTTCAAAACAAAACTCAGAGCTTCCATTGTATGATACTCTCAAGTCTCTCAATATATGTAGTATTTGTGGATCCTCACCAAGGCAATAGTGATGTTATGCCTTTTCTTTTCCTATAACTAAGGCTTATGTGGAGCTCATAGCCGTGGAAAAAGCATGGAAAAGCATACTTGCAATACACATATTGTAAAGTCAAACCTCGGATCCAAAGAGAGTTAAGTCATACAATCAAATCAGGATGTACATGTGTATTGATGTATGGTGGATATATATATGATAGCTAACCTAATTCTACTATGCTCCTTGAAAACATATCTCTCTCTTTATCTTGGGAAAGATTTGCAAGAAAACATGGGCTATCTTATTCATCTCTTTTTTAGGCGGGCATCTAAGTACCCATTGTTTTAGATATCTCGGATACTTGTCCATTTTTTCTCAACTTTTTTTATGAAAAACTTTTGCATAGCCCCATGCTTCTTTTCTACAACAAAACTTTTGAGAGATAACAACAAAAGCTTGGAGCATTTATTTGGTGAATATCCTATCAAGCATATTTTTGGTGTTTACTCCCATTGTAGGGGTAAAACATTTTTAGGTGGATCTAAATGGAAAGCATGTTTTTGTGCCTACCCCTAGTGTAGGAGTAGTGTATATGTGGGTGGTGTGTACGTGATCTTGATTTTAAGAGCATGACAAACCTCTCACAAGGGTCAACAAAGCTTGACTAAACTCAATGTAAAACAAGCAGCATATAAGAGTAGAAGTTTTCCTAGCCTAAATATCATATATGGCTCTGGTAGGAATTCAAGCTTTGTCATACAAGAACTCATCAAGTAGTATTTTTATGTTTTTCAAAAGATAAATCTCCAGAACTTTAGTATCACCTGGAACAAGATAAAAAGCAGCTCAGACCTTCTCATATCTTATCCATCAATTTCCTAGACTTAGATCAAGCATATGCTACCCACGAGTTTCAAGTTCAGAGTAAATTCTTATATCAAAACAGTCTTATCCAAAACTCAGGAGAATTCAAGGCTGAAAATTAGGTACTTGAAAGGAATTACAACAGAGGAACTATTCATCATTTCCATTTAAGAGATTATCTTCAGAGTCCTTTTTATTTATTCAACTCTTAAATATCAAACTAGACACAAACTTTTTATTTTGTTTTCATTTTTTCAGATCACACATTACTAATATATATTTAACACAAAGATGAATTTTATTTTATTTTTAATTATGCATCTTTTTTAGCATGAAGCAAACTCATAGTAGAAAGACCAAAAGGAAAGAAATACTTAGCTAGATATCCGAGGGATGCCTTCCCCCAAGCTTTTTATTGGCATGATTGTTCGAACTTGTACTTCTCAGAGTGGTTTCACCAGCGGATGTCTTTCTCATCCTTCAGGAAGTTGACTTTCTCTTGGAGGCTGGACTCTGGGTGAAGCGAGATGCTTAGAGTCATTTTATTTCTGGTTTATGATGGGTAAGTCTAGCTGAGTACCTTCTCGTACTCAGGGTTTTATTTCCCATGTTGCAGATGGCACTGTGTATCATGGTTATTGCAAGAGTTGCTTCTATCCCGCTGTGGATGAGGAGTAAGCCTTGGGCAGGCTTCTTATTAATCCTTCTACATGCTTTTGTGGACCGTGATCGTATCTTGGCACTGTATCAAACTATGTTGGAAACTTTACTTTCGAACTTAATTGCTTCCGCTTTATCTATCAAACTTGGTTTGTAATAACTGGTTTCATACTCTGATGATGAAAATGTATCTGTGAACTTTATGTAATATGTGGCATGTATGTTGAATCATGTACGATCTTGGTTGTTGTAAATCGTTTATCGAGACCCGTCGTGGTACTCGATGGACTACCGGGTTTATATGGGTTCAAGTATGACAATGCGACCGCTTGCAGGACGCCATTGTACTTGTACTCTTATAAATTGGTCGGTTCTGCGACACAGTAGCCGCGTTCGCCGCCAGTTGGAGGTTCTCCAACTGCACCATCAGGGCTAGCAATCACAAAAACAAAGGGGCTATCAAGACAAAGATAGTGGAAATTGAAATGAAGGTTTTCTTGGAGTTCATCTTACCCGCCACCTTGGCATCAGACTTGGCCAGCCATGACCAAGCAGCGTTGGTTTCTTCCTCGGCGGCGAGGAGGACGGCTTGAGAAGCCTCGAGGTGGCTCTCAAGCTGACCGTTCTCCTGAGTTGCCTCGAAGTAACGGTCCTTGGCTGCCCTCCATTCCTGGAGGAAACACCGGGCGTCGTCGTCATTGTAGGAGTCGGAGGAATCCAACGACAAGTCCGGCACGACAGCAGCAGATGCGGCGGTAGAAGGCTCACCAGTCCTAGGAGGAAGTGGCCGGAGGCTGTCATTGTGGATGAGCCTGTAGATGCATTAGTAGATGATTCTTGCTATGGATGGGAGCGTTCAATCTTACCTCATGCGGCGGAGCCACTGGCCGATCGGGACCTCCTCCTCCGGTTGATCTTCCGCTGCATGCTTGCCACGATGATCTTCTCCTACCATGGATGCTGGCCTAGATCATGGAAGAAGAAGGAAACTGCTATAGGGTTTGTGAAGGCGGAGAAGCACAGAGAACAGAGGCAGTTGCAAATGTAGACGTGTTTGAAGCCAGAGCCCTTGGCTAGTATTTATAGCCATAGAGACGGGATGGTCGATATCTCAGAATATGCAAAGGCAAGCCCAATTAATGAAAGAGGGAGCACCATTCTGCTAGTACCGAGGGAAAACACGGTGATTGATGACCGAGGAGGAATTTGAAAAGTTTTACCATGAGAGCCATTTTTAGATTTAATCGAGTCAGATCGAATCAGGAGTCAAAATTGGCTAATCTGAAATGGTTATTCTACTGAGTGTCGAGGAGACACAACAGGCCAGATAACTGCTCCCCTTACAACTACTGTGTGGGTATGCAGCCATTCTTCCTTGCAAAAAAATCTGAGTTGCATTGTGGCATATTAAGAGTTGAAAGAACTTAACAGCCGATGATTACAAGGTTTTGATTGTGATCGGCTTCTCACTTTTGCAAAACATGAGGGCAGGGCAAAAGGGGAGTCACTTTAAACAAAGAAATTGTTTGCTAGCTTCTCCTATTATAGACTAAGAGTCGAGGAACACTTTGTTCACAATGTCTTTGGCCTGGGAAACAAGGGCTACGAAGTTGGCAGTGTTGAAGAAGTCCTTGACCAGGCGCTCATCATGGTCCTCAGGATGTTCGGTGATTGGGAAACCATGGGGAAGAAGTCGAAGCTTGTGACCAGAGTGGGCTTGCGCAATAGCCAATGGCATGGCAGCGCCAAGATGAACACCGTGAAGGGCAACTTCTCTGACGTGGGTTGGGACATCGTACAAGCGAACCACCGGCACAGCGCCCCTAGCATTGACAAATCTTTGACAAATCTTAATGTATACTCAGTAGCTGATCGAAGGCTTTCCAACTAGGCTGATAGGTCTGAAAGGATTCAAAGAAGGGATAATCAAAATCTTGAAGACAAAACTAAGAGAACAGAGGATTGTGGTGGATGTCTCACCCATGATTGTAGCCTCGGCCTCGGCCAGCCTCGCTTGAGTGGAGTTGGCCCAATGATCCAAGATGGTGAGAGCATCCTATAGCGTGTTCAGATGAAAGTCCATCCACCCAAGATCACAGGTTGTGTTCTCCTAGTGACAAAGGCGCTAGTGTGGTGGCACAGACTCATCAAGGGCCTCTTTAGCAGACCTCTTGCCGTTCCCCGTGTCCTTGAGCCTATTAGAAAGCAAAATCGCACTAAAGACACAGAAGGTTTGGGATGAAGTAGGTTGTTTTTTGATCCACAACCATGGACCGTATATGTAGCCTAGGACATGAGAAGATAGACTTTGTTGGGGTTATGGAATTGGAGTTAGTTATGGAAATGGATCAGCACTCCAGAAATTTAGGGAACGGTTTTTGGAAGCGCGATGGATTTAGACTTATTGCTTCCCATAATTATAGATACCGTGGGATTGATACAAAAGGTTTACATTAACCAACGTTCGACCCACTAAGACTTCATTGGATTGAAGGGAGTCTGAATCCCCACAAGGCCGAAGGGCATCATGGACCAAGTCATATCAACCCATTTCATCGAGAGAGAAAGGAGATCGCCTGCTAAAAGGATGCCCATATATCCCACCATTTTCTCGGCATGAGCATTTGATAGAGTGAACAAGGGGAAGGTGTCCACACATTTGAACCCTTGCAAACACTAGAATAGCTCTACGTTGATGGTGAGAAGACTCAGGTGATATCACAAGAATTCTTCTAACCACAGCAGCTGATCCTCTTACTCGACAAGGCGTTGAAATGAGCGACACAATCGCCCTATGCACAAGAATTCTTCTAACCACTCAAGACCCTCATAGTAAGGGATTAGACCATGGAGGGTCTAGCAAAGCCAAGGGCACTCGAGGAGGCAAGCAGAAGAAAAACATAACTAAGTTGTTGGGTTGCTCTCGCCAGAGTCGGATAGGCATTTATAGTCGGTCTGGAAGATTGAATCCAAGCGCCCGTGAAGCAATAGTGCTCTCATGAAACTTTGAAGTGTGGGCTCATAAGCAGGCAAGGATGTTGGTGAAAGTGACAGACAGTAGGCAGATCAAGGTTCTCTACTCATGACTACGGACCCATCGGGGGTACAGACGTGGTAATTTTGGAATAAAATTGTTTTTATCCCAAAATTGGGGGGCATGTGTTTACACAAAAATTTGGGAAAGAAGAACGCGGGAACTTGGAGCTTCTAAGATTGTATCATCAAGGGATCAATCAGATGTGAATCAATATTAGCTGGTTTTGATGCAGTGTTGGAATCGGCTATTTTATAGATGACGTTAGCAGACAACGTCAATGGAATACGCACGGATGGCGTTGGGAAAAAATATGTCAGACTCTACAAAAAGGGAAAGAGTAGGGTCCAAGTTATCTTAAGTTAGAAATGTTTTCTTTTATTCCAAGAGTTGTAATAAGTCATATTTGGGTAGGATTTATGTTTAGGTTCCGGGTATAAATATTAGACCCCGGCTATTGTAAAAAAACAACCAATCAATCAATACCAATTACTTTTTTGGCTTCACACCAACCGTTAGGAGTAGGAGTACTATAGATCTCGACAAGTTCTTCAACAAGCAGGGCTGCATCAATCTGGTCGACCTCCGGCTTGTCTGTAAGTATCGTCATGGCTTATACTTTTGCTTATAAGGCTACATCGGTCCGGCCGACCTCTTTTGAGCTCTAGTATAAGTTACTTATCGATTTGTATCATTATTTGTAAGGCTGCATCAGCTGATTGATCTCTTACGAATCATAATTTAGATCAAAGTTATCGATCTTGTGTTAAATAACTTGTTTAATACAATGTCACCAGTTACCGAATTGGCTAAAATTAGTAAGATTTTCCCTGCTGTTTTTGGTTGATTCACCAGTTATCGATCTTGTTATAATTAATGTTCTATTAACAAGTCGTCTGATTGAAATAGAGATAGATAGGCATCATATCATCATAATTAGTCGTCTTCTAGTCTGGTCACACTATGAATCTCATAATTGATGGCTTAATTCTATTAGATCGGTTGTTTTATCTCTATTCCAATCAAGCATAGTATGCATTCAAAGACATGTTTCGATCTTGGATAAACTCACTAGTTAATGAGATCTAATGTAATGACACAACCATAGCTGCATCGATCTGGTCGAACCTCACTGGTAAGACTTTAGATTAGAGATTATCGATTAGTGGTTTTGTTCGTGATCGAGATATGTACTCTGTTTGTTTGCTATGCATGCATTGGCTATTTTAGCCAATCCGCCCGTGCTTTCACAGATATGGCACGCTTTCATGAACCTGTTGACATATAGTCATTTTTATGGATTTTTTGGTTTTAGATTATTGTCATCATCATAGCTGCATTGATCTGATCGAACCTCACTATTGATGATAATAAATTAGATCTAGACAGTTCATAGATCTATTTATATTAAACAGTCAATTGTTTGCGTGGTATATCCCTTTTTACCGAATTCATTGGCTTTGCACCATGTATTGATTAAATCTAATTTAGCCAATGATGTATCTTTGACGCGTATATATTAATAGCTCAAGGGAAAGGATCATTGAAACTGGGTGCATTGTACTCGTTATTATAAATCAATCATGACCCACAAGCATCACAGTCCTTAACAGTCGATTTCTTCTCGTATCGGCTATTTAGTCGATTTTCCTGTTTGGCTGCTCTCGAAGAGGCACACTTGGAACTGTCTGGGCAAAACCAGCATGTCCACTCTAAATTACTGATAAACTTTCTCTCCATATCAATTGTTGGTCAAATTGACTAGCACGCCTTTGGGATTCACAGGATCGACTGGTCCTGTGTTGAAGCCAAGCAGATCTCTGGATCGTTCCGGCTTGTTGCGTGTCCTCAGCGCGTCTCCCATGTTTTCACGCCGACCGCGTAAGTGTGATCGTGAGGTGGCACTATATTTAAACAATGTTGCAGATATGGTTTCAAACTTTTAATTTGCTTCCGCTACTATCTTACCTGAACATGGTTTGCAATAACCTTAATTCGTACTCTGATGGATGAACTGTATTTGTGAACTTTATGTAACATGTGACATTTATGTTGAATCATGTGTGATCTTGGTTGTATGTTGATGGTTAATCGAGACCCTTCGTGGTACTCGATGGACTACCGGGTTTATATAGGCTCAAGTATGACAGTGCGACCGCTTGTGGGCTGCTATTGTGTTTGTGCTCTTATAAATTGGTCGGTTCTGCTACATAATTGGGAGGTCATATCTATGCTCGCCCTCGCTCTCACCACTGCGCAACTTTTCTTCTTCCATCCTCAAATCAACAAAACCCAGTTCTTAGTAGAAAGTAATGGCGGACGGCAAGCGCCCTACTGGCGGTGTCCCAGAGGAGGATCTCCCTCTGTGCCAGCGCCTCCGCATCCTAGGGTATGCTAGAAATGTGTTCCTGATTTTTTGATGACCATCTAATCTTGCTAATTTTGTCTTGCAGGAACATCACTTGGGTCGGTGTCCAAAACTTGCTGGCGAGGTTCGAGGCCTAGCCGGTGGCACCAGTAGTTTCTTCCTTCGATTCCACGGACTCATATAATGGAGATGACGCCTGGCGTTATCTCTATGAATGGGACGAGGCACTGGGTCGTCATTGGGAGGTGACCCAAGAAACCGAGCGTCTGGAGGTCACCTTGGTTGCCTCCCAAACTGCTCTCGCCGCCGTGCTGGGGGAGAGTAGCGCTGCTCGAGCGTGGTTAGCAGATTCCGATGCCAAGGTCATAGGTAGGATTCTCAAAAGAAACCCTGTCCTCTACCATTTTGCCCCGTCGTGTTCTTCTTGATGATTCTTTATCTTCTTATTTCAGCCCTGATGAAGGAATTGGAAGCCCTCCAATTGGCGGCGAACAATGCCACTAGGGCCCTGAACGCCCAGGGCAATCTGGTGGTGAGTCGCCTCCAGGACATTCCCATGCACACTAGGGAGATCGCCCTCCATGGCATCCACCATGGGGCCACAGTTGTTCTGATGACTACCTAGGTGAACTATGGGCATCACCTCCAGTGGCTCTAGCCTAACTTTACCAATGGGAATGACCATCATGAACGGGTGGAGGATTTCGCCAGTCATGCCGATGCTGTGGCGAATACTTCTTCGGCCGAAGGAATTGTAAACAAAGCTTTCTTCGGGCAGTAGCTTGTATCTAGGGATCCAACTATGAATAAAATAGTTGACTTCCCCTATGTTGATTTTTCTATTGAATGCCACTGATGCTTCTCCACATGACTTGTATTTTTCTTCTTTATTTTTGCACTATAGGCGATGCATACCGCACCGGCTTTCGCCTTCTTACGCTGAATTAGGATTTTCCTTTTTGTTCTAAAGGCGATGCTCTGTTAGTACCGGCTATTAATCCTGGTGGTAACCTAAATTCTGAGCAATACTCTTAATCACCAGGGTTCAAATTCCATACCAAAAAATTGCTTTCAAAATAGCCGATGATGATTCAAATAAATAAAAAATCATCGGCTATCAAGCTTCTTTTAGAATGTTGCATGTTTAAATCCAACTCTGACTCCTAGAAATAGAACAGCTATATTCTGTTAAACCAATCCATAAGAGCAATGTTTAGTCATCCCACAACAACCAACTAGAGGAGTCATCAAAATAAACTCTCAGAGCCGATTGCTTGGATCGGCTATTGACGTTCATCATTGATCTTGATGACGCCTCCTTCCCAGACTCTGCTAGAGAAGCATTCACAATCTTCAACTTTCCAATACGTTGGATCGGCTATTGCCACACTCACAGATGTGTTAGCCGGAACCACTTCGACGTTATCTCCTTGCCACTGGATAAGATATTGGTGCATTGTTGATGGAATGCAACAATCGGTGTGGATCCAATCATGACCCAAGAGCAGACTATATGTCCCCTTGCCATCGATGATGAATAAAGTAGTAGGTAGAGTCTTGCTCCCAATCATCAATTCAACGCTGACTGCCCCCTGGTTTTGGATGCATTGCCACCGAAGTCTTTTAGCATCATGTTAGTTTCAAGTAAATCTCCTAGGCCCTTCCCAAGCTTACGGAAGGTAGTGTATGGCATAAGATTGACTGCAGCGCCTCCATCGACTAACATCTTAGTCATCGGATTTCCATCGACAAATCCTTTCATGTATAAAGCCTTCAAGTGCCGATGCTGAGACAATTTATCAAACGTGGCTTGTTGGGATTGGAGGGCTAGCTGAGCCATTGCTTCTCCTAATTCTTCTCCATCACACCCTCTTTCATGGGATTCTTCTCGCTCATACTTGGAAGGAGCTCTGAATTTTGAAGGTAGGATGAAGACCATATCAATATTAGCCAATGGCTTACCCTTGTCGGCTGTTTGCTTGACACGCCATGTCCGAGGCCTATTGTACTTCTGAGCTTCTAACTTTGTTTCTTAAGTGTTGAACCCTTCTCTTTTGGCTCCTTGTTAGACCTCTTGGATACCATTGGCAGTCTTACCAAACATACTCTTTCTCTTCATCATGATTGGCCTAATTCTGATCATATGCACGCTTACCTAGCTGATCATGAACTCCTTTATTTTTTATGCCCCGATCCATGTCGTTGGATTGATAACTCAAACGTTCATGGATGGACCGGCAGTTGGCTTGAGATTGCTTGAACTCTACATATTGATTACTGTACTCTGAGCAGTTACGTCTTGTAGGCAATTTCAAACCTTTGTTCTAGCAGTGTCTAAAGAAAGGACAGCTCCAATGTTGCTCAGCTTGCTCTCTCTCATACCTTTCTTCTTCACACCGACGCTCATATTCTTCCTTCTTAAGCCAGCACTAGTAGTCCGTCTCCTTCTAGCATTACCACTTGTTCAATAAAATTCTGGAAGTTAGACGAGGATGCATAACACCACCTCTAGATGTTTCACCTTGCTCATATCGACTCTTTTGCCGATCGCGTTGCTTCTTAGCTTCTTCATATTCATTAGCCGATATTTGAACCTCAAGGTCGAGTGACCCGTCTTCTTTGGCCTTAGCCAATGTTAAAACCTATCTTTCCCTTAGCCAACTGGAACTCTACCATATGCACCCCTGGGTAAGGATGCTTATCTATGTCCATTACTGGTTTCTTAGCTGGCTCAAACTTGATCTTTCCTTGCTCGATGGCCTTCTAAATGTGAAAGCGGAAGATTTTGCACTAATTGGTACTATGGTTAGTGGCATTATGGAACTTGCAGTATTTCTTCCCCTTAAGTTCTTCAGTCAAAGGAATCACATGGTTTGAAGGTAATCTCAACTACTTCTTTTCCAGCAGCAAGTCAAAGATCCTATCGGCTTTCTTGACATCAAAGTCATAGGTGTTCTCTAATTCCTTCACCCATGGACAAGATATAGGAGCCTTCCCCATGTTCATTCAGTGATCATGACTTCTAGATCATCTCCATTAGAATCTGCATCATAGGGATCAGTCATAGCAGCAGTACTCTTCAAATACTTCTCTTTGCGTAGGGCTCGATGCTGATTTTCAAAGACAAACACTCTTTGAACTAAATGGGCCAAGCTTTCAAACTCCTGGCCATCAAACTTCTCTTTGATTAATGGAGACATCCCTTAAAGGGCCAATTCAGCCAACTGGCCATCAGATAGATTCAATGAGTAGCAATGGCTCCTTACTTCTCTAAATCTTTGAATCAACTCAGAGCCTAACTCATTGTTCTGCTGCCTCTTGCTTATGAAATCTATAATCTTCTTTTCTCCTGTCCCACTATAGAAATACGCATGGAATTTGTTCTCCAGATTGGCCCACCCACTGATTGAGTTTGGTTCTAGCGATGAAAACCATCTAAAGGCCGGTCCAGACAGGGACAAGGGGAAGAATCTAACTGTATGTGCCTCCTCAATAGATGCTTCTCCAAGCAGGATGAGATAGTGACTGATATGTTTCATGGTTGTCATCTCATCTACCCTAGTGAATTTGGAAAAGTCTGGGATTCTATAGCATGATGGGAGTTGCACAATATCGTACCAGGCCAGGTATGGGCGCTAGTAAGAGCCAACCTGTCCTTTAGGTTTCAGACTAAACTGGTTTTGCATCATAGCAGTTATCCAGTTGTCAAACTCATCAGCATCCATACCAGCAACTTCTTGTCTCGGCTGCCCATGAGCTTGAGCTTAAGATCCTTGTACTTGAACTTGTTGATTCTGAGCCGAAGACATTTGCCCTTGGGCTTGAAGATGCTGAGCATTATAACTATAAGGATTCTGGTACCTAGGATGTGGCATGAGCTCGTATGTATTGGCATCAGAAACCAGGTGATATCCTTCTAGATAGTCGATCTGGGCATTATGAGTTCCATATCCTTGTAATCGACTATTGAAGTAATTAGGATCAACATTCTTGATGATCCTCTACACTAATGGAGCAATTTTATGGGCTGACTGAGGCGTTTGATAGGAAGTACTAAATCTTACCTGAGCCGGCCGTTGCACAACGTGCTAACGGGCTAGAGAGGTTGGCTGCTGGACTGAATAAACTTGATTTTGTCCAGTAGGCTGCTGAACTGCTTGTGTCACAGGGGCACTTAGTGACTGTTGGGCTGGTGGTTGCCCCTATCATCTGAGCTTGCCCCCTACCATCAGCAGGGCTTGACCTTGCCCCCTTGCGGCTGGCAGAGCTTGATTTTGCCCCACTGCTGTTTGCAGGGTCTGATCTTGAGCCTATCCTCCTGGAAGCTGCTGTATTGGTGGCTGTTGGAACTGCCCGTCATTCGGTTGCTGACTAGAACCAGGTATGTTACTTTCCACAACCGAAGGATTAAAGCCATTAGAGTATGCTAGCCCAACTTGATCAACTAGCGCTCCAAAGAAGATTTCTTTCAAAACATTACCAATTGTGTTGGCCAACACCTTATTGTGGTTTGCAAAGGCCTCATGAATAGTCTTGTGGACCAAATGAGCAGTAGTCCTTGCTTCAACATCTTCACTTTGTCTGTGCAGGAGGACGCTTGGCAGGGGAGTCTTTTTAATGACTGAATCGTGTGTCCTACTATAAGATAGTAGGCACTTCTCTCTGAATTCTTTTGCCGCCTTCTCAATGAGTGCCTTCTGGTCATCAGTCAGGTCTTCAAGGTTGACCTTGAGGATCATCTGATTATCCATGTTGATGATTGTGGTCCCATCGAGCATGCCAAGATCATGTGGATGGTTAAAAGTGATTGGATCATTCGCTGTCGGGCACACGAAGCAAGACGAGAAAAATCACGCGGAGCAAATCCCGATCTCTCATCGGGCTTAAAGGGTGGACACTAGACCAGATGGTCGTGACCGAGGGCGTGCCAGTCAATTTGACCCTATAATTGACAAGTAGAGAAAGTTGATCAGTAATTTAAGGTGGAAAATGCCGGTGTTTGTACAGATAGTTCCAAATATACGGCCAGCGGCCAGCAAGATAAGGCTATCGACTAGAGAGTCGATATTTAGCATGTTCATGATGTAATGTAAACAAAACAAGCATATCGGCAATTATTATTTACTCGGTTACATGGATCTAACTTAGGCGATGATCGTGAAAACATGCAAGAGGTGTAAAGATAGGCGTGTAATCATACATGAGAGAAACATACTAGCTTTAAACTAGGATAAGAACAAGTAAAAGCATGTAAATAGCCAGTACATCCTCGACAAATAGGGCTATCGGCTAAAATAGCCGATTCCAGTGATCTTGTCGTATAACATACGATCACTCATCCGTTGGATATGAATAAACCTACAAACAACTAGGGCCAATCTATTGTACCATCAATAGATTGAGTCATCTAATGTAGAATTGGCAGTAGGACCCTAGATCAGAGACTAGCAGTCGATAGATCTACTTACATCACAAAGAAATCATGAGGGTATGTTATACATGTGGAAGCTCAGGCCATCGGCTAAATAGCCGGTGGAGACATAGCGGGTGGCTTGACTCCATGCTCTTCTTAATAGATAGATCTATTAACTATCAATGTCAATCTGACACACTATCAACAGGTCAAGTCGGCTGATGCAGCATTGATAACGGAGTCATACCGGATATTGGCGATCAATGAATCTATCTCTTAATAGAGCACAACGTCAAACAACCGCCATGTACGATCAAGATCAAAATAGATTAGTCATCAAAACAGGATCAAACGTCAAGAATTGAATTCAACCATGATAATAATCTGCAGACGATAGATTAAAATAATAAGACCAATACATCTCGATCTAGACTGGGCAATTGGTGATATTGTGTTAAACAGTAAACTATTTAGCACAATATTGATAACTTTGATTAATACCAATGTTTACAAGAGATCAGTCGTCTGTTGGAGCCTTGTAAACGTTGATACGAATCGATAACTAATCTATACCATGATTTGTAAGAGATCAGTGGTCTGTTATAGCCTTACAAATAACAAGATAGATCGATAACTAACTTATACCGCGACTTGCAAGAGATCAGTCATCTGTTGCAGCCTCACAAGTAACAATATAAGTCATGACGGATACTCACAAACAAGCTAGAGGTCAGGTCATCCGATGTAGCCCTGGTTGCACAAAGAACTCGTCGAAATCTACTCTACTACTACTCCTAAGAGGTGGCGTGAGCTGAAAAGTAAAGGTACTTGTTTGGTTGATCAATGAGAGATGTCTATTACAATAGCTAGGTTCACTATTTATACCCAAGGCATGACCACGAGCCCTGGTCGAACAAGATCGATTACGAAAACTTGGAAAAGAAAACAAAACTTCCTAATTTAAGATAACTTGGATTCTAATCTTTCCTTTCTATGGAGCCCGACGCGTCTTCTTGCTTCATATCTTGCTGATCCTGCCGATAGGGCCCATTCCTTTGATGACATCATCTTGATGGAGACCTGGTTAGCCGATCCTTACTGAATATCTCGGCCTTCCTTTGACGGATTCAGACCTTGGGGTCCTTTCTTCTTGAGCCAAATTTTGGTGTCAATATAAACCATAACCAAACTTCTACTCACAATAGGGGTAAGTCAAGAGAAAATATTATAAGTAATGATAATTGATAAATGATCACTCAGAGTACTCCTTTCTATGGCATTAGCATTGCTAAGTAGAATATTAGAGGAATAATTCCTAAGTCATTCTTAATTAAAAGTCAAAGCATACGTTGATTAGTGCAATTACATTTAGTAGTCACGGCTAAGATCAACATCATATCTACACATAAGGGATATTACTAAGGAAGATTAAGAATAGAGCTTGTCTTCCTTGGTAACTAGATCCTACTTGTCCTATATTCGGGGAGTGGACTACAAAGGACTCAACGGGAGTGTCACATCCGTGATCTACCACATGGCCCAGAATAGAGGGTGCATCCATAGATAAACAACGTATAAGCCCATGCTTACACAATGTCGACCACTCACCCCTGGTAACGTGGAGCGAGTGCTATACGAACTTATGCTTGAACATGATGATAATCTAACTATACTAAGCATATAATCAAAGTAGACGATGAACATGATAACTAGGAACATGATTAATATGAAGAACAATGTCATAACAATTATAGCAAACATATAAAATTAATGAGATACAAAAGAGAGGGGGTACAAAGGCTATACCAATCCACACTCTTGACACGATGTAACGCCCTAATATTTTTTATAATTTAGTAATTAAATTTGAGCATTTAATTATTTTTTATGGATTTTAAACAAGGTTAAATAATAATTTTTGGCTAATTAAAATTTACTATAAGATTTAGTAACATGATTGCTGCATTCATGCCGAGCCATTTTGGTTTTTGTCTGAGTGTAGGATTAGAGTTGAGTGGCTTTGAATTCAAATCTA
Source organism: Miscanthus lutarioriparius (assembly GCA_904845875.1). NCBI lineage: Eukaryota > Viridiplantae > Streptophyta > Magnoliopsida > Poales > Poaceae > Miscanthus > Miscanthus lutarioriparius. Next base: position 69,804,754 of record CAJGYO010000010.1, read on the forward strand.
GTTTGAATTTGGAGCAAGTTTGCAAAAAACAAAAAATGAAAAATTATATTTTTCTATTTTCACCCGCACCTCATTTCGGCACATGGCCGTTAGCGGCCCAGCTCCCGCGCCCTTCCTTCCCTCTTGCTTCACGCACGCGGCCCGACAGCGTGGCCTGCTCGGCGGCCTGCTCCAGCGCCGTCTCTTCCCGCACGCGCGCGCGTGCACCATGGCCCAGCTCGGCGCATCATCAGCCCAGGTGAAGGCCTACTCCGCTCCTGCATCCTCGCACCGCCGTATGCTCCCTCCTCTTTCTCTATGACCGAGACCCTCCCATCAGTTTCCCCTTCCTCCTTTTCCATTTCCTTTCTCGCCATGCGCGGGAAGCCATGCCTACCATCTGCAGCAGCGAGCCAGGATGGCAAGCTCAATCCGCGGTGATGGCGGGCGGATGATGCTCCTTCCCTTTCCTTCCATGCTCATTCGACCTAAAAAACCCGCCACCGAGCCCTTTCCTCTCTCCCTTTCTACTCTCTACACGAGCTCGCACCGCCGCCCCTAATCCGCCCGCTCCGGTGCTCAATCGTCGTCGACATCTCACCCATGAGCTCCATCGTGCCTCGCCGCATCCATAGGTGTCTTCTTCTCTTCATTTTGGTGACCAATTGCATGGGTTCACACTCACCGGCAGTGGTTTCCCTCTCTAGCTCGCCGTCGCCATCGACCAGACCCTTCGGAGCCCTCCCGGACGCTGCGAACACCTTCCTCGGACTCGCGGTGAGCCGCTCTACCTCCCCGTACCCTCTTTTCTGTAAATGTCACTCTAGAGCACTGTATTTGCGAGCTCCAGATCACGCCATCCATGGCACCACCGTGGGGCCGTCATCCTGACATGTTTCCCCGCCGTTCGTTTATGCCATGTCGAACTCGCATCGTTGCGCTCGTCGTTTTCGTGCCCTCAGTTTGGTCTGGGCTGGCCGGAATCGCCCGTACCTGTGATCCCAGTGAGCTCGGTTTGTCGCCGCGCTGGCACTGCACGCCGGCGAGGTGAGTCCACCCATTCATCTACGCCGTTAGATCACTAGTGGACGGCTCTGATTAGAGCGTACCCCTTCGGGGTCATGACCAGTCCACCGTGGACCACAGATGCGATGCACTACGTCCATGTCAGCGAGACCACTACACACATGGTGCACCGAGCCAACCATAGCATGCCACGTGGTGCCCAGTCAGCGGCAACGCGGGTCAACCCACAGTCAGTAGTGCGTTTTTGTGGTTTAGCCCCTGGGTTTTCAAGGAATCAACCCGTGGTCCAACATCAGTTCAAAAGTATTTCTTTTCAATCCTGTTTTCTTCTGTTTTAGCCCCTATACTTTTGAAAAATAGTGCGCGCTGTCCAGATCACGTTAGAATTCAGTTTTTATTCAAATTTGAGTTCGGTTTATTTATAGAAATGCCTTTAAAACTTGTTTTATGCATAACTTTTTCATTTTAAGTCTGATTTGAGTGATTCTTTTGCTCATGTGTTCGTAGAAGTACGTAGATTAGTTTTATAAGCTTTTCAATCTATGTTTCTACTGTTTGGTGTACTATTCTAATAGAAGTCTCTTTGTATGCATGTGATGACTAGAATGGATGCTTGATTGGTGAATTGGAACACGTTTAGAGGGTGATCAGTTCAAGGTTACTGAGGACCAGTTGGGTGACCAGCAATACCAAGAGGGAGACTTTGAAGAAGGCAAGTGTAGCAAAGGCCCCTTGTACCTATGAACTCTACAATTCATATACATGCATGTGCTTAAATTTGATTTACCTTTAAGGACTTTACCTAGAATACTATTTGTACCACATATCCTTGATACCTATGGTTCGGCATACATTTTGATAGATGCTGCAGCGCTCAACATAAAATAATTGTTAAACATGACTAAAGGTATTATGCAATATGTTAAAATGGAGCTTTTTACCAACAATTAGGGGTCTAGAGTACTGGGATGAGTGCTCTAGTGCCTCTCCATAAGGACTTAATCCTGAAGCAGCCACCCAGAAGGTTTCGTACAACCCCAAGTGTCATATGGCTCTGACTTTAACCTGTTAACTAGATTGTACTAGCCCGTCTGTAGCTTCCCATAAGGGAAAGAGGGGGCACTAGTTGGTATGTTTCTTTTCCTGCTAGGGTGTGTACTATGCCACGACCATGAGTGCCACTCCTAGAGGAGGGCCACATATGACTAAACGGTTGAAACCATAGCAGCTATGACCTGTTAGTGCAACTAGCGAAGGGTTACATAGTGAAACCCTGCCACACTTCCTAGGTAGAGGTGATGTGGGCTTTGCAAACCCCGGCATTAGGAATCACGGCTCGGTGGGTAAAGTTGTACAATTTCTGCAGAAATATTTAACCTATTATAACAGCCATGCTCACGGATACGAGCGGTCTATATCCTTCATGATTAGTGGTTACTATGGATGGTTGGGAATTGACATAATTTTGATTATTCATTATTACCACTTGGGTTGGGTTTATTCACTAAAGTAGTGATTCAGGATGCTAAAACTTGACCAACTAAAATTGCTAACCATAGTCAAACCGTGTCTAGCCTTTGAGCCTCATAGATCCCTTTGATATACTTGCTAAGCATGGTGCGCTTACACTTATTTTACATTCAATAAAATTCCTGGATGGGTAACAGATAATGTCTATGAAGAGTTTCCAGAAGATGTCCAGGATTACTAGGGTGATGTCCCCCAGTTGGAGTCCCTGTGGCATTTTGGGCTTAGTCTTCTACTCTATGTAATAATGTTGCCGATGAGCAAGACTTGTGATAACTATGTGATGAACTATGCGATGTAATAAAGTACTTTACTTTGATATTATTGCAATTTGAGATTATATGTGTGTTTGGACATCCTGGGTGCACATATATGAGCACTTGGTTTTGTTATGCAAAATTGGGTGCGACACATGATTAGGAATCCAAGCGAAGCTTGCCTCACTCGAGATCTAGCCTAGCTAGCTATGCCCTAGAATATGGTGGAGCTCTAAGGATGATTAGGGTTTCTATCTTCTCAAATGACTTGATCAGGGTTTGATATCAGGGGGGTGACAGGGGCTGGTATATATAGGCTAGAACAACAATCCTGAGCCCTCGAATAAAACCAACTTGAATGGATGGCACGGATGCAACCTAGGAGGCCGTGGAGAACCGACGTCACGAGGCGAAGGCTGACGGTGGCCCCCACAGATCGGCTGGCCTATAGGTGGGGTTGGTCGTTCCCACCTGGCGGCCTCTCGCCCTCCGCCATGGTGTGGTGTCCTCTTATATCTTCTAGATTCTTCTAGTATTGTTTATGCTATGAATAAGCATGATTAATTCAGACATATAGGTCCACCTTGATGGTTTCCTAGATAAACCCTGCACAAAACACAGATTCACCAAAACTCATAGAATTTGTTAGTTTAAACCCCTAAGTCTATGTTGGTGATTACTTTCATGCCCTTATACAGTTATATTGACGGTTTATAATGGTTGTTAACTACCGTCAATAGTCACCAAGGGACTTCATCTTGGTAAAGTAGTCCGCAATAGATGCATTGCCCTTCTTGGTGTTGTCAAATGCAACGTGTAAGTTTATAGTGCAGGCATGAGTTTGCGATGTATACATCTCTTTGACCACCTTCCACATTGCTATTGCAATGTCTGTCGCACACAGCGACTTGCGTCATCACTTCCTTGGGTAGCGATGAAAGAAGGTAGCTGAGGATTTGCTAGTCTGCTACCTTGCATTCTTCATATGTGTTGGTGCTTCTTAGCATAAGCAGAAAAGTCCGCAAGCACACGGAAGTACCGTTGTAGCACTTCACCCGGTGGTATTCAGGGTATCTTATTTCCATGAGGAATGGAGGTGTAAGTAGTCTCTTGGCTAGTTTACCCAGGAGAACAAGAGGAAGGATAACTTGCATAGTGAGGTTCTTCTAAAGATTAGAGATCCAAAGAAAAGGTAACTTTGCTACTATAGACTTGCTTTGGGCACCGGTGAACTCTTGGTCTGCCAAGCATAGCCAGCCTATAGCTCTACGTTGTATTCGAACATGGGGGATTATGAAAGACGGATAGGGCTGTCACCACCTGCCACCTACCCCTCAACCAGAGGATACGAAACAAACAAAGGTGACTTCTAGCTTAGACACCACATCTACGCTACAATCACTACTCTAGCGTTGGCCAGGAACTTCCATCTTTATTAGGAGTCCTCTGCTAGAGTATTCTCCATAGGGACAAATGACAAACCCACAAGCTTGTAAGAATAAAGATAACTTTCTTAAGAACTCATAATCAAAAGATGAACACGAATGTCTTACTCCAAGTAGCAAGACAATCGTAGAGGTACAAATGTAGAGGAGGAAGCCGACAAGTCCGGCACTTCGTCCACCTGATGTACAAGGCTTGCCAAGTATAACAAGTAGAGGGAACCGCTACTCCGCTATTCCTCTCACTCTTTCCTCACTCACTCCCGACTCTAGTGTAGCTAGAAGCTAATGGAAATGTAGGTGCTCTTGCTCTTCTTCTCCAAGTGTATGATGCTTTGAAATGTGAGGAGGGGGTCTTCTTATATAGCCTTGAGTATGATGGTTTGGTGAGGTATTTTTGGTAAGCACCCATGCAACCGTCCTTGGGGGCATTAATTGCACAGCCTCCTAAAGAGTGGGCCCGAGAGGCGGCAAAGGAGGGTGTGGCCGCACCTAGGATGCGCCCGCACCCTAGTTGGCGCCTCCCCGCACCGCCTTCACCAGGCGGGCTCTTGGGTGGACCTAGACCCCTGCCATGCTAGTGTTCTACCTAGAAATGGAGTTGGATGGGCTGTCTTGGGCTTTGCTTTGTGTTTTGCTTGAATACGCCTTCTCGGTTACGCATATTAGTGTGTTTTCACATGTTGCCTCTACAAAACATCTATGTACCAAAACTCATGGAGAATGTTAGTTAAAAGCCCTATTCCTAAGTTTTGGTTTTCATATTTGTTAATTTTGTTTAAATGTTGGTAGTATAAATACGAGTTAAGCATCACCAACAAGCTCCCCCACACTTAGTCCTTTGCTCGTCCTTTAGTAAAGCTCTAAGGACTAAGTGGGTTCATCTCCTTGATTTGAAAATCTGCATATAGGTGATTCCAAGCTTCACCTGAACCTATGAACTTCCAAGTGTCTACCAAAATATCTTGGGTAATTGAAAAACAGAATAGCTTGGATTCAAATCTTCTCACTTTATTCATGCTTAGAAACTTGGGTTTTGTATGATTTTGAAAACAAAAAGATAGCTCTTGTTCCTTGAATGATTTTCTCAAGTGACTCAGATTTGTAAGTGGTTCCTCACTGTCGGTGCAGAATATGACCAACTAGTAAATATTTGTAGTTTTGTCGTACGTTGTGATCAGGGGTGGCCTAGCACTCAATGACACAGGGTTTATACTGGTTCAGGCAACGTGCCCTACGTCCAGTTTGGGTCGGTTAGTGACTTTATTCCTAAGTCCAGGTGCTTGAAGTTTATAGTGGGGTTACAAACGAGGAGAAAGATGGGGTATAGAAGAGGTCCGGTCGGAAGGGCCAAGAGCGATGGGAGCTACGCTATGAGCTAAGAGTTCAAGCGCGTGCTCAAGGTATGAACCCAGCGGTTCTATGGTTGTGAGCTGATGAACTTGATCGATGATGGTTTTTTACCTGAAATGACTAAAAAGAGACCCCTTTGTTGGAGGGAGCGCATCCCCTTTTATAGGCAAAAGGTATGGCTTTACAAGTGAGAGGGTAAGGGTACGTATGCTATTGGGCTTTGTTGCCCATGCCGGCGGGTACAAGATAATGGTAGGCGCCCACAACACTGTTGATGTCACTGTAGAATGTTAGATGCATGTGGGAGATCGTGTTGCCTTCGGGAATGGTAGATGTCGGTACCTACAAATACTGTTGATGCCCAGAGGCATGTGAGGAGTCTCACCACGTTCACCTGGCACGGTAAATCCCGGCGCCCATAATACTGTCGATGCCCAGAGGCACGTGGGGGGGCCTTACCGTATGGTAGTTAACGGTGCACACAACACTGTAGAGGAAAATGTCGGTGCCTACAATACTGTTTGTGTCAGGACGGTCGCAGAGTACTGTTCCCGTAGGTGCTCAGGGTATGGTCTCTGGTAGCGTGGTTTGACTTGTGCGCCCTGGCTTGCTTTCTCCATTTGTCCCCTGGTTCCTTTCGAGCAGGCGTCCCCGGTCGGACGGCTCTAGTCGGCCCTGGGCACGCCAGTCGGAGAAGAGCAGTGAGTAGGGTTTCTGTGAACCCCGGTCGGGGGGACATGGGGTCAGAGTCGAAAGTAGCACTTTGGGCCAGGCCTTTCGATCGGAGAGGCTGTCCGGAGGCGGCTGGAGTCTGAAGCGAGCACTCCGGTCGGAGAGGTGGGCCAAAGTAGTCGACGAGTAGGCGTTGTTCCTTTTCGGCCAGACCTTCCAGACGGTGGTTGGACCGCCCTTTCGGACTATTGCTCTAGACCCTTGGGCCGGCCTATGAGCTGTGTGCTGTCTATTTGGGCCGAGCCTTGGCGCGGAAGTTGGTCCCTGAGGGACCCTGGGTTTATGAACCCGACAGGAGCCCCCGAGCCCCCAGGCGACTCAGGCAGAATTGTTCGGGGGATTTTTGACTTGCCGGTGGGTGCGCGCGAGCGCACCCACGGGTGTAGCCCCTGAGCCCCGGGCGGTTCGGGCAGAACCGGCTAGGGCATTTTTCGCATTGTCAGCGGGGTAGGTTTTTCCTATTGTGTCGGCGGGTGCGCGCGAGCGCACCCGCGGGTGTAGCCCCTGAGCCCCCGGGCGGTTCGGGCAGAACTGTCTGGGGGATGTTTGGTTCAGCGGGTGTGTGTGTTCCTAGTTCGAGACCGAATTTTGTCACCAAGGCATCGCTGTGCAGCCAAGGTGGTTAGGCGCGGGGATTGGATTTTAAAACAGAACTGACTGGTCCTGGCATCGATGCGCGCCGTAGGACCGGGCGAGGGGTTTAGTTCGGGTGTGACTGAGCTCACCGCTCCTGGCATCGTTGCGCACCATGGGATCGGGTGAGTCGGAGTCGCGAATGGACCCTGGCGCCGGTGCGCGCCGTGGTTTGAGACAGTTAGTTTTCAGGGATCGGACGAGAGGAAGCCCGTGGGTCTGGGCATCGAGGCGCGCCGTGGGACCGGGCGGGTCAGAGTCATGGATCCTGGCCTTGGCATAGCCTAGGTAGTTGAGATAGCTAGTTTTAGTTAGTTTTTGGAATCGGACGAGCCGGAGCTTGTGGATCCTGATGAGGCAAGTTTGGGGTCGCAGTCCCAGGAGCTTGGTGTGCAGTCGGAAGCGTAGCTAGATGGGGCGAGATCGGGGTCGCAAACCCAAGTGTTCTTGGAGCGCAGTCGGAAGCATAGCCGGATGGGGCGAGATCAGGGTCGTAGACCCAGGTGTCCTTGGAGCACAGTCGAAAGCATAGCCAGATGGGGTGAGATCGGGGTCATAGACCCAGGTGTCCTTGGAGCGCAGTTGGAAGCGTAGCCGGATGGGGCAAGATCGGGGTCGCAGACCCAGGTGTCCTTGGAGCGCAGTCGGAAGCGTAGCCGGATGGGGCGAGATCGGGGTTGCAGACCCAAGCATCTAGCTTGAGCCCCCGAGCCCTATCGGGCCTTCATAGGGGTCAGTGTGAGTTTGTGTGCATTACCCCATCCTCGGTTCCTCACAACCGGAGGGGCTGAGTTTTGTCGCTTGTCCCGATCGCTCGGGCTCGAGTGACGCGCTCGGTGAGTTCGCTAACGGGTGTGATCGAGTGGAATCTGGATCCGTCGTTCATGACGGGGTTGGCATAGCCCTCTTGTGACATTCCACTACTCCTTTACCTGCTACCCGATAGATGCCTGGGTCATTCCGGAGACCGACCTGGGTGGCCTAACGGCCTCCCCTCGATGGAGATTCTGTGGGCTTGGCGAGAGGTTTAGGATCGAACGAGAAGATTCAGATGACCCAGTTTGCCAGACCAGGCGAGGGCCGCATGGGGCTCATCTATGATTTTCTCCCCTGGCTCTGTTGGCTGCTCATATCGAATGAGGCAACCGCCGCTTCGTGACGCAATATGGAGCGTTGTGATGCATTTCGCTGCACGTGCGATGCTTAGTTCCCGGGCCCCCGGGCGGTTCAGGGCCTGAATCATCTAGGAGGCACGGGCGTATGGAATGAGTACACGTATGGATGTATGAAATGCTTATAAGGAAATAGAGGGGGTTTGGTAGTGTTACCTCGATGTCCTGAGTGACGGGGTTCAGAGAGCTCTAGTTAGATAATGTCCAACCGGGACCTGTGCTCGTCATTCATGACGGAGTCGGCATGGCCCACATGGGGTGTCCCTTCGCTTCCTACATGTGTCTCGATGTGTATCCTGAGTGATTCGATCGACTCAGGGGTTCGGATAGTTTCTTCCGGTGGAAGATTTTGCTTTGGATTTCTCTAGGTCCGGCCTGGGGAAGCGGGAGCCACCCATGTGCGATGGCGCTTCTGTTCCTGTGCCCGTTGTGCGGTAGTGGTTGGTCGTGCGGTAGTGGTGGGCCATGGCCGGGCCATGTCCCTTCTGATTAGGAGCTATTCCGTCACGCAGGGCATGTCTCATCGGTCAGGGCGTGTCTTATCTCCATTAAATGGGAAAGAGAGAGGATTTTTCGCTCCGCCGTTCTGCCTTCCCCGATCGGTGTGCCCTTCCCTGACTGTTGTTCCCTTTTCCTTTAAGTAGGAGAAGGGAGAGGGTTTTTTCACCCTGTTCTTTTGCCTGTTCCTCGTCTACCGCCGCCTTCTCTCTTCCTTCTTGTCGTGAGCGTTCCTGAGAGCCACGGAGGTTTCTAGGAAAGAAAAAGGGAGAGAGCGAGGGGGAACAGAAGAACTCACCTAATCCTTTTGCAAACTGGGGCGAAATGTCGGACTGGAGGTCGTCCACCGTGAGGAAGTTGGTGCTAGAGGCCTTCGTCAAGAAGGGGTTTCTGCCGCCGCAGGAGGTGGCACACTGGAGGGTTCCCGGGAGGGAGGAGTTTCCACAGCCTCGGCCTAACGAGGTGGTGTCCTTCCTCACCTTCCATGAGCGCGAGTTGGGATACCCCGCGCACTGGTTCTTGCATGGGCTCCACGATGAGTGGGGTCTGGAGCTGCAGCACCTTAATCCAACGGGGGTGCTGCACATCGCCGGCTTCCTTACCGTCTGCGAGGCTTTCCTTGGGATGGAGCCGCACGCGGATTTCTTCCGGCGGCTGTTCTCCAGGAGGACCCTGACGGCGGGGAATTTGGCCGAAACCGCACCAGTGGGAGGTTTCACCCTTCAGAGGAAGCCGAGCATGGGAGGTTCGTACCCCGCGTACACCCCCTATGACTCCAACCGGGGGTGGCACGGGGAGTTGTTTTACATCAGGAATCTGGCAGCGGCGCCGTTCCCAGCGTTCACTGGTGGGAAGCCGGAGAAGCAGGATAGCTGGTCGTGGGGTTGCGCCCGCACGGAGAAGCACAAGGTGGGAGTCATCGAGGACGAGCTCTGTAAGCTCATAAAGCGTGGCCTTGACGGGGTGTGGGTGTTCCACACCCTCTACCATCACCGGGTTGCGCCGTTGGCGGGGAGGACGCAGCCGATGTGGAAGTACAGGGGCCAGTCAGACCCAGACCGTGCATCGCCGGAGGACCTACCAGATGACGAGGTCTGGAGTCGCATTGGTCGGGTGTTGCAACTGAGGCCTAAGGAGACGGTTGTGGGGAAACCCATACCGTTCAATGCCTCAATCATGTCCAAACTGGTATGCTCCCTTCTTTTCCATTCGTGTTTCTTCCTCTGCTTTTCCTATTTCTTGATTTTAGGCCATCCGTTCCGTAGGGGCTTGAAAAGTACAAGTCCCGGCCGCACCTTCCTAAGGGACCAGAGGGAGCGGCCCGATAGGCTGCCCAAAAGGATGCGATGGTTGCCCGAAAGAAGAAGAGAGCCAGGGATGTTCATCGGAAGCAGGAGAAGGACCAGGAAATCACCCGACACGTGAAGGCCGGGGAACATAGGAGTGACATCGAGTCGAACTCGCATCAGATGATCCTACGGGTGTAGATGACATGGTTTTCTCTGATGAGGAAGAGAGTCAGGAGGTCGTTGTGACCTCGGCGGAGCGTCGTGACCCTACAGCGACGACCGTCGGTGAGGAGCAGGAGGCTACGGCGATTCCCGCGCTGAGGAAGTGTGCGGCGAGCGTGGACGCCGTCGGCGGACGGGCGGCGAAGCGGACGAGGTCACTGCGCCCCTTGGCGGTGTCGCCGGTCCCGTCGTCGCCTATGGCGGATGCGGTTGAGCAAGCCGGTCTATCTGAGGAGCGGACATGCCCTTGTGCATCACCGGGACCGATGCCAATGTGTGACTTGCGGCCGGGGGAGACACTGCCTGCCACGGACGTGGTTGAGCAAGCCGGGTGGTCCGAGGGGCAGACTAGTGCCATGCGTTGCGTGACTTGCAGTCGGCGGACGCTCCGCCTGTTGCTCCGATCGGGGAGTCCCGAGCTAGAGGTCATAGCGACCCGCAGGCCGGGCAGGAGCCGGTCGGGATGACTCCGCCCCCGTCTGAAGTGAGGGGGCGCGGGTCGCAGCCCGCGAGCGGTCCTCGTCCTGTAGGTCCGTCGTCATCGAAGCCTGCCTTCAGAGTCGTGCCGCTCACTTCCCGGTGTGTTTCCCTCTGTTGCTCTTCAATCTTTTGCTGGTTGAGTCTTTTTGGAATGTGACTTACCTGCAATTTCTGTTAGCTATCGAGGGATGATGGGGCTGAGCATCGCCTCGACTCCTATGCAGGAGAATTGGAGGCCCACCCTACAGCGTGCTGCGGTGAGCGACGGGGGGAGCAAGGTGGTGGCGGCAAAGCCTTCCCTCCCAGGGGTGGTGCCCTCTGGGTCGGTTGTTGATATGGCAGCAGTGGTGGTGTCGGTGTTGGCGGCGATCCTGGTGCCGACGGCGGGGGTAACTCTCACGGCCCCTCCTCCGCCGGTTGCGGTGGAAGAGGTGAGGGAGGCCGAGCTCCCTATCTCGTCGGGTGGAGGGCCGCCCGGCTCCTCCTTGTCGTCGGGGTCGAAGGCGCCGGAGGAAAGTGCGGCCGGGACAGAGTCAGGACATCCAGTGGCGGTCCACACGAATGAGGTGGTGGACATCCCATTTGACAACGAGGTGAATATCACGGCGGAGCCACCGGAGCCGCCGCGGGGGCTAGCGGTGATCCAGTCGGAGGCTAGGCCCTCCAGCGAGCTGCCAGAGGGTGACCTAGAGTGGGTCTTTCCTGAGGACCCAGTGAAGGCACAGTTCTTTCTCCAGGATTCCTAGGAGCGTCAGCTCTAGGACATCCTTGGAGAGCAAGGGAATGCCGCGGTGTCCGAGCTTGCCAACCTGTCTAAGAAGCTTGGAAATGCTCAGAGATAGGTTAGGTTTGCTCAGCAGTTGGTGGAGGTTGACCTGCAGCTTGCCACGACGGTGAGTTTTTCGTACTTTGTCCTTGACCTTTGAACCTTTTGTTGGTTGTCTTAGCGTGCCTGTTTTTTGTAGAGTCTAATGGAGATGTCATTCCGCAAGTCTCGCCCCCTCTGGACGGAACACGCCCGGATGGCTGAGCTCGAGCGTCGGGTAGAGTCCACTTGCCACGAGTCCTAGGACCGGGTGGCCGAGGTGGCCGTGGCACAGGCAGAGGGGTAGCGTGCAGTGGAGCGGGCGACTGCCGCCGAGCAAGGGCTTGAGGCGGCGAAGGCCCGCCAGGTGGAGACTGAGGTGGAGTTGCGGGCATCCCTGGTGAACACTGAGGCAACGCTTCAAGAGGCCCTGGCGACCCTTGAGCCAGAGCAGAGCGCTTTGGCGTCGGAGCGGGCCGCTCTAGAGTTGTCACAGAAGGCCCTGGAGGCGGAGCAGAGGGCCCGGTCGGAGCCAGACCAGGAGGTGCTCGCGCTCCGAGGCCGGGTGATGGGGACGAAGGAGGCGAACGCCCGGCTGTGCGTGCGGGTGGCTCGACAGATTGAGAAGCTCTTCGCCATTGTGAACTCTCGCGTCGGTACGTACCTTTTCTATTTTTTATTTCGTTGGTTTCTTTCTTCAGCCTGTTTAGCTTGTTGCCCTTCTTTTAGAGCTGGGTGGACAGGTGAAGACGCTGGAGCAGGACCTAGAGATGACCAAGGCGACCCTCAGCCGGAATACGTAGGAGCTGGCCAAGTCTCGTGAAGAGCGACGTGCTCTTGAGGGGGATCTTGACCAGATCCGCAATGTTGCCTAGCTTGTCGTCTCAGAAGTCTTTGGGTCGGTGCCTAGCACTAGCGCGCCTACTGTCCAGCTGGCGGAGGTCCTGGACGCGGTCAAGGACCTTATTAGGAGCGGGCTTTTCTATGGAGCATCGGGGGTGCTGACCTCGGTGGTGACGTACCACCCAAATCTGGACTTCGCCACTATCTTTAGCGGGTATGCTAAAGGCCTGAGCATGGAGGACGTCCAATCGATCAGGGAGAGCTTGCTGCCGCACGCGCGGTCGGTGGCGAACCAAGTCTCTGCCGAGTGGGTGATGGACGTTCGTCGTGAAGACATGGCCCAAAGCATGCATGGGGAGGACGCTTCCCAGCCTGCGGATAGCACGGAGCCTGGGTCAGAGGTGAATGTCGCCTTGGCTTCGGTTGAGCCAAACGTCGTGCCACCGGGGGGTGAGCAACATGTGCTCTCGTCAGTCCCACCGACAGCAGATGCTGCCAGGTCGGTCCCATAGCTTGTAAGATATAAGTAGTTTAGTGAACGTAAAGAGTTTAAGTTCGTGGGTGAGCCCCCGTGTAATCGTTCGTGGGTGTTTTACTGAACAATTGGTTTCGTTTTCTGTGATGGAGTCACTTGGTTCGGGGAAGCTTGTTCCCTTTTGTTCCTTAGCTTTCCCTTAGCATAACTTTGTTTTTTACTTCTTTTTTTCTCGTACCTGCCCGTTTGTCCCGTAGGCTGCAACCTTGGGAGCCCGGGGCGTGGCCCGTGAGGCTCAGCTGCTCGTAACCGTAGGAAAAGGCGGGGTGCGATTGGTCGGATTTTTTAAAGCAAAGCTACGTAAGGTAGATTAAAGGAATGAACCACCCCTTTGTTTGGGTGGGAAGGAATCTTCCTCATATGAAAGTAAACAAAACAGAGAGGTAGTAGTGCCCCCTAGTGGAGCCCCCGAGCGCCCTAAGCCAAAAAGTTTTCGGGTCGGGGTGCTCTTGTAGGAGCGTACGCTAAGTAAATAATGGTAAGACTAAAACTTTAGGGAAAAAGCGACATAGCTGTTCTAGGCATTTGGAGAGAAGGGCGTCGTTGTTGTCCTTTGGTCAGTAGGCATCCGGTCGGATCACTTCATTCTTCAGTCGTCCGGATCCTTGCCCGTCGTGCCCCCTTTCACGGTTGCTGCTTCTTCGCCTTTTTCTTTCTTTGGCTTGTCGGTCTGTTGTAGAAGGCGCTTGAGGAGCTGATAGTCCTTGTAGAGGTGTTTTATAGGGTAGTCGTGGTTGGTGCATGGGCTCTCGATGAGCTCGTGGAAGTGGCTCGGAGGGTCCTGCCGAGTCTGCGTGCCTGCTTGATCAGCCGTGTTGACTAATGCGGAGTTGGCCGGTCGGCGGTGATTCTTTTTGTTCTTTTCCCCCTGCATGGAGGGGCCCTCGTCCTGATCTCGGCGCTTGGCCTTGCCCTTGCCTCGGCCACCATCGGAGCGCGGCGGGGACGGCCTTTGTTGGGGGTTTTGGACAGAGGTCCGCGGTCCTAGGCCATCAAGGCTGGGACTCTGGTCGCTACTGTGTGTGCCTCGGCTTGGTCCGAGCCATGCATGCATAGACGGTCGGTGCGGAGCGGTCGTTAGGTCAAGACAAGGTGCCGATGTGGCCTCATGTACCGCGCTCGACGATTGTAGCGGTGATCGGGTGGAGCGTCCCATCTGCTGCGTCCCCGTTCCCCTGACGGGGAGCGAGGCCGCGAGTCGGCGTCATGATACGGAACACTCGGCTTGTTGAACGGCGGCGGTTTCCACTAGTGTCCGAAGGTTTCGGTGGATCGCCTATTCATGAGGGTCATTCGGCTCGGACAGGCCACGCAGAAGCATTGCCGCGGCAGCGAAGTTCTGGTTTGCCCGAGCGAAGTGCGGGGGATCATTCCCCCTGTCCATGGTGTTGTGCTGGACCCGATGGGCGCGACCCCGAGCATCGCCCGATGGCCTACACGCACGGGGCGCAACGAGGTGCGCCGAGCGTGGTGGCGCAGTCGGTGGCTGATGCAGCCACCGTTGTCATAGTTCCTCCCCGTGCTCAAGTGTGAGCTCGGGGGTCTTTGTGTGAGGGTCCAGAGAGGTGCGAGCCCGTGAGGACTCTGCTTCCACCGGTAGGTCTCTCGGAGTGTCCGCCATGGCGCACGCCTAGGATGGACGGTGGCTAGGCACCATGTCGCCGATGCTGGAGCCGTCACTCTCGCCATCGTCATCCATGAGGTCAAGGAAATAGGTGGGAGCATAGCTCGCCATTCCCACGAATTCAGATGCGAGAGGGGGCGGTGCTGGACTCCTTTGGAGCCCTCGGGCGTATGCGTCCGTGGAAGACGCGAGGCCATAGGGGGACTGGTAGTACGGTGGTTAGGTCGGGAACAACAGGGTTCCACCGAGTAATCGGCAGAAGATAGAGAATAGTAAGAAAATAACAGTGTGTACATTACTCACAACGGGGTTTGAGCAGAGAGTTTGCTTGAAAAGAAGCACAGATGCCGCGTCGTCGAAGTCACGCGTCCTGGAGTTGATGGAGGGTGTCCCTTCGACGGGTGCCGGAACGTGTGCCTTCCCCTAGAGGTGTAGTATGCCGAGCCGGTTAGCGATGAAGTCTAGGCTTCCGAAGAGGAAGGCCTGGGATGGCTCGAAAATGATCGGGGCCCGCATCCCATCCGGTGAGAGTGTGGGAAACTCCAGCGAGCCAAAGCAAATAGTGTCGCCCGAGCCCGCCACGGCCAGGGTGGCAGAGAAGTGGGCCATCCGATGACCAAAAAAGTGTCGAACATACAGCGTCTTCCCCACGGACGGCGCCAACTATCGGTGCAGAATGTGACCAACTAGTAAATATTTGTAGTTTTGTCGTATGTTGTGATCGGAGGTGGCCTAGCACTCAATGACATAGGGTTTATACTGGTTCAGGCAACGTGCCCTATGTCCAGTTTGGGTCGGTTAGTGACTTTATTCCTGAGCCTAGGTGCTCGAAGTTTGCAGTGGGGTTACAAACAAGAAGGAGAAAGATGGGGTATAGAAGAGGTCCGGTCGGAAGGGCCAAGAGCGACAGGAGCTACGCTATGAGCTAAGTATTCAAGCGCGTGCTCGGGGTATGAACCCGGCGGTTCTGTGGTTGTGAGCTGATGAACTTGATCGATGATGGTTTTTTACCTGAAAGTACTAAAAAGAGACCCCTTTGTTGGAGGGAGCGCATCCCCTTTTATAGGCAAAAGGGATGGCTTTACACGTGAGAGGGTAAGGGTACATATGCTATTGGGCTTTGTTGCCCATGTCGGCGGGTACAAGATAATGGTAGGCTCCCACAACACTGTTGATGTCACTGTAGAATGTTAGATGCATGTGGGAGATCGTGTTGCCTTCGGGAATAGTAGATGTCGGTACCTACAAACACTGTTGATGCCCAGAGGCATATGAGGAGTCTCACCACGTTCACCTGGCACGGTAAATCCCAGCGCCCATAATACTGTCGATGCCCAGAGGCACGTGGGGGGCCTTACCGTATGGGAGTTAACGGCGACCACAACACTGTTGAGGTAAATGTCGGCGCCTACAATACTGTTTGTGTCAGGACAGTCGCAGAGCACTGTTCCCGTAGGTGCTCAGGGTATGGTCCCTGGTAGTGTGGTTTGACTTGTGTGCCCTGGCTTGCTTTCTCTGTTTGTCCCCTGGTTCCTTCCGAGCGGGCGTCCTCGGTCGGATGGCTCCAGTCGGCCCTGGGCACGCCAGTCGGAGAAGAGCGGTGAGCAGGGTTTCTGTGAACCCCGGTCGGGGTGACACGGGGTCAGCGTCGAAAGTAGCACTTTGGGCCAGGCCTTCCGATCGGAGAGGTCGTCCAGAGGCGGCTGGAGTCCAAAGCGAGTGCTCCGGTCGGAGAGGTGGGCCAAAGTAGTCGACGAGCGGGCGCTGTCCCTTTTCAGCCAGACCTTCCGATCGGTGGCTGGACCACCCTTTTGGCCTATTGCTCTAGACCCTTGGGCCGGCCTATGAGTTGTGTGCTATCTGTTTGGGCCGAGCCTTGGCGCGGAAGCCGGTCCCTGAGGGACCCCGGGTTTATGAACCTGACACTCACCAAGGCATATTTGAAGGTTTGCCTTCTCTTTTGATCATCCTACTTCTAAAAAGCTTATATGGAGCTTTGGGTAGTGATGAAAATTTTGAGGCACACTTACCTTGCATATGTTGTGAAGTCAAATCCCGGACCTCACTAGAGAGAAGCGTCATACTCTTAGATCAAAACTATGCAAGTGTGTGTAATTTTTGGTGGAATTGTACTCCTCTATTTGACATGATCTCCAGCTTTTTATTTTGAGACATGGCTAGCTTATTTTCTCTATGAGCCTCCATGTGCTCATCATTCATCATTTTTTTGAATGCTTTTGGGACTCTCATGTATACCCCTTTTTCTATACTTTGGGACTTTCATGTGTCCCATTCTTTTTTCCAGAACTTATTGACTTTTTGTCTCTTTCTAAGAAATATGCTAGTGAGATCATATTCTAGAGCATGGAGTATTTATTTTGTTAAGGATGGAAAACATGTTTTAGCATATTTCTAGTGTAGGAATAGCTGATTATTTGTGGCATGTACGTGAGTTTTGATTTTGGGAGCATGAAACATCTCTCAACAGGGGTCACAAAACTTGACCAAACTCAACACAAAGTAAGAGGCATATATGTGCAAGGTTTTGTCATGTATGATCATATATGGCCTTGGTAGGTATTTGAATGTCATTCAAGGAACATGTTATTTGAATTTTGTTTTGTAAAATAAACTCCAAGTACTTTGCAAGAATGAGCAAGTGTCATATCATCCTACTATATCTCATTCGTCAATTACTTAGATAGAATGGGTTCCCTATTGAAAAAGTGTTCACAAGTTTTTAGGAATATTAGTAAGGAATAAAAAGTATGCAAACTCTTTAATCATAGGAAGACATGGAGATGGAGCATTTTCTTTTTAGTTTATTAAAAATTTGTTCAGTTTTAAAGCTTCTATTCAATGTGGAATGAGAGAGTGAAAGTTGCACAAACCGAGTTTGAATTTGGCCGTCTTTTGTGCAACTGAGTCAGAGGTGAGTGTGGTTCCTCCCCCACACTTGTTTTCTTTCCTGTTTTATTTAAACAAAAATAACAAGAAAACAAGTGCAACAAATATTTCTAATAATAAAATCTTTATTCAATTATAAAATGATAGGCGCATTACATGATAAAATTCAAACATGATTGGAATGAAAAACATGAAAAGATAAAGATGCGCCTAATTATTTAGCGGGAGTGGTCTAGAGAGGTTCGTCTAAAGCATTTACCAGTCCTGCTGCCTTAGCCACTTTGGCAAACTTCTAGTCTAGCTTGAAGCGCGAACTATTAATGTCATTGACCGGATCTCTAATCTTGAGGAGGTTTGTGGCTAAGCTATCATTAAGGCCCCAAAGGAGATCTCACAGGCTAGCATTCTCGGAGCTATGAGAGGCGATGGAAGGACCCTTAGAAGGTGCGTCCTCCTCGTCACTACTCTCGTATTTCCTTGTGGGTCTTTTGATCGGTGGAAGCTTTCTATACCTTTTGATCCAAAGGTGTGTGCCCGAAGATTCTGACACTTTCTCTAACAGAGCCAACTTGCGCAATAGCTCTTTAGTGGGTGACAAGATCCTAACATACAGGTATGTTAAGCCTCGGGTCCAATGATTCCTGAACGAAGAAGACCCCCGATTGACCCCTTTAGGATCGCCCGGGGGCTATGCCCATCAGGCACGCTTGCGCACACCCTCTAGCAAAGAGATCCGGCTGAGCCTAACTCAACCGTAGCTTCCACCTAGGGCTCAGGGGCTTCCCCAAGCCTTGGGATCCCAATCTACAGCACCTCTAGGCCTAGCCCTTGGCTCCAGCCCGACTAACAATGCCAGCCAAGGCCCGATCACAAGAAGACAAGCCCTGGGCTACCGATGCCTAGGGGCTCCCCGGTGCCGCTCCCTTGGCGTGCCCCTGCTAGCTCCTCCTCCAATAGGGTCACATCCAGGGCGTGACACAAGAAGACAAAGCTTCCCACTGCCTCTAGGGGCTCGGGGGCTTCCGGGCCCATGCGTCAGCCCCTAGAGCCGACCTCCTTCGCCACCTAGAAGACTCCAGAAGGTCTCATTCGAGGGAGGCCGGTCCAAGCCGACACCATCTGACATGTAGAGTGTTAGAATAGAGCAGTTGGATGATGCCCAGTCTTCTTTGGCTCCAAGACACCTCGATGGTCCACGGCGCACTGCTGCAAGGCCCTCTTGGACTTCGGCGCACATAGACCACAGACTAGAGCCCCAAACTGCCATGTACCTGACCTATCTCGTTATATAAGGGATAAGGTCAGACCTAGGATGGGGAAGGATCTCAATTAGATCACTAGATACTCCATTCCATCTACCTCCGCTCTCCATCGAGAGCAAGGCAACCCGGAGAGGGGCACCCAGAGCTTCTCCACCACCTCATCCCATTGTCTCCTTCCTCTCCAACGAGGGGGAGACTACACCGGCGGCGAGGCAACCTTAGGATTAGCATCGAGCTAACCCCCTACCAAATCTTCTTCCTTTACATTCTGTTGTAACCCCCAGATTTTGGGTGCTCTTGAGTATAAGGAACATCAGCTGTTGGACGTAGGGACTGAATTGGCCCAAGCCAGGATAAACTATTGCGTCTTCTCTACAAGATTCTTGTGTTCCTAAGTCCACCTGAGCCACCGAAGACCTTGTACTCTGACACCGACTCGAACAACAAGCTTGCCACAGTTTCGACACAACGATAGCTGGCGCGCTAGGTAGGGGGCAGCGTCAAGTGCAATTCTGGCTCTACGGTGGTAGGACCCATCCACTTCATCATCAGAGCAAGCGTCGCCACCCCAGACAGTAGTCTCTGCTTCACCGGCGAACACTCTGTCACGGCCGGTGCCTTCGCTCCGGGCCCGGTCCTCAACTTTGGGACCCTGGCCTACATCGCTGACTGCTACGGCAAGCTTCGTCCACTCCACGGGGCTGCGCCGACGGGCAACAACCCCCCAACACCGCCCCCTCCACCAGGACCCTTAAGGGTAGATCTTGAGGTTCTGACCTGCTAGATCCGTTGTGGACTTACCACAGCCCGGGAGCGGTGGGGGCAGCCCCCCACCCTCGGGCACGGCTTTCCCGCGGCACAAGGAAAGCCCTTTCTCCCTCCACCAGCTTGCTGAGGTAGGTTGTACCTGGTCCGCTAGGCATCCGTCATCGATTGGCCAGGGAGATCTACGATGTCACCAAGGCACCGCTAGCGGGCGCTCCCCTCACCTATAGGAGAGTAGGCCAAAGGGGAGTTCACCCCTCAGCACATCATAGCTCCCTAGGGACCCGCAGTGGGGGGGTCAACATGGCGGATAGGGCACCGCCATGACGCCTTCGGTGGTCTGAGGTCCCCATCACCTTCGGCCACTAGGACTACCCATGACATGTCCCCAGCCTGAGCCATTTCCCGCTCATCATCGACCCCATCTTCGGACGAGCGCGCCTCATGAAGGTGCTGATGGATGGCGGGAGCGGCCTCAACATTCTCTACGTCGACACACTTGACCGTATCAGGATCTCGAGGAAGGACCTCCTCTACTATGGGGCACCCTTCTTTGGGACCATCCTCGGAGCCCAAGTCACTCTACTTGGAAGCATCTGGCTCCCTATCATGTTCGGGGATCCTTCTAACTTTTGGAAGGAGTACCTTGACTTCAAGGTGGTTGATTTCGCCAGTCCTTACCACGCACTGTTGGGGCGCCCATGCCACGCGAAGTTCGTGTCCATCCCATACTACGGTTGCCTGAAGCTCAAGATTCTTGGCCCATGGGGGGTCATCGTGGTGGCCACCTCCACAGCCAAGGCGTATCACTACGAGTGGGAAGGCATGGCCCATGTCATGGCTGACATCGCCACCACCGACTTCACCCGAATCTGGTGCCAACTGGGTGATGAGCCCCCTAATGGCTTGAAAGGGAACATGGTGGTGGCCTTCTGCTCGGTCGAGGACACCAAGATGATCTAGATCTGTTGCCAAGATCCCAAGAATGGACTCTATATCGGCACTGGTATGTCCTCGGACAAGGAAGCGACACTCACTGAGTTCCCGGGCGACAGCGCTAACGTCTTCATGTGGAAACCCTCTGACATGACCAGCATCCCCCGTGAGATTGTCGAGCACTGCCTCAACATCAAGGCCGATGCCATGCCAGTGCAGCAGCGCCTCCGTCGCTTCGACGAGGAGAAGCACAAGGCAATTGGTGAGGAGCTCGCCAGGCTCTATGACACCGGCTTCATCAGTGAGGTCCAGCACCTCAACTGGCTAGCCAACCCCATCCTAGTCAAGAAGAAGAACAGGAAATGGAGAACGTGCATCGACTACACCAGCCTCAATAAGGCCTGCCCCAAAGACCTGTTCCTCCTTCCTCAGATTGACCAGGTCATCAACTCCACCGCTGGCTATGAGGCCCTTTTCTTTCTAGACGCGTACTCCAGGTACCACTAGATCGCAATGGACCCCTCTGATCAGCTAACCACATCCTTCATCACCCCCTTCGGTGCTTTCTACTACACTTCCATGCCATTCAGCCTACGGAACATCGAAGCCACCTTCTAGAGGTGCATGCACAAATGTTTTAGGGAGCCGATCGGCCGCAACCTGGAGGTCTACGTTGATGACATCATCATCAAGTCTCAAGCGGCTGCATAGCTGATTGGCAACCTAGAGGAAACCTTCTCCAACCTTCATGCCAACCACATCAAGCTCAACCCAGAGAAGTGTGTGTTAGGGGTCCCCACCGGGAAACTCCTCGGCTTCATCGTCTCTGAGCGTGGCATCGAGGCCAACCTTGAGAAGATCTCCACGATCATGGACATGGAGCTAGTCAAGAAAATAAAGGGGGCCCAGAGGCTCATCGGATATCTGGCTGCGCTTAGCCGCTTCATATCCTGCCTTGGGGAATGAGGTATGCCACTATACAAGCTCCTGAAGAAATCTGAGTGTTTTGAGTGGACGTAGGAAGCTCAGGAAGTGCTCACAAGGTTGAAGGACTTCTTGACCACACCACCGGTCCTGACCTCCCCTTCAGCAGGGGAGACTCTGCTCCTCTACACCGCCGCCACCCCGCACACTACCAGTGCAGCTCTAGTGGTGGAACACGAGGATGAAGGCCACATCCTCAAGGTCTAATAGCCGGTATACTTCGTCAGCGAGGCCCTCTCTAACTCAAAGGCTTAGTACCTGAGGATCTAGAAGCTCTTCTACGTCATGCTCGTTGCTAAGCGCAAGCTCCGACACTACTTCGACGGCCACCCTATGGTGGTCGTATCTTCCAGTGGCTTGGGTTGGGGGACGTCGTTAACAACCGAAAGTCCATCGGCAGCATCGCCAAGTGGGGACTTGAGCTCATGGGCATTGACATCACCTACGCCCCCCGCACCATGGTCAAGTCCTAGGTCCTCAATGATTTTGTGGCAGAGTGGACTAAGGAATAGGCCTCCACCACCCCCGTTAAGGTGGAGTACTAGACCATGTACTTCAACGGCTCCCTCACCCTTGAAGGGGCGGGCGCGGGGGTCCTCCTCATATCCCCCAGTGGAGACAAACTAAGGTATGCCCTTCATCTTCATTTCCAGGCCACTAACAACATTGAGAGTACGAGGCGCTCCTCTATGGTATCCGGGCGGCCGTCGAGCTTGGCGCTCAGTGCCTCTTCATCCGAGGAGACTCTGAACTGGTTATCAACTAGGTCATGGAGTTGACTAGCTGTGATGTGAGGTTGGAGGCCTATTGTGCGGAGGTCCAAAAGTTGGAAGACAAGTTCGACGGCATCGAGCTCCACCATGTCCTCCGATGGGACAACGAGGAAGCCAACCTCCTGGCAAGGCTGGCGTCCTCTCACAAGCCCCCACCACATGGAGCCTTCCTCGATGTCCTCGATGCCCCCTTGATTTGCCTCAAGGGGGACAAGATGCCAGCCCCAGCAAGCACCACTACCTCGACCTACATCACCGAAGAGCCACTGTCCCCTCAGGAATGCCTGCTTGCAGTCACCACGCACGGTCGGCAGGGCATTGAGCCACTAGCCAGCACCCTACCTGACCCAACTGCGTGCCCTGTGAAGCGTAGAAGAGAAGGGCTAGCCACTCCCAATGGGGCGACCAGCGGCCTGTCGGCCAAGGCCCCTAAGGCAACCTCAGGGCGGGCGACTGATGCCCCAGAGCAATAGGGCGGCCCTCCTTTGAGTCCAGAAGTAGCCCACCAAGACATTGAGGGCATGCTGAGCGAGGATTCCGCCCGCTTGTCCAAGGCATCAAAAGACTAGCGGGCACCCTTCCTTGACTTCCTCCAATGGGGGATCCTTCCCGCCGATGTTACCGAAGCCCGCCGGTTGGTCCAACGTGCCAAGAGCTATCGAGTCCTCTTTGGGTAGCTCTATCACCAGAGCGCCTCTGAAGTGCTCCTATGGTGTGTCACCCCAGAGGATGGGAAGAAGCTACTCCTGGACATCCATGGTGGCATCTTTGGACATCATGCGGTGCCCCACGCCCTCGTGGGGAAGGCTTTCCGACATGGCTTCTACTGGCGACCGACCTCACTAACGCCTGAGACCTCGTCAAGACATGCAAGGGGTGCCAGTACTAAGCCAAG
Organism: Miscanthus lutarioriparius; assembly: GCA_904845875.1. Lineage (NCBI taxonomy): Eukaryota > Viridiplantae > Streptophyta > Magnoliopsida > Poales > Poaceae > Miscanthus > Miscanthus lutarioriparius. The sequence goes on from CAJGYO010000010.1 coordinate 69,827,693, forward strand.
CAAAGCCACCTACCGGCCTAGGTGCTCTAGACAATCCTCATCACCTGGTCGTTCGTGGTCTGGTGCCTCGACATGGTCGGGGAGTTCAAGAAGGCACCCGGGGGTTTTGATCACCTCCTAGTTGCCATCAACAAGTTCACCAAGTGGGTCGAGGTTCGGCCCATCATCAGCCTCAAGTCAGAGCGGGCGACCTAATTCATCCAAGACATCATCCACAGGTTCGAAGTTCCCAATTGCATTATAACTAACAATGGCACCCAGTTCATAGGTCAGAAGTTCTTAGACTTCTACGATGCCTAGTGGATCCGGGTGGATTGGGCTGCGGTCTACCACCCCAAGTCAAACGGTCAAGTTGAGCACGCCAATGGGCTAATCCTCCAAGAGATCAAGACCCGAATCTACAACGAGCTCAAGATCCACGCCAGGCGATGGGTAGACGAACTCCTCTCCCTGCTCTAGAGCTTGCGAACAAGCGTGAACCGCTCAATGGGCTACACCCCCTTCTTCCTCATCTACAAGGCAGAGGCGGTCATCCCCTCCGACCTCAACTTTGATGCTCTGTGCGTCCACTTCTACGATGAGCGATGGGCTAAGGAACAGCATTAGACAGACGTCGACATGCTCGAGGAGGTGTGGAATACCATCGTGGTGTGATCCGTCAGCAACCAATAGGGGCTTCACCGCTATCATGCTAGACGGGTACGCGAACATTCCTTTGTTGTAGGTGATCTCATCCTCCGAAGAGCTGCCCCATCCAAGAAGGGCCACAAGCTATCTCCGCCCTAGGAGGGGCCCTTCCTCATACCATGGGTGATTCAGCCGGGCGCCTACAAGATCAGCACCATGGCAGGGCACGAGTACGACAACAAGTGGAACATCAAACATCTATGTCATTTTTATCCATAGCTCGTTCATTCCTGTTTCCTATTTTTCATACCTCTAACCCCCTAGCAGGAGCTCGCCCCTCAGTGGGGTGGAAGTGATGTCCCCCTAGAAGGGGCATCGCCCAAGGTTCAAGGCTGGCTCCCCTGAGCTTCAAGGTCACCCTAGGAAGGATTCCAAAGTGCGAGGGATGCTCGGGAGACGAGCCCACGCGACTGTAGTCAGGACGCTCAGAAGCGTCCCGACCGTCGGACGAGTGATGTCTGAGTATCGGCCTTGAGCCACTCGTGGTGACCCAACGAGGGAGGCAGTGAGCCCCGAGCACCGATAGATGGGCTTGGGAACTATACGAGTGGCTCAGTTGAGAAGCTGAGAATCTCCCACCTGGGGGACATGACCAAGGCATAGAACGACCATAAACTTGGGGTTCTCATGGACTTACCCGCTAGAACCACTTGGACAGGACTAACCCAGTCTATATGTGGTATGGGATAGATTATCCCGGCGTGAAGAAGTTTGAGGACTACCTTCTTCATGACTTCCCGCATCGCATTATTGAGCCTACGCTGAGGCTCTCAAGTTGGTGTACTCGAAGGGTCTATCGGAATGCGATGGGTATAGAGAGTTGGGCTAATCCCAATGAGATCTTGCAAGGAATACCTGAAGACTAACCTCTGTTTTTCTAAGATGGCGATGAATTTGGACAACTCCTCATCAATAAGCTTGTCGCTTATGATTATAGGAGTTTCTTTGTCGCCATTTAGGAAAGCGTAATGTAGACCAGCAAGTTGGGGTTTTAGCTCAACCGCAGGTCATGCCGGTACTTCCTCTTGTATAAGATCAATGGTTTCTCCTAAATCGTCCTCTTCTTCTATGAAGAGTTTCGTATCCTTTTCTAAGGACCACTCGGGAGAATCAAAAGGTAAAACCGACATAACTTCCTTGGGCAGGTCAGAATGGGGGAGAGACTCTGCCACTGAGTTTTTGGCTCGAGTGATAGCAATGGAAAAAGTGTCTCTCCCCAACTTTACGTCCAAATCCCCTGTTTTTGGTAGATCGAGGAACATTTTTTCTAGGGGATGCCCTTTTAAGATATCAAAATTCTGGATGTCGAAGACATGGAAGTCTAGGGGGACTTCATTATCATTACGATAAAGTGAAATGTTATGAAGAACCCCTAGTCCTTCTAGTTTAATATTTGGTGCAATTATGTAGGTTTTGATTGTCGGAATGATGGCATCATCGCTAAAATAGGTGTGAGCAAAAGATGCGGACATGAGGTTAGCTCCTACTATAGGATTGTAGAGGACATCCACCAATGTTCTGCCGATTGAGCATTGGATGGTGGACGAAGGGGTGCATATCTGAATTTCCTCAGATGAAAACCCCACTTGTTCTGCCCATTCGCTACTCATGATAGCTATCAACTCCTTGATGGATTTTCTGAGAAATTGTTCGTCTAAGGGGTCCGAAAGAGTGACAGGAACTAGTGGTCTCTTTTTGGCATGATTACTTTGAGGTGTTTTCGAATTCTTCAAAAAAGTCATCCTTGAAATACGGAAGGTCCGAAGATTGGAAACGTTCCTCCAGATCTTTTGGTTTGGGTGAGGGTCTCTTTATGGGTTCTAACGGTTCGGCCTCAGCCGAAGAGACTTCCTTGTGTTTCAGCTCGGGTTCTACACGGAGGGGTTCTAGCGGGGGAGTGTTCTCTGGAATGCGGTCTAGGAGGGCTTCTCCTTCTGATGTAGTTTTATGGGTAAATGAACCTCTGGCAGCTATATCAAGCTGTAGGGCAGATTCCTTGCTAAGCCCTAACCAGAAATGTTGTAAAAGCACATGGTTGGGAATAGACAAGGCTGGGCCAGATCTCATTAAAAATTGATTATGTGTCCCAGGCTGCACCTATGGTTTCCTTCTCTTTTTGTTGGAAGCTGAGGATCTCTTGTCGTAGGGCAGCATTTGGGATATAGGGAAGAACACAAGTTAGAATCTGTTCCTTAGTTCTTCCCAATCGCTAGCTACCTTCCCTACATTATGGGCGTACCATTGTTTCACCCTTTCATCAAGTGAGAAGGGAAACAACTTCCACCTAAGTGTTTCTTGTGACATCCTGAGATGGTCAGGCAAGCATAGAGCTACTCAAACTCCCTTAGGTGGTGGTAGAGGTTTTCATAATCTAACCCCAAGAAGGTCTGTTCCTGAACCATGGCTATGAAGCGAGGGCGGAGTTTGTAATTCGAAGCTATATAAAGAAAGATAAAAACAAAGGATACATGGGCAAACTAGTTTCAAAGACTAAAATCACAACCGTTCCCCGACAACGGTGCTAGAAATGCTTGTTGGTGCTTCTTAGCGTAAGCAAAAAAGTTCGCAAGCGCACAGAAGTATCATTGTAGCACTTCACCTGGTGGTATTCAGGGTATCGTATTTCCACGAGGAACGGAGGTGTAAGTAGTCTCTTGGCTAGTTTACCTAGGAGAACAAGAGGAAGGACAACTTGGATAGTGAGGTTCTTCTAAATATTAGAGATCCTAATAAAAGGTAACTTTCCTACTAGGGACAAACGACAAACCCGCAAGCTTGTAAGAACAAAGATAACTTTCTTAAGAACTCGTAATCAAAAGATGAACATGAACATCTTACTCCAAGTAGCAAGACAATTGTAGAGGTACAAGTGTAGAGGAGGAAGTCGAGAAGTCCGGCACTCCGTCCACTCAATGTACAAGGCTTGCCGAGTACAAGAAGTAGAGGGAACCGCTACTCCGCTATTCCTCTCACTCTTTCCTCACTCACTCCCTACTCTACTCTAGCTAGAAGCTAATGGAAATGTAGGTGCTCTTGCTCTTCTTCTCCAAGTGTATGATGCTTTGAAATGTGAGGAGGGGGTCTTCTTATATAGCCTTGAGTATGACGATTTGGTGAGGTATTTTTGGTAAGCACCCATTCAACCGTCCTTGGGGGCATTAATTGCACCGCCTCCTGAAGAGTGGGCCTGAGAGGCGGCAAGGGGGTGCGCCTGCACCCTGGTTGGCACCTCTTCGCACCGCCTTCACCAAGTGGGCTCTTGGGTGGACCTGGACCCCTACCACGCTAGTGTTCTGCCCATAAATGGAGTTGGATGGGCTGTCTTGGGCTTTGCTTTGTGTTTTGCTTGAATACGTCTTCTTGGTTGCGCATTTTAGTGTGTTTTCACGTGTTGCCTCTGCAAAACATCTATGTACCAAAACTCAAGAATGTTAGTTAAAAGCCCTATTCCTAAGTTTTAGTTTTCATATTTGTTAATTTCGTGTAAATGTTGGCGATATAAATATGAGTTAAGCATCGCCAACAATATGCCAGGTTCTTCCTCTTCATCTCCTTGCCATCAACGGTGGTGATGAGTTCTTCTAGAGGCGCTTTGGAGTTGCCTGTGAGATGCCCTTAGAGGCGAGGACCCCGAATAGCTACCCTAACTTGGGCTTTCCAAAGAACATGGTTGGTCTTGGTGAGTTTCTCTGATGAGTGGTTTGCTGTCATCGATGAGGAACTTGCCATGGCGATTTGCTTGAGGTGAGATCAAATCTATGAAATAGCTCTGAATACCATGTGAAAGTTCAGAGGCACAGATAGGAGAACACCATGCCTGGTCTTGGGTTCTTGGTGTGTGCGTGTTAATTTTGTAGCACATATATATATATTACTGGCCAGAGCTCCTTGAGATAGCCACAAGATGTTTGTTACACATAATATATCTATCAACAACTGACTCTATCATCTTGTGGTCTTATCATCTAATTAAGGTTGTTGCCCTGACACATACACACACGTATACAAGTTTATCCTTTAACACGGTCAGCTCTTTTGGGTGCTGCTAATTTGTTCTGCAAATGTGTATTTCTTGATTAGAGTTTGGTCTATTGCCTAAGTACTTTGGATTGTGTTGTGCTTCAATTCTTGCTCGTTTTGCTTCAGCGATACTTTAAGCAATTCCTAATCATTCTGATCATCATCACAAGTCGGCATGTGTGACCTTGACAATTCAAAGAGATGTTTGTTTGATTAAAATTAAGGTTTAGGCCAAATTCTTGCTGCGAATTTTTATCGGCTTCTATTCACTGCCTCTAGTCACAGTTTTGGACCTTGAATACATAACTCAAACATTAAAGAACACTCAAGAATCATCTCAAGTTTGATTTGGCTATACTCAACACCGATGCAGTTGGTCTAAAAACTTCCGTCTGCTGAAACCATCTACTTTCAGAGAGTTATTGAGATAAGGGTTGTTTCCCATCCTTTGATGGGAGGGGGTTGTTTTTTGGGGAATACAAAATTTGTTTTGCTCATTTGTGTGGAGATTGTCCTATGGTAGAGGCCATCAGAATTATAATCACAGATTAATTACTTTAGGTTATTGGATGCATCTAAAACTTGCTCAAATGAACTAGAATGTCACTTCGTGTAATTTAAGTGATGGTAGAAAAAAAAAAGAGAATGGCATTTTGCCATATTTAGTAAGCTAAAAACACTATTGAGTATCCACTTGCATCATCCTTAATCATATTTATAGCGATAATAGTTTTTTCTTGTTGGAGGATGTATTCTCCTTATACTGTACAATGCTTTTACTAGACAATCTTGTTTTTAAAATACCTCCAATAAACAAGTTGGGCTTTTGATTAACAAGCAAACAGGTCCTTCCTGGTCTTGGGCCGTTTGACGTGGTGTTGCCCATTCATGGGCTTGTTTGTTCATCCATTGCCTCTGCCACTGCAAAGTAGTTTGACTTGCCCAGATGATATACTAATACAAAATTAATTTAAGAGATATTCTCTCTGATTAAAAGATGCGGACACATCTTGGTACCGCGTTCGTAAATGGCCAGGTGGACTTTAGGTAAATGTCCACCTTCATTGGTCATCGATTAAAGAGGCACCCGCCTTAGGACATCTATCTCTATAAATCAATTTTTAAAGACGGACATCTTCACTATTAATAGAAGTGGTCATTCTAAGCATCTGTCTCTAAAAATAGTTGTATCTAAAAATAATTAATATTTTTTCATATGAACTCGAAGGTAGACGAACCTTTTATTAAAATTGTAGCCCTCCACGCGATCTACAACTTTTTAGTTGAGAAGTTTTTATTTAAAATTGTTTAGATTTCCAAAAATGTTGTTTTAAGCTCTCAGATTTTTAAATTTTAATTTTTTAAGCAACCTTGGATGTTGCCATTGTAAGACGGTATATAGAAAAGTTGTAGTTATCAATACAATGTTCAATTATGTAGTCAAAATGTTTTTTATTTGAAGTTGTTTTAAAGTCTCAAGTACTTTTTTTAAGTTCTTACATTTAGAAAATTAAAAGTTATAATTTCCAAACCACCTTGAATGTTTACATGGTTAATACCAAAGTTGTAGTGATAGAACCAATCTACAAGTTTGATCTAGATAAGTTTTTTATTTAAAGTTGTTTAGAGTCTTATATATTTGTTTTAAATTGACATATTTTGATATTCAAATTTTTGAAATTTTCTAACAATTTCGGATGGAGACAAATCCTATATCAAAGTTGTAGTGTTCGACATGATTTAAAACCTTATAGTTGATTTTTTTTCATTTTAAATGTTTTAGGGAGCTAAATAAGCAATAGCAAAATGTGAAGGTAGTAATCATTGCCGTGCGGGAGAATAGCGCACGCCAAGCAACAGCAAAACATTCCTTTTTTCATGGAGCTAGTAATCATTGCTGCGCGGGAGATATGGAAGATAAGAAATGATCAGTGGCCAAGTCCACGTCAATATTTGGTTTGCAAATTTCAAAAACCAATGTCTGCTTGAGTCGCTTCGTTTTAAGGATGATCTAAGATTAGCCTTTTGTTTTTGGCTACATGCTTACAGTTAATTCCTGTTGTAAGTTTCTATTGTTTACCCTTAAATTATAAAATGAAGTGGTGTGGGGATCTTCTCCACAGTTTTTGCCTTCAAAAAAATTGTTGATAAAAAAGGTAGTTGTCTACATATAATCACAAATGAGTGTGTAATCCAGCAGTAGAGAAGTATTTTCGGGTTTTTCTCGAAACCATTAACATGCAGGCATGAGGTGCCTGTCTCTATTAATTGATTTATAGACATGGGCATCCATTGTGTAGTAATCCCTGTCTCGATCGTTTGCGTTGGGGTGTAGATGAACAAATCCAGATATTTTGCCAGAGAAAATTAGGAAAACGTGTATCGTCAAGAAAAAAAAACTAGAGAATCCTTTGAGAGTTACCGTGGGAACATTTGGAGAACTGTAAAAAACATCGGGTGAATAAAAGTAGACGTTAGTACTCAGTTGGGATCTAGGAGTAACAGTTTGATGAATACTAGTACAGCCCTGAACGACACCGTTGGCAGTCCAGTCCAGTAAATTACCAGTCCAAAGTCCAAACGTACTGACAATCTTACAAGCTCGGTAATAATGTATCCATGGAACGAGGATCAAGAAGATACTACCGTGCAAGGCGTGCACTACAGGTGAAGCGACGCGGTTCATTTGACTAGCAAGAAGAGATCACATGCATTGTTTTACATCGACAGGAATTGGATAATGATGTTGACCAGTCAGCAGCATTCAATAATATGTATCACAAAGAAAATGAGATTTTGAAAAATGACAGTTACCATAAAACTAATTCGATCATATGTACACTATTGCTAAAGTTTCAGCTAAGTAAGAATGGACTCCTAGACTCTTGATGCACTACCTCTATCTCTTAATAAATCAACTTTTAGTGTTGTTTTAAGTTAAAATATTTTAATGTTTGACCTAATTTATAAGAAAAGACAAAAAATATTTATGAGTCCAAATTAACGAGCACATTATAAAAATATATTTATGATGTATGCTATTTTCTATAAATTCTGTTAAACTTCAAAATCTTTAACTTATGATAATTCTAGGAATTAATTTATTTAGAGTTGAGGGAAGTATTCGTCTAATTTTGATCATGAACATTGGGAGCGCATAAATAAGGTGCCATCAAAACCACTGATTCTGAACTTATTTTTGGTGGTGTTCTGAGTGACATAGTGGCAATTATTCATGAGTTATATAAGTTCAACTGGAAGTTTAAGAAAAATATTGACAACCACGAAAAGTTACTGCCATGTCACAAGAAAACCAGCAGCTGGCTTTAGAAGAAAAAAAAAGACAAATCAAATAATGGCTGATGACAGAATTTGCATTTAATACCATAACATTACGAAGCATTAGGGTGCGTTTAGATCCAAAAATTTTTGGGTTTTGACTACTGTAGCATTTTCGTTTGTATTTGGCAATTAGTGTCTAATTATGGACTAATTAGGTTCGAAAGTTTCGTCTCGCGATTTCTCGTCCAACTGTGCAATTAGTTTTTTTTTATCTACATTTAGTACTCCATGTATGTGCCGCAAGATTCGATGATGGGTACTACGTAAAATTTTTTGGCAACTAAACAGGCCCTTAGTCAAGCAAGAATAAAACGACATTTCTCGTAGATCTTATCCTGACTCTGCTGAAAACAGAAGGGACTGATTTGTGACTCAAGCAGCAAAACTCTTTCAGAAGAGAACTCGAAGGCAAGCTTGACTTTTGTATACCTAACATTTAATTCTTCCCTAGTTCTTGTGTTCCAAGGAACTGTTAATATAACTACTTGAAGACCTCAAACTAGATTTCCATGAAGCATCATTTCCAACCTGAGAACACAGGTGTATCATGGCAAACCGTCACATTGGCAGCCTTCTGCAATATAACCGGCACATTTGACGGAAGCCAGCTTTCACTCCCTACTCCATGCTCATAACAATCCGCCTTTCCAGAATTGGTGACTGGTAAATCTTGGGAGAGATAATACAAGTTCCCACGACCACCGTAGATCTCAGACGTTGTGTCATCCTCAACGCCATAGCCACTGGCTGCAAGATTGCCGTCCACTAGTGTGGCAACCGGCATGGCATAGCCAAACCCCATGGTTCCGTGGTAACCAATGCAATGCCCCTATCATACAACAATGAATTGGTGTCAACTGACAAGGATGGAACATCAACCGCACCTGCCACATCCTGGACTTGCGATGGCTGGAAAAAATTGTGGGTTCCAGCGGAGGCAGGTATGTGCTGAAGCTGGTGCAGATTGTGTGCTGCCGAAACAACCGCACCATCCAGCTCTTCCTTGCACCACAGCTTGGAGTGGCCACGGCCTTTGCTATATTGCAAGGAAATTGGCACCATGGCAGCCGGCGACCAGCCACTGTAACCACAGTGCTCGGGACCATAGCTGCCAATGCCATCAGTGAGCAGGTTTGTAGCAGTCATCGGTCCGGCAACCTCAGCACAATTGCCGTTCACATCTATGTCAGATTGATCGGTTCCATCCTTTGGACGCTTCGTGGTGCTGCCAACTGGCAGGGAGCTGCTCTCGATAATGCTCTTGACGTCGTACCGGCTCATGTCAAAGTTTGTGACGGCATTGAGGCCTCTGAATTTGATTGCAGCGATGTCATAAGCCTCAGCGGCTTCTTCCTGGGTACCTACATATAGGTCAGCCACATGACATGTGGTATTATATATTCATATTCAAGAGGGAAATTGAAGAATTCAAAAGGCTTTCCGCCAGCATTAGCCTTAGGCTTTTTGTTCTTGCTTCCATTTCCCATGGCAAAAAGGAGAGCAGTGCATTAAAATATTAGTTGCGACTTACTGAATGTGCCTAAATACAGATCCTTGTTTCCTGCAACTCTTCCTATTCTTGCTTGCCACCTTCCATGCTGGTGGTGCCTGTTTCACAAGTACACTTGACAGTCAGAAACGCAATTGCATGTCTACTTGTCAAGGACAGAAGAAGGTCAAAGTTAACAGTACGTGGTAAACGAAGTACTACATCTATTGAGGATAGAAGTGATACAGATAAATGCAAATTCAAATAATGCTCCAAATACAGAAGCTCAGATGTTAATAAGGAATGAGAATAATTTACACCTGGTAACCCCTCGGTAAATTGATGCACCACGAGAAAATCCACTGCTTTTCCTGTATAACAATATATATTATGTCAGTCCATTTGCAAATGAGTTGATTTCTAGTTCATAAATAACATAGAAATTAACATGAAATTTTAATTTTGACCACGTGCCTTCTAAGCGATGCAACATATTCTTGTCGTGACATATGCTTCATCTCTTCCAGTTCTTTTTCATAGTTGCTCATCTAAGCATGAAAAAGAAATCATATGATATCCAAAATATGCGGTAAAGGGAAAAGTATAAATCTAGAGAAGTAACAGGATATAAGTAAATACTGGAAAATTTGTAGTTGTTGTAGTGCCCCAGTACTTGAGAGCAGCTAAATCGTAAGCCTTGGCAGCTTTCTCTTCTTTATCATATCCACCTTGAATGCATGAATCCATATTTAGATACACCCAAACAAGAACATATGTACTATTCATTGCAATTCGACATAAATATTTCTTACCTAGATATACTGAATTAAATGAGTCCATGGATTGTGATTACCAATGAGGAAAAAATCTAGGTTAGCTCAGGAAAATCAAAACCTTTATAAAACAATATGGACATATGATGGAACGTAGTAATTTATTTAAATGCTTTACCTTGTCTACCTTTGCGAGTCTGACCTTCCCTTCTGCAGCTATTGTCCCAAAGATGGGCTTCATACCTTCCTGTCCATCTATGCCTATTGAGAACAAAACAAACAAAAAATGATGTAAAAATATTCTGCAAAAAGGATGAAGAAACATGACAATCGGTATGACAACGTTGGAAAATATATACATGTCATTACTACAGATTTAGTGCCCTTTGATAAAGAAACTAGCAAGAAGTGGTGATTGGAAAGAATAAAAATCACAACTAACAATACTTTTTTACCATATGCAACTTGTGATTTAGTCATTAAAATCAAGAAGGTTCCTCAACATAATGATTTTTATTTTTGACAAAAAAACGATTTGATCCATCCAGTCGAACTGAAAGAGGAAGAACACGCGGTAAAACCCATAAATAGCGTGACACCTTGTACGAATGATCAGTGAAGAATAGATACAACAATCTAGCAAAAATAAAAACATCGTCATGGGTTCATCCAAAATAGACGGGATGAATCAGAAGGAGAGCAGAGCACAGGCTTCGGTGCATCCAAAACAGGGAGGAATGTGTGTTTTGAAACAGCACAAGACTGTTCATAAGATTATTAAACTTAGCAACAAGAGTAGAGTCGATGTCCTCTTATAATAATTTACAAAAGCACGCATTCCTGAAGCAATATAACAATAACAAATTCCAAAGCTGAAGAAACAATCTACTGATGACAAGGGAAAAAGGAATTTGTCAATCCGATCCGAATGAAGCTAGAAACGCCACAAGAATCAAAGCAAAGGGGCCCAGCACCAGCAACTGGTATCACATGCATCTAGACAGAAATCAAAAGCAGCAATACCATTCTAAGAGATTATTACCAAGTAGCAGGAAAACAGAAACACGAAGAGCTTTTATGAGAAACAAAATCAAGAACGAACTTTGTGACGCCGCGATAAATAGACGTCCGCTGCCCGAATGTGTCCACCGAGGCCTTCCTCTGCTGCGCAGTGTCCACCAAAACGGTGCCACCGCTCTCCCCGCCGTCGACCACCTTCCTGCTCCCCTCAGGCGACGACGTCGCCGTCGTCGCCAGCGCCATGGAGTCGACCCCCGCAGGTGCCGGCGCCGGCTGGCTGCGCTGCCAGTTCTTGATCATGGACAGCCCGATAGAGCTTGCGCCGCTCCCGGCGGCGAACGGCCTAGCGGCCACCGGAGCCGTCGGCTCCTGCAAGCCGAGGAAGTCTTCCAGCTTTGGTGCCTCGGCATCTTCCTCGCCTTGGGGCGGCAGCGGGTGCAGGACGGCGTCGGCGGCGCCGGAGAACGAGGCGAAGCCCAGCCAGTTGTTGGTGGAACCCATCTTGGAACCCAGTAGCACTACTGCTGATCCTAGGGAAGAGAGATAGGAGAGAGGTGGCTGTTGTAGTCTTTATGGCCTGCAGCAAGCCCTACTGCCCTAGATAGACTCTTCCTGTCTAGTCTTGCAGCCTAGGGGTCCGCTGCTGTTGTCACGGCGTACAGAGAGAGGAAAGGAAAGGCTAGGGATTGCGAATTAATAAATGTGCTTTGGTGCGTGATTAGGACAATCCCAACAAAACAAACTAGTATTTTCTATAATATAGAATATCGCACTAAAAAAATACTGCTTTCTAACTCATAATTTCTATGAGTAATAATTATTTTTTCTTTCTCTCTCTCAACTCTATCTTCTTCCTTCAATGGGAGTGTGGCACGAGCCCCCCTAGAAAATGGTGGTTTCTCCTCAATGGCGATTTTATGGTTTTTTTGTGCATTGGGTCGAGAAAAGACCTGATTTTTCACGGGAAAACCATTTCTATGATTTTTGCTCTCTTTCTTTATTAATTATGTTGCCATGTCAACATTTTAGCTACGTGACAAGTTATTTAATAAGGATACTCATCAGGGGTCGTCACCAGAGAGAGAAAGAGCGGAGAGGAGTCAGAACTCGAGGAGTGAGACTACTTGCTCTCTTCATGGGAAGACGCGACGTGAGCATGCGTATGAACGGGACGCACGTACGAGCGGGCGTGTGTAATTATGACGCGCTGCTTCGATTAGATTGCACTGCATGCGTGCTTTGACCGGGCGTAACCACGGTAGGATAGGGTTAATCTGCCAGTTAACCGCGTGAGTTACCAGTGGCCCGGCCGGGTTATTAGGTTTGAAGCCTTGAGCTGCTTTCCGCGGCCAAAGGCTGCGACTCTCGGGATTCAAGGGGCCCCGGCGGGCCGGCGCGCAGTCCGCGGGGACGCGTAGTTGGCTGCCACCGCTCCCGCCTGCGTATGAGTGAGCAGCGTCCAAAAGATGCGGTGGCGCAATCCAACTTTGGCTTTTGTTCGGAATTTCCTACCTCGTTTTTTCTGGCCTGTTCGTTGCGGCTGCAGGATCTTTAGATCATGTAACAGTATTTGATGCTAAGAAAAGAGCTGTAGGCAGCTGCAGCTTAAAGCCGCAAATATGGACAATGTTTGATTTTGCTTCCTCGGTCCTACACATGCCTCATGCACATCTCTAGTCCCCGATGACGTTTGACCGCTAGCCTATAGAAAGCAAGAGATAGTTTTTGATTAAGCTCGGTTTGATCTCATGTTTAAAGTTTAGCGGTACTAAATTTAAGTTCTCTTGAGGTTTCCAACAAATAGTTTAAAATATTGTTTAAAGTTAAGTAAGTATTAAAAAAAGTTATTTGTTCATTAGACCATACAGGTATACTAAAGTGGTCTAAGTGTAGTAGCTAACTAAATTTACTATGGATCGAATCACGGCCTAATTGGATGTTTTATGAAGCCATCTTTGTAAAGGTCAGGTGAGATTCATGTAAACGCTCGTTCATCATTTTTAGATGTGAGCATTTAAGAACATGTACAATAATAATCTTATAATTAAGCTAGTCAGCATTTTTGCTGATGTGGAGAAGAGAAGAACTTGGCTCTAGAGCAAGTATCATAGTCATTGGCTCAATTTGGTCATTTGTCATAACCACAGTTGAGCTAGATGCTATTATGAATGGAAAGGATGGATACCTATAGGCCTTTGCACATTGACACCATTCACTAATTTTCCTTATTGGAGTGCTAGAATAGCTTACTACCTTGGTAGACCTAGGTGTTTGGAGATTCACTAGCGAAGGGATGAAATCTCTAAAGAATCCAAAAAAAAAACCATTGTAACATACTGCATTTTTTGTGTAATACAAAAAGACCAACTTTTTAAAATTTTTGCCTGAATGTGTCTTGCATGTAAATGTTAGGTCAACATAAGTCAAAATTTTTTCCTTCTCCTCCCTGATTTCAAAATTAGGATTTCAAATTTGTTTTGCTACAACTACGTTGTTATGGTGTTGACCAAGTCAATACCACGACAAAGGCGTTTTCAAAGAAAATGTTTTCTGAAGAAATTAAAAGTAGGGTTGAATTAGAGCCCGCACCCGAATTCAACATGCAACCATCATCACACATGTTTCTATTACTAGATAAATACCTATGCGTTGCACCGGGAAAACATAGTGCCCTACTAACATTGGGAAAAAAACTAAATTGTGGTGAAAAAGTGAATTATATATGCATGGGTGACACTCAATTGGCACCACAAAAATACACTCAACCCAAAAAATTCCATTCAAATTCAACTTTGGTTGTTCTTTTGCCGCATCATACATGTCCTATTCAAAGAAAATGTTTTCCGAAGAAATTAAAAGTAGGGTTGAATTAGAGCCCGCACCCGAATTCAACATGCAACCATCATCACACATGTTTCTATTACTAGATAAATACAAATGCGTTCACCGGGAAAACTCGTGGAGAATTTTAGTTAAAAGCCCTATTCCTAAGTTTTGGTTTTCATATTTGTTAGTTTCGTTTAAACGTTGGCGGTATAAATACGAGTTAAGCATCGCCAACAATATGCTAGGTTCTTCCTCTTCATCTCCTTGCCGTCAACGGTGGTGATGAGTTCTTCTGGAGGCGCTTTGGAGTTGCCCGTGAGATGCCCTTAGAGGCGAGGACCTCGAAAAGCTACCCTAACTTGGGCTTTCCAAAGAACATGGTTGGTCTTGGTGAGTTTCTCTGATACTGGATGGCTCGAGAGTGGTTTGCTGTCATCGATGAGGAACTTGCCATGGCGATTTGCTTGTCACACCCGATTTTAAGGATAAAATGGGATGCATAATCTTATGTGCCCCAAAGATCAGTCATACACATAAGCCGATAAATTATAAATAGTATCATCACAAGTGTTTATTACATCACGAATAATAAGACAGAGTCTTCACATAAATGTAGCGGAAGTATAAAGAAAAAATCTCTCGCGGAAGCTTCATATGACAGGGACGTCAACTGGTTGACCACAAGTCTAGTAACCCTCAGGAAAGTCATCATTACCATAGCCATCTGTTACCCATCCGGGATTTTTGTCTAAATAATGAAAATAAACAAGTGTAAGTACATATCGTACTCAACAAGAGTAACATGGGGTTCATGAGGCTCAAAAGACTTGACACAGATTTAACAACATTCATCTTTTCATTGTCTCAATTTAAGCATAAGAGTAGCAACAAGTTGTTTTAATCCCAAAGTAAAACTCATGATCAATGTAAACATGAATAATGAATAGCATAAACAGATAATTCTTAGTGATCATCTATTCCATAAATGTTCCAAGGCCGTTCGTGATCGTGAGCACGGCTGATATACCAGTTTTACACTCTGCAGAGGTTGTACACTTTCACTGTGAGTCATGATACCCATATGCCCGGTTTTATAACTCCCAAAACACTTCCAAGGTGAGAAGGCAGGGGTCACTTTGAAGCCTTTCAAAGGTTCGTCTAACAATTTAGGGCCGCTAGGTTTCTGTACCCTACAAATGTAGGGCTCCCCTTCCGACAGGCACAATGACACGCAGCCTATACACTAACGGACAGAGACCGCACTATATCCAACCCGAAACACACCCCTCTTGCGCCATAAAGGTAACCTCTAACAACCTAGAAAAGTCCTCATACTGAGCTAAAACTAGAGCCATGTAGCCCTCACAGTTGTACTGTAAGTCTCGGATGATCACTTACAGATAAGTCCTTAGGGAGAAGAATCTGAAGCATTTAGAAAGTAGCTAAATACTCCAGCCCCATGTTTCCAAGTTGCTAAAAAAGTCATGTTTTAATGTTTATTGCATATACCATTAATCAAGTTACAAGATCATGGTTTAGTTGAGCACTGGCAAAGCTACCCAATGCATATCCCATAGGAGACAAGGTATAAGTTTAATTCTAGGAAAATCCTTATCAAGGTGACACATACAATCATGAATTAAATGTATTAAGGTGAATAGGAAATAAGAATGATCCCATGCTATACTTGCCTTGAACAAAGTGCTCCTGCTAATCCTGCTCATCAAAGTAGTACTCTTGGTAACCCACGAATTGCTCACCGTCTATACTCGATAATCACAGCAACATACAAGCATTCAGAAGCAATCATGCATAGCAAACAAAGGCTATAGATTAGAACAGTACATCAATCAGCATAAAATCAAGATGAAAAGTTTGTAAAACGAATCTACGTCTTGCTACGATCACACAGACGCGAAGATCACAAAAATCGGAGCTAAAACGAAGAAGTTATGAATTAAACAAGATTTCCTTTAGTAAATTAATAGATTAAATCTAACCTTGAATTTTAAAAGTTGAAAACATACTTAACAATAGTATGAACATGTAAATTACTTAATTACGAACCTAACGCAACTTGAACGGATCAAATCGGAGTTAAAACGGAGATTTTATGGCTTAAACATGATTAGTGGCAAAACTATAAATAGATGAAAACATATTTTGAATCTAATATGAAGAAAACTACGCTTTCTGAAGAAGAAAACATATTCTGGATTTACACGTTGGGCTGCGGGTTCTATAATAAAAAAACCCGAGGGGTTCTTTAGAAAAATACAAGGACGACAGGTTGAGATTTAAATAGTTGTAATGGCCTTTTTGTAAAAACGACCGGCGAAGGGGTATCGGGTGATACCGGCCGTTGGATCAAGATCGGATGGCACATAATAGATCGGGCGGGAAAAAAACAAAGCCGGCTAGCCGGCGGCGACACCGACGGCGGCGCCATGGCCAGAGGCGGGCGGCACGCAAGAAACATGGCCTACGGACCACCATTGAGCGAATCAAGGGCATGGAGAGAGAGAGAGAGAGAGAGAGAGATGACGACGGACTCTCCGAAGGGCTTTTCGCGAATGAAGGTGGGACTGCGGCGGCGTGAGGTTCGGCGAAGCGGACGGCATTGGCGGCGGCGCGAGCTGCTAGGGTTTCGCGGCGGCGCGAGCAAAAGCGAGGGTGGCGGCTGACGTTATAGGATTTGGTGAGGCGGCGCAGTGCGGGCCGGCTTATATGAGGGCCAGAGGCGTGGGGTGCACGCCATCCGAGCACATCAGGGCGGAGGCGGACTCAGCGGCGTGGTGTCCGTGCCGGACACGAGATGGAGGAAAGAGACGCGGCTGACAAGACGGGCCCACCTGTCGGCGAAAGAAGGCGCGGGACCGGCGGCTAGTGAGACAGACGAGAGAGAAGGGGTGTGGGCGGCTGCGCCGGTCCTTCGGCTGGGCCAGCTTGCTGGGCATGGGAGAGGGAAGGCCGAGCGGGGCGGCTGGGCCTACGGAGAACTGGGCCAACATCAGGCCCATGCGGGGACAGAGGGAGAGAGAGGAGTGGAAGCTCTAGCGGGCTGGGCTAGCAGGCCAAGCTAGAGAGGGGAAGGGGCTGCCCTTGGGCTAGCAGGCCGAATAGAGGGAGAGGGTAAATAAAACTTCTTTTTTTCTATTTTCTTAAATACCATTTCAACTCCAATTCAAACTCAAATTCAATTCTTTTGAAAATTCCAATCAAACCAAAACATCACAAGGAAAATATGCAGCAGCATGAATGCACATACTTGTTTGTAGACCTATATGTGATTTTTATTTTTAACAAAGTTATTATTTTTTGTCTAAATTCAATTGCTCACAAAAGGCATAATTAAATCATTTCTCCTATTTCAAAATCATGCAAAATTTAGGGTGTTACATTGCTTGAGGTGAGATCTAATCTATGAAATAGCTCTGAATACCATGTGAAAGTTTAGAGGCACAGATAGGAGAACACCATGCCTGGTCTTGGGTTCTTGGTGTGTGCGTGTTAATTTTGTAGCACATACATATATATTACTGGCTAACCTCCTTGAGATAGCCACAAGATGTTTGTTACACATAATATATCTATCAACAACTGACTCTATCATCTTGTGGTCTTATCATCTAATTAAGGTTGTTGCCCTGACACATACACACACGTATACAAGTTTATCCTTTAACACGGTCAGCTCTTTCGGGTGCTGCTTATTTGTTCTGCAAATGTGTATTTCTTGATTAGTGTTTGGTCTGTTGCTCAAGTACTTTGGATTGTGTTGTGCTTCAATTCTTGCTCGTTTTGCTTCAGCGATACTTTAAGCAATTCCTAATCATTCTGATCATCATCACAAGTTGGCTTGTGTGACCTTGACAATTCAAAGAGATGTTTGTTTGATTAAAATTAAGGTTTAGGCCAAATTCTTGCTGAGAATTTTTATCCGCTTCTATTCACCGCCTCTAGTGACAGTTTTGGACCTTGAATACATAACTCAAACATTAAAAAACACTCAAGAATCATCTCAAGTTTGATTTGGCTATACTCAACACCGATGCAGTTGGTCTAAAAACTTCCGTCTGCTGAAACCATCTACTTTCAGAGAGTTATTGAGATAAGGGTTGTTTCCCATCCTTTGATGGGAGGGGGTTGTTTTTTTGGGAATACAAAATTTGTTTTGCTCATTTGTGTGGAGATTGCCCTATGGTAGAGGCCATCAGAATTATAATCATGGATTAATTACTTTAGGTTATTGGATGGATCTAATACTTGCTCAAATGAACTAGAATGTCACTTGGCGTAATTTAAGTGATGGTAGAAAAAAAAGAGAATGGCATTTTGCCATATTTAGTAAGCTAAAAAACACTATTGAGTATCCACTTGCATCATCCTTAATCATATTTATAGCGATAACATTTTTTTCTTGTTGGACGATGTATTCTCCTTATACTGTACAATGCTTTTACTAGACAATCTTGTTTTTGAAATACCTCCAATAAACAAGTTGGGCTTTTGATTAACAAGCAAACAGGTCCTTCCTGGTCTTGGGCCGTTTGACGTGGTGTTGCCCATTCATGGGCTTGTTTGTTCATCCATTGCCTCTGCCACTGCAAAGTAGTTTGACTTGCCCAGATGATATACTAATACAAAATTAATTTAAGAGATATTCTCTCTGATTAAAAGATGCGGACACATCTTTGTACCGCGTTCGTAAATGGACAGGTGGACTTTAGGTAAATGTCCACCTTCATTGGTCATCGATTAAAGAGGCACCCGTGCCTTAGGACATCTATCTCTATAAATCAATTTTTAAAGACGGAAATCTTCACTATTAATAGAAGTGGTCATTTTAAGCATCTGTCTCTAAAAATAGTTGTATCTAAAAATAATTAATATTTTTTTCATATGAACTCGAAGGTAGACGATCCTTTTATTAAAATTGTAGCCCTCGACGCGATCTACAACTTTGTAGTTGAGAAGTTTTTATTTAAAATTGTTTAGATTTCCAAAAATGTTGTTTTAAGCTCTCAGATTTTTAAATTTTAAATTTTTAAGCAACCTCGGACGTTGCCATTGTAAGACGGTATATAGAAAAGTTGTAGTTATCAATACAATGTTCAATTATGTAGTCAAAATGTTTTTTATTTGAAGTTGTTTTAAAGTCTCAAGTACTTTTTTTAAGTTCTTACATTTAGAAAATTAAAAGTTATAATTTCCAAACCACCTTGAATGTTTACATGGTTAATACCAAAGTTGTAGTGATAGACCCAATCTACAAGTTTGCTCTAGATAGGTTTTTTATTTGAAGTTGTTTAGAGTCTTATATATTTGTTTTAAATTGACATAATTTGATATTCAAAATTTTGAAATTTTCAAACAATTTCGGATGGAGACAAATCCTATATCAAAGTTGTAGTGTTCGACATGATTTAAAACCTTATAGTTGAATTTTTTTTCATTTTAAATGTTTTAGGGAGCTAAATAAGCAATAGCAAAATGTGAAGGTAGTAATCATTGCCGCGCGGGAGAATAGCGCACGACAGGCAACAGCAAAACATTCCTTTTTTCATGGAGGTAGTAATCATTGCTGCGCGGGAGATATGGAAGATAAGAAATGATCAGTGGCCAAGTCCACGTCAATATTTGGTTTGCAAATTTCAAAAACCAATGTCTGCTTGAGTCGCTTGGTTTTAAGGATGATCTAAGATTAGCCTTTTGTTTTTGGCTACTTGCTTACAGTTAATTCCTGTTGTAAGTTTATATTGTTTACCCATAAAATTATAAAATGAAGTGCTGTGGGGATCTCCTCCACAGTTTTTGCCTTCAAAAAAAATGTTGATAAAAAAGGTAGTTGTCTACATATAATCACAAATGAGTGTGTAATCCAGCAGTAGAGAAGTATTTTCGGGTTTTCTCGAAACCTTTAACATGCAGGCATGAGGTGCCTGTCTCTATTAATTGATTTATAGACGTGGACATCCTTTGTGTAGTAATCCCTGTCTCGATTGTTTGCGTTGGGGTGTAGATGAACAAATCCAGATATTTGGCCAGAGAAAATTAGGAAAACGTGTATCGTCAAGAAAAAAAAACTAGAGAATCCTTTGAGAGTTACCGTGGGAACATTTGGAGAACTGTAAAAAACATCGGGTGAATAAAAGTAGACGTTAGTACTCAGTTGGGATCTAGGAGTAACAGTTTGATGAATACTAGTACAGCCCTGAACGACACCGTTGGCAGTCCAGTCCAGTAAATTACCAGTCCAAAGTCCAAACGTACTGACAATCTTACAAGCTCGGTAATAATGTATCCATGGAACGAGGATCAAGAAGATACTACCGTGCAAGGCGTGCACTACAGGTGAAGCGACGCGGTTCATTTGACTAGCAAGAAGAGATCACATGCATTGTTTTACATCGACAGGAATTGGATAATGATGTTGACCAGTCAGCAGCATTCAATAATATGTATCACAAAGAAAATGAGATTTTGAAAAATGACAGTTACCAGAAAACTAATTCGATCATATGTACACTATTGCTAAAGTTTCAGCTAAGTAAGAATGGACTCCTAGACTCTTGATGCACTACCTCTATCTCTTAATAAATCAACTTTTAGTGTTGTTTTAAGTTAAAATATTTTAATGTTTGACCTAATTTATAAGAAAAGACAAAAAAATATTTATGAGTCCAAATTAACGAGCACATTATAAAAATATATTTATGATGTATGCTATTTTCTATAAATTCTGTTAAACTTCAAAATCTTTAACTTATGATAATTCTAGGAATTAATTTATTTAGAGTTGAGGGAAGTATTCGTCTAATTTTGATCATGAACATTGGGAGCGCATAAATAAGGTGCCATCAATACCACTGATTCTGAACTTATTTTTGGTGGTGTTCGAGTGACATAGCGGCAATTATTCATGAGTTATATAAGTTCAACTGGAAGTTTAAGAAAAATATTGACAACCACGAAAAGTTACTGCCATGTCACAAGAAAACCAGCAGCTGGCTTTAGAAGAAGAAAAAAAGACAAATCAAATAATGGCTGATGACAGAATTTGCATTTAATACCATAACATTACGAAGCATTAGTCAAGCAAGAATAAAACGACATTTCTCGTAGGTCTTATCCTGACTCTGCTGAAAACAGAAGGGACTGATTTGTGACTCAAGCAGCAAAACTCTTTCAGAAGAGAACTCGAAGGCAAGCTTGACTTTTGTATACCTAACATTTAATTCTTCCCTAGTTCTTGTGTTCCAAGGAACTGTTAATATAACTACTTGAAGACCTAAAACTAGATTTCCATGAAACATCATTTCCAAACTGAGAGAACACAGGTGTATCATGGCAAACCGTCACATTGGCAGCCTTCTGCAATATAACCGGCAAATTTGACGGAAGCCAGCTTTCACTCCCTACTCCATGCTCATAAGAATCCGCCTTTCCAGAATTGGTGACTGGTAAATCTTGGGAGAGATAATACAAGTTCCCACGACCACCGTAGCGCTCAGACGTTGTGTCATCCTCAACGCCATAGCCACTGGCTGCAAGATTGCCGTCCACTAGTGTGGCAACCGGCATGGCATAGCCAAACCCCATGGTTCCGTGGTAACCAATGCCCCTATCATACAACAATGAATTGGTGTCAACTGACAAGGATGGAACATCAACCGCACCTGCCACATCCTGGACTTGCGATGGCTGGAAAAAATTGTGGGTTCCAGCGGAGGCAGGTATGTGCTGAAGCTAGTGCAGATTGTGTGCTGCCGAAACAACCATGGCAGCGGAGGCACCATCCAGCTCTTCCTTGCACCACAGCTTGGAGTGGCCACGGCCTTTGCTATATTGCAAGGAAATTGGCACCATGGCAGCCGGCGACCAGCCACTGTAACCACAGTGCTCGGGACCAGAGCTGCCAATGCCATCAGTGAGCTGGTTTGTAGCAGTCATCGGTCCGGCAACCTCAGCACAATTGCCGTTCACATCTATGTCAGATTGATCGGTTCCATCCTTTGGACGCTTCGTGGTGCTGCCAACTGGCAGGGAGCTGCTCTCGATAATGCTCTTGACGTCGTACCGGCTCATGTCAAAGTTTGTGACGGCATTGAGGCCTCTGAATTTGATTGCAGCGATGTCATAAGCCTCAGCGGCTTCTTCCTGGGTACCTACATATAGGTCAGCCACATGACATGTGGTATTATATATTCATATTCAAGAGGGAAATTGAAGAATTCAAAAGGCTTTCCGCCAGCATTAGCCTTAGGCTTTTTGTTCTTGCTTCCATTTCCCATGGCAAAAAGGAGAGCAGTACATTAAAATATTAGTTGCGACTTACTGAATGTGCCTAAATACAGATCCTTGTTTCCTGCAACTCTTCCTATTCTTGCTTGCCACCTTCCATGCTGGTGGTGCCTGTTTCACAAGTACACTTGACAGTCAGAAACGCAATTGCATGTCTACTTGTCAAGGACAGAAGAAGGTCAAAGTTAACAGTACGTGGTAAACGAAGTACTACATCTATTGAGGATAGAACAAATACAGATAAATGCAAATTCAAATAAGGGTCCAAATACACACTACTGAAAACTCGAATATTTCTGTGGGTGATGAATTTTTCTGTGCGTTTTTCTCTATACACACAAAAAATTAATAATTAAGGTGTGAGTTTCAAAAATCCCGACAGAAATATTCGAAAGCCCACACGTGTAAATACACACAGAAAAATTACTATTATTCTGTCGGTCTTTTCAAAACTTACAGAAAAATTATATACACACACAGAAAAACTATATATACGGAAAAAAACACACACACACAAGTCGCTGATTTATGGTCCATGACTTGTCTCCTCCGGTGGAAAGATAGCAGTAACGCGTAAATGGGAGCCGCGTCTGACGGACCTGAAAAAATGATTGATTTCAGTTGATCGACAACTTGAGTCCGGAATCGAGCCCGTCACCTCCCTTGGTCTCGCATCCGTCTCTCTCTCTCTCTCCACCTCGCTTCTCCCCTTCATCTCTCTCCTCAAGCGAATAGTCTCCCCTGCCCTCGACCTACGTTGCCCTGCCCTGGTCACCGCCGGTGCGCTCCATGATGCCGACGCCACTCGTGTCGCCTGTAGCTCCACGTCGATGCCTGATTCATTAGGGTTTTGCCTCCCTCTGGATCTGGCTGTGGCACCACTTCCCTCCTCCAGATCTAGCCAGAGCCGCCTCCTCCCTTACCTCGGTGCAGATCCATGGTGGCCGTGGTTAGATCAAGAGGCCGCGCATGAGGTGGAGTCGCAAGGACCGTGACGGTCCCCTCCCTCACCCATGCCGTTTGCGACTGGCAGAGACTGGAGCCACCGGAAGCCTGCTCATCCATGGAGTCATCCCTAGTAGCTGCGGCAGAGTGGCCGTCGGAGGCACCGACGTGAGCTCCTTCACCACCAAGAGCCTCAACTACATCGGCGTGCCCGAGAATCACGTCACCTCTCAAGCTCTGCCCACGCCTAGTGAGAAGCAAGCAGGTATGTCTTCGATTCCTTCGTAGCTCTCCCTCCATCTGAAGTATTGCCTTGCTCGGGCTTCCTTTTCAGTTTGCCCACCACTGTTGGGAGGAACGTCCCTTTGGATCTGTGTGGAATACATGTGTGGCTATGGCAATGGATTCCATAGATATGCACGACACAAAGAAAATTAAACTGTGTTCAGTACTATAATGTATGACTCTAAATCTGTTAAACAATTTGCTAATTTGATCTGTTATGAAGTCTGAACTTTCAAGGAATTTAGTGATTGGCAAGCTTGTGTCCCACGTATGTTATCTTGGTTGACTTAAAAGCAGTGTGAATAATGGTTTGGATATGCGTGAAGTGTTCTCACATCCTGATCCTGCATCATTTCATTATTTTATTCGATTTGTTATGGATGTGCTTGTCTGGGTAAGAAGAATGCGTCTTCTCATGCCTAGCTCAACACAGATAACTATATTATTAAAATGTGAATATGCTGTCTGAGGGAAGATTGTCATCCATGCTCAGGTATCTTGAGTGACTACTTCCATGTTCAGTATCTTGAGTGACTAATAATGTTCGACAAGGCTTGAGTGACTACTTCCATGTTCATCATGTTTTGTTCAGAGGTCATGACCTGTTTTTTTCTTCTTATTATTATTTTGAGATATCATCACTACTTTGTGCTAGTATATAACTGATATGTTCCTTTGCACTGCCTTACTTTCTCGAGCCTTCTCGTGCTGATTATTTGTTGAAGGCAATGCTTAATTCAATATATTTGTAAAAGCTGGGTCCTTTAGATGGTGCTTTTGTTGTAACATAGGAGTAATTGTTGTTTATCCTCTTTTTTCAAGAAATAAACCCCATCTCAATAAGATCCATTTGTTTCTTAATTTCCAGGCTGAAAGTGCTACTGCTGCGCTCAACTGCAGTGGTGTGATACTGGGATCCTTGCCAATAAGGTAAAACTCTAATCTTTTGACGCTTTGCAGTGATATAGAGGAGCTGGGAGTTATTTCTCACCAGGTATGCGCCCACCCCTTTGTTCTCCCTTCGACAATTATTGTCTAGTAACAATTATTTCTCAATCTATCTTGGGTTAGCGTTTCACATTACTTAATTCTCTGTTGTACTGAAATGCTATGTATGTGTAGTCATTTCCATTGTCACAAGACCGCTACTGAACTGTACCTGCATCTATTTTGGTCTACAGATTTTTTAGACATCTTTCTCATATAAGAAAACTTGCCCATTCTACCATGTTAGCTTTCTGTTATTGCATTCATGTGACAAACCACTCAAGATTACTCAACTTCTCACACGGAATATTATGGGTTCAACTTATAAAAGAATGTTCTTCTCCTCTATTGTTAGTTCAAACCGTTGTCTCTTTCCATTGAGCAATACCTTGTGAGTTCTCAGCAGGCACAACATTCCAGCCATCCCAAGAATCTGATTGCTTAGCATCTGAATTGCCCACTGGTGTTGCAGCCAGATTACCCCAGGAGTCTTCTGCGACAGATTACTCCATGTGTCTGATTCTTTTGGGACTTTCAGATGCTCATCAGACTCCATCTTATCTTTCTCACCCCAACTGGATCCTGCATTAGACTTGGCATTTGGTCTTCCAATTCCATCTCCAGCATTCAAAGCAAAGCCTCCCCGATCTGTGGAATTGTCCGGCACCTTAGCATGCACTTCCCATGAATTATCTTGATCTGCTAGCTTTGCAGCAGCTCCAACTCCACTACCCCAGCCTCCCCAGTCACCAGAATCATTCGTAGCACTAGCATTTTGTTCCCAACTTGAGTTCATTGTTGTGCCATTTTCCCATGAGCTGCCTTTCTGAATATTTTGCTCTACAACTTAAGTATTATACAACACCTCAGAATATCTAATTAACCCAATCAAACTAGAATAGACACTGATCCTAAACAAGGCAAGATCTACCAATTCCGTGTGTTTTTTACCCAAGAGGTTGCATCTGATTCAACCCAGATAACTTTTGCTCACCCTTTCTAGTTTCTTTAGTTCTTTACTCTGATTTGGCAAATAGATGCATGTCAGTCAGAGCTTTTCCTGGAGCTGCAGCTCTGAAGATGATTCAATTGGTGCGTGTGAAAAATCTGTTGTTCTGAAACAAAGTACCAGTTCAAGATGTCATAGTCGGTCCTCGAAGGATTTACGGAGCCTTTACGCAAAGGTCAGAAATACTTAATGCTAATTTCGCAATGATCACTGAATCTGCAGTTTTTGTTTTCTGATGGCTTAGTCATACTATATAACAGAGGAGAAGAGAGAGGATCAATGAAAGACTAAGCACGCTGCAGCAGCTAATTCCTAATGGCACCAAAGTAAGTTCTTTTCTTTTGTATTTAGTGATCAACTTTTTTGCTATCAAATTGTGTTTTCAAAGGCCCAACAATTTGCGCAAACTTTTGTGTGAACACTGAAGATAAGTTGTTCTCTTGCCTTTGCAGGTTGACATGAGCACTATGCTGGAGGAAGCAGTTCAGTATGTCAAGTTCCTGCAGCTGCAAATAAAGGTAGTTTTTTTGTGTCCTAGTTAAGTCAGATCAACATTGGAAAAAACTTTAGTTCACAATTCTAGTTCTCCATCATGCGCAACATTAACCTGTACAGAGCATTGTTACATATTAGGTTTGGGAGAACAGAGCATTGTATACTCTGCATTTAAAAATACTAATTCGATGCGCAGGAGCATGCCTCTCATTTACCTTCCCTTTTTTTCCGTAACAGCTCCTGAGCTCTGAAGATACATGGATGTACGCACCTCTTGCCTATAACCACATGAGCATGGACCTCAGTCCAAATGTTGGTGTGAAGCAATCATGATCGTCCGAAAAGAGTTGTCTGAACTGATCAGATGGGAGCTAGAACATAGTGCATGGTTCATCTTTTCATAAATCTGTAATTAGCCCTGACTTTACATTCTTCAGTTGCTTCTTGCAAGTATGAGCAAGAAGTTCTTTTGAAATAAAAATTGGACCATGGGTTCCCTTGTCATATGAGATGTCGACAATTCACGGAAATGGGAATTTTTCTAGGGTGCATTAATGAATGTGCTGAATATTTGGATCTTTATATATATGCTATCTATTATGTTGTGATGAAATTACAGTATGGACAGTCCATATTTAATATGTTGTTGCTATTGTTCTGTTTCTATATAATTATTGTATCCAATTTGCTGCATGGCTAAGGGTTTTTTACATTGGTGGTGGTCTCATTATTTTTCCGTACATGCTTAACCGAGACCGACACAACATTTAAATTTAATCTGGGCTAACGCAATTTTTCTGTGCGTGTAACACCTACAGAAAAATTATTTTTCTATCGGGCTTTTCTTTTTTTTCTGTGAGGATCAACGCACACAACATTTAAATTTAATCTGGGCTAACGTAATTTTTCTGTGCGTGTAACACCCACAGAAAAATTGTTTCTAACGGCGAACACACAGAACAATTTAATTTTTCTGTCATTATATTTCTGTGGGTATTTTTCTGAGTGTACACCGTAAGAAAAATATTTTTCTGAAATGTGTTCATCAATGACGATTCACTCGTGACGATTACTAATTTTGTCACAGAATGAGAGCATTCTATGACGAAATGTGCAGGTTCGTCATTAGTCACAAGTGACGGAGCTTTGGCACGAAGAATAATGACAAAAACGAAATAATCGTCATACAATAACAAAACTAAATCGTCATTGATTGTTTGGCTCGTGTACCACCTCGAGGACATGGGTCCAAATTTGGACCTGCAGCCTTCCCCTCCATTTTTTTTTTTTAAAAAATAGCTCACCGAGTGAGCTTCAACCCGCAACCTCTTTGCTAGGTTGATAGGTGCCTTACCACCGGAGCACTCGGCCTTTTGTGATAAAAATATGCATATTTTTTTATTTGTAAACTCCATGGTAATTGAATCATAGATGATGACATGGCGCCGTGGTCCCACTAGCGGGTCCCACAATGAGGACGTGGCGGAGCGGTCCCACCATCGGGTCCCACGTCGATGACGTGGCGATGCGGTACCACCAGCGGGCGTGGCGGCGAACACGTGGCGCTGCGGGCCCAGGGTCCAGCTCCACCAGCCGCCTGCCCTCCCTTTTTAATTTTTGCAAAAATAATCCCCGCAGGGAATCGAACCCGCGACCGCCGCTAGATGTGGAGGAGGCGCATCACCGGAACTCCCGGCCTTTTGTGTTTATGGCTAGCTGCTTTTTGTATTTGTACTTAGAACAAGATATCATGTTTTTTTTTGTTTTGTCGATCGAGTTGATGGGCCATACGCGCGCGGGCCGGCCGGTCGGTCGCGAGACGCGTCCCATACGCGCGTGCATAGGTATCGTGGGCGCCGCCGTAGTTCTTCTCCTCTGGGAGGCCGCATCTGATCTGGCGATCTCGTGAGCCGTCGCCGTCGTCGGCCGCGAGTACCAATCTAGCGATCTCCATCTCCTTCTCCTCTGCGTCACGCCGACACCGTCGTTGTCGATCTGCGCACGTGGGGCCGGAGCAAAGAGCTGACAATGACGAGAGTCAAGCTGCGTGGAGCGCGAAAGCGCGAAGGATTGCCGAGTACAAGGTTTGATTTGTTTATCAATTTGTTTTACATATATGCATGTCTTTGATGTGTTTTTGAATTTTGTTGAATTTATTATTTGGAATTTAAGGACCGAGTACAATGTACGATGGATAGAAGTTGGATTTTTGGGACACAATTCACACCGCATATGTGAAAGGAGTTGAAGAGTTCATGAAATTTGTCGCTGAAAGATACCCCAAGACAAACCACGTACTTTGTCCGTGCAAAGAAATGTCTTAATCAAACTCTGCGGTCTCGTGGATGATGTAAGTGACCATATACACATTTATGGGATGTCACTACATACACCGTGTGGATTCATCATGGGGAGTCGGCAGACATCTTGTAGTAGTTGATAATTTAGAGCAAATGGAGGTCGAAGGAAGTGATCATGACTTTGGGATACATGTGGATGTGGTCGACGATGATTATGATGAGGATCACGGAGTACCGTAGATGATAGGAGATCTCAGATGTCATGCGGCAGAGGGTGATGGAGAACAACCAAGGTTTGCAAGAGTCCTTGAAGATGCAAAGAAGTCACTTAGCCCGGATCTAGCCATTCAAATTCTCTTTTTTCCGAGGATGTTGTATATCAAGTCTCGTTATCAAATTGGCAATACAGGATTTTCCATAATGATGAAGTCATTGTCATCGATTCCCTCGAGTGAGTTGCCAAAATCATATGATGAGGCCAAGAAATATCTTGGAGAATTGGGCCTTGGTTACGAAAACATCCATGTGTGCAAGAACAATTGTGTGTTGTTTCGGAAGAGGTATGAAAAAGAGAATGTGTGCCCAGTATGCAAGACGTCTAGATGGCAAGATGAAACTGGGAACAAGAAGGTTCCACACAAGGTATTGAGGCATTTTCCACTTTTGCCAAGGTTGAAAAGAATTTTTGCTTCAAAGCGAACTTCTGAGGAAACACAATGGCACAAGAAAAAGAGGACGCCAGTCGACAATGTAATGAGTCATCCAGCTGATGGAGAAGCATGGAAGGACTTCGACACGAGGGAACCATCCTTTGCAGATGATCCGAGGAACCTGAGGCTTGCCTTAGCTACCGATGGATTCAATCCATTTGGCAACATGAGTACGCAGTACAGTATGTGGCCAGTGCTTCTGACACCACTAAATCTCCCACCATGGGAATGCGTGAATCCAGCAAACTGCTTTATGTCTTTACTCATCCCAGGTCCAAAATCTCTAGGAAAGGATTTTGATTTGTTCCTTGAGCCCCTAATTGAAGAACTGCTCGATCTATGGAAGGGTGTCAGTACCTACGATGCATGCACTGGTCGGAAGTTTAACCTTCATGCTGCCATGTTGTGGTGTATACATGATTTTCCAGCGTTGAGCACGTTATCAGGGCGAACAACAAAAGGGTATTATGCATGTATTCATTGTGATAAGGATCCATTGTCTCGGGTAATAAGGAATAAGATATGTTACATTGGACATTGTCGTTACCTTCCAAGGACACATGCATGGTGGAGAAGCTTGGCTTTCGATGGTAAGCGTGAAAACAAAGAGCAACCAGGCAAGTTCACTTTGGAGGAGGTCCTAGAGGAGCTAGAGAAGGTGAAAGATGTCAGGCCAGGGAAGCATCATGAAATTATTGGAAATAAAAGGAAGCGCAATGAGGGTCCAAAGATTTATAGCCGCAAAGTTGGGTTGTGGAGATTGCCATATTGGAAACATTTAAAGCTTCCACATAATCTCGATGTCATGCACATAGAGAAAAACATATGTGAAAACATTCTTGGCACATTACTCAATGTACAGGGCAAGACCAAGGACACAACCAATGCTAGGCTAGATTTGCATGATATGGGCATAAGACCTGAATTGCACTTACAGCAGCATGGCAACTCAGTCATTGCTCCACCTGCTCCATATGTCTTGGGGAAGGATCAGAAAACCGAGTTATGCAAGTTTCTCAAAGGTATCAAGTTTCCTGATGGATATGCGGCTAACCTAGCAAGATACATAAGTGAAGATGGTTCAAAGGTGCAGGGAAAGCTTAAAACACATTCTTGCCACATACTCTTGGAAAGAATCATACCTGCTGGCCTAAGAGGACTGGTGAGGAAGGATGTATATGAAGCAGTTGCAGAGCTCGGGACCTTCTTCAGGGAACTATGCAGTAGAAATCTAAGGATTGATGTTGTCAAATGGCTAAAAGAAGAAATTCCATTGATCCTATGCAAGCTTGAGAAAATCTTTCCACCTGCCTTCTTTGATGTCATGGTGCACTTGGCCGTCCATCTTCCTGATGAGGCATTGCTTAGAGGACCTGTTCAGTACGGATGGATGTACCCAATAGAAAGGCGGCTAGGCACTTTGAAGAATTTTGTAAGGAATAGGGCGAGGCCGGAAGGATCAATTACTGAGGCATATATGGCAAGTGACACATTGACTTTTTGTTCTAGGTATATGGAGGATATTGACAATAGATTTAACCATCACGATGATAATGATGGAGAGATACCATTGCCTGATGACGTCTCTGTTTTTAAGCATGGTGTTACTCTTGTTGGATCTAATAGGAGCCAGTACATTGATGATGATGTCCTCAATAAGTTAGTTTGGTATGTGCTAAATAATTGTGAAGAAGCTGAGGAATATTTGGAGTAAGTATCTATTATATGTTTTGGGGATTAGTTTTTGTTTAATTTCTAAATTTTCAAATTATTCTTATGACTTAGCTTTGCCATGCAGCTTGTACAGGGATGATCTTGTGCAGCAAGGTGCGCTTGATGTTGATAAAATGGTTGAACAAGGATTTGCAAAGTGGTTTAGGTGCCATGTAAGTCAGTACACATTGTGTTTCTAGGTTTAGTAAATGCATTAGTATCCATATGTAATTGGTTAATCGAGTACTTTTGTTGCAAATGTATTGAGAACAAATATAAGGAGCATCCGAATCGGTTAGCGAAGGACCGTGGGCACCGCATGTGGCCCAGATCTGCGAAGTTAAGACTTGTGCATCTTGCATAGTTAATGGAGTGCGGTATAGCACTGTGGATCGTGAGAAGTTCTTTCTGACACAAAATAGTGGTGTAATGACTGAAGGTTCACATGATGGGAACGGCATAGATTTTTATGGAGTCCTTAAAGAGGTAATTGAGTTGCAATATAACTCAAATCTTCAAGTCCGTCTTGACGGTGGTTCTATTTCGATGCGATTGGTTCAAGCAAGAAGGCAAGACGACGAGCCTTCGAGATGACGGACATTTCAAATCCATTAATGTGCAATCATTATGGTACAAGACTAATCCTTTCATCTTAGCAACTCAATCAAAAAGATATTTTACATGCAAGACACATCTTTAGGTAAAGATTGGCGAGTTGTGCGAGAATTTGAACATAGGAATATTTATGATGTCGTTGAAAAAGATGAGGACAGTCATGATGTGCATCGGGATGATTATTGTTCGATCATCGAGCATGTAAAAGCGGGGGCTGATAATGAGGTTACTCGAATATTCAAGGTGGAGAAGCCACTATAATTGAAGGAAATTTACAAGACCTTATAAGCAGCAAGAAGCAACGTATTATTCGTGAAGATAGTGAGGATGAGGAGGAAGATGAGACACAGTACTGTAGTGATGGTGGCAATGATAACAATGATGACATGTCCCTAGACGATGAAGATGATGATTTCTAGTATGGACCAGTGTCATGTCCCTAGACTGCACTATTGTTTTTGTTTTCCCAACATTTTTTTATTTATTCTTTTTTTGGTATCTCTATTTTCATTTAGACATGCCTGTGATGGCATTCAACTGTGTGTCATGTAGATGCCTGTGATGACATTTAACTGTGCTTCCTCTAATTATATTCAGATCAGGCCTAAAAGCAACAAAATGCTTCCCAAATGTTACATTGAAGGATGCTACAGAGCTTAGTCTGTTCCTTGCAACCAAACATGTGCTGCGTTACAGCTTAGTCGAGCACATCTGTTGTATCCTAACCAACCAATCCTAAAAACCACAGAGCTTGACATAATAACACATTCAAATTCAGATTCAAACTCAAACACACATTCAGATTTGGACTCACATTCAGATTCAGAATCAAACTCATACACATTCACATTTGGATTGGGAACTCAATTCCATTGATCAAAGTTACAATTTACATAATTTACAGTAGTGGGAACTCAATTTACATAATTCACAGTTACAATTTACAATTCAGATTTGGCTTCATGCTTTCGGCTTCAGCTTAGGTATCACTTCCTCATCCAGTAATCTAAACTTGAATCCTTCATTGTTTTTGCAGCGCACGTTCCATCATGATTGTTCTTGCAGTACCCCACAAAGTAGATCTCCCGCGTCGGCATTCAACAATGGGATTCAACAAATGGAATGGACATCTTGCAGCATCAATGTCAATGCAATGATATTCAACAAATGGAACGGTATTCAACAAATGGAATGGACATCTTGCAGCATCAATGTCAATGCAATGATATTCAACAAATGGATTGGCTTGCACAGCTGCCCATGTGAAAATTTGAAATTGTGCTGGTACCTGTAATTACAAATTTTTACTTTGAAGCATAAAAGTTCAAATTCACAATATCTTTTCTAGGATCCACTGGCATGTTTTTTCATTACATATAAGAATAAGATCGTTACAAAATTTTATTGCAGGCAAAAAAGAATAATTCTGCAGGAGCAACTACATTTGAGTATAGCAGAGGATCTCACTGATCTATATGCAAAGTACTAGCTGCAAGATTAAGTGACTCACATTATTCTTTAGCAGTGACAGTGACATGAAACTATGACAGTAATACCTAGGAAACATGCCGCTGTAAATGTAATTGACAAGCTGTTGATATGGGGGTTAATTAGCTCCACAGATGCAGCGCATGTGGAAGTACAGCTACCTCGCAGGATTACGGATTACATTTTTCTTGTGTTCCTTGGACATGCTGGGGTTTGGGTTGATTTGGAAACAAAAGATTGGCCAGGTGGGTAGCTGACGCTGCATTGTTCAATATTTATGTTACAGGAATTAAAGCTTCTCAAAATTTTAAACCTCATTTGCTTTGACACAGTTAAAAGAAACTCTGTAACCTAGCACAACCCAGAGACTTAGATGGAGGCATTGTAATAACAGTTCCAATATGAAGAGAAAATTGTACTGCTAATGCTAACAAATATGTAGTAAGAACCAGTTCAATAGGATAGATATTAGAATTCTAGAACAAATTACATCGACATAAATAAAGCATAGGAGCAACCGATATGATAGGGGATAGTAATAAAATTTACCAAACCAAGTTTCCACCTTCCTCTTAAGTTACCCTAACCAGTTTCACACTAGACTAAACACCTGAGCCAAGTGCCATATCATTATCATTGCCAATCAAAAAGGTAGGCCACCCCATGATGTACGGATACACAATGTGGTCAAATGTCCTTTTAAACAGCTTCTCCAGTTTCCTTGTTTCCAGGCAGAAGGAAAGGAACCAAGAAGGCAAAATATCTTCTCCATATATCGACATAAACACAATGCCATCAAGAAATGCGAACACTTGGAGCCCGTGCTCACAAAGTTCATCTTCTGGGATCTCGGTAGCCTGAAGAATCTCTCCTTCCAACGGTATCACATTGTGGAGCATCCACTCCTCAGCACCGCTAGCATCTACTCTCCGGAACCAAGTGTATAGTGTAAATCCAGCTACGGACACGATGCAGAGCTTCCCAACCTTGGTCCCCCCGAGATTGTAGAGATAGCCCTGCCCTTTCAAGTGCTCCAGCAGATCGATACAGGAGAATTGCCGCGTTGCCGTGTCCATGACCACAATGTAGGCATGTTCGACATGTGCCCAGTACAGATTCCCGTTCACCTGCGTGCCACTGAGAAGCCAGTGCTTCTTGCCTGACAGCTGTGCTGGGGCGGTCTCCGACCAGGGGAGAATTTGCCACTCCCTAGTGTCCGATGAGAAGACAGAAGCGCGCACCCTCGACTTGTCGTGGCAGGAGGCGACCACGCGGAACGAGTCCGGGCTCTGGTCGGAGTAGAGCAGGAAGAAACCCAGGTAGTAGAAGAAGAAGCCGAGGAGAGGGGGCTGGTGTAGGGCGCGGAAGCGGCGGCGGAAGGCGGGGGAGGAGCGGACTGCGGCGAGAAAGCCGCGGCAGGTGAGGGCGGCGCGGACGAGGCTCGGGAGCTCAACCGCTATGGACCGGCAAGGACCGGCAAGCTCAACCGCTATGGAGGAGCGACGGCGGCGCCGCTATGGAGAATCGAGGGAGTCAGTCACGGCGGCGGAGAAGCGACTAACGTGGGGGTTTTGATGGGCCGGCCTGCAGGCCTGTTCATTTGGTCACGCTTAGGTGGACAGTTTAAGTAAGACTGCAGTCGAGAACTAACGAAAACACTGGAGTAGCGCATTGGTAAGGCACTTTGAGTTTCTCCCTGCGCTCCCGGGTTCGAACCCAATGGGAGCCAATTTTTTTTTGTTTTTCTCACATTTGTTGTGTTTATTATTTTTCTATGTCTCTATGTTTATTTTTTTACCAGATTTTTAATTAATTATTAATATATTATTGCTTAATGATTTACCTCATTGATTTTCAAACATCTTATTACATTTTTTAGATATTATTGTACTTATTTGTTGAATGACTAAAGGATAAAAGCTTTAAGCTACCTTGTGACTAAGTGAGAGTTGTTCATGCATGTACAAGATGTATAGTACCATTTTGTCGAAATCATTTGAAACTTTAATGGGATGTTTATGGAGCCAAACAATGATGCTGTGTGCATCTGTGCAATTTTTTTGACCAAGTTTACCTATTATTGTAATTTTTTGTTGGATTAGTGAAGGATAAATGTTAAAATACCCTAACCTAGTTAAAAAATTATAAAAACTTGCATGGACACCTCACTTTGGTGTATAACGTTGACAAAAAAGTTTGAACTAATTCCGAGAAAGTGGTCATGCACATCCTCGCAAAGGCATACATGTCTAACATATAACCTAATAACTAAGCGAGAGTTGTTCATGATTGTACAAGATGTATAGTACCACCTTGTCAAAATCATTTGAAAATTTTATGGGATGTTTATGGAACCAAACTATGATGTTGTGTGCATCTGTGCGATTTTCTGACCAAGTTTCCATATTATTGTAATTTTTTGTTGGATTAGTGAAGGAATAAATGTTAAAATACCCTAAGCTAGCTAAAAAGATCTAAAGCCTTGCATGGACACCTCACTTTGGTGTATAATGATGACAAAAAAGTTTCAGCTAATTCTAACAAAGTGGTCAGGATCATCCTGACAAAGTCATACATGTGTAACATATATCCCTCTAACTAAGTGAGAGATGTTCATGCTTGTACGTGATGTATAGTACCACTTTGTCAAAATCCTTTGAAATTTTTATGTCATGATCATACACCAAAATAAGGTGTCCATGCAAGTTTTTAGAATTTTCTACATAACTTAAGGTATTGTAGCTTTTATCCTTTAGTTATTCAACAAATAACTAAGATAATAACTAAAAAATGTAATAAGAAGTTTCAAAATAAATTGGGTACCATAGGGTCTTCCGGGAGGGAAAAAATGCCGCAAAAAAAAATGCCGCAAAAAAAATGCCGCCTAAAACTGATTACCGCTAATTTAGCCATTACCCCCACTCCCTCCTCACCCCCGGCCACTCGTCCTCCCCCCCCACATTTCTCCAACCCTAGCCGCCACCGCAGGAACACAACCGCCGTCGCTGAGGTGCTTCCTCGCCCGTGAGCTGTGTCGTCGTGGACTAGGGGTCGCCCGCACCAGGTCCGCTTCCCCGTTGACGACCACCGCCGACGAGCACCTGGTATACATCCGCAATGGTGGCAACCAGGGGTCAAGGTAGGAAGAGACCTGCACAACAAGATCAAGGTAACCATTTGGCTATAGATTGAGTTAGGCGTATGTGATTTATTTTGCTTTTTGTCTTCCCAGATTTTCCTGTGCAATTAGTAATGCATTGTGAACCCAATTTGTCTTCCCAGATTTTCCTGTGCAGTTAGTAATTTAACTTTGAATGTGAACCCAGTTTGTCTCCACTCCTTTAGTACAGTGATTTCTAATAACTATTCATAATGAATGTACTCAGATCTTGAAAGGCATGAAGAATAGTCATAAGTGATAATGCTGTATAATTTCTCTCGCTCAAAAATTTGAATCATGTTCCTGTAGGTTCATCTCCTAGCTAGGGAGCCGTATATTTCTGGTTTCTGGAATCCTTGCACCTCTGCATTTGGAGCCTTTAGGAGGTGTTTTTGGTCCTATTTGCCTCCCCATTTTGGTTTCATTAGTCTAAACTTTAGGAGCTGATCCTTAGAATTTGACCCAACAATCAACATATGTATCTAGAATTTCTGCCTGTCGTATCTTGATCTGTCAGATTAAGATTTGCTTCATCTGTATATCTGAATCATTTTCAGCTATTTTTGTAGTTTTGAGTATTTGGTCATTTCTTGCTAGTTAAGCACCCAGAAATTTTTCTTAGTTTTTAATCAACTGTGTCAAAAGAATATTAGAATGGTTCTATTGCACAACTGATACACTATTTTATCTTAAACTCATATAGCAAAGAAACTTCTCATTTGTAAAATACATGATCCCACCTGATGCCTTTCCTTCCACTTGGGGAATAAATCCTTTTTCAGAATCAGAAATGTAGCAGAGTGCATGCAAGTGTGTTGATTGGAAAATAGTAGTTCAGTACAAGCTATCTTCAAATTTTTCACAGATTTTAGAGTAATTGTGCTTCAGTACACAAATACCTGTACCTCTTAGTTCTTTCTGACCTAATACTTTTTGCCTATAACCTATCACCTCTTATCCCTTAGCTCTTAAGCAGGCACTACTAGCTCCTACCTCTTATCTATCTACCATCTAGTATTACTGTCTCTTAGCTCTTAGTTCACTCCTTTTTATTTTCTAATAGACACAATTTGCTTGTTTTTGTAAGAATCTGAAAAAACTGATTATGAGAGACGCCGGGATGCACGCGTGGCGAACAATTTAAAGAAGATGCAAGATTTCGGCCTGAAAATTCTATCTTTTCAATTTAATAACTCTGTATCACTATCTGCATCAAAGAAGGGGGGAAAATCAGCAAACAAGAAAAGAAATAATGAAGATTCGGATTTATCGGAGTATCTCCTTGAAGATGATGATCAAGGAGATAGTGATGATGATGACACTGAATCTGTTGAGCAGCCACAACCCCTGGCAACTAAGGTGCTTCTTCTATCTTCAAAGTACTGGATGGGGAATATTTGCATTGCATTTGAGTGTTTTTAATCTGTTCTTCAATATATGCCTTTGCTTTTAGATGCATCTTATTTCTTGCATACCTGTTCTTTAATATATGGTCTAGCTTACTGCTGCACATGACTTACTTGATTTTTTTATCCATAGTTTCTTGCAGGGTATAGTCAGAAAGTCCTAGCTTCAAAGAAGAAGAAGACAGGCCCCACCATGGCGCCAGGAGTTAGGGCTAGTAAGAGAGTGAGGGCATCTTAAGGATCACAGGTTCAGCCTCCTGAATCCAAAACAAGATCATCAAAAAGGCTTCTTGTTTTGGCGAGAGATGGCCAGAATGTAGAGGATCCTACCAATGGTCATGATGAAACACCACCACAAAGGTCTTATACAGATGCAGAGGAAGGCAATGGAGCTGGTGGTCAGGACAATACAGCTACAGAGGAATTCAGTGGAGGTGGTGCTCAAGACAGTACAGGTGCTGATGAAGACAATGCAGCTGGAGAGGAAGACACTGAATGAAAGTTGATGTTTCTTTGTCATTCTATTATGCCATCTGGTTTGCTGATCTGCATGAAACTAAAGCATTTAAATCCAAATTGTATTTTGCAGCTCCTTCACAGCGAGCCCCAAGGAGACCCAGGCCACCCACCAAGGGAGCACAGCTGGACAGGATGACTAAAGCTATGGGAAGGAGAATGCCCATAGCTGTTGCTGAAGGGAAAAGAAGGCCTCATGAACCTGTTCAAGCAGCCAAGTTTGCATCTGAGGCTGGTGTCATCATTAGGGATAAGGTCCCTGTCCTAACTCATTGGAAAGATTACAAAAGAGATGATCGCTATTACAAAGACTTTGTGGGAAAGCTCTCTGTAAGTGCATTATTGTTTCTATGGTAAACTTGTATATCTGTTTAACCTGCATTGACTAACTAAATATGGAATTATCATATGACTAGGGGCGCTTGGCCATTAACCCTGAAGACAAGCCAACAGAGGAAGCTTGCAGCGATATGTGCGCTCTCGGGGTCAAATAAATGCGTTATCGGTGAAGAACAAATACTTCAATGGTAAACACAAAAATGAGATTCCCACAACTTCTCCAGATTGCATGCATGTCTGATGTAGAGTGGAGGGTACTGGTTGCAAAGTGGTGTAATCCAAAAAACATGGTATGGGTATCTTGTCATATATTCTTTCTCATTCAGTTTCTAAAGATCTTCTCATTTGGAACCTATGATCTCATCTGACATGTTCATTCTCTTGTAGGAATCATGTGAAAAGAACAAGCAGAATCGCAGTAAAGTCAAGTATCATCAGGCTACGGGTTCTCGCAACTATGTGGCACACTTACATGCATATGTAAGTAAAGAGTACCTTGTACATATTTGCACTAACCAACTTATTTTGCATTTTATCGACAACTTTCCAGTAATTGATAATCTATGAAATGAAAAAAAGAAAAAAATGCGAGACCAAGCCTGACGAACAAAATGAAGAACTTGATTTGGTGGAGGCCTTCAAGACCTGCCATACCAGCTCCAAAAATGGTCTCAAATGAACCAAAGAAGAGAAGCACTTGTAAGTCCCGACATACATTTTTCATTGTGCCATTTTGTTCATTAATTGATAACATGTCCTATTTTAATCATTTTGTATTCGTGTTTTGCTCAAAACTGGTCATAATCCAACATAGCTATATACTTGCTAAATAAGTTAGTACTAATCAAGGTGTTCTTATTTCTGGGAACAATCTACATGCAGTCATAAATTCATATTGCAGTCATTGATATACTAGATTAAAATTGCAATGTATCAAACAAGGAATGGCTGAATGGGTTATTATCTTGGATGGATATGAAAATGGAAGCAACCTAACTGCAGCCAAGTCTCAAAAGCCCATGCTTTTAGTTATTCTCATGTGCTTTATGTATGTGTATTATCTGCTAAACCAATCTGCTGAACAATCTGATAACTGTGCTCTATTAATACTTGATAGATGTTGACTGGAAATGAGATTGCATTTAACTGAGAACAATCTAAACTAATTGTGTCCACATGCTAGGTGATTTCTGATTGTTTCATTGTAGAGTAGCTGTGCTTTATGTCAGTAAGAACCAAACTATAGTTTACATAATGTTCCACATAACAAATCAGATAAATTGTACTACAGTCTGTCCATTTTGCTAGGTTTGCTTCTACCTCTCTCTAGTACACATCTTGCTATTTATATTTTTTAAAATACATCTTGTGTGATATTTGCACCTCAAATCAATGCAATAATGATCAACTAATGATGGGTCATTGCTTTGTTTCGATCCAAATATGGAAGCTTTGAGGCGAACACATTCTTTGAAGGTGAGACAATGAGTATCCAGATTAATGCGAGTTGTGTCCCAGGTGCTCTCCCAGAACAGCTCAAACCATTTCCTCAAGAGTGTTGGCATCAAACCAGTGGCATCATCCAAATCATCATCATCAAATGAAACCGAGCTTCGG
This sequence comes from Miscanthus lutarioriparius, assembly GCA_904845875.1. NCBI lineage: Eukaryota > Viridiplantae > Streptophyta > Magnoliopsida > Poales > Poaceae > Miscanthus > Miscanthus lutarioriparius. The sequence continues at coordinate 69,867,739 of CAJGYO010000010.1, forward strand.
GAAGAACTAGCAAATGAAGCTAAGGTCACATACAAGGTGAAATCGACGATCTCAAGAAGAGAAGTGAAGAAGCCGAGGAAACGCCGGCGAGGACACAAAAGGAGATGGAGGAGTACAAGAGTCGTGACAGAGATAAACACCAAGGCAATGGAGGAGAACAATGCGCTGCTCAAAGCGTATCTTGGCCATCAACAATGGTTCTTCGACATGAGCGCCGTGTGTAGTCTGCTGGTTGATGAAGCAAGGGGTCCGTCTTTGGTGATTTTGCTTATGCAATAACCTATGTTGCTTTGTTTTGCCCCACTTTTTAATAGTTCTTTGTCATAACCTATGTGAACCGAGATGAAACTAGTACATGGAATATGATGTCTAGTGAGTTATATGTGAACCAAGTTTAGTATTGTTCATTAAGTTGATGGTACTTATGAATCTTTGATCTGTTAAGTTGATGGTAATTGGAATACTATGATCCGTTGTTCAAGATGTGCACCGTGATGAATTTTGTTACCTTTTGTGTGCGATTTTGTAGTCGATTCTGTGACTATTTTGTAATCTATTCAGTGACGAATTTGTAATCACTTCATGGCGAAAATGAGAGCCAATCACAGCAAGACACGTGGACTACTCACAAAGATGCCCCAGGCCCAATAAAAAGTGCACACGTGCACATCCACATCACTGGCCATGTTAGTGGCCACGTAGTCAGACACGTCACCAGCCACGTGCCAAGCCACATCACCTGAAACGTGGACGCGCCACGTGGACAGGACACGTCAGCTGCCAGCGTGGCAGACGACGTCTGGCCGCCTATCAGACGGCAAGTTATGACGAAAAAGGGGCTACGTCAATGACAAAAATGCATCGTCATAGAAAGAATACTCTTCTATGATGAGGGCCATTTCGTCATAGAAGGAACGCACATCTATGACGAAAATATACGTTTCGTCACGTTATCCAAAATATGACGCTCATTCAATGACGAAATCGATTTCGTCACAATTTTGTCATAAAATAATATATGTGACGATTTTGGTGTCTTCAGTGACGAAAGGAAAGCGTCATTGATGAACACATCCCTAGTAGTGGGTATTCGCATTTTTCTGTGTGTTTTCGCACACACAAAAAAATGCGAGATTCCAGTAGTGACAGAAGCTCAGATGTTAATAAGGAATGAGAATAATTTGTTAGATAATCTTCTGCATCTCTGGTGTGAATGCACAGCAGGTGAAGGCGCTACGAAAAGGGCTCACTTCTTTGTTTGCCTTTATGGCAATTCTTGAGGGCAGCGCCGAACGGCTCACCGCCGCACTATAGCCACAAAGAGGGCGGTACGCGAAAGTCAGCCTCTTTGTCACATCTAGTCACTATAGCAGCATGGCAGCTGTACTAGGACTAGATGGATAGAGTTGTATAAATAATTTGTCATTGTAACTTAGTAAAGAGCGAGTTAAGATTTGCCATCTCCTATACAGAGCTCCGGTCAATGCTGGTGTCTCTGCTGTGTGTGTATACTCAGTTCTTCCTCCCTTCTTCTACCTCTAGCCATAGTGTGTGGTCGGCAACGACAGTTCGTGGTTGGCATCGCTAGTGTGTGCTCGGCAACACTAGTGAGTGGTTGGATATCTCTAAACCGGACATCGAGGGGCTAACAAGTGGTATCAGAGCCATACAAGCGCCGTCCCCGGACTAACCGCTGGCGATGATGGGTGGTTCGGACATGGGCGACATCAGCAGAGCTGCTGTGGCTGCCTAGCCACGACAGGAGATCATTGTTCGCACGGTGCGGGAGGTCAGCGGCACCAGTTGGCCGATGCTGACTCGCACCAACTATGGAGAGTGGTCGGTGACCATGAAGATCAAGCTCAGAGCCCGATGGCTCTGGAATGCTGTTGATAAGGGCACCGACAATGAGGAAGATGACATGTCAGCGTTGGAGGCTATCCTCGCTGCTGTACTGGCGGAGTACAGGGCTGACTCGCACCAACTATGGAGAGTGGTCGGTGACCATGAAGGTCAAGCTCAAAGCCCAACGGCTCTGGAATGCTATTGACAAGGCACCGACAATGAGAAAGATGACATGTCAGCGTTAGAGGCTATCCTTGCTGCTGTACCGGCGGAGTACAAGGAGCCGTTGGGGGTGAAAAGCTTTGCTAAGGAGGTGTGGGAGGCTATTGCGACGATACGCGTCGATTCAAGTTCAAGGACGGTGAATCGGTGGAGGATTTCTCCATCCACCTGCAGACGCTCATCAGCAAGCTGAAGAGCTACGGCGTCACCATCGACAAAGAGGAGGCGGTCTTCAAGTACCTCCACTCTGTGCCGGCAAAGTACATCCAGATCGCTCTCTCCATAGAGACGATGTTGGACTTGTCCACCCTCACCATTGAGGATGTGACAGGCCATCTGTGGGCGGTGGACGAGCGCCTAGAGCAGGCGACAACAACGAAGGACAGTGGCAAACTACTGCTGACAGAGGAGGAGTGGGCTGCTCGGAGGAACTCTGGATTAGCCTCCTCCAGCCACGGTGGTGATGGCAAGCACCACGACAAGGCTTCTTCGTAGTAGAAGAAGCAGGTCGACCCCAACGCCTGCCGGCGCTGCGGAAAGATGGGCCATTGGGAACGGGAGTGCCCAAATTGCAAGCAGGAGAAGAAGGCTGAGGCTCATCTGGCACAAGCTGATGATGATGATGAGGCCACTTTCCTGATGGTGATGTTCTATGCACTGCACGACGTCGAGGTCGAGGATAAGGGAGAGGTGACGATGATGGAAGGACCTAGGAAGGCCCTGAAGCCTGTCAACCTCAATGAACTACGCGCCCAAGTCCACCTCGGATGTGTGGGTGGCGAGCAGGAGCAGCAATGGTATCTAGACTCTGGTGCCAGCAACCACATGACGGGCTCCAAGGCAGCCTTCTCCGAGCTCGACGACGATGTTACCGGTACGGTAAAGTTTGGTGATGGCTCAAGGGTGGCTATCCAAGGTCATGGCACCATAATCTTCAGGTGCCAGAACGGGGAGCACCACACGCTAATGGATGTATATTACATCCCACAGCTACGTTCAAGCATCATCAGCATTGGCTAGCTAGATGAGTGCGGTAGCGTGGTACTGATCAAGGACGGAGTCCTTAGGATCAGGGACCAGGAGCAGTGACTTCTTGCCAAGGTGAAGAGGTCCTAGAACCGGTTGTACCTGCTCGACCTAAAGGTAGAGCAGCCGGTGTGCCTGGCGGCAAGGCACATCGAGGAACCATGGCTGTGGCATGCCCGATTCGAACATCTCAGCTTCAACGCGCTTGGTTGGCTAGGAGAAGATGGTCCGAGGGCTACCCCACATCAAGCATGGAGGCGAGCTGTGTGACAGCTGCCTGGCCGGAAAGCAGAGGAGGCTACCATTCCCAAAGGCGGCCAAGTATTACGCGGAGGACGCTCTCAAGCTCGTCCACGGTGACCTCTGTGGGCCGATCACGCCAGCCACAAACAGTGGTCAGCGGTACTTCCTCCTGCTCGTGGATGATTGTAGTCGCTACATGTGGCTGCAACTCCTGATGAGCAAGGATGAAGCAGCGGCGGCGATCAAGAAATCAAGATGCGCGTGGAGGTCGAGGGCGGCAAGAAGCTCTATGTGCTGAGGACTGATCGTGGCGGCAAATTCACTTTGGTGGAGTTCGCTATGTACTGCTCGGATCAGGGTGTGGTACGACACCACACCACGCCGTACTCGCCATAGCAGAATGGCGTGGTGAAGCGACAGAACTAGACGGTGGTCGGCATGGCTCGATCAATGATGAAGGCCAAAGGCGACAGAACTAGACGGTGGTCGGCATGGCTCGATCAATGATGAAGGCCAAAGGCATGCCGACAAGGTTCTAGGGTGAAGTGGTGACCACGGCGGTGCTCATCCTCAACCGTGTGCCCACCAAGGCCCTAACGGGCAAGACGCTGTTCGAAGCTTGGTATGGGCTCAAGCCGAGCATGTCCTTCCTCCGGACATTCGGCTGCATCGGCCACGTAAGGAAGACGAAGCCGATCCTCCCCAAGCTGGAGGACAGGAGCACACTGATGGTGTTCCTAGGCTACGCGGAGGGTACCAAGGCATACCGGCTCTACGACCCATGCGGAGGCAAGGTACTTGTCTTGCGTGATGTCGTGTTCGATGAGAAGGTGGCTTGGGACTAGAACAGTCCGAGCACGGGGGAAGCTAGCTGCTTCATAAGCACCTTCATCGTCGAACACTTGGTCATCTACGGTGGTGGAGACGCTGGGGAAGAGGTGCTGAGCACTCCGGGAGGAGTGCTGAGCACTCCGGGAGGAGTGCTGAGCACTCCAGCGACAGAGCCGAGCACTCCTAGGGAGGTGCCAAGCACTCTGAGAGAGGTGCCGAGCACTCCAGGAGTGGAGCCAGGAGGTCCTACAGTGGTAGCGACCACTCCAAGATGGGTGCCGAGCACTCTCATAGTGGAACCGAGGGGTCTTGCATTGGTGCCGACCACTGCAAGACGGGTACCGAGCCCTCCGGGAGGGGTGCAGATCACTCCAAGAGTGGTGACGAGCTGTCCAGGAGTAGTGTCGAGCACTGCAACCGGGGTACCGAGCACTCCAGGTGCTGTGCCGAGCACTCCAGCAGAATAGGGAACTCCATCGACGCCGATCGAGTTCACCTCACCTCTAAGTGACATCACTGAGTTCGTGGATGCCTTCCACAAAGGTGAGAAGGTACGATTCCGCATGCTAGATGACATCATCGGCGGCACAGGGCCCTCAGGCCTGGTGGGTTGGCTGCTCAATGACCAAGAGCTGCTGCTCATCAGTATAGAGTAACCACCCACGTTTGCGCTGGCCGAGCGTGATGGAAATTGGCGACGGACGATGCTAGAGGAGATGAAGGCGATCGAGGAAAATGAGACTTGGAAGCTCGTCGATCCACCTCCAGGATACCGTCCGATTAGCCTAAAGTGGGTGTACAAGGTCAAGCGGGACGAACACGACGCCATTGTCAAACACAAGGCGTGCCTCGTCGCTCGAGGCTTTGTTTAGCGCGAGGGCATCGACTTCGAGGAAGTCTTTGAGCCAATAGCGCGCATGGAGTATGTCCATTTGCTACTAGCCCTGGCAGCAGCAAAGAATTGGCGCGTCCATCATCTGGACGTAAAATCGACCTTCCTCAACGGTGAGCTGGCAGAGACGGTCTTCGTTAGGCAACCTCCGGGTTTCACCATCAAGGGAGCGGAGCACAGGGTGCTCCGACTACACAAGGCGCTCTACGGGCTACGGTAGGCCCCACGAGCGTGGAACGCCAAGGTTGACGCCACGCTGGGCGAGCTAGGGTTCCAGCGGTGCGCAACCGAGCACACACTCTACACACGGTGATGGAGGAAGAAAGAGCTTGTCGTCGGTGTGTATGTAGATGACTTGATCGTCACCGGCGCGCGTGCAGAGGACATCGACAGATTCAAGAGTGAGATGGCGACTCGTTTTCGAATGAGCGATCTCGGCGCACTCTCCTACTACCTCAGCATCGAGGTGAGATAGGGGAAGAAGGCACTCACGCTCGGTCAGAGCGCGTACGCCTCTAAGCTATTGGAGCGGAGCAGCATGGCTAAGTGCAAGCCGTGCGTGACTCAAATGGAGGAGCGGCTGAAGCTGACGAAGGCCAGCACCGCGGTGAAGGTGGATGCAACACTCTACCGGAGCATCATCGGCGGTCTGCGCTACCTAGTCCACACGAGGCTGGACATTGTGTTCGCCGTGGGCTATGTCAGTCGCTTCATGGAGGATCCTCGAGATGATCATTGGGCTGCGGTGAAGCGGCTATTGCGCTATGTCAAGGGGATGGTGGATCAAGGGATCGTCTTCCCCAAGATAGGCGGAAGCAGGCAGTAGCTCACTGTGTTCAACGATGCAGACATGGCAGGGGACATCGACAGACGGCGGAGCACCTCTGGCGTACTCGTCTTCCTCGAGTCAGCTCTAATTTCATGGATATCGCCGAAACAGAAGGTGGTGGCATTGTCTACGTGCGAGGCAGAGTACGTAGCAGCGGCCACAGTGGCGTGCCAAGTTGTGTGGCTACGCCGGGTGCTGGGCAAGCTAACCGATGCGGAAGCTCATCCACCAGCACTGATGGTGGACAACTAGCCCGCCATCGCCCTCGCGAAGAATTCGGTTCTCCACGACCGGAGCAAGCACATCGAAGTGAAGTTCCATATCCTTAGGGACTATGTCGATGGAGGGCAGATCGTCATCGAGTTCGTCGAAACTGGTCGATAACTCGCGGACATCCTCACCAAGCCGCTCGGCCATCTTCGACTCACGGAGCTGAGGAAGATGATCGGCATGGAGGGGGTCAAGGGTAGCACAAGTATTAGGGGAAGAATTGTTAGATAATATTCTGCATCTCTTGTGTGAATGCGCAGCAGGTGAAGGCGGCGCTGAAAAGGGCTCCCTGTTGTTGCACTATAGCAGTTGCAGGGGCAGGCTCCGAACGGCTCACCTGCCGCACTGTACCCATAGCAGGGGCACAGGCGCGAAAAGGCAGCCCTGCTGTCACATCTAGTCACTGAAGCAGCATGGCAGCTGTGCTAGGACTAGATGGATAGAGTTGTATAAATAGTTTGCCACTGTAACTCAGTAAAGAGCGACTTAAGATTTGCCATCTCCAATACAGAGCTCCGGCCAACGTTGTTGTCTCTGCTGAGTGTGTATGCTCTGTTCTCCCTCCCTTCTTCTACCTCTAGCCATAGCGTGTGATCGGCAACGACAGTTCGTTGTCGTTGTCGGATATCTCCGAACCGGAGATCGAGGGGCTAACATAATTTACACCTGGTAACCCCTCGGTAAATTGATGCACCACGAGAAAATCCACTGCTTTTCCTGTAAAACAATATATATTATGTCAGTCCATTTGCGAATGAGTTGATTTCTAGTTCATAAATAACATGGAAATTAACATGAAATTTTAATTTTGACCTCGTGCCATCTAAGCGATGCAACATATTCTTGTCGTGACATGCTTCATCTCTTCCGGTTCTTTTTCATAGTTGCTCATCTAAGCATGAAAAAGAAATCATATGATATCCAAAATATGCGGTAAAGGGAAAAGTATAAATCTAGAGAAGTAATAGAGGATATAAGTAAATACTGGAAATTTTGTAGTTGTTGTAGTGCCCCATTACTTGAGAGCAGCTAAATCGTAAGCCTTGGCAGCTTTCTCTTCTTTATCATATCCACCTTGAATGCATGAATCCATATTTAGATACACCCAACAAAAACAGATGTACTATTCATTGCAATTCGACATAAATATTTCTTACCTAGATATACTGAATTAAATGAGTCCATGGATTGTGATTACCAATGTGGAAAAAATCTAGGTTAGCTCAGGAAAATCAAAACCTTTATAAAACAATATGGACATAGTAATTTATTTAAATGTTTTACCTTGTCTACCTTTGCGAGTCTGACCTTCCCTTCTGCAGCTATTGTCCCAAAGATGGGCTTCATACCTTCCTGTCCATCTATGCCTATTGAGAACAAAACAAACAAAAAATGATGTAAAAATATTCTGCAAAAAGGATGAACAAAACATGACAATCGGTATGACAACTTTGGAAAATATATACATGTCATTACTACAGATTTAGTGCCCTTTGATAAAGAAACTAGCGAGAAGTGGTGATTGGAAAGAATAAAAATCACAACTAACAATACTTTTTTACCATATGCAACTTGTGATTTAGTCATTAAGATCAAGAAGGTTCCTCAACATAATGATTTTTATGCAATGATCGATGGTAAAAAAAAAACACATTTTTGACAAAAAAAAAAACGATTTGATCCATCCAGTCGAACTGAAAGAGGAAGAACACGCTGTGAAACCCATAAATAGCGTGACACCTTATACGAATGATCAGTGAAGAATAGATACAACAATCTAGCAAAAATAAAAACATCGTCATGGGTTCATCCAAAATAGACGGGATGAATCAGAAGGAGAGCAGAGCACAGGATTCGGTGCATCCAAAACAGGGAGGAATGTGTGTTTTGAAACAGCACAAGAACTGTTCATAAGATTATTAAACTTAGCAACAAGAGTAGAGTCGATGTCCTTTTATAATAATTTACAAAAGCACGCATTCCTGAAGCAATATAACAATAACAAATTCCAAAGCTGAAGAAACAATCTACTGATGATAAGGGAAAAAGGAATTTGTCAATCCGATCCGAATGAAGCTAGAAACGCCACAAGAATCAAAGCAAAGGGGTCCAGCACCAGCAACTGTATCACATGCATCTAGACAGAAATCAAAAGCAGCAATACCATTCTAAGAGATTATTACCAAGTAGCAGGAAAATAGAAATACGAAGAGCTTTTATGAGAAACAAAATCAAGAACGAACTTTGTGACGCCGCGATAAATAGACGTCCGCTGCCCGAATGTGTCCACCGAGGCCTTCCTCTGCTGCGCAGTGTCCACCAAAACGGTGCCACCGCTCTCCCCGCCGTCGAGGCCTTCCTCTGCTGCGCAGTGTCCACCAAAACGGTGTCCTCTATTGCGAATTAATAAATGTGCTTTGGTGCGTGCTTAGCGGGCGCCTTGGGGTTGTCACTAGAGAGATAAAGAGCGGAGAGGAGTCAGAACTCGAGGAGTGAGACTACTTGCTCTCTTCATGGGAAGACGCGACGTGAGCATGCGTATGAACGGGACGCGCGTACGAGCGGGCGTGTGTAATTATGACGCGCTGCTTCGATTAGATTGCACTGCATGCGTGCTTTGACCGGGCGTAACCACGGTAGGATAGGGTTAATCTGCCAGTTAACCGCGTGAGTTACCAGTGGCCCGGCCGGGTTATTAGGTTTGAAGCCTTGAGCTGCTTTCCGCGGCCAAAGGCTGCGACTCTCGGGATTCAAGGGGCCCCGGCCGGCCGGCGCGCAGTCCGCGGGGGCGCGTACCTGGCTGCCACCGCTCCCGCCAGCGTATGAGCGAGCAGCGTCCAAAAGATGCGGTGGCGCAATCCAACTTTGGCTTTTGTTCGGAATTTCCTACCTCGTTTTTTCTGGCCTGTTCGTTGCGGCTGCAGGATCTTTAGATCATGTAACAGTATTTGATGCTAAGAAAAGAGCTGTAGGCAGCTGCAGCTTAAAGCCGCAAATATGGACAATGTTTGATTTTTCTTCCTCGGTCCTACATATGCCTCATGCACATCTCTAGTCCCCGACGACGTTTGACCGCTAGCCTATAGAAAGCAAGAGATAGTTTTTGATTAAGCTCGGTTTGATCTCACGTTTAAAGTTTAGCACTAAATTTAAGTTCTCTTGAGGTTTCGAACAAATAGTTTAAAATATTGTTTAAAGTTAAGTAAGTATTAAAAAAAGTTATTTGTTCATTAGACCATACAGGTATACTAAAGTGGTCTAAGTGTAGTAGCTAACTAAATTTACTATGGATCGAATCACAGCCTAATTCACTACTACAGAATGGACTTGTTATCCCGGGTGTTAACGGCCTTTAGTCTCGGTTACCGCGCCGGGACAACGATCCCGAGATTAAAGGTGCCACCTTTAGTCCCGGGTCATCGAGCCGGGACTAAAGAGGGACCTTTAGTCCCGGTTGGTGTTACCAATCGGAACTAAAGGCCCTTCAGCCGAGCAAACGTGGCCGCACCCTTTAGTCCCGGTTGGTAACCCCAACCGGGACTAAAGGTTTATTTTCTTTTTCTTTTTTTTTGTTTAATTTGTTTTCAGTTCAGTTACACATATTTGTTTAATATATAATATGTTTTTATGTACGTATTCTACGCTGCTAATATAAATACACGCACGCATATAATTACATCTAATTCTCATCTCGAGCATTATTATATTCAAATAAAGTATGAACCTATATATATTATAGATATATATATGTATATATACAACACTTTCATAATCTTGTTATAAAAAATAACGATATCAATAAACATTTAATTTACATCATTTATTCCTTAGGATCAAAGTAGAACTCGCCGTTGGGATTTAGCACTTTTTCTAGAAGAAATCCTGCTATTGACTCTTGAACTGCTTTCAGATGGTCTTTTTGCATGACCCTTCGTTTCAACCATTCAGTCTTGCATTTGAAATAAAAAGAAAAGTATTAATACATATATATATATATATTCATTTAAAAATAAATAAAAAATTGATATATACGTACTCTGAGGACATCTTCAGAAGTTCTTCTTATGTGCGCAGTGATAAATTCACAAACGTAGTATCCACACAAGTTATTACTAGGATGTGTGTCATGATATTAAAGAAGGATGGAGGAAACACCAACTCAAAGCTGACAAGACATTGAACCACATCATTCTGTAGAGTAGCTAGTTCCACTGGATTGATTGCCTTCTGAGAAATTGCATTGAGGAATACACATAGCTTCACGGTGGCTAGACGTACATGTGGAGGTAGAATTCCTCTTAAAGCAACTGGAAGCAATTGCGTCATAAGCACGTGGCAGTCGTGGGACTTTAAGTTTAGCAATTTCTTATCTGGCACATTTATTATACCCTTTATATTGGAGGAGAATCCCGATGGGACCTTGATGCTGCTTAGACATTCGAACATGCTGTCCCTCTCTTCTTTGCTAAGCGTGTAGCTAGCAGGACTTAAGTAATGACGTCCATCATCTGTCTTCTCTGGATGAAGGTTGTCTCATTCTTTCACGCCCTGCAAGTCCTGGCGTGCTTCAAGTGAATCATTTGGCTTCCCGTACACACCCATGAATTCTAACAGGTTCACACAAAGATTCTTTGTCAGGTGCATCACGTCGATTGCGTTGCGGACCTCTAGGACTTGCCAATAGGGTAGCTCCCAAAAGATAGACTTCTTCTTCCACATGGGTCCGTGTCCCTTAGCATCTTTGGGAACAAATTCACTGCCTTGTCCCTTTCCAAATACTACTTTCACATCCTTGACCATTGCGAGTACATCTTCCCCGGTTCGGTTATGAGGCTTCTTCCGGTGGTCTGGCTTACCTTTAAAATGCTTTCCTTTCTTTCTTACTTGGTGATTCAAAGGAAGGAATCGATGATGGCCAAGGTACACGACCTTTCGACATCTTTTCAAATATATACTGTCAAGGTCATCAAAACAATGTCTGCATGCATTATATCCTTTGTTTGTCTGACCTGAAAGATTACTTAAAGCAGGCCAATCATTGATTGTTACGAACAACATTGCTCGTAGGTCAAAGTGTTCTTGTTTGTACTCATCCCAGACACGTACACCTGGTTTGTTCCATAAAACTAGAAGTTCTTCAACTAATGGCTTCAGATAGACATCAATATCGTTGCCAGGTTGCATCGGACCTTGGATGAGGATCGGCATCATAATAAACTTTCGCTTCATGCATAACCATGGAGGAAGGTTGTAGATACATAGAGTAACTGGCCAAGTGCTATGACTAGTGCTCTACTCTCCAAAAGGATTCACACCATCTCATATTTAAGGCGAACCTTAAGTTTCTAGCCTCATTTGCAAACTCGGAAATTCCACTCGTCTATCGCTCTCCACTTTGGGACCCATCACCGGGTGTCTCAAAGATATTGTCTACCTTACGGTCTTCTTTATACCACCGCAACAACTTTGCATGGTCTTTATTTCTGAACAAACATTTTAAGCGTGGTATTATAGGAGCATACCACATAACCTTGGCAGGGATTTTATTTCTAGGACGTTGTTCACCCTCGACGTCACTAGGATCATCGCTACCGATCTTATACCGCGATGCTTTACATACCGAGCATTCATCCAAATTCTCGTATTCATTGCCATGGTAGAGGATGCGATCATTAGGACATGCATGTATCTTCCGGATTTTTAATCCCAAAGGGCGGATAACCTTTTTTGCTTCGTGCGTAGTGGTGGGCAATTCATTTGGCTTGAAGCATCTTCTTTATGAGGTTCAATAAATTCTCAAATGCCTTGTCGGATACACCATTCTTTGCCTTCCACCGTAGCAATTCCAAAGGTTGTACCCACTTTTTTGCCCCTCTTGACCGTCGGGTATAGCAACTTCCTATGATCCTCAAGCATGCGCTCGAACTTAACTTTCTCTTTTCACTTTCCCATTCTTGTTGTGCATCACGAATGGCATCGCCAAGAGTATCACCGAGATCATCTTCTACCGCTACCTCTTCTTCATCTCCCCCCATTGTAGTATCATCAAAGGCACCATCTCTTGAGCAATAATGTCATCAATGTCTAAATCTTCTCCTTCACCTTCTTCCATCATGACCCCGCTTTCTCCATGCTTAGTCCAACATATATAGTTTGACATGAAACCCGACTTAAGCAAATGTGAATGAAGACTCATTGAGCTTGAATATTCCTTTAAATTCTTACATAGGGCACATGGACAAAGACATGAAACCATCCCGCTTATTTGCCTCGGCCACACCTAAGAAATAGTGCAAGCCCTCAATAAAGTCTTGGGAGCGGCGATCGGCATTGTACATCTAATGGCGTGACATAATCAGTATTACCACGACAAATTATGAAAACCTTGAACATAATTGAGTATTTTATTACACAACATAGATGACACACACACGGTTGATTAATTAACTAAGCTGGCTACAACGTAAGCAATCCCAACTATCACTAAACAAACTAAAACTACAATGCACTTCAAGAACATAATTATTTCGTGATCGTGATGCAACTAAAAACAGACAAATCATTCTTCCATTGAATATCAATAAGCTTCTCCTCCTGGCGGCTCATTTGCCTCATCGGCAGCATGATTAATTCTGCATTTATGTAGCATAATCTTCCTCCCAGTACCAACCATCGCATCCATTGCCCTCCCACTGAAATTAAAGCCAAAAAATATTTAGTCAAAAATATTCAAGAAAAGCAGGTCAATTAGCCATAATAATCAAATTCGTAAGAAACTCACATCGTGATCCGGGCACTTGTAGAAAACACGACCCTTGTTGGGTCCCTGTCTCTTGACTCGGTACTCCATCACAATCTTCTGCTTACACTTGCCGCAGATAATGAGAGGGAGTTATGGCCTCAGTCGTTTCGCAACCGAACGAGAGGCCGAGGATCCGGTACCAGTTGTCATCTACTTTCTATACTTATTTTTGCAAACTACTGTAAATTTCACATTTTCTAAAATAATATATTTAAACAAAACTAAAATTATTTATTTATCTAACTAAACCATGAAATATGTACTATGTATAATAGTAAAATACCAAACTATCAAGTGATTTTACTATTGTAAATCATCATGTGATTTTGAGCTAAAAATGACATAGAAATCACACAGCTCAAAAACATGTTTCAATAAATAACCATCCGTACTAGTTGACCTTGCTTACGTGATCATCTCGGCGAGCATTTCTCCACCGGACGGCACCGTACTTGGCTAAGGAAGAGCTCCGATTCTACGAGGAAGGGAACACGGTCTTCCACGACCGTTGCCGCTCTCCCTCGTAGAATCAAAGCTCCTCCTTGACGTCCGTTACCGCTCGGCAGAGAAAATGCTCGCCGAGATGATCACGGTCCGCAAGTTCAACTAGTACGGATTTTCTATAATTTTCTAACTATTTTCTAAGTTTTTTATTTCATGGAAAAATTAATTCTAAGATCACGTAAGCCACCGGGGACGAGGATGACGCGTACTCCAGCGAGGACGAGCGAGGCGTGATTTTGATGAACTAATTTAACTTTTGTTTATCCAAACATATATGCAAATTATCATGTGATTTTGAGCTAAAAATGACATATAAAATCATAATAAAGTCCAACATATAAAGTTACACATGCATCTACATCGTAAAATGAGATAAGCTACTGATAAAACATAAGAGGATTAAGTTTGTTACCTCCAAAATCGAAGAGCAACACCAATGGAGGGGGAGAGAGTAAGAACAACAGCAAGTTGAAGAACAGAGGCAGTGAGTTTGAATGGAATGGCTCGGGCTCGGGGAGGAAGAAATGAGCCGGTGTATAGGCCGGCATAATTAGTCCCGGTTAGGTGGCCAAACCGGGACTAAAGATTAATATTTATTCCCGGGGTATCATCCAAACCGGGACTAAAACCTTTAGTCCCGGCTGATATTACCAACCAGGACTAAAGGTAGGGACTAAAGGTTTACCTTTAGTCCCGGTTGGTAATACCAGCCGGGACTAAAGATCCCTGCCACATGGACGACTGTTGGGCAGGGACCTTTAGTCCCGGTTGGTATTACGAACCGGGACTAAAGGGTCCTTTAGTCCCGGCGACAAAAAATGCCAAGGCTAATGCCAAATTGGGACATCGTTCTAAAGTCTGTTCTCTAGTAGTGATTGGATGTTTTATGAAGCCATCTTTATAAAGGTCAGGTGAGATTCATGTAAACGCTCGTTCATCATTTTTAGATGCGAGCATTTAAGAACATGTACAATAACAATCTTATAATTAAGCTAGTCAGCATTTTTGCTGATGTGGAGAAGAGGAGAACTTGGCTCTAGAGCAAGTATCATAGTCATTGGCTCAATTTGGTCATTTGTCATAACCACAGTTGAGCTAGATGCTATTATGAATGGAAAGGATGGATACCTATAGGCCTTTGCACATTGACACCATTCACTAATTTTTCTTATTGGAGTGCTACAATAGCTTACTACCTTGGTAGACCTAGGTGTTTGGAGATTCACTAGCGAAGGGATGAAATCTCTAAAGAATCCCAAAAAAACCATTGTAACATACCGGATTTTTTGTATAATACAAAAAGACCAACTTTTTAAATTTTTTGCCTGAATGTGTCTTGCATGTAAATGTTAGGTCAACATAAGTCAAAATTTTTTCCTTCTCCCTGATTTCAAAATCAGGATTTCAAATTTGTTTTGCTACAACTACGTTGTTATGGTGTTGACCAAGTCAATACCACGACAAAGGCGTTTTCAAAGAAAATGTTTTCTGAAGAAATTAAAAGTAGGGTTGAATTAGAGCCCGCACCCGAATTCAACATGCAATCATCATCACACATGTTTCTATTACTAGATAAATACCTATGCGTTGCACCGGGAACAACATAGTGCCCTACTAACATTGGAAAAAAAACTAAATTGTGGTGAAAAAGTGAATTATATATGCATGGGTGACATTCAATTGGCACCACAAAAATACACTCAACCAAAAAAATTCCATTCAAATTCAACTTTGGTTGTTCTTTTGCCGCATCATACATGTCCTATTCAAAGAAAATGTTTTCTGAAGAAATTAAAAGTAGGGTTGAATTAGAGCCCGCACCTGAATTCAACATGCAACCATCATCACACATGTTTCTATTACTAGATAAATACCTATGCGTTGCACCAGGAAAACTCATGGAGAATGTTAGTTAAAAGCACTATTCCTAAGTTTTGGTTTTCATATTTGTTAGTTTCGTTTAAATGTTGGCGGTATAAATACGAGTTAAGCATCGCCAACAATATGCCAGGTTCTTCCTCTTCATCTCCTTGCCGTCAACGGTGGTGATGAGTTCTTCTAGAGGCGCTTTGGAGTTGCCCGTGAGATGCCCTTAGAGGCGAAGACCCCGAATAGCTACCCTAACTTGGGCTTTCCAAAGAACATGGTTGGTCTTGGTGAGTTTCTCTGATACTAGATGGCTCGAGAGTGCTTTGCTGTCATCGATGAGGAACTTGCCATGGCAATTTGCTTGTCACACCCGATTTTAAGGATAAAATGGGATGCATAATCTTATGTGCCCCCCAGAGATCAGTCATACACATAAGCCGATAAATTATAAATAGTATCATCACAAGTGTTTATTACATCATGAATAATAAGACAGAATCTTCACATAAATGTAGCGAAAGTATAAAGAAAAAAATCTCTCGCGGAAGCTTCATATGACAGGGACGTCAACTGGTTGACCACAAGTCTAGTAATCGTAAGGAAAGTCATCATTACTATAGCCATTTGTTACCCATCTGGGATTTTTGTCTAAATAAAGATAATAAACAAGCGTAAGTACATGTCGTACTCAACAAGTGTAACATGGGGTTCATGAGGCTCAAAAGGCTTGACACATGTTTAACAACATTCAGCTTTTGTCTCAATTTAAGCGTAAGAGTAGCAACAAGTTGTTTTAATCCCAAAGTAAAACTCATGATCAATGTAAACATGAATAATGAATAGCATAAACAGATAATTCTTAGTGATCATCTATTCCATAAGTGTTCCAAGGCCACTGGTGACCATGAGCGCGGCTGATATACCAGTTTTACACTCTGCAGAGGTTGTACACTTTCACTGTGAGTCGTGATACCCATATGCCCGGGTTTATAACTCCCAAAACACTTCCAAGGTGAGAAGGCAGGGGTCACTATGAAGCCTTTCAAAGGTTCGTCTAACAAGTTAGAGCCGCTAGGTTTCTGTGCCCTGTGAATGTAGGGCTCCCCTTCCGACAGGCACAATGACACGCAGTCTATACACTGACGGACAGAGGCCGCACTATATCCAACCTGAAACACACCCCTCTTGCGCCATAAAGGTAACCTCTAACAATCTAGGAAAGTCCTCATACTGAGCTAAAACTAGAGCCATGTAGCCCTCATAGCTGTACTGTAAGTCCTGGATGATCACTTACAGATAAGTCCTTAGGGAGAGGAATCTGAAGCATTTAGAAAGTAGCTAAATACTCCAGCCCCATATTTCCAAGTTGCTAAAAAAAGTCATGTTTTAATGTTTATTGCACACATGTTTCTATTACTAGATAAATACATGTTTTAACTACAAGCTCGCACCCGAATTCAACATGCAACCATCATCACACATGTTTCTATTACTAGATAAATACCTATGCGTTGCACCGAGAAAACATAGTGCCCTACTAACATTGGGAAAAAAACTAAATTGTGGTGAAAAAGTGAATTATATATGCATGGGTGACATTCAATTGGCACCACAAAAATACACTCAACCAAAAAAATTCCATTCAAATTCAACTTTGGTTGTTCTTTTGCCGCATCATACATGTCCAATGTGCGTGTTCATTTAAATAACTCTAATTATATATGCACGGTTTTTCAGATTATGGAAAAATTTCAGCCTCTCCTAACAAGTTTTTCTCATATAACAACGAACGAATCAATTTGCTCATAATAATGAGAAGAAATGCACTGCCATTCTCTGAATTAATAGCACAATGAAGCATCTAAAGTTTAGTTATCTAGTACAAAGCATCTAAAGATTTTCAAGTCCAAGATGCGGCATCTAACTTCTTGCAACTGAAGCATGTATATGGCTGAAGCTGTAGTTATAAGTATCCTGCATATAAGTTGTTTGTTAATTTTTATCTTGAAAAAATATGTATCGACGCGTGATGCATTACCTCTTCATGGAGTTAGAACCTCTTTATATATGATATTCTTTGTGAATATATCCTATGCCATTTTCTTCTTCCCCTTCTCCTTTCCCTTCCCCTTCCCTTCCCCTTTCCCCATGTTCATCTCCTTCTCAGTAGCCGGCACAGCCAGGATCCTAATGTTCGATCTTGCTGTGGCTCTTCATAGCGCCACATACAATTGGCTGTGCGAGAACACTGGTTCCTGCAAGTATTTCCTGACATTAGGGATAGTCTGCCCCCGTGCCTTATTAACGGTAATTGCGAATCTGAGCCGAATAGGGAACTGCTTTCTCTTAAATTGGAAAGGGAACAATTCATTGTCCGACGGGCATAAGGTTATCCGAGGCAGAAAACCCCGCTTTTCTAGCATGTTGTCCCAACACAATTTCTGCATCTATGGTATTCTTTTGAAACACCATATGATAAGCCTGGTACCATTACAATGTCCGTTTCATAGGGTCAATGTTTCTAAGCAATATGACCAGACAACCAATCTTCAACTTCAACACATGTGGAGGTAGACCGTTGGGTGTCAAAGTGTTAAGGAATTCCTCAGGGTAGTAGTTGTAAGGATCATCCACCGCACAGTCAAAGCTATGGTACACCATCTCATCCCCGTGAAAAACGACCTATCATCTTCATATTAATCATATCAACCAGTCGTTCCTCGTAGATAATATCACTCAAGAGGTGATATAATCTTTGCTTGACATATTTGCATTGAGGTTAGGCACTACTACAGAAAGTTAATTACCGCCGGCTCCAGACCCCCCTTTATTGACGGTTTTGGACCCCGTTGGTGAAAGTCGGCGGTGATCGGCGGCCTTCATCTCCGCCGGTTGCACGCCGGTAATGACAATATTTATCACCGTCGATCCGACGTACCAGCCAAAGGCGATGATCTCAGGACCACTGCCGGGTGAGTTCATAGGCCGGCGCTGATATTGTACACATCAACGCCAGCTAGTCATACTAACCGACGGTAATGATAGAACCGTCGATGTCGGGCAGACATACCATCCGGTGGTGGTGATGGAGCCATCAACGTCGGGCCGGCGTACCATCCGACAGTGATGGTGAAGCCATTGACGCCGGTCCGGTGTACCATCCGACGGCGATACAAGAACCGTCGACGCTGGGCTAGCGTACCTTCTGTCGGTAATCAGGGAACCATCGTCGTTGGGCCAGCGTACCATCCAGCAGTGATGATGAAGACACCAACGTTAGTCTGATGTACCATCCGGCGGTGATGATGGAACCATCGACGCTGGACTGGCGCTCCATCGGACTGTGATGATGAGAACATCAACACTAGTCCGGCATACCATCCGCCGGTGATGTAGGTACCAGCGCATGTGGTCTAGGTTGCCTCTGGCGGTAACGAGGGCAGCATCACCGCCGCCGTTGTGTTTGTTCCGGCAGTAATGTTGTGTCCATTATCGCGGGCGTTACCACTGTGCATCATCATTATTCACAATACATTATAACAACAATACATAAATTTCATGGCTTACCCATCGCCAGCAACATATATATTTTTCAGAACACCACCGTGACAAAATATCCATACAAAACGACAGCAACATACATAATTTTCAACCGCAGCGACATAATGTCCAAATCCAACCACAGCGAATATATAGTTTTCACAACACAAGCATACGTCCAAAATGAAACCGGCATTACAAGGTCAAGAACCGTAGCACCTTGATTAGATAAGGTGATGGTCTTCATAATGAAACGCCAAGATCTTCTTGCAACCTAGATATCTCCAAATTCGTCAGCTCCACTAAAGATGACACTACTGTCTGCAACATAGGAAAAAAGGTGAAACACAGTGAAGACAAGCTTTGCTACACAGTCTAAGTAGGTCGCTAGGTTGTCAATTGACTAAAGGGCTTTAGGAGCCAACCTCTGAGCCGGAGGAGAGATCATAGATGAGGCTGCATGCGCATCAGATTCATCCCACTCACGAAATCACTCCAATACTATTACTGATGTGGGTATTCACTGTTGGTATTTGTTAACGCAAATAGAGAAATCAGCAAGCCCATGGATACCGTTGTAGCTTTCACCCAAGAGTATTCCAGGGTATCATATTTATTCTCAGGGAAGCAATGGTTAAAGAACTTTATAGTTGATCGTCATGTGTCCACTAACTAGTATACTAACTATGGGGGTAAGTGGTAAAATAGGAGTCTTGTATAAATGACACACATGAGAACTTCATGGTAAGATAAAAGAGCAGTTAAGCTAAGTTGGGAGGACAACGGAAAATTACAAGGTTCCTTTATACTTCTCTATTACTGTGGTTCTATTCTAGAACAGACCAAAGGGATTAAGTAAACAAAGGGTAAAGCACTTTGGAGCAGCAGTACCTTTCCGACCCTCGAGGAGGTGAGAAAACGTGGTCGGGAGAAGGCTGCCAAAAGCTCTACGAAAACACCACTCAAACATGGAGCAAGAGCCAAGTTGGAGCTTCCCCATGTGTCTTCCACGCCTCCACCAGGCCCAAACCGACCTCTGGAGGTCAGTGGAATATTTCCCCACACGCTGCAGATGAAAACAGGAGAAGAACCGGATCCTAGGCACCTGAACCGGAGCTAAACCACCATAGTTTGTGCAGTCTACATTTACTGGAGCGGAAATCAGGGCGCCTGGGCTGTTGGATCGGCCAAACCGGGTGGCCTAGCCAGCCATCCACGCAGATCAGCTGCAAAACCGGCCGAGGGCCACTCCAGGGCCGTCACGTGCCCCGCTGGACCGAGCGGCTCACGCCCCTGCCCGCGCTCGAGCACGCGAGCGCGCTCCCGCTCGTGGGCGGCAGCGGCGCCACGCGCCCTCGCCTGATGGGCCAGGCTGCTCGCTGGCTCCCTTCCCAGCCAGCAGAGGCTGCGACATGCTAGGCCCGCCTGCTGGCCTTGTCACCGATATGGGGAGGCAGGTGGGGGCCCACCTGGCCAACGTCGGTGCCCAGCGCATACGCTGCATGGCACTATACTGCGGGGCCCGCCTGGGGTTGCTGATTAGATACTGTTGCTGACGTGGACTATCTTCTTTTATTAGTACAATTAATATCTTTTCATCCTAGCTCCAAATATATCAAATATTATATCCATTTTGATCGGCTTAATGAGCTCTTTGCAATGGTGTACTCCGTTTTGTCATTTGAGATAGTTTTATTCTGTGAAAAAATAGATATCCTGCAAAATAAGTGAGAGCACCAAAACTCGTGAAACTTATTAGATAAAATAATATTTTGCTATGACGTAGCACGAAATGTTGTCGTTTTAGATTAATTTGTTGGCCAAAATATGTGAGTTAAGGATCGTCAACGAGCTCCCCCACACTTGGTCTTTGCTCGTCCTTGAGCAAAGGTAAATGTAACTATGAAGCTTGACTTCAAAAGATATGACGTTAGCATAAAAGATATTCCATGATAAAATGAAATACTAGCATGCATAGGATGTTTAGCTAGACACTTGATTTTTTGGTTTCACAAGTGGTACTAGAACCTTACTTCTAATGTTGATCTCATAAGGTATCTAGTTTGTGTTGTTTTCAAGTGATTTCAAGTGGTATCTAGCAAACAATGGTGCTAAGAATGATATATTGGTGCACTCCGATTGGTATCATGCTTCAAAGGTCCATCTCTTATACATTAGTGTCGGTGTTTTGGAACCGGGGGTCCCTCAACCAACGAGTGAATTTGTGCTGCGTGCCCCTAATCCCGGATGGTGGCGCAAAGAGACACAAGGTTTATACTGGTTCAGGCAATCGAGGCCCTACGTCCAGTCCGAGAGATCGATCTTGTATTCCTTGCACCGGAGTGCTCGTAGTAGGGGGTTACAAGCTAGGTGAGAGAGGGAACTAGCCCCAGGTCTCGGCGAGTGTGGTGCGGGCTGCTTGAGGCGTTGTTCCCAAGCAGCGTAGGAGTGCGTGGTTCTATCGGCGTGTTCGTCTTTCTGGCCCTCTCCCCCCCAGAAATGGCCCCAGTCCCTCCCTTTTATACTCTAAGGGAGGACCGGACCATGCAGGGTGCTACATAGCGCTTCTGTAAATGGGGTGGCGTGTCCGAGCCACTGTAGTCGGCCACCGCTGTTGTGGTATGGTCGATGGAGTGGCCCGTCCTTGTCGTCTGCGGAAGTGACATGCTTTGGTCGACTTCGGTCTTGTGCGTCGTGGGGCTCCAGTGCGGCTTGATGCGAGACATGGCGGGCGACGTCTTTGGTGGCCGCGTGTAATGACGTCGTGGGAGCAGCTGGCTCTGCAGATGCCGAGGCCGAGCCATCGTGGGGGGCTCGGTGGTCATGGACCCTCAGTACGCCAAGCCCGTGAAGCAAACCGTCGAGGCCTTGGGGGAGTTATTGGCCTGGTATCGATTCCGAGGCCACAAGAGGCCAGAGACGTGGCTCCCCATGCTGCGCGTGTCCTTGGAGCAGAGTTGGCGGCCACAATGAGGCATGGGTGTCAACCATGTGCACGGTGGATAGCATAGTGACGGGTAACCCCGCCCGATTCGGGGACGTCTGCAGTCATCGCGTGATGACGTCGTAGGGGGCGTGGCTCTCAGAGGTGCCGAGGCCGAGCCATCGCGGGGGCTTTGGCGGACATGGGTCCTCGGGCCGCCGAGCCCCACGGAGCAAGCTGCCGAGGCCTTGGAGGGAATTATTGCTCCTGGTATGCGATTCCGAGGCCACAAGAGCTCCAGATGTGGCTCCCCACGCCGCATTGTCCTCGGTGCAGAGTTGGCGACATAGTGAGGCATGGGCGTCAACCATGTGCACGGTGGTTAGTACAAAGGCGGGTAACCCCCGCCTTGATCCGCCCTCCTGTCCCCATCGGCCATTCTCATTGTCTTGTCTCTGCGGGCATGCGGTCTGTTGTCGAGGGCAGCAGCTTGGTGAGTTGATGCGACACGACGTTTTGCTAGAGGGACGGGAGAAGGAAGAGGTAGCGGAGTGCTTTGCCGAGCCCGCCTTTGCGCGAGACGGAGGGTCGGTGGCCTCGGCCGAGGCCTCCGGGGGAATCGACCGAGGCCCACGGTGAGGGGGCCTCGGGGCGAATCGGAGAATCGACCGAGGCCCAGCGGTGATGAGGCCTCGGGCGAGTCGGAGAATCGGCCGAGGCCAGCAGTGATGATGGGGCCTCGGGCGAGTCGGAGAATCGGCCGAGGCCAGCCAGCGCTTAGCTAGTTTCGATCTTCTGAAATCTAAGCGATGCTTTTTGGATCTTGCTTAGGGTACCCCTTCTCACGGTATCCGACAGTAGCCCCCGAGCCTTGGGGGGAGTGGAGGCACTCCCCCTGAGGTTCTGACGAGAATTGGCTCTTGATAGCTCCTGTCGGGATGGTGTTTTGTTTTCGAGGTTTCGGTGGGTGCGCGCGAGCGCACCCGCCGGGTGTAGCCTCCGAGGCCCTGGAGGAGTGATTTCACTTCTTCAGGGGCTTTTTTCTCTTTCGAGTGAGGCGTTTTGATCGTGTTTGCCGGGCCCGTGGGTGCGAGTTCGGATCGCGGGGCCTCGACGATGTTGCGGAAAGAGCCCCTTAGCCTCCGCCTGGAGCGAGAGGGCCGTCAGGGGTTCTCCCGGCTTTTTTGTACGACCCTCGTGCTTCCTTTTCGCTCGGAAGGAGGGGTGGAAGATGCCATGCTACCCTCGGTGGGCGCGAGCGATGGCATCTCCGGTGAGCTGTTATCGGGTAAGTCCGAGTGGAGGCCCGTACCCCGTTCGCTGGGGGTCGGCTAGCGGTCCGGAGACGCGCTCCAAGAGTACCGGAGGGTTTCTCTAGTGGGTGCCGAGGCCGTTCGCTGGGCCTCGGTGGCTCGGTGCCTCCCTACGGTGGGATCCCATTCGGAGACCTCCCTACCGGTCTCGGACACAACACAGGGCGTGCTCGTACAGGCTCGCCCGTAGTCGTCCCTGACTCTTTTGCCCTGGGGCAGCTGTCGAAACCCCCGGGGGCCCAGCTTTCGAACCCCTGGACCGTAACGGGATCGGGTCGCTTGTTTTTATCTTGGGTGCAGGAAGAGCCCCCGAGCCTCCGCACGGAGCGAGAGGGCGGTCAGGGGTCCTCCCGACTTTTTTGCCCGTCCCCCGCCCGTCCTTTTCGCTCGGACGGGGGGGCTGTTTGCCGAGCCCACTCGTGTGCGAGCCTGAGCCGCTGGGTCTCGGCAAAGTTGCAGGAGGAGCCCCCGAGTCTCTCGCACGGAGCGAGAGAGCGGTCAGAGGTCCCCTGGCTTTTGGTTCGCCCCTCGCGCGTGAGGGTCTGACTGCCGAGCCCCCCTCGGGTGCGAGCCTAGGTCGCGGGGTCTCGGCGTCTTTTGCAGAAGGAGCTCCCTAGCCTCTGCACGGAGCAAGAGGGCCGTCAGGAGTTCTTCCGGCTTTTGAACGCCCTCGCGCTTTCTTTTTCGCTCGGAAGGAGGGTTGGTTTTGCCGAGACCCCTCATGTGCGAACTCAAGTCGCTGGGCCTCGGCAACGCTTTTGCGGAAGAAGAGTCCCTTAGCCTCCTTGACGGAGCAAGAGGGCCGTCGAGGATTCTCCCGACTTTTTATCGACCCTCGCTTCCTTTTCGCTCGGAAGGAGGGGTGGAATGTGCCACGCTACCCTCGGTGGGCGCGAGCGATGGCACTTCCGGTGAGTCACATCGGGTAAGTCCGAGTGGAGGCTCGTACCCGTTCATTGGGGGTCGGCTAGCGGTCCCGAGACGCGCCTCCAAGAGTACCGGAGGGTTTCTCTAGTGGGTGCCGAGGCCGTTCGCTGGGCCTCGGTGGCTCGGTGCCTCCCTACGGTGGGATCCCATTCGGAGACCTCCCTGCCGGTCTCGGACACAACACAGGTCGTCCCAAGCGTTTCGCTTGCTTGGGCCTCGGCCTTGTAGTAGGCTCGCCATAGTTGCCCCTCGACTCTGCTGCCACAGGGCGGCTGTCGAAACCCCTAAGGGCCCAGCCTTCGAACCCCTGGACCGTAGCGGGCTCGGTGCCCAGTTCCTTTGCCTGGAAGGAATCGGGGGGGTTATTTCTCTCCCTACGGTTAATTAATGGCAGGCGCGTCTTTTGAGGCGGCTTTTTCGGGGAGGCGAAGCGGCTCCTGCTGCTGCTGCGGTTGGACGCGACGTGGCGTCAGCCGACGGGACGTACCTGCACGCGCGATTAACGAGGAGGGAAGCCGACGGGACGTACCTGCACGCGCGATTAACGAGGAGGGAGTGTGTGCGTGGGCGGTAAGGCCGGATCTGGATAACCGCGCCGGATTTTTTGGGGGAAACTTCCCCGATTTCGTCGCCCGGTGGTTTCGTCTTGTCACTGCATAAATACGCAAAGGGCCTCGCCCTTCCCCTTCTTACCTCTCTCGCATTCGCTTTTGGCTGCCTCCGTGCCGTTGCTGAGAGCATAGAGCGCCGGGGAAGAGAAGGGCGAGGGCGAGAGACCAAAAGAGAGAGGGGGAGAGATTACCGCCGTAGCAGCGTCCTCCGCCGCGCAATGGCTGGTGGTCCCGTCATCCTCCCGGCGGATCCCTGGGGGCGGTCCGACGTCACCGAGGAGAAGCTGCAGTCGCTCGTGGAGGCCGGTCTTCTTCGCCCGATCACCGACCCCGACGAGCCGGAGTGGATTGCTCCGGGGAACGAGTCGGAGCCGAGGCCGCGCGACGGCTACGTGGTGAGCTTCGTCGTCTTCCACGAGCGAGGCTTCGGGTCGCCGGTGGATAACTTCATCGCGCGCTCCCCGCACTACTATGGCGTGGAGCTGCACAATTTCAGCCCCAACTCCATCGCCCAGGCGGCCATCTTCGTCGCCGTCTGTGAGGGGTACCTGGGGATCGCTCCCCACTGGGAGTTGTGGCTCCACTTGTTCCGAGCGACGTTCACCACCAAGCCGGGGGGAACGAGGGGGGCTCGGAAGGGGCAGAGGGCCGGCGGCTGTACCCTTCACGTGCGCCAAGACCGGCAGTCCCTCTACATCCCGGCCCAGCTGTCATCGTCCAACCGTCGTTGGTATGACGGCTGGTTCTACCTCCGCAACGACGGCGGAGGACTTCCCCCTTATACCGGGCGGGTTGTAGAGAGTCAACCAGAGAAATGGGGGTACGGCGTCATCACGGCCGATCAGCCCAGGCTGGAACCGCTCTTGAGGGCCTTGGGGAAGCTGCGTGACCACGGCCTTTCGGCGGCCGTGGTCGTGGCGGCTTTTCACCGCCGGAGGGTGTTGCCGCTGATGGCCCGGCGGCGGCGGCTGTTCGAGATGACCCCGGGCGATTCGATCGTCGGTGTCAAGATGTCTGCCTTCGCCCTTACCGACGACGAGACCCTGCGTCGGGTGAAAGAAGCGGTGGACGGGAAGCCGAAGATCGACGATTTGACGCCGTTCCCGATGCGCCCGTCGCGGGGGTATGTCTCGCTGGTAAGTTGGATGTTGTCGAGGCTTTCGCCTTTTTGGTCTGTTGTCTTACTTCGTCGTTCTCACAGGGAATAAGAGACGTGCGAAACTCCCCGCCGCCCGTTCCCGAGGACGCCCGGCGGCGAGCCACGAACAGGGCGCGCGCCGAGGAGGAGAAGAAGAAGAAAGATGCCAAGGAGGCGAGGCGCACGAAGAAGCTCTCTCAGCGAAAAGCTGGACACCGTCGCCGGCGTCGAAGCTCGACGGTCTCCCGTTGGAACCGTCTCCCTCGCCGCGTCGGTGTCGTATTCTTGAGCGACGGCGGCGGGCGCGAGGTGGGGACGGCCTGCCTGGGACACCTCCCCGACATCAGGGAGATGGTTCCCGGGGCACCGGCAAGGAGCCTGACGCCCCTAGGAGGAGGAGGAGGTGTCCCGGGGCCAGTGGCGGCCCGTCCCGGGGCCGAGGCCGACACACCCGAGGCGCGGGTGTCGGAGGAGCGTGCCGTCAGCCCGATGGGTTCGACGGCGGAGGTGGAGCGGGTGACGGTGGGGGCGACCCCATTATCTCCGCGAAGGGTCGAGGAGGTGCCGGGGTCCGACGGAGGCCAGCTGGCACTGGTGGACACCGGGGCCGCGCTGCTGCCACCACCGCTGCCGTTGCAGAGGAGGCAGGCGGTGTCGAAGCGGCTGCATCCCCGTTCGCGGTAAGCGTCTTCTCTGGTGGAGTCCGTAGTACTTCTTGTCTGCCCCTGGGTTGCATGCTGACCTTGGGAGTGTCTTTTCTTCCAGCCAGACGCTTCTGGTGGAAGATCCTCCCTTGGCGCCCCGTAAGGCGCTCAAGGTGAACGTTAGCTCCTCCGCCCATCAGGCAGCGGAGGCGCAGGCTGGCGTGCGACGCGGCGCGGCGTCGGGCGAGGCCGTTTCGGAGGAGGCGGCCGCCCAGGAAAAGGGGGCCGAGGCGGCCGCGGGACGAGTGGAGGAGGAGGAGCCCATGCCTCACGATGTTGTGGGTCTTGGGGCGAAGGAGGCTGGGGCGTCTGCTATTGCCGGGGCCATTGAGGTAGAGGTGGCGGAGGCCAGAGCCCCCGGGTCCGTCGAGACCGAGGCGATGGAGGTGGAGACGGGGCAAATTTTGGCGCCGCCCCTGGTTCGGACAATCTCGTCTGATGATTCTTCCCGAGGGAAGGAGGCGGCGGACGTCCAGGCGGCCAGTACCGCGGAGCAACCAGTCCCAGATCCCGCCGAGGGGAGTTCGGCTCTTGTCCGGCTACGGCCCGAGCCTCGCGGGTGGAACTTCCCGCGTGTTTTCTGGCGGAACCGGGCTGACCCCGAGGGGGAGCCCGTGTTCGCCCTTGAAGATACCGCAGAGGGGGGGCATTGGGGCACCCTCGAGCAGTACCGCCAACTGGCAGTGCGGTCGCTGCAGACAGCGATGACTATTATGGGTCAGGACTTGCCCGGTGTCACGCGGGTAAGTACTTTCCTCTCTCGTGCCGCGTTGTTTTCTCTCCGGAGCCCCCTCGCAGTTTTTGACGTGCGTTTTTTGTTTTGCCTCCTTAGGAGCTCGAGACCCGATCCCTTGGGAAATCGGTGTTCCTGCGAAATGAGAGGGATATTTGGGACCAGCTCCGGCGCCAAAAGGGCCTGCTTGCCGATGCCCAGGGGCTATTGTCGGCGCGGAGTGCGGAAGTGGAGGACCTCCGCCTTCGTTGTGCTGACATTCAGGCCGAGTTGGCCACGGCTAAGGAGCAGTCCGCTCCTCTGGTGGCCAAGATCAAGGAACTGGAGGAGGAGCGAGACTCCTTCAGGCTTCGGGCCCAAGAAGCGACGGCCTCTGCTAAGGTCACAGCCGGGCAGCTGGGTGCGGAGCAGAGCGAGCATCAGGCGACGAAAGTCGCCTTGGCAGAGGCTACCAAGGCGGCCGAGGCCTCTCGGGTCGAGGTCTCAGCCTGGAAGAGCAAGGCCGAGGGTAAGTTCCGCTGAACCATGTTCCTTGCTCCATTTGCTCTGGTTCGCGTTTGACTCCTGACCCCTCGTCGCGACGTAGATCTGGAGAAAGAGGCCTCCCAAGCGGCTGAGGCCTCCGTCGCAGCGCAAGCAGCGCTGGATGTCGAGGTCCGGAGCACGAGACGCCAGCTGCTTGTTGTTGTCCGGACCGCTGCGAGGCTCTTGACGTCGAGGAGGTCCAATCAGCTAGCTCCCTTGGGAGCCGCTGATTATGCGTTGAGCGCCACGTCCCGAGAGACTCCGAGGGCGTTGCACACGGGTGTCAAGCGCGCCACGCCGTCGTCTCCTCGCACTACGCCATCAACCTCGAGGTATCTGTCGGCCGACGGCTACGTGTTGCCGTAAGATGACGAGGAGGCGGATGCGGAGGTCATGAAGCTCGTTGGAGGCGGCCGAGGCACCAACACAGTCACCGGCCCGTCTGCTTGAGGAAGAGGTGGTCCCTCCCGCCCGGCCCGCCGATCCTTGAGATTTGACCCGGGCCAAAAGGGGCCATGTAACCGGATTGAGTTAGTTGCCAGATCGTGGCGTTTTTGTGGCGTCGAGGCCTTTAAAGTATTTATGCGTATGTGCGTCTTTTTAATCGTTTTCCGTTCTACTTCCGAGCCTGTGCCCTCTGTCTCGATCTTGGGAACCCGCAAAAAAAACCCTTGGGACCTAAGCCGTCCTTGGCGAAGGGTGGTGAGGGAGCTACCGTAGCCTGCAGGCGTGGCCGTTCTCACGCCTCTCGACCGCCCTTTGGCCTCTAGACAAACTTTTGGTCTTTGGGTTTCTTGTGAAGGTCCCATCGGAGCGAGAGAGTTTTAGGCGTGAAATTTTTGAAAGACCATTAACAAATGGTGTTCGGGACTTAGGGGTTCCCCTTTCTAGCCCCCCGAGGGAGGCCCGGCTTTGCGGAGGCGCAGCCAGCCTCCCTTATAAGCGCTATTGTGACGTCGAGCCCCTATTGATAGACAAGCTCTCAGATGTAACTTCCTCGGAGCCTCTGCTGTCTTTTGGGTGAAAAGGTGGTGAGGGAGTTGCAGTAGTCTTGAGGCGCGTGGGCCGCTTTCACGGCTCACCGGCCTTTTTTCGCCTTTGAGACGATCGTACGGTCCTTGGGTTCTATACGATCGGCTAGTCTATAAGGGGGGTTCTCGAAAGATTATAACAACTAAGAACGCTTCTTTATTGCATTTCGAGAAACAATGTAAGCAACGTTTGGAATTTTAAGGGTAGAAACGACGTAGCTGTTCTATGTTCCAAGCGTTGGTGAAGATTTCGCCCTTCTCGTTGGCTAACTTGTAGGTCCCGGGCTTCAGCACTTGAGCGACGATGTACGGCCCTTCCCAGGGTGGGGTCAGCTTGTGGCGGCCCTTGTTGCTCTGCCTCAGTCTCAGCACCAGGTCGCCCACCTTCAGGTCTCGGCTTGACGCCACGGGCTTGGTAGCGCGTCGTGAGGGCTTGGTTGGTACTGGCCGAGTGTAGCAGTATGACGTCTCGGCTTCCTCCAAATTGGGTCGAGGGCGTCTTCAGCGGCAAAGGCGGGTTGCTTTGCTCATTGTATGCACAGAGCCTCGGGGAACCGTATTCTAAGTCAGTGGGGAGGATGGCCTCGGCTCCATAGACCAGGAAGAACGGTGTGAATCCGTGGCTCGGCTCGGGGTATTTCTTAGGCTCCAGATGACCGACGGGAGTTCGGCAAGCCATTTCTTGCCAAACTTCTTCAACTGGTTGAATATCCTTGGCTTAAGGCCTTGTAGGATCATGCCGTTGGCACGCTCTACTTGGCCATTGGTCCTTGGGTGTCCTACGGCCGACCAGGCCACCCGGATGTGGTGGTCGTCGCAGAACGTTAGGAACTTGCGACCGGTGAATTGTGTCCCATTGTCAGTGATGATGGTGTTAGGAACCCCGAACCTGTGGATGATATCCGTAAAGAACAGCACCGCTTGCTCGGATTTGATCTGAGCGATCGGACGAGCCTCGATCCATTTGGAGAATTTGTCGATAGCTACCAGCAGATGGGTATAGCCCCCGGGTGCCTTTTGCAGAGGCCCAACCATGTCCAGCCCCCATACAGCGAATGGCCATGTGATGGGGATGGTTTGGAGGGCTTGGGCCGGGAGGTGCGTCTGTCGAGCGTAGTACTGGCATCCCTCGCAGGAGCGTACTAGCCTCGTGGCGTCGGCCACCGCCGTCGGCCAATAGAAACCTTGGCGGAAGGCGTTACCCACGAGCGCCCGAGGCGCCGCGTGGTGCCCGCAGACTCCCGCGTGCAAGTCCCAAAGTAAGGATTGGCCAGCCTCGGTGGTGATGCATCGTTGGAGAATACCGGATGGGCTACGCCTATACAACTCGCCGTCGCAGAGGACGTAAGTCTTGGCGCGCCGCGCGAGCCGCCGGGCTTCGGTTCTGTCAGCAGGAAGCTCTCCCCGAACGAGGCGATCAAGGAAAGGGACTCGCCAGTCCGTTTCTGGGTCGGCCTGGGGAGGCTCTGCGTCAATCGCCATGGCCTCGGGCTTGGCTGGCGAGGTCTCGGTGGTAGAGGGGGCCTCGAGCCCTGCGGCGGGCTCGGTCGATGGGCCCTCTTCTATCGCCGAGGCGTAGTCGACGGATGGCTTGTGGAGGTCTCTGGCGAAAACGTTCGGGGGAACCGGGGTCCGTGCCGATGCCATCTTTGCTAGTTCGTCTGCGGCCTCGTTGAACTTTCGAGCGACGTGGTTGAGTTCGAGGCCGTCGAACTTGTCCTCCAGGCGACGTACTATCGTGCAGTACGCCTTCATTTTGGGGTCATGGCAGCTTGACTCTTTCATCACCTGATCGACGACGAGCTGCGAATCACCCCGTACTTCGAGACGCCGCACTCCAAGTTCGATGGCGATTTGTAAGCCGTTGACGAGGGCCTCATATTCGCCACATTGTTGGAGGCGGCGGTGAAGCCGGATCATGTAGCGCATGTGTACTCCAAGGGCGAGACCAGAGCAGGCCCGCCACCACCCGCCTTCATCGAGAGACCCGTCAAGTACATGGTCCAAAGATTCGATTGGATTTGAACGGGTGGCGGTGTGTGTCGGTCCACTCGGCTACAAAGTCGGCCAGACTCGTGATTTGATCGCTTCCGAGGCGCGAAAGACAAGGTTTCCCCCATGAGTTCAACAGCCCACTTGGCTATTCTACCCGAGGCCTCCTGGTTTTGGATTATCTCTCCTAGAGGAAAAGACGACACCACAGTCACCGGGTGGGACTCAAAGTAGTGACGCAGCTTGCGTCGAGCCAAGACTACGGTGTAAACCAGCTTCTGGATGTGGGGGTAACGCGTCTTAGTCTCGGAGAGCACCTCGCTGATGAAGTAGACAGGTCGCTGGACGGGTAGAGCAAGTCCCTTCTCCTGCCTCTCGACTACTACGGCCGCGCTGACCACTTGGGTTGTCGCGGTGACGTAGAGTAAGAGGTGCTCGCCCTCGGTGGGCGGAACCAGGACGGGGGGGTTGGTGAGCAGTGCCTTGAGCTTGGCGAGGGCTTCCTCGGCCTCGGTGGTCCAAAAAAACGCTCGGACTTTCTCAAGAGGCGGTACAGGGGCAGGCCTTTTTCATCGAGGCGCGAGATGAAGCGGCTTAGGGCCGCGAGGCATCCCATGACCCTCTGCACCCCTTTGAGGTCTCGGATTGGGCCCATGTTGGTCACGGCCGAGACCTTCTCCGGGTTGGCCTCGATTCCACGTTCTGAGACTATGAATCCCAAGAGCATGCCTCGGGGAACCCCGAAGACGCACTTCTCGGGGTTGAGCTTGATGCCCTTCTCTCTGAGACATGTGAAGGCAGTCTCCAAGTCGCCGACGAGATCACCGGCCTTCCTGGACTTGACTACGATGTCATCCACGTAGGCCTCGATGGTTCGCCCGATGTGTTCGCCAAAGACTTGGATCATGCACCGCTGGTAAGTAGCCCCTGCGTTTCTGAGGCCAAACGGCATGGTTACGTGGCAAAGACATGCCGAATGGAGTGATGAAAGAAGTCGCGAGCTGGTCGGACTCTTTCATCTTGATTTGGTGATAACCGAATACGCATCAAGGAAGGAGAGGGTTTCGCATCCTGCAGTGGAGTCGACGATTTGGTCAATTCGTGGTAGTGGGAACGGGACCTTCGGGCATGCTTTATTTAGACCAGTGTAGTCCACGCACATCCTCCACTTGCCACTTTTCTTCCTGACTAATACGGGGTTAGCCAACCACTCTGGATGGAATACTTCCTTGATGAATCCGGCCGCTTTCTGAAGCTTCGCACTTCTTCGCCGATAGCCCCGCGCTTCTCCTCGTCGAACCGGGCGCGCGTATTTATCTTGCCGGTCTGGAGCCCGCTCGGATATCTAAGGCGTGCTCGGCGACCTCCCTTGGTATGCCTGGCATGTCCGAGGGGCTCCATGCGAACATATCGACGTTCGCGCGGAGAAAGTCGACGAGCACGGCCTCCTATTTGCTGTCGAGGGTGGCGCTGACCTTGATCCCCGCCGTCGGGGACGGTGGGATCGACGGGGACAAGCTTGACGTCCTCGCGGGCTCGAAGGTCCCGACGCGCCGCTTAACGTCGGGAACCTCGTTAGCAAGCTGGTCGAGATCGGCGATGAGGGCCTCGGCCTCGCGATGGCCTCGGCGTACTCGATGCACTAGACGTCGCAGTCGTATGCATGTTCGTACGTGGACTCGACGGTGATGATGCCGTTGGGGCCTGACATCTTGAGCTTGAGGTAGGTGTAATTGGGGATCGCCATGAACTTGGCGTAGCACGGCGCCCCAAGATGGCGTGGTAAGCCCCTTGAATTCAACCACCTCGAAGGTGAGGACCTCTTTGTGGTAGTTGGAGGAGTGCCGGGCGGATGGGTAAGTCGATCGCCCGAGGGGTCGCGTCGCGCTTCCCCGCACGATGCCGCGGAAGGGCGCGGAACCGCCTCGAGTCGCGATTGGTCGAGCTCCGGGAGCTCCAGTGTTGACGTGGAGGATGTTGAGGCCGCGCCTCCGTCCATGAGCACTTTGGTAAGTCGGGGTGTTGCCGACGATCGGGTCGACGACAAGCGGGTCTTGCCCGGGGTTTGGAACATAATCGGGGGTCATCCCGATCGAAGGTGATTGCCTCCCGAGACCAATCGAGGTACCGGGGTGGCCACCTTGACCGAGAAAACCTCCCGCGTTCCCTCTTTATTGGGCGCGCCGTGAGGCATGCCGAGGGTCCGCCAAAGATCATGAAAGCGTTATGTACCTCGGGAACCCATCGTCCTTGTCCTCGTTCCGACCGCCGGGGCCTTACGCTTGGCGTCGTCGTCGGGGAGCCCGAGAGCTGGCGTAGTAAGCGCCGAGCATGGTGCACTCCTCGAGGGCGTGCTTCACCGGACCTTGATGGTAAGGGCGGGGCTTCTTGACAAAGATGTCGTCAAATAGCCCGGGGCATGGGGGCGCGGGATTCTCGCGATCCGTTGTGGCGACATGGGCGGCCTCGAGAACTTCTTGCTTCCTGGCGACCTTTCTTCTTTTTTCTTAGGGAGGTGGGGGGCGAGGCCTCGGGGCCTCTTCCCTCCGCTTCCCCTTGGAATCGGTGTTGGGAAGATGGCTCAAGCGCTTCTTCCCCGAGGCGGCGCCGGTGGCGATGTCGAGGCGAGCGCTGGCAGCAGAGCGGGACGTTAAGGTCCTAACTCTCGGACCAAGTCCCGACAAGTGGTGCCGGAGAGGAAAGCCTGGACGATCTCCGAGTCGCCGACGCTGGGTAGCTCGGTGCACTGTTTGGAGAAGCGCCGGATGAAGTCTCGGAGAGACTCGTCTGGCTTCTGGCGGCAGCTTTTAAGATCCCAGGAATTCCCAGGGCGCACGTATGTGCCCTGGAAGTTCCCGACGAAGATTCTAACCAAGTCGCGCCAGTCGTGGATTTGCGAGGGAGGGAGATGCTCCAGCCAGGCTCGCGCCGAGTCCGACAAGAGCAAAGGGAGATTGCGGATGATGAGCAGGTCATCGTCCGCGCCACCTAAGCCGGCGAGCCAGCGATGTCGGCGAGCCAGAGTTCCGGGTTGGTCTCGCCGCTGTACTTCGCGAGGTTGGCCGGCTGTCGGAACCGGGCGGGGAAAGGAGCAACGCGGATGGCCCTGCTGAAGACCCGAGGTCCTGGCGACTCAGGGGAAGGACTGCGGTCCTCACCGCTGTCGTAGCGACCGCCTCGGTGTGGGTGGTAGCCTCGGGCGGCTCCGTCGTCGTGGCGCCGTCGCCTGCCAACTACTTCGTGGTCGCCCTGTGCCTCGTGTTGGTCCCTGAGTCGGTTGCGCACCGAGAGGGCCCTGTTGACCGTCGGCGCGCGAGCGGGCTCGGGACGGACCGAGGCACCCTGGCCTTGGCGAGGTCGTGCCGTGGGTTGCTCCGAAGTGCCTCCGCGCCGGCGGGAGGCGGAACTTTCGGCCTGCTGCACTGCTGCGGTCTCGAGGAGGTCGCGGAGCTCTCCGCGGACCCGTCGCCCCTCGGTGGTGGAGGGCTCGGGCATTGCTCGGACTAGCATCGCAGCCGCTGCGACATTCTGGCTAGCGCGGTTAAAGATTGGGGGCGGCTCATCCCCCTCGTTGTCGTTGATGCGGTGGTGGACGTCGCGGGCCCTCCCTCGGGCCCCTCCGCCCTCACCGCGCCCTTGCTGCTCCTGCGCCGAGAGTGTCCCAAGCCGCTGCGTAAGAGTCGGTCTTGTTCGACCTTGGCTTGAAGCTCGTGGAGCTGCTCCAGTCTGGCGTCGATGCCCCCCCGCGGGCGGGATTCTCGCCCGTCGTCTTGCCGGGCCTCGAGACGCGGGTGGTGTGGCGTCGCCGCCCCGCCTGCCGCGCCCCACAGGCGGGAATGGTTGCCTGTCCTCGTTCCCTTCGCCCGCCCTTGGCATCCCGAGCCCGGCGTGGAAGCACTCACGAGATGGATCGTAAGTCCCTTCATCGTCGGAGTCGGAGTAGCCGAGGCGATGAGTCGCTATGGCCAAGAATTGGCGCAAATCCCTGTGGTTGTGAAGTTCGGAGAAATCCACCACAGGCCATGCCTCGCCCCCTCGTCGAGGAGTCGGAGCGGTGCTCAAGTCGAGAGCGGCGGCCGGCGGCGCCCGAGGGTGCTCGTGAGTGGCAGCGTAAGCGTAGGCGTAAGAGGCGGCGGCATTTCTCAACCCAAAGGGGTATGGGGATGGGGCCGTCTCCATATTCTGCCCCGCCGGGGTCGGCTCTTCAGGGAGTGGCGGAGCGGGGTTAGACGACTGGGCATCGCCCGTAAGCCACCGGCGATTTTCCTTCGTCCGTGCTCAGTCGAGACAGTCCCCACCAGGGACCCGTGCTGCAACAACACCGGTCGTGGGACATCGGCGGGGAGAGGCGTGTCGCCTGGGCTCGCGAAGCGTCGGGTGGCCTTGCTCGCGTCGTGCTGGCGGCGTGGCGAGAGCGACGCCCGGGCGCGCCGCTGCTGCTGGTCTGCCGGGCGCGACTTCGTCGTCGAGACGGTGGGGTTCGAGGAGTGAGGAGCACCATGTCGTACTCATGCCCTAGAGACATGAACTCTAGGCTCCCCAACCAAAATATGGTGCCGAGACGCAATGGTCGTATGTAGTCCGCCATCCGGAACTTGCTAGGATGACGAAGTCGACACGCAGCGCGCCCTACCGGCGCCGCTTAACCGCCGGTGTTTTGGAACCGGGGTCCCTCAACCAACGAGTGAATTTGTGCTGCGTGCCCCTAATCCCGGATGGTGGCGCAAAGAGACACAAGGTTTATACTTGGTTCGAGCAATCGAGGCCCCACGTCCAAATCCCGAGAGATCGATCTTGTATTCCTTGCACCGGAGTGCTCGTAGTAGGGGTTACAAGCTAGGTGAGAGAGGAACTAGCCCTGTGTCTCGGCGAGTGTGGTGCGGGCTGCTTGAGGCGTTGTTCCCAAGCAACGTGAGGAGTGCGTGGTTCTATCGGCGTGTTCGTCTTTCTCGCCCTCTCCCCGAAATGGCCCCGTCCCTCCCTTTTATACTCTAAGGAGGGACGGGACCATGCATGGTGCTGCATAGCGCTTCAGATTGGGGTGGCGTGTCCGAGCCTCGTAGTCGGCCACCGCTGGTGGTATGGTCGATGGAGTGGCCCCGTCCTTGTCGTGCGGAAGTGACATGCTTTGGTCGACTTCGGTCTTGTGCGTCGTGGGGCTCCATGACGGCTTGATGCGGGACATGGCGGGCGACGTCTTGGTCGCCGCCGTAATGACGTCGTGGGGAGCAGCGGCTCTGCAGATGCCGAGGCCGAGCCATCGTGGGGGCTCGGTGGTCATGGACCCTCAGTGCCGAGCCTGAAACAAGCAAACTGTCGAGGCCTTGGGGGAGTTATTGGCCCGGTACGATTCCGAGGCCACAATGCCTAGACGTGGCTCCCCATGCTGCGTTGTCCTTGGAGCAGGAGTTGGCGGCCTGATGTGAGGCATGGGTGTCAACCATGTGCACGGTGGATAGCATAGTGACGGGTAACCCCTTGATCCCGGGACGTCAGGTCATCGCGTGATGACGTCGTAGGGGGCTGTGGCTCTGTAGGTGCCGAGGCCGAGCCATCGCGGGGGGCTTTGGCGGACATGGGTCCTCGGGCATCGAGCCCCTCGGAGCAAGCCGCCGAGGCCTTGAGGGAATTATTGCTCCCGGTGCGATTCCGAGGCCACATGAGCCTGGATGTGGCTCCCCACGCTGCATTGTCCTCGGTCACAGGAGTTGGCGAGATAGTGAGGCATGGGCGTCAACCATGTGCACGGTGGTTAGTACAGTGGCGGGTAACCCCGCCAGATCCTCGCCTCTGTCCCATCGGCCATTCTCACATCTTGTCTTGGGCATGCGGTCATTGTCGTCAAGCAGCAGCTTGGCTGAGTTGATGCGACACTGACGCTTTGCGGAGGGACGGGAGAAGGAAGAGGTAGCGGAGTGCTGCCGAGCCCGCCTTGCGCGAGACGGAGGGTCGGTGGCCTCGGCCGAGGCCTCTGGCGGGGAATCGACCGAGGCCCGCGGTGAGGGGGCCTCGGGCGAATCGGAGAATCGGCCGAGGCCCGCGGTGATGAGGCCTCGGGCGAGTCGGAGAATCGGCCGAGGCCCGCGGTGATGGGGCCTCGGGCGAGTCGGAGAATCGGCCGAGGCCAGCAGCGTTTAGCTGGTTTCGATCTTTACGAAATCTAAGCAGTCGTTTTTTGGATCTTGCTTAGGGTACCCCTTCTCACGGTATCCGACAATTAGCATCACACTAGTGCAGAAATAATTTTTAGACGTGGTCAAAATCGATTTTTAGAAACAGTTCTAACAACCGACACTATGCCACCGATTGTAAAAATGGTTCAGAGCGGATTTATGACCGACTCTAAAAAACCATTTTTAAAAACGGTTATATTAGGTAACCGTTGCTGAAGATCCATTTCTAAAGACGGTGCGTTGTGCAAACCGCTCCTAAAAACAATCTCTAGCATCGGATGGTCTCAGGCAACCATGGCTGAAAATGATTTTTCAGCATTCAAAAAAAGCTCGTCGGCGGCCGCGCTGCCGTGGCCGGCCAGCACACCGGCGGCGAGCCGCAACACGAAGCTCGCTGGGGCCTGGGGCTACCTCACAGCAGCGCAGCACATCAACTCAACTCTGCACCACTGGACAGTCACGCTAGGCAGCTAGCTGCGTGCCTCGCCAGATGCGTGTTGCGGCAGTTCGCAATGTCGTCGCCGTGGTCACACCGCCGCCGCCATCGCTGCAGTTGTGCCGTCGTCCTCACCGTCGCCATGGTCACGCTGACGCTCTTGCTGTTGGCATGGCCGCGCCATCGCTGTCGCCGCGGCCATGCCATCGCTGCGCTCCTAGCCGGTCCTCGGAGTGACCGCGCCGCCATGGCTGAGCCCCTAGCCGGACCTCAGAGTGACCGCATTGGCTGTGCTCGGCCTCTGCTCCGGCAGTGGTGGCAACGCATCGAACGGCAGCTAGCGAGGCTGTTGAAGAGAGAGAGACAAGGTAGAGGGAAGTTGGAGCTTGGAGAGCCGGAGTCTAAGAGATAAGTAGTAGAATATAAGAAGATAAGATGCTCTGGCTGGGAAGGACTGAGGAGCACGTGGGTGGGACCCATGCACATGGAAATGGATATCAGCCTGTTCGTTTAGCTGTGGCTTGTCATAAACGATCGTAAATTTTCAGGCGAAACAGTATTTTTCTCTCACACAAACCAGCCAGCAGTACTTCTTAACGAACCAGCAGCGATACGAACCAGCCAACCGAACAGGCTGCATGCGGATGGTATTCAAAGCACGTGCTCACTGAATTTTCAACTACGAGCGCCCGAATTAGCTTTTTTAGCGCTATGTAGAAGCGGGTCTAAATATGACCGCTACTAAAAATCAAGTCTATTTTTAGCAACGGGTGGATTAAAAAAACCGTCTCTAAAAATTAAATTTTTAAAGGTGGATTTGTTAATAGAACCATCTCTAAAAATCACTCATGTTTAAAGGCAGTTGACATAAGTAACCGTCTTTGAAAATAGTATTTTTAGAGGCGGTTCTCTAAACGAAACCGTCCCTAAAAATGGATACGTTTTTAGAGCCGGATTTCTTAATGGAACCGCCCCTAAAAATGGATCTTCAGCAGCGGCACGGAGCTACAGTGCTCACGGGCGACGTCAGATGCGGTTTGCTAGTTTAACCGCCTCTGATAGAAAAATGAGGTGTCCCTAAAATTTTTTTATACTAGTGTCATTTGGCAGACATTACT
Organism: Miscanthus lutarioriparius; assembly: GCA_904845875.1. Lineage (NCBI taxonomy): Eukaryota > Viridiplantae > Streptophyta > Magnoliopsida > Poales > Poaceae > Miscanthus > Miscanthus lutarioriparius. The sequence goes on from CAJGYO010000010.1 coordinate 69,906,236, forward strand.
CTCTCACAACTCCTATCTATGCGTATGTGCAAGCTTCTATCCAAACTCTTAGCACATATATAGGGGGAGCTAATGCTACCAATTCGGGTTCATGAAACTTGTCCAAATTCTTTACACATGGTAAAATTGTTTGGGCAAGCAACATGGATTCAAATTGATTTTAATTCTTATCTTTGTGAAAGGATTGTCATCAATTACAAAAAGGGAGAGATTGAAAGCTCTAGTTTGGTTTTGGTGAATTGATGAAACTCTAGGTGCTAACTTTTGCTCTAAGTATGTATGAGATAGGTTAGTACTAATCCAAGTGGAGGAGCGAATGGATGATGATCAAGATGATGGTGGAGGCCATGGTGATGATCAACTGCTCAAAACTTGGAAAAGAAGAAAGAAAAACAAAAAGCTTAAGGCAAAGGTATATTTAATAGGGGCTCCTTTTTTTGGTGATCAAGACACCTAGTGGGTATGATCATATTTAGGATAGATAGCCATACTATTAAGAGGAGTGAAAATCGTTGTGAAATGCAGTTATCAAAGTGCCACTAGATGTTCTAACTCATTGCATGTGCATGTGAGTGCTAACACCCTTCAAAATGTTTGTGAAAATATGCTAACACACATGCACATGGTGATACACTGGGTGGTTAGCACATTTGAGCAAGGGTGGAGAAGTTAGGGTTGAGGAGGTGCTGTTTCTTGTGACTGGACGCTGGACTTGCGTGTCCAGTCAGTGGTCCAGAAGTGGCGCAGCCTCGGTCTTTGACCGGACGCTGGTGCATGGAGATGATCAGACACGACGGTGGCATGTCCGGTCGGCAGTGACGTACGCTAACATAGCGGTGAGCTGCGAGGCAAAGGAGGAGCGGACGTTGGGTGCGTCCGATCGTCCCTCATCGGACACGTCCGATCGACAAAACCCCTCTCGGGGTGCTTACTGGAGTCGATCGAACTCCGTGGGCACGCAAGTCTGGTCACTCAGCTACGGGTCCGGTCGCTGGCACTTGGCGCGTGGGCGCGCGTGGACCTGACGTTGGTGCCATGCATCCAGTCACCCTTGTGCCGCGTCCGGTCTTCACTTGAGCGTGCGCACGAGTGATCTGACCGTTGGAAATCGACGAATGAGGTTGAACCGAGGTGACACATGGATGGAAGTGCGTGACCGGACGTTGGCTAGGCTACGTTCAGTCATTGCGACCGGCGAGTCCGGTCAACGCATAGAGGGCTCAGTGTTGAGTCCAATGGCTCTATTTCGTGGGGTCTTCTATTTAAGCCCCATGGCCAGCTCTTGCTCACTCTCTTGGCCATTTCTATTGAGAATACATCAGCATAGCCATTCCTCTCTAACTCGCCTTGCTTGATTGGATCATCATCTAGTGAGATTTGAGAGCATCCAAGTGCATTGCTTTGAGTGATTGCATCTAGAGACACTTGGTGATTGTGTTTCGCTGCGGATTTTGCTTGTTTCTCTTGGTGGTTGCCGCCACCTAGACGGCTTAGAGCTGCAAGGATCATCGAGCAGAGGGTGGTGATTGTCCTCAGCTTTGATCATGATGATTGTGAGGGGTTCTTGACCTTTCCCCAGTGGAGAGCCAAAAGGTACTCTAGTGGATTGCTCGTAGCTTGTGGATCCCCATCTTGTGTTGGTTGTGCGGCACCCGATTACGGGTTAGACATGTGATGCCTATTAGCGCGTGAACCTTCAAGTGGGTGAATCGCTACAATAAGGACATAGCTTGCCGGCAAGCAAGTGAACCTCGGGGATAAATCATTGTGTCATCATTGATCCAAGATTCTCTTTGTGATTGATTGTATATCTCTTGCCATGGCGGTATAAAGCTCACTACCTCTCTTGCATTTACTTTCCTAGTGTAGCTAAGCTCTTTAGTGTAACTAGTTTTGAGAGCTAACTTATGTCATGTTAGTGGTTAGTGAGGCTCTTTAGTTAGTCTTTGAGAGCTCACTAACTTTGAGAGTAGTGACTTAGCCTCTTGTGTGAATTAGAGATCATAGCAACTAGAATTGTGGATATGTGGCTTGCTTTTTTAGTAGACTAGCGCAACACTTGCTTCGCCTCATAATTATCTAACCTCTTGGCTTAGTGTTGTTGTAGAATTTTTTTAAAAGGCTATTCACCCCCCTCTAGCCATAAGGACCTTTCAAGTGGTATCAGAGCCATGGTCACCATGATTTGAGGCTTAACAACCTTCGGTGTCAAAATGGCTCAAATCAACAATACCAAGAAGCCACCCCAATTTGATGGCTCAAATTATCCATATTGGAAGGCAAAGATGACCACCTACATCAAGTCAATCAATAGAAAGGTGTGGAATGTGGTGGAGACCAAGATTGAGATAGCCGATCTAGAGACTCCCACCGTGGTCAAAGAAGTGCTACTCCAAAACAATGACATTGCTCTTAGTGCCATTCATGATGCATTGGATGAGAGGATATTTAGGCAAATCAAGAACATTGAGATGGCTCATGAGGCATGGAAGAAGTTGGAGGAATCATTTGAGGGCACACAAGTGGTGAAAGGTGCCAAAGCATATATCCTCAAGGAGAAGTTTGCAAGTTTCAAGATAAAGGATGATGAGAGTGTGCCAAAGATGTTCCATAGACTACAAGTGCTTGTCAATGATCTCAAAGCACTTGGAGAAGATATGAAGGACAAGGACTTCTCCCATAAGTTCTTGAGATGCTTACCATCAAGATTTGGCACATTGGTCACTATTCTAGTGAGGAATGGTTTGGACACCATGACACCAAACCAAGTGTTGGGAGATGTGATGACCGATGACACATATAGAGATGATGATGAGAAAGAAGAGAAGAAGAATGAGAAGAAAGATGACAAGAAGGATGAGAAGAAGAAGAGTGTGGCATTCAAAGCCGAATCATCATCCAAGGGCAAGGGCAAGCAAAACACATCAAGTGAGGATGAAGGCTCATTTTCTTGGTGTAAGGAAAATGGACCCTTGGCCAATTTACTTTGGATTTTGGTGTTTGATGATCAACACAACCAAATTGGACTAATGAATTTGCAAGTGATTGTTTTGTAGTTCAATAGGATGCAAGACGTGACTTGGACGAAGGCGACGTGATGATCCGATGATCAACACCATAAGCAAGACCTTAGAAGCATAAGAGAAGATCTAAGATATCAAGCAAAGTCCAAGCACGAAGATAGGAACCAAGCCGGGCGCAAGATCACAAAGAAACAAGCTCACAAAGGTGACTGGACGCTGGTAGCACAGTGACTGGATCCTCCGATCAAGAGGCTCGACAGCAGCAGCGACCGGACGCTGAATGGCAAATTGACCGGATGCAGGACAGCAGTGTGGTATCAAGTATAGAAAGGTTCCAGAGCAGCAAAATTGCGACCGGATGAGTCCGATGGCATGTGACTGGACGCTGGCAGCGTTCGATCAGTTGTTCACGGCTCTAATGGTCGAGACGACCGAACGCGTCCGGTCAGTAGCAGAAAAGCGGGATTTTGTCCCTAACGGCTACTTTCTCAGTGGGGCTTATAAATACAACCCCCAACCGGCCAAATGAGTTGTGTAGAGCTGAGGAAACATACCAAGGGTGTTGACACACCACTTTAGTGATCTCCACTTGCATAGTGCTTAGTGATTCATTAGGTGATTAGCGTAGGTGCTTTGCGAAGTGCTTAGGTTGATTAGACCACCGCTTATGCGCTTGCTCTAGGTTTAGGCCTAGTGTTTAGTGAGGTTTGCATACCTCTTACCACTCGGTGCTTGCGCGCACCATTGTTGTAGTCTTGCGAGATCACACCAACCGCGTTTATGGTGTGGCCGCCACCGTGTACTAGAGGGAACAAGGCCCACGGCGTTTCGGCCGGAAGCTTGATAGTAAAGACGGCAGGGAGCATCCAGGAGAGCCTTGCCAGAAGGCACGTCGGAGACCCACTTGCGCGTGGGGAAGGCTCGAGGCTATCCACGGAGTTACCCGACCTAGAGCTTGGCCCTTGCGAGGGGCTCCAACGAGGACTAGGGGAAGCTTGCGCGCTTCTCGGTACCTCGGTAAAAATACCACAGTCATCGATGGGAGTTTGCATATCTCTACCTTGCTCTTTAGCTTCCGCATTTACATTGATTGTATTACTCCTTTTGCGGTAGAGATAGCAACACACTAGCAAAACCGTAGTTGCACATTTAGATAGTTTATCTTTTGCATAGGTTTTGCTAAGGTTAGAAAAAGAGACCATAGTTTAGAAGTAGATTTTTAAGTTGCCTAATTCACCCCCCCTCTTAGGCGTCACGGTCCCCTACAAGTGGTATCAGAGCCAGTTGGCTCAATTTGGACCTTTGGCTTAACCGCCATTGAGCCGACGCTATTTAGAGTGATTGGGATGGATACCTCTAGGCCTCCACAGTTTGATGGCATTAACTTCCCCTATTATCAAGCTAGAATGGCTTGCTACCTTGAGGCGGTTGATTTGGAAGTTTGGAGAGTCACTCGTGATGGGATGAAATCCATTAAGAATCCCGATAAACCCACAAAGAGTGAAGAAAAGGAAATACATTTCAATGGTAGAGCTAAAAATTGCTTGTTCGAATCTTTTAGCATGGATATTTTTAACCAAGTGTTCACTTTAAATACGGCACATGAAATTTGGTTAAAACTGCAAGAGCTCCATGACGGCACAAGTAATGTTCGTGAGCAAAAACATTGCCTAGCTCAACAAAGTTATGATTCTTTTGAAATGAATGATGATGAGCTTGTTCGTGATATGTATTCTTGTTTAAATCTAATAATCAATGAGCTCAATTCTATAGGATTAACCAAGCTAGGTGATGAGGACATCGTGAGGAAGATCATCTCCGTGCTACCACAAAAGAAATATGTAAGCATCATCATCATCCTTCACAACATGGAGGACTTGAGCACCATGACCCCGGCCATAGTCATTGGCAAGATAGTGGCATTTGAAATGTCACACAAGATGGGTCAAGAAGAAGCCTCTTCATCAAGCAAAGGCACAACTCTCGCATGTAGCGAGAAAAAGAAGATGAAGGGCACGCAAGTTAAGACAGGCTCAAGCTCAAGCTCCTCAAGTGAAGATGAAGAAGAAGATGAGGATGATGATGATGAAGATTCAAGTGATGATGATCAATCTTTTTCCTCCACCTCCGACCTTGATGAAGAATCAATCAAACTTATCAACAAGGTGGATAAGATGATCCAAAGGCTCAATGTCAAGGGTGTGCCCATCCAAATCCAAGATCTCATTTTTACCAATCAAAGAAATGAGCAAAGAAAGAGAGGATGCTATGGATGCGGTGAGTTGGGGCACTTTGTGAAAGTTTGTCCAAACAAGCCCACACCCAAGACAAAGAAGAAGGCATGCAAGAACCAAGCCCTCATATTCATAAGGTCATGGGATGATTCTTCAAGTGAAGAAGAACACCATCACAAGATGCGAGGGCGCAAGCACTCATCATCAAGCTCTTCTCATATGTGCCTTATGGCACGAGGTAACAAAAGCTCATCCTCTAGTGAGAGTGATAGTGATGATGAAATGCCTTCTTATGATGAAATTGTGCAACAAAATCTTAATTATGCTAAAGTTTGCACTAGTCAACAAAAGAAGCTTAAAAAATTAAAAGAAAAACTAGATAGTTCACAAGAAGCATACAAAACTTTGCTTGAACAATATGAGAACTTTGCTAATCTCAATGTTGAGCTATCTACTAAAATTGAGCAACTTATGGCTAGTGCAACAACTAATGCATTCATAATCAATGATGAGCAACTTGTAAAGAAAAATGAAAAATTAAAAGAAAAGTTAGCTAGCTCACAAGATGCTTATAAAAGTTTGCTTGCTAAAATGGAAACCATGTGCAAAGTTTGTGATGAGCTAACTAATAAAGTTGCTAATCTTGAAGCCGTTAGTACAAACCCCACCAAGGCATCTAAAAAGAAAAGTTCTATATTTGACATGTCCAAAAAGAATGTCTCTACTTCTTATAATGATTTATGTTTAGACTCATCTTTATGCTACCAAGTTTGTGTTGAGAAAGTTGTTATAGATACATGCACACAAGAGGTTGCAAAGGAGAACGAGCAACTCAACCAAGAAGTAGCTCGCCTCACCAAGGACTTGACTCAAGTGAAAGGCAACGTGAAGCAAGCCGAACTTCAAGATAACATCATCAAGGGAGCGAAGAAGCTTGATGAAGGACAAACCGTGGTTTGCTATGTGTGCCACAAGGAAGGTCACAAGTCCTATGAGTGCAAGGTTAAGAATGGGGGAGGAGCAAAGAAGAAAGAGAAGAAGCAAACAAGCAAGCTCTCCAACACCTACACCAACAAGGTGGACAAGAAGGCCTCCACACCATACTTGTTAAAGAAGAAGAAAAATGACAAGGTGGTGGCCATCAAGGTGAACAAGCAAGCCAACAATGGGGTCAAATGCTTTTGGGTGGCAAAGGAAATCATTTCCAACATGAAGAGCACCAAGAAGGTTTGGATCCCGAAAGGGAAGTGAGAAGTCCGATGGACTTCGGGGAATTTGGAGACCTAGCAAAGTATGGGTGCATTTCATGGGGTGCATCATGATGGACAAAATCATTGCCAAGTGTGTTAGTGAATACTATGGACCCAAATTCCCCTTCCCATGTTAGGTAACTAGATTCAATTTCCTTCAAGTAGTATCAATTTGCATTTCCTACAAGTGGTATTTCTTACAAATTGGTATCTTTAAGCATCTAGTTACTTTTCATGCCTATGTTTGCATTTGCATGCTTATATCTTTTGTCATGCATACACTAGGTATATCTTATGGTAGGCTTGCTCGGTTTCATTCTTAACCCTTGGAGCAAACCTACATGGTTTAAAATTGTTTAGGAGCATGGCACATAGCTTGTCTTACAATTGTTCATCTAATATGTGCCAAAGTCCAAATTGTAGATAATTTCTTCTGAATATCGCCTTCGAAAATGACTTTCACATTCATGTGATGTCATCTTTCAAGTGGTATTTTTTATTCTAAAATCAATGTGCATGTTTCCTACAAGTATTCCATACTTGTGTGCACAAATTTAGAGGAAGCTTACTCTACAAGTTGGAAGCTTTGAAACTAACACATTTTCAAGTTTATCATGTGTGTAGTAGTCTCATTTAAGGAAAATGGAGTCCCCGGAGTTAAGCACCATACTTCAAATATCCACCACCTATTGCAAGTGGTAGAAATCAAATTGGTTTCCACATGTGGTATTTCTAAACCGATATCATCATGTTGATTTCATTTTGATATTTATATGCTTTCTCCATGCATTATATAGATTAAATTCCCTTGAGCAACAATTTGCCCATTATGCATATGCTTTGTCTTCTACCATATGTATGCATATGTTTAGGGGGAGCTTAGTCTATATAATGTGAGAGTCAAATTTTGTGACCTATTCCACTCTACACACAAAGGATCACAAAGTTTGACCCTTCCTTGTGCTACTAATGTCTTCCTTTTCGATGTTTGATTCCAAAGGGGGAGAATTTAGAGGACCAAAAGCAAGCACTAATTTGTAGGACCAAAAGCTAAATCATAATAATTTACAAGTGGTAATGGGCTACAAGTGATGTCTACAAGTGGTAATGGTCCGAGAAACGGAGGATAGTGGATTATGGATTAGTCTATGTAATTGGGAGAATTTGTAGGAAGCAAGGCTTAAATCCATAATGCCACATGGGGACATTTGCAAGGGAAAGATAAGTTTTTATGTAGTATATTTTAGTCTTACAAGTAGTATCTTTTAGCATAATATGACCTAGCCCCTTGCATTGCATCCTAGCAAGCAGATAGTTTTTAAATTCCAAATTTTTATTATTTGCTTGCTTTGGTCGTGTTGTCATCAATCACCAAAAAGGGGGAGATTGTAAGGAAAATGGACCCTTGGCCTATTTACTTTGGATGTTGGTGTTTGATGATCAACACAACCAAATTGGACTAATGAATTTGCATGTGATTGTTTTGTAGTTCAATAGGATGCAAGACGTGACTTAGACGAAGGCGACGTGATGATCCGATGATCAACACCGTAAGCAAGACCTTAGAAGCATAAGAGAAGATCCAAGATATCAAGCAAAGTCCAAGCATGAAAATAGGAACCAAGCTAGGCGCAAGATCACAAAGAAACGAGCTCACAGAGGTGACCGGACGCTGGACTGGACGCTGGTAGCATAGTGACCGGACGCTCCGATCAAGAGGCTTGGTAGCCGCAGCGACCGAACACTGAACGGCAAATCGACCAGATGTAGGACAACAATGTCCGATCGAGTACAGAAAGGTTCCAGAGCAGCGAAATTGCGACCGGACGCGTCCGATGGCTTGTGACCGGACACTGGCAGCGTCCGATCAATTGTTCGTGGCTCTAACGGTTGGGACGACCGGACGCGTCTGGTCAGGACATGATCAGTGTTCGGTCAGCAATAGAAAAGCGGGATTTCGTCCCCAACGGCTACTTTCTCAGTGGGGCTTATAAATACAACCCCAACTGACCAAATGAGTTGTGTGGAGCTGAGGAAACATACCAAGGGTGTTGACACACCACTTTAGTGATCTCCACTTGCATAGTGCTTAGTGATTCATTAGGTGATTAGTGTAGGTGCTTTGCGAAGTGCTTAGGTTGATTAGACCACCGCTTATGCACTTGCTCTAAGTTTAGGCCTAGTGTTTAGTGAGGTTTGCATACCTCTTACCACTCGGTGCTTGCGTGCACCATTGTTCTACATCGGAGGGGCTTGTAGTCTTGTGAGATCACACCAACCGTGTTTGTGTTGTGGCCGCCACCGTGTACCGGAGGGAATAAGGCCCGCGGCATTTTGGCCGGAAGCTTGATAGTGAAGACGGCGGGGAGCATCCGGGAGAGGCTTGCCGGAAGGCACGTCGGAGACCCACTTGTGCATGGCTAAGGCCTGAGGCTATCCACGGAGTTACCCGACCGGGATCTTGGCCCTTGAGAGGGATTCCTTGTGAGGGACTCCAACAAGGACTAGGGGGAAGCTTACGCGCTTCTCGATACCTTGGTAAAAATACTGGAGTCGTCGACGGGAGTTTGCATATCTCTACCTTGCTCTTTAGCTTCCGCATTTATATTGATTGTATTACTTCTTTTGCGGTAGAGATAGACACACACTAGCAAAACCGTAGTTGCACATTTAGATAGTTTATCTTTTGCATACGTTTTGCTAAGGTTAGAAAAAGAGGCCATAGTTTAGAAGTAGATTTTTAAGTTGCCTAATTTACCCCGCCTCTTAGGCGTCACGGTCCCCTACACTTGGGATGATGAAGATGATGAGAAGATGGCTCTCTTTGTGAAGAGGTTTGGGAAATTCATGGTAAAGAAGGGCTATCATGCAAGAAGGAAGAAGTCATCATCCAAGAACAAGGAAGAAGCAAGAAGGTGCTTCAAGTGCAATAACAAGGATCATCTCATTGCAGAATGTCCATACAATAGTGACAATGATGGTGACAACAAGAAGAGCAAGAAGAAGGACAAGAAGGAAAAGAAAGAGAAGAAGGACAAGATGACCTTCAAGAAGAAGAAGAAGGGTGGTTCATATGTGGTCACTTGGGATAGTGATGCTTCCTCAAGTGATGATGATGATAGTGATGATGACAAGACCACCAAGAAGAAGGCCCTTGCAAGCATTGCTATAAATGAGAAGCCCTCCCTCTTTGGCACTCTATCGACATGCTTCATGGCTAAGGCCACTAAGGTATAATTCGATGATGAGTGTGATGAGAACAATGGTGAAAATAAATGTGATAGTGATGATGATGAAGAACCAACTAAAGATGAACTATTTGATGTGTTAGAAGATGTCAAGACTCACTTTGACATCAAGAGAAGGGAATGCAAAGACTTGCGTAAGGAACTAAAAGCCCTTAAGGAAGCCTTTGATGAGCTCAATGCATCTCATGAAAGGCTAGAGGAAGCCCATGAGAAGCTTGACAAGGCTCACAAGAAGATTGAAAAGGCTCATTCCACTCTTGTTGAACAAAATGAGAAGGAGCATGTTGTAACATGTGACAAAGTCTTAGCATGTGACATAATTGATGAATCATTTTATAAGCCTATTGTGGTTGCTCCCACTAACCCTTCTTGTAGCACTTCCACTTCTACCTCATCTAGTAGTGATGGTTTCACTTATGATGCCTCACTAATGGTTGAGAATAGACTCTCAAGAAGGAAGTCAATGAGCTCACTCGTGTCTTAGGCAAAGCCTATGGTGGTGAGGACCGCTTGCTTATGTGCTTAGGTACCCAAAGAGCATCTCTCTACAAAGAAGGATTGGGCTATACCCCTAAGAAAGGCAAGGTAGCGTTGGCTCCTCACAAGACTAGTTTTGTGAAGAACAATGGTCGGTTTTGCACTAGTTGCAAGCAGTTGGTCACAAAGAGCATGATTGCAAGAACAAGAACAAGAATGTCATTGTATCCTCAATTAAGTTTGATTCTTATTATTTGCTTACTAAGGGTGCCAATAGTGAAGGCTAAGTTTGTTGGTACATCCATGTTGGGCCCAAAGAAGAAGGTCATTTGGGTACCAAAGAGCTTAGTGACTAACCTTCAAGGACCCAAGCAAGTTTGGGTACCTAAAAAGAATTAATCTTCTTTTGTAGGTCAATTACAAAGCCGGAGGAAGGCATTGGGTTCTTGATAGTGGGTGCACTCAACACATAACCGGTGATGCGAGAATGTTTAACTCAATCAACTCCAATGATAGCAATGTGTCGGATTGTTTTGCTCCGGCAATATCCAGCAACGTGATCATGTAGACGAAATCGGATGGTAGCACATGAGACACAAAGATTTATACTGGTTTGGGGCGTGGTACACGCTAATCCCTACTCCAGTGGTGTGGCTGCTCTTGTATTCGTACGCTCAATTATTAGGGTTGTTGCTCCTAGCTGTGAGGTAGATGGAATTGGTGGAAGATTGGATCCCGAGCCTGAGGTCCCTACCCTCCTTTATATAGGCAGGAGAGGTAGGGTTACAGAGAGGGCGATCGGGCTAACAGATTGTTCCGTAGTTTGTTACAACAGATTGATCCTAGCTATCATCCAGATATGCCTGCCTTGGTTTGCCTTGATCTCCAAGTTGGTTGATCGCGTCAGCCCTTGCGAGCCTCCTCCTTGATGGCTACTGGGCCGATAGCTGGGCGGTGGTCATATATACGGGCGGTGCAGGTACCCCTGGCCCATATCTCTGACACAATGGTTATGATAACATTACATTTGGTGATAATGGCAAAGGCAAGGTCAAAGGGCTTGGTAAGATTGCAATATCCAATGACTTGAACATATCCAATGTGTTGCTACTAGACAACTTGAACTTCAATTTGCTATCCGTGGCTCAATTGTGTGATCTTGGATTTAAGTGCATATTTGGAGTAGATGATATAGAGATCATAAGTGTAGATGGCTCTAATTTGATCTTCAAAGGCTTTAGATATGAGAACCTTTACTTGGTTGGTTTCAATGCTAGTGAAGCTTAATTGTCAACTTGCTTGTTCACTAAGTCTAGCATGGGTTGGTTATGTCATAGAAGGCTTGGTCATGTTGGAATGAAACAATTGAATAGATTGGTTAAGCATGATCTAGTTAGAGGCTTGAAAGATGTGGTATTTGAGAAGGATAAGCTTTGTAGCTCTTCTCAAGCTAGAAAACAAGTTGGAAACAGCCATCCTAAGAAAAGCATGATGAGCACTAGTAAAGCATTTGAGTTGTTGCATATGGACTTGTTTGGGCCAACACAATACACTAGCATTGGTGGAAACAAATATGGCTTTGTGATGGTGGATGACTATACTAGATACACTTGGGCATTTTTTCTAGTGGACAAGAGTGATGTGTTTGTAACTTTCAAATCATTTGTCAAAGGCATTCACAATGAGTTTGAAACAACAATTAAGAGAGTTAGAAGTGACAATGGTAGTGAGTTCAAGAACACTAGAATTGATGAATTGTGTGATGATTTTGGAATTAGACGTCAATTCTCGTCCAAGAACACTCCCCAATCAAATGGTCTTGTTGAGAGGAAGAATAGAACACGCATTGATATGACAAGGTCTATGCTTAGTGAGTACAATGTGAGTCAATCTTTTTGGGCCAAAGCAATCAACATGGCTTGCTATTGTAGCAACCGACTCTATTGTCACTCTTGAAAGAGAAGACACCTTATAAGCTCTTGAATGGTAGAAAGCCAAACATTGCATATTTTCGGGTTTTTGGTTGCAAATGCTACATATTGAAGAAAAGGCACTAGATTGAGCAAGTTTGATAAGAAATGTGATGAAGGATTCTTTCTTGGATACTCAACCACTAGCAAAGCTTATAGAGTTTGGAATTTGGCAAGTGGTACTCAGGAGGAAGTTCATGATGTGGAATTTGATGAAACCAAGGGTTCCCAAGATAAGGATGAGAATCTTGATGATGTTAGAGGCATTCAACTTTCAAATGCCATGAAGAACATGGATGTTGGTGAATTGAGGCCTAGACAAGTGATAGATTAAGAAGATGATCAAGTGCAAGTGCTCTCTAACTCAAATGTGCAAGATGACACTAATCAAGCAAGTACTAGTGGCGCTCATGACAATGTGGAAGATCAAGTGGCTAGTTTATCATCTCAATCCAATGAGCAAGCAATCAAGTTTCAATACTCCAACCAACCAATATTGCAAGAGATCATCCATTGGACACTATAATTGGAGATGTTTCTAGAGGTGTACAAACAAGATCAAGATTGGCATCATTTTGTGAGCATTTCTCATTTGTATCATTCATTGAACCAAAGAAGATAGAAGAAGCATTGAGAGATGTTGATTGGGTGAATGCTATACATGAAGAGTTGAACAACTTTACTAAAAATCAAGTATGGGAGTTAGTGGAGAGATCAAAGAACCATAATGTGATTGGAACCAAATGGGTCTTTCACAACAAGCAAGATCAAGATGGGATAGTAGTAAGGAATAAAGCAAGATTGGTAGCACAAGGTTAGACTCAAGTGGAGGGTCTTGACTTTGGAGAAACATATGCCTCGGTTGCAAGATTGGAAGCAATTATGATCTTGTTAGCCTATGCTTGTGCCCACAACATCAAGCTCTATCAAATGGATATCAAGAGTGCATTTCTCAATGACTACATCAATCAACAAGTATATGTTGAGCAACCTTCTGGTTTTGAAGATGACAAGAAGGCCAACCATGTGTACAAATTGAAGAAGGCATTATATGGTTTGAAGCAAGCACCTAGAGCATGGTATGAGAGGTTGAGGGACTTTCTACTCTCTAAAGGGTTTATTATGGGAAAGGTTGACACCACACTTTTCACCAAAAAGATTGGCAAGGACTTGTTTGTGTTACAAATTTAAGTGGATGACATTATCTTTGGATCAACCAATCAAGACTTTTGTGAAGAGTTTGGAAAGATAATGGCCAATGAGTTTGAGATGTCCATGATTGGCTAGTTGAGCTACTTCCTTGGTCTTCAAATCAAGCAATTGAAAAATGGTACATTTGTGAGTCAAGGCAATTACATCAAAGATATGCTCAAGAAGTTTGGTATGAATGAAGCAAAGCCAATTAGTACACCCATGGGAACAAATGGCAATTTGGATAGTGATGTAAGTGGCAACATGGTGGATCAAAAGTTGTATCGCTCTATGATTAGAAGCCTACTCTTGTGACCACGTCAAGGCCGGATGTCATGTTTAGTGTGTGTATGTGTGCAAGATTCTAAGCCTCACCAAGAGAAAGTCATTTGAAGGCTACAAAGAGAATATTGAGGTACTTGAAGCATACATAAAATGTTGGTTTCTGGTATCTAACGAGATCCTAACATATAGGTATGTTAAGCCTCGGGTCCAACGGTTCGCAAATAAAGAAGACCCCCCGACCGACCCCTTCAGGATCGCCCGGGGGCTCGGGGGCCATGCCCATCGGGCACGCTCGCGCACACCCTCTGGCAAAGAGATCTGGCTAAGCCTGACTCGACCACAGCTTCCACCTAGGGCTCAGGGGCTTTCCCGAGCCTTGGGATCCCAATCTACGACACCTCTAGGCCCAGCCCTTGGCTCCTGGCTGGCTAACGATGCCAGCCAAGGCCCGGGCACAAGAAGACAAGCCTTGGGCTACCGATGGCTGGGGGGTTCCCTGCACCACTCCCTAGGCTATCCCTGCCAGCTATTCCTCCGACAGGGTCACGTCTAGGGTGTGACACAAGAAGACAAAGCTTCCCACGGCCTCTGGGGGCTCGAGGGCTTCCGGGCCCACGTGTCGACCCCTGGAGCCGACCTCCTTCGCCACCAAGAAGACTCTAGAAGGTCTCACCTGGGGAAGGCCAGTCCAAGCGGACACCGTCTAACACATAGAGTGTCAGAACAGAGCAGCCGGATGACGCCTAGGCTTCTTTGGCTCCAAGACACCTCGATGGTCTATGGCGCACCGCTGCAAGGCCCTCCTAGACTCTGGTGCATGTAGACCATAGACTAGACCCACCAAACCACCATGTACCCGACCTATCTCGTTATATAAGAGATAAGGTCGGGCATTAGAGGGAGGAGGATCCCGATTCGATGACTAGACACTCAATTCCATTCCATCTGCCTCAGCTCTGCACCAGGAGCAAGGCAACCCGGAGAGGGGCACCAAGAGCTCCTCCACCACATCCCATCGTCTCCTTCCTCTCCGACAAGGGGAAGACTCCACTGGCGGCGAGACAACCTTAGGATTAGCACCGAGCTAACCCCCTACCAAATCTTCTTCCTTTACACTATGTTGTAACCCCCTAGATTTTGGGTGCTCTTGTGTATAAGGATCATGAGCTGCTAGATGTAGGGACCGAATTGGCCCGAGCTAGGATAAACCGTTGTGTCTTCTTTGTGTGATTCTTGTGTTCCTGAGTCCACCCGAGCCACCAGAGACCTCATACTCTGACACCGACTCGAACAACATGCTTGCCGTGGTTTCGACCCCACGACAATATCCCAAAGGAGCAAAGTTTGAGTTAGTTGGTTATTCTGACTCGGATTATGCGGGATGCGAAGTTGAGAGAAAGAGCACACATGTCAACTATTGGGAAGGTCACTTGTATCTTGGTCATCAAAGAACAAAAATAGTGTTGCACTTTCAACTGCTGAAGCCGAATACATATCCACCGGTAGTTGTTGTGCATAAATTCTTTGGATAAAGGCCACCTTGAATGACTTTGGAATAAGATTCAAACAAGTGCCATTGCTATGTGACAATGAGAGTGCTATCAAGCTCACCAACAATCCGGTTCAACATGCAAGAACAAAGCACATTGATGTCCGCCACCATTTCATAAGAGATCATCAACAAAAAGGAGACATTTGCATTGAGAGTGTGGGCACCGAAGATCAACTAGCCAACATATTCACCAAGTCACTTGATGGGAAGAGATTTTGCAAGCTAAGGAATGAGTTGAACATATTGGATTTCTCAAATATGTGTTGATGCACCCCCACTTATATGGCATGCCTTTCGTTTGAGCAAAGCAAGGTGAAATTGGTTGGCATGGCATACATCCTTTACTAAGAACTTGTTTAGTGCATCTAGTCATTCCTCACAATTAATAGGCTCATTCATGAAAATCAAATGAATTTGATGTTTGCATGGTACCACTATTGCTTCTATGTTTGACTTGATCTAGTGGTAGCATATGACATGTTTGTGGTCTTGTGAACCTAGTGTTTTATCTAGAAAACAAACTATAAGTGTTAAACTCAACATGGTCAAGATAACCCTTGAAATGAGGTGTGAAGAAGCTTGTCCTTGAATCAAACCGAGTTAAATATCTTTGGCAAGTGTTCTAGATTGAACCAAATTTGGGAAAATGATCCTCACCCCATTGATTGACTTTGATAATCTTAACCTATCTAAAATTGAACCTTTGTGGTCATTGATGACAAAGGAGGAGAAGAACAAATATATATGAGATAGGGGGAAAAGATTGAACATAGGGGGAGAGAATTGACAAAGGAAGGGGATCAACTTAAATATTGACAAAGGAAGGGGATCAACTAAAATTTTGAGCACACAAGTAGGGGGAGCAAGCTTACGGACTTGTTTGATGCATTTGAGTGTGCATTTACATATGCTTGTTTGCATTTGTCAAATTTAAATTCAATATACATGCTTGTGTGGTGTATGCTAGTTGTAGGATTGATTGATGAAATGAAATACTCGCATGCATAGGATGTTTAGCTAGACACTTGATTTTTTTCACAAGTGGTACAGTTTGTGTTGTTTTCAAGTGATTTCAAGTGGTATCTAGCAAACAATAGTGCTAAGGATGGTATATTGGTGCACTCCGATTGGTATCACGCTTTAAAGGTCCATCTCTTATACCTTAGCATCATTTGGTAGACATTACTCTCCCACAACTCCTATCTATGCCTATGTGCAAGATTCTATCCAAACTCTTAGTACATATGTAGGGGGAGCTAATGCTACCAATTCGAGTTCATGAAACTTGTCCAAATCCTTTACACATGGTAAAATTGCTTGGGCAAGCAACATGGATTCAAATTGATTTCAATTCATATCTTTGTGAAAGGGTTGTCATGGATTCTGGGGCCCGCAACGCCCGAAGACCGTCGGGCCCACCACGAGATTCACACGCTACTCGAGCGTGCGGCGACGCAGCAGGCCGAAAGCTCATTGTCTCAACAACACGAGCTCGACGCCAGCCAGCGTACGCCCTTAGAGAGACCCGACAAGGATGCATCAGTCCACCACATGCCGCAAGGCGGCAGGCTACGCACCGCGGTCCCGGTGCATGAGCGTCTTGGCCGCAACCATGGTGCGTGACACCCTCAACGCCCGCAGACGTACCCGCGACGATCCGAGAGGGGGAGCTAACCGTGGCTATCACCCTCGTCATGGCGGACGCTACGATTGCGGTGAGGACCGAAGCCCGAGCCCTAGCCTATCGGGGACTCAGGCCTTTGGCCGACACATCCTCAACGCCGCCTTCCTACCAAGGTACCGACCACCAACCAATATCCTAAAATACTCTGGGAAAATGAACCCCATACTATGGCTCGAGGATTATCGGCTTGTCTGCCAAGCCGGCGGAGCGGATAACGACGATTTCATTATTCGCAACCTTCCATTGTTCCTGGCCGACTCGGCGCGAACATGGTTGGAACACCTTCCGCCCAATAGAATCCAAAGTTGGGCGGACCTAAAAGAGATCTTCGCAGGGAACTTCCAGGGCACATATAAGCGCCCTTGGAACACATGGGATCTCAAAAACTATCGATAGAAGGCCGAAGAAACCCTTTGTGGTTACATCCGACGCTTCTTCCGGTAGTGCAACGAGCTGCCTAACATCGTCGACGCCGACGTTATAGGAGCTTTCCTGTCTAGGACCACCTACGAGTCCCTAGTTCATAAGTTGGGACATAAGGGCCTATGAACCACCAAGGAGCTCCTTGATATTGCCACAAGCCACGCCTTGGGTGAGGAGGCGGTCGGAGCGATCTTCAATAGCCTCAAAGGCAAGGCAAAATGGGACGAGGACACCGGTGAAGGCGCCTCCAACCGTCCCGTCAAGAATAAGAACAAGCAACGGTGCGAGGGCTCGCTCGTGGCCACCGCCGACCGCAAGGGGGGCCGGAAGCCCATGGAGGGTACCCCAGACCACTTCAAGAAGCTGCTCAAAGGGCCATGCCTAAACCATGCTTTCATTGTCAAGCATCTATACAAGAACTACAACCTCATGAAGTGGTTCTTGTTCAGAGGCTTCGACAAGGGGGAGCATGGGAGGGACCCCAAGCTAACCACAGACGATGCTGAGGAGAGGGACGGTGGCTTTCCGACGCTGGATGGCTGCCTCATGATCTTTGGAGGATCGACGTCCGATGACTCCAAGCGCCGCTAGAACCTCACGCGTCATGGGGTCTATACGACCGAGCCAGCCGCGCCTACCTTCTTTCGATGGTCGGAGTCCACCATAACCTTTGATCAGACCGACCATCCAGAGAGCGTCCCACAACTGGGGAGATATCCGCTCATGGTTGACCCGATCATTGGCACAAAGTGGCTCACCAAGGTACTGATGGATGGAGGCAGTGGCCTCAGCATTATGTACACCATGGGCATCGACCAATCACGCATCCGACCGACTGGGGCACCTTTCCATGACATCGTGCCTAGAAAGCAGGCCGTGCCACTTGGGCAGATCGATCTGCCCCTCACCTTTGGGGATCCATCTAATTATAGGACGAAGACCCTCACCTTCGAGGTGGTTGGGTTCCATGGAACCTACCACGCCATCCTAGGACGACCATGCTACGTGAAGTTCATGGCCATCCCCAACTACACCAACCTAAAGTTGAAGATGTCAGGCCTAGGCATGGTCATCACCATCGGCACCTCCTTCCAGCGTGCCTACAAGTGTGAGGTCAAGTGCTGCAAACACGCCACGACAATCATAGCCTCCAAGGAGCTTGCGGACATAAAAAAGGAGGTCGCTAAAGAAACAACCGACCACCAGCGGTTGGCAGGGTCTTTCGAGCCGGTGGAGGGTGCTAAGGAGGTCCTCATAGACCCCAGCGGGTCCAAAAGCAAAGTGGTGCACATTAACACCACGCTTTCCTTCGAATAGGAAAGCGCGCTTGTCGACTTCCTCCATGCCAACAGAGACATCTTTGCATGGAAACCCTCGAACATGCCAGGCATTCCGAGAGAAGTCACCGAGCATGCCTTGAAGATCAGGCTAGGCTCCAAGCCGGTGAAGCAGTGCCTACGTCGCTTCGACGAGGGGAAACGCAGGGCCATCGGCAAGGAGATCGCAAAGCTTTTGGCGGCTGGGTTTATCAAGGAAGTGTACCACCCTGAGTGGTTAGCCAATCCTGTTCTTGTGCGAAAGAAGAGTGGGAAATGGAGAATGTGTTTTGACTACATGGGTCTCAACAAAGTGTGTCCAAAGGATCCATTTCATTTGCCACGCATAGACCAAGTAGTCGACTCTACCTCAGGATGTGAAACCCTTTGCTTCCTTGATGCGTACTCTGGGTACCATCAAATCACAATGAAAGAGTCCGACCAGCTCGCGACATCTTTCATCACCCCGTTCGAATCGTTCTGCTACATCACAATGTCGTTCGATCTAAAGAATGCAGGGGCTATGTACCAGCATTGTATGCTCAAGTGTTTTGGGGACCTCATTGGGCAAACCATTGAGGCCTACATAGATGACATTGTGGTCAAGTCCAAATAGGCTAACCAGGTCGTAACCAACCTTGAGCAGACCTTCACAAAACTCCAAGCAAACGGCATTAAGCTCAACCCCGAGAAGTGCGTTTTTGGGGTCTCGAGGGGTATGCTGCTGGGCTTCATCGTCTCCGAGTGTGGCATCGAAGCCAACCCGGAGAAGATCTCGGCCATCATAGGGATGGGCCTGATACACAATAGAAAGGGGGTACAACGAGTTACAGGGTGCCTCGTCATGGTCAGTCGCTTCATATCGCACCTCGGCGAACGAAGTCTCCCCCTCCATCGGCTTTTGAAGAAGGCCAACCATTTCGAATGGACTCCCAAGGCCTAGGAAGCACTTGACACGATCAAGCAGCTTTTGGCGAAGGCCCCGATCCTTGTTCCTCCAACAAACGGAGAGCCGCTCCTGCTCTACATTGTGGCCACCACGCAAGTGGTCAGCGCTGCCCTGGTGGTGGAGCGAGAAGAAGAGGGACATGCCCTCAAAGGACAGCACCCTGTGTACTTCATCAGCGAGGTCTTATCTGACTCCAAGACCCACTACCCCCAAATTCAGATGCTCCTGTACACCGTCCTTATCGCCAAGAGGAAGTTGTGTCACTACTTCAAGTCACATCCAGCGATGGTCGTGATGTCCTTCCCCCTTGGTGAGGTTGTCCAAAACTAGGATGCCATGGGAAGAATCATGAAGTGGGCACTCGAGCTAATGGTTCAGGGCATTTTGTATGCCTCCCGGACCGCCATCAAGTGCCTAGTGCTGGCTGATTTCATCATAGAGTGGACCGAGGTCCAAATGCCGCCAGCAGTCGTCGATCAGGAATACTAGACGATGTACTTCGATGGATCGCTGATCAAAAAAGGTGCCGATGTGGTACTGGTCTTCGTTTTGTCCCTTCGGGTACGCATGAGGTACATGGTTCACATCCATTTCCCCTCCTTCAACAATATGGCCGAATATGAGGTGCTCATCAATGGCCTACGCATCGCCGTCGCGTTGGGTATCCGATGCCTCGATGTCCAAGGTGATTCCCAGCTGGTCATCGACCAAGTCATGAAGGAATCGAGCTACCACGACGCCAGGATGGCTACATACTGCCGAGAAGTCCACCAACTAGAGGACAAGTTTGACGGTCTCGAGCTCAATCACATCCCGAGATGTCTCAATGAGGCGGCCGACGCGCCGGCGAAAGCGACGTCCGGATGAGAGCCGGTGCCAACGGGCGTCTTCGCCAGCAATCAGCACAAGCCCTTGGTCCACTACGAGGAGCTAGAACAAGCTGGTGATGGGCAAACTACCCTAGGCTCGGGGGCTAACCAGCCATTGGCTCCATTCGACCCCGAGGTCATGGTGCTTGACGAGGATCCAGTGATAGAGTCCGACTGTCTGGTTGACTAGAGGACACCTTACCTCGACTACCTCCTCCATGAGGTGCTACCGATGGATAAGACGGAGGCTCGGCGACTCGTGCCAAGTCACACTAGGATCCTGCAGCTTTGCATCCCCTTTGAACAGGGGAAGCAGTTGCTGAGCGATATCCATGGTGGGGTCTGCGGTCACCATGCCACGTCTAGAACCCTGGTCAGAAATGCATTTCGATAAGGCTTCTACTAGCCGACCGTAGTAGCCAACACTAAACAGATTGTGTGCACCTACGAAGGGAGCCAATACTATGCTCGGTAGACCCACCTATCGGCCCATGCACTCTAGATGATCCCCATCACGTGGCCTTTCACGGTCTAGGGGCTCGATCTGGTCGGACCTCTCAAAAGGGCACCCGGGGGCTATACCCACTTGCTTGTCACCATAGACAAGTTTACAAAGTGGATAGAGGCTCGCCCGATCTCCATGATCAAGTCTGAGCAAGCCGTGCTATTCTTCCTTAACATCGTCCATAATTTTGGGATCCCAAACTCCATCATCACGGACAACGGCACGCAGTTCACCAGAAAGAAGTTCCTCCGATTCTGCAAATGAATACCACATCTGGGTCGATTGGGCCACCGTGGTGCACCCCCGCACGAATGGGCAGGTCGAGCGTGCGAACAACGTAGTCCTACAAGGCCTCAAGCCTAGGATCTTCAACCGGTTGAACAAGTTTGGTGGACGTTGGGTCGTGGAGCTTCCCACAGTGCTCTGGAACCTATGGATGACCCCTAGCCAGGCCACCAGCTACACACCATTCTTCATGGTCTATGGTTCTGAGACTATCCTCCTGACCGACCTCGACTATGGAGCGCCGAGGGTCAGGGCGTACGATGAATAGGGAGCCGAGGAATCCCTCGAGGATGCCATGGACCAGCTGGATGAAGCGCGTGACATCGCCATCTTTCGTTCGGCCAAATACTAGCAAGCGTTGCACCGATACCACGGCCGTCGAGTGTGAGGTTAGGCCTTCAATGTCGGAGACCTAGTGCTTTGCCTCGTCTAGAGCAACAAGAACTGCCACAAGCTCTCTCTACCATGGGAGGGACCGTACGTCATCGTAGAGGCGCTCCAACCAGGTGCCGACAAGCTCAAGACCATTGATGGCAAGATCTTTGTCAATGCATGGAACATCGAGTAGCTACGTCACTTTTACCCTTAATAAACGCACATTTTCTCTTATCAGTTTCGCTGTCTAAATCCTCGACCTTTAGTGACACCCGACCCTAGCAACGGCGGGGGGTTGGGTCTCACTCAGGGGCTAATAAGAGTGTGCCTATCCGGTAGACATTCTCTATGCCCGACCCTCTCCCACGTTAGGACCTAGAAGCGAGGCTTATGGAAACTAACGCTGAGTAAAACTAGTCGGACTACGAGAAACCTATGCCCCGATGGCTACGACGTCTTTGCTCACCAGCATAATCAGAGTTTTCTCCGCACCCCAGGCTTTTTAGCCTTAGCTATAGAAAGGGTCGGCTCACATCTAAGAGTACATCCACATGGCAAACATTCTCTGTGCTCACTCCCCTCTACATTGAGACCTAGAGGCTAGGGTTGTGGAAACAAACTCTGAGTAAACCTGGTCGAATTACAAGAAACCTACGCCTCGACAGCTATGGTGCCTTTGCTCACCAGCATGACCAGAGTTTGTTCGGCCGCACGCAGAGCTTTACGGCCTCAACAACGGAAAGGGTCAGAATGCACTAACCTTTTTATACGAAAAGGGGAGAAGGGCTAAAAATTTGTTAGGCCATAGCGAAACTTAAGACCTCGTTCACTTCATACAAGTTCGCCACCTGGCGTATCTGCCTAACTAATTTCTTAGGGGGATGATCTCATCCTCTGTCTCCGTAGGTCACACAAGTTGATTGGATGGCTTGGCCGCTGCCAAGAGATGGGTAAGGAGCCGTAGGATGCCCCATGCGGGTCATCCCGACCCCATCACGAACGACGGACCCGGATTCCACTCAAACGTATCCAGTAAGATCTCCCCAAACTCATCACTCATACCATCGAGGTAAGTCCTGTACCAGTGGGTCACCTAAATTGATCAAACGATCTGGGTTGCTGCCGAGAGGTGGGTCACCCTTACTTTCATACATTCATCCGTACATTCATCTCATACATAAAAGCATTGCATATGCAATTATTGCATCACAACGCTCCACTTCATGTCACGAAGCTGTAGTCATCTCATTCGACATGAGCGGCAACTAACCGGGGTTCATAGGTCGGCCCACGAAGGGATCGAGGCCGCCTCATGTCAATCAGAGCCAGGGGAGAAAAACCAAGATGAGCCCCAGTGGCCCTTGCTCGACCCCACTCAGAAGCGGACAGGGACATCTCGACCATTCTCATTCGATCCTAACCTCGAGCCAAGCCCATAGAATCTCCATCGAGGAGGGGCCTGCGGGCCACCCAAGCCTATCGAACGGCTCGGGCATTTGCCAGGAGGTGGGTTAAGGAGTAGTGGACTGCCACATGAGGGCTATGCCAACCCCATCAGCGAATGATAGACCCAGATTCCACTCGAACATGCCCGTTAGCGAGCTCGCCGAGCGCGACACTCGAGCCATCGAGGCAAGTGTCATTAGCTCATCCCCTCCGGTTGCAAAAACTATAGATGGGGTGACGCATGAAACATGGCCGACCCCTATCGAGCCCCACGGGCTCGAGGGCTCGAGCCGCCCGACCCAAACTCGGGAATCTGCCTGACCGGGGTTCGAAGGCTAACCCGCAAAGGGCTCGAGGTCGCCTCGTATCGAACAGAGCCAGGGGAGAAAATGCAGATGTGCCCTAGCGGCCTTTGCCTGACCCACTCAGAAGCTGACAGGGTCATCTCAACCTTCTTATTCGATCCTAACCTCGAGCCGAGCCCACAGAATCTCCATCGAGCAGAGGCCAGCGGGCCACCTGAGTCGCTCCCCGGAGCGACACGGGCATCTGCCGGGAGGTAGGTTAAGGAGTAGTGAAATGCCACATAAGGGCTACGCCAACCCCGTCACGAACAATAGACCTAGATTCCACTCGAACATGCCTGTTAGCGAGCTCACTGAGCACGTCACTCGAGCCATCGAGGCAAGTGACGTTAGCTCAACCCCTCCAGTTGCGGAAACCATGGACGGGGCGATGATCACAAAGATGAGCTGACCCTCGACTAGACCCCTACTATGGGCAAGGGCTTGAGGAAAGTTGGACTCGCAAGGAGACCGAATGCGCAGTCGCAGAACGATGGCTCAGATCCTAGGGAGGAGGTGCGCACGAAAACATGAGACGCTTTCTCCTACTAGTTTCGATATCCTCTCCTCGATCTTTAGTGACACTTGACCCCAGCAACAGCAAGGGGTCGGGCCTCACTCGGGGGCTGATAAGTGTATACATACACCCTTTTTGAAATAGTCACCGCGACCGACACCCTTCCTCACATTAAAACTAGTGGCAAGGTTTGCGGAAACGAAAGACTAAGCAAGGCTGGTCGGACTGCAAGAAGCCTACGCCCCAGCGACTACAACGCTCTTACTTACTAGCATCATTATAGTTTCCCTCCTACACCTCGGTCTCTATGGTCTTAACAAACAGAAGGGTCAGAATGCATGAACCCTTTTCACACATAAAAAGGGAGGAAATACAAATCCATTCACACCAAGACAAAAGAACAAATGACAAAGTTTGTTCAAAATGATACAAAGGGGTCGAAACTTGTCCGCTTGTTACAAGAATGATCGCGTGACCTATCTGGCTAACTAACCCCTCTAGGGGAGAACTATGCTCTCTATCCTGTCCACCAGGTCCTATGAAAGGGGGGCCACCGCCGCTTCCATCTCCTCCAGCTCGTGGACTTCATAGCTAGGCATGAAGCCATGGCTCATCATCTCTAGGTTGATGCTGTCTCCATAATGAAAACAAGCAATCGCGAAGGATTGATTGACCCCAGCGCGAAGGGCATTCTTCTCGAGCTAGCGCACCCAAGCCATGATGTCGACGGCACGCGCTGCGAGTGGGCTGGTCCCCTCCGACTGCACCACCTCAAGGTCATCATAGACCAATCCAAGGGTAGTGCTCAGGATACCAAGCTTGTCGCTCTACGCTAGAAGATTCCTCCTCGCCTCGGCAAGGTCCACGGGCAGCCCAACAGAAATGCTCTCGGCCTCCAGCTTCTGGGTTGTCACGCTCTCGAGCTCGGCCTAGAGGGAGTTGACCTTCTGCTACGTGTCGTCACGCTCTTGGCAAGCCTAGTCGCGCTCTCAGAAAGCCTGGTCATGCTCCTCCTGAGCCATGCCACGTTCCAAGCGGAGCATCTCCGAGGTTTGGAGTAGCTCATCCCGCTCCTTGCATAGCTGAGCAACCGCCATGACATCCAGGCTCGCCCTCTTCTCTAGGGCCATGAGCTTCTCCTCGGCCCCCAGCTTTAACTCCCTTTCCTTCTCCACCTCGGCCAGAAGGTCAAGGATCTTTTGGCGGGCCTCGGCGTCCTTCTAGAGCAGCTTGTCCTCCTCCTTCCTAACCATGGTGGCCTCCTCGTCGTCCTTCCATGACCTCACCGATAGTGCCTCGAACGCCTTCTCGGCCTCGTTAGCATGCTGATGAGCCTTGACCACCCATGACCGAAGACTGTCCACCTCCTTGGCAAGGGGAGTCAGCTCAACCACCCTCTACTGGGCGGCAATGAGCTGAGCGGTCACCTCCCCGTGCAACCATGCCTTCTCGACAAGGCAATCCTAGGTTTCCTTCTGTTCATGAAGGAACCGAGACTTCCCCCAGCTACGAGCAATGAGGGACTGAAAGGAGACGATGGTCAGAATACAAAAATATATGGAGAAAGGAAAGAGCGAGAAGCAGGATCAAGCAAATACCCGGTTGGCTAGAATGACAATGTCGCGCAAGGCACCCTTAGCATCTTCTAGGGCTTCGAGCACGGACGTGATCCCTATGTCGAGGCTCTCCTGCTCCATGCTCTCGGCGGGGAAGTCGAGGGTGAAAAGTGCCGACGCCAGCTCCTATGGATTCATCCACCAAAGCAAGGGCTCGCCACACATGGGAGAGTCGCTACCCACCGACATCAGGGCCAGGGATGACTCCCCGCCGGCTCCAAGCACCACCGACCCTTCTCGCCACGAAGTCCCCATCGGGACACTCCATCCGGTGATGGAAGGGGTAAATGGTACAGACAATGACCCTCCTCCTAACACCATGATGTCTGAGGACCCCTCAGCCACATCCCCCTCTGTCCGCCCAGGCCAGGCACCGTCGCTTGGGCCGCCGATGGCGTGGGTCACGTCGGTGCCTCAGGCATCGCCATGATTGCGCTCAGCTATGGCCCACCTATCATAGCCACCGCCACCTCCACTTGCATCGGTGGGGGCCCGACCGGCTACGTTGTGACCACCACGGTCGGCGCCATGAGCACGGTTGGCAGCCCCATCCGCCCCATCGTCGACAGCGGTATCGTCGCCATCGCCAGCTACTCTATGACCTCTGAAGGTGCCCCTTGAGCCCCCACACCACTGAGGGCACGGGCGCCATCATGGGCAGCGCATATCCGGTCGGAGACGTAGTCGCACTGATGTCGCTCCTACCCAAAACGGGCGCGGTGCCAACCGACGGTTGCCATCTCGCTTGAAGGTCAATGCTCTTCTTCGACGCCAGCGCCAAAGGATTATGCCAAAGAGACAAAGAGCATAAGCCATGATGAAATCCATCCAAAACAGAGAAAACAGGGGAACTGGTAACTCACCTCGGTGCCGTTGGGCAGCAAATACGTTTGGGGGGCAAACCCCCCGACCTCTGCTCCGCCTCGTTGGGGCGAGGCCATTTCGAGCCCGCCCCCTGCTCCTAGGCAGAGGGGCTCGCCCCCCTTGACTCTTGAGGTACGACAGCGGAGCCACCCACCTCCGATGGCATCTCAGGTGCGGCGGTAGAGCTGTCGGTCCCCGTTGACTCCTGAGGGAGACCGATGGTACGTCCCAGCCCACCGGCTCCCCGGACGTACCCTCCCCTCCGTGGAATGGGAAGGGTCTCGACTCCTGCAAGGATGGACCAATACCTGTCAGCACATCCTCGTTCTCTAGGATGTTCCACACAACATCGTCGGCTACCTCATCATCGTCGCCATCATCATTGTCGTCGCTGTCGGTGTCCTCCCCCTGTTCCCATGCCTCTAGCTTCCCCTACCTCTTCCTCTTCTTGTCCTCCTTTTCCTTCCATAGCCGCTCACCCTCAGCATGGTTTGCCACCCTCACGGATGAATCCCTCGGCAATGGCACTGGGTGATCCATGAAGATGAGGTCCCTCGGCTGGTCCCGACCCTCTCAAAGTTAGTACCAAGGGGTTGGGAAATCAATTAGAAACAAGAGAAGGGAAAACTTACGAAGACGATGTGGCCTAGCTCCGGCCCCATCGGAGGATGCCCCGGCACTAGATAGACAAAGTTGAGGGGGGCACCCGCATCATCCCATGAATGCTCCATTGCCTCCTTGATGCGTTGCACAATCTCGGAGTTGGGGAGCACCCCCTCAGCGAGCGCCATTTTGTCAAACGATGCCTTGGGTACCATCGCGTACAGCGGAAGCGCACGCATCATCAACGGCGCCACCCTCCTTGCGTGGTAGGCCCCAATGATGCCTGACCCCTTTAGGCCACTCTCCTTCACGATGTGGATGGCGGCGATGTGGTCCCGGATGTTCTTCTTGTCCTTCTCCGAGATGCCCCACTTCCTCCACGACTCTAGGCCCTCTTTGATCAGGCGCCCGGTGAACTCCGGTAGAGGGGCGGCGACGTCGTTCTTGAGGTAGAACCACTGCGAGTGCCACCCCTTGTTGGACGTTGATAGCCACATCGATGGGTACTTGCTGACCCGATTTTTCTGGAGTTGGATGCCGACGCACCCCATCGACGTGTGCAGCTCCAACCTGCCGCTCTTCTCCCTCTTCTTCTAGAGGGTGATAGCGAAGAAGTGCCTCCACAGATCGAAGTGGGGGCTAATTCCTAGGAAAGCCTCACATTGGGCGATGAACGCTGCCATGTGCTAGATCTCATTGGGGTTGAGATGCTGTAGCTCGATCTTGTAGTAGTGCAGCAGCCCCCAGAGAAATCTGTGGGTAGGGGTCATGAACCCACGCTTGTGGAAGTGGGCGAATGACACCACATAGCCATCGAGTGGTGATGGCATGTCCTCTTCACTGGGTAGCATCCACTCCTTGGCCGCGGTCCGCGCGTGGAGAAGACCACGATGAACGAGGCCCTCCATGCGCTGGAAGGTGATGTCAGAGCGGCACTATGGATCCATTGGAGATGGGGGTGGGTGGATGCGAGCTCGATGGTGGCGGGGATGTAGAGACAGGAAACCCTAAGCGATTGGTGGTGACAATCATGGTTATGGAGGCAAGGATGCAAGGTATGGAACCTGGGGGCGAACCCTTTGGTTTTATAGGGGCGACGAATGCGAGGAAACTAACTGCGCACCTAGATCTTAGTGCCTACCATGATCTGCCCCAACGTCTCACCGTGGGATGTGTGCACGCAATCTCTGTTCGTTCCCTTGGAAAACTCGCCAGACATTTCGCTTCTCCGGACGAGCCACGACTCATCACAAGTAAAAGGGATACGGATCTAAAAACGTCTCCACGACTTGTCGAGGCCCGGGAGTTCGAAGGTTGGCCCATCGGCGGGTTCGACAACCGCTCCGGGCACCTTTAAAGTAAGGGATTGGCCCGCTAGCAGCCAGTACCCTGGCGCACAAGCATCACGGGTGTCTTGGCCCATGATCGAATCTCGTCTGGGTACGATCCATGGTTTTTCATTGAAGAAACGCAGAGAGCCCTCGGGACCAGTCGAATGGACCCAAGAACTATATGGAATGACCACTGAAAATCTAGAATCGGTCACCAAGCTGACCCAAGCCGGATCCTCGTGAATGGGATGCTAGGGCCCCAGTCAGACTAACCCATTAATAGCTCACCGGACACCATGATTCATCCTTAGAGGAAAATCATGGCATGGCTCGGCCCCTCCGTTTTTATTGGAAAAAATGCTTGAGGGAAGACAATCGCGAAGATGAACCGATCCATGACCAGGTCCCTGCTAAGGAAGGGGGCTCGAGGAGAGGGGAATCACCATCCCCAAGTCACGCTGTGGGAGGCAAAATAAGGCCAAGGCCTTCGGAGTCCTCCTGTTCAGAAAAGCCTCCGAAGGAGTATTCTACTCCTCCACAGGCTCAGGGGCTACTGTCAGGGACCAATACTAGGGTACCCGAAGAGGAGGAGCTAATAACCATCAACATTGATTCATCCGAGCAGTCAAGAGCGCGACTACAACTCCAGCCGATCCCTAGGTGTGCAAGCTCCGTGAAAGGATCAAGATGCCCAAGAGGGGGGGGTGAATTGGGCAAATTCTAAAATTCTTTGCAATAATTAAATCCTACGGTTAGCCCACTTCACCCCTTGTGCCTAGAAAGTGTTCCTATTGTTCTACCACATAAAAGTTTAGCAACCTATGTTCCAATCCTACTCTAGCATGGCAATTCTATGAATGTAAAGACAAGAATTGAATTGCTCAAAGTAAAAGCTTAAAGTAAATAGAGAAGGAGCAACGCGGCGATGTTTTGCCGAGGTATCGGAGAGTCGCCACTCCCCACTAGACCTCGTTGGAGCACCCGCGCAAGGGTGTAGCTCCCCCTTGATCCGCACAAGGATCAAGTGCTCTCTATGGGTTGATTCTTCAACACTCTGTCATGGTGAATCACCCACAACAGCTCACAACTCGAGTTGGGTCATCCACAAGCTCCGCCGGATGATCACCAAACTCCCAATCATTACCAAGCCGTCTAGGTGATGGCGATCACCAAGAGTAACAAGCACGAACTCTCACTTGACCACGACAAGCCTAATGAGAAGGGTGGATGCACACTTTGCTACTCTTGCTTTCACTAATGAGGCCTCTCTCTTGGATTCTCAAATCTCAATCACCTCACTAGGACCTTGCTCTTCTTGGCACTCTCAAGGGTGTTTCTCAGCTGTTGGAATGAGCAAAAGTAATCCCTCAAGTGAATAGAGGAAGTATTTATACACCCTCATTCAAAACGAACCATTATGTGCCACTACGGGGTGACCGGACGCTCTGGTCAAGGTGATCGGACGCTCCGGTCAGTTCACCCGCCACTGAGTAGTTTAAGTTGTGACCCGACATAGACCAATGTCCGGTCAGCACTGACCGGACGCGTCCGGTCATAAAAATTGCCCTCTGGAACCTTACTGATGTTGACCGGACTCTAGAACCCAGCGTCCGGTCACTTTGCTGCTCAGCGTCCGGTCAGTAGCCGGAACGTGACCAGCGTCCGGTCAGCACTGACCGGACACGTCCGATCAGGATTCTCCCTCTCTGGAACCTTACTGGAGTTGACCGAACTTTGGCACCCAGCGTCCGGTCATATTTTACTCAGTGTCTAGTCACATCCAGACGACTTCACCTTGATCAAATGAACTGACCGGACTCTGCGCCAGCGTCCGGTCACACTGGAACCAGCGTCCGGTGAATATTTGACCATCCATTCACTTCCAACTCGCAATCATTTGTGAATGAAGTTTGCTCCAATTGATCTAAGGGTTGTTTAGGAGCTACCTAGTGCTAAATTTGATAAGTGTGCACCACACCTAACCCACTAGACTCACCAAGGTCAAGCTACCCATCCATACCCCCCTTAATAGTACAGCCAAAGAAAAAACAAAGTCCTAAACTACTCTAAGTGTCTCTTTAACACAAAACGACACTTAAAACTAGTCCATCCTTAACCTTGTCATCCATCCTTTGAAAACTGAAACGATTTCCATCGTAGGGGCATGACAACCATGATTGCCCAATCAATTGTCATTACCATGACCTAACTTAATTGCATCTACAAAACACACGTTAGTCATAGTAATCACGTATTGTCATTAATCACCGAAACCCAACTAGGGGCCTAGATGCTTTCAATCTCCCCCTTTTTGGTGATTGATGACAATACAACCTCGAGTATGTAAAAGAGATGAGGTTTTCAACATGCTTGGTTCTCATAAGCTTTTGACAATAAGAACAAAATAGTTAGGCAAGCTTATATGAGCCAAGCCAACATGATGTACTCAATAGATATGAAATAAGCATGAGTACAAGTAATAAAGCTCATTTGCATCGGAGTAAAAATGCGGAAGCAAAACAAATGAGCATAACCAAGTGACATGACATATAAATAATTCAAAGCAGAGAGCACACATGTCACATACCACATAAATATCACGATCACATTAATATCACGATTATGATCACACTTATGTAGTTCGATGCATAATAGTGAACATGAATGCATAAAAATGTATCACACATAAAAAGCCAAATGTAATAAATAAGCTCAAATATAATAAATAAGCTCCCCCTAGATATGTCGCTCCCCCTAAGTCTATCATACTCGATCCCTCTCCCCGTTTGGCGTCAAACACCAAAACCCAAGGGTCGGTCGGCGGGGCTGCAGCGGACTAGTCGGGCACTGAGGTGCGATGAGCGATCTAAAACTGGGCAGCATCATCATCTGATCCAGAGCTCTGAGTTGTATGACCCTCTGTCACTGGAAGTGAAGCAGAAGCGGTCTGGGTCAGATCTAGAATAGGTGCGGCCTGTGACTCTGTAGGTATCACTGAAGCAGGTGGCTCTGATGATGCTATTGACGAAGGGAGCGTCTCTGTAGTCCCAGTGATAGGAGCAACTATGGAAGGACCAGGGACATGTAGATATGGCGGAGTAGGCTGCCCTGTCAACTCACTGAAGGTAGCACCAAGGCTCCTAGAGACTAAGGTATCTGGCACAAGCAGCAAGGAAGTCTGAGCCGGTGTGAAGCCGATCTGTAGAGGTGTGAACTATGGGGCTGGCACTGGCGAGGCAAACCACTGGGACACCTACTCTGTAGGTGAAGGAACTGTGTTGCTCGCTGAGCCTGACTCTGAAGCCCACTGGGCTGTACAACTAGAGTCTGTGAAGTGGTGGCAGGCTGACCAAGCTGAGGTGTATGCTGTGGCAGTGGAGCTCCAATAGCAGAGACGACATGCTGCATAAATCCAAGTAACTACTGCTGCATGAGGAGTTGCTGCTGCTGCTAGATAGCCTACTGCTGTCACTGGAACTCATCCTATCTGGCCTGAACTATGCAAATGTAGCAGCGGTCTCCTGAGCATGGCGAGCCTAATCCTGCCTCATCCGCTCAAGGATAGCAAGTAGAGCAGGGTCTGTTTGTGGTGCAGGTGGAGCTAAACTAGAGCTATCGGCCTCGTGGTCATGTCATCAAGGAGGCATCTGAGGGATATCCTGGTAGTCATCATCTGAACTATCGTTGGGGTCGCTCTCGACCATACCCTCCTGCTGAGCATCTAACTGCTCCTCTGTAGCTGCAATGCCACTGATAGTCTCATCCTACTAGGCTGTAGTCTCAGGCACCTCTAGGCGACGGCGTGGCTGGCTAGGTGCACTCGGCCTACTATGATGGAGCATCTGGGTCTAGTTATATGCAGGGAACTCGGTAGTAGCACCAGAATACTCTGCCAATATCTCTAGAGGCCTCACTGTAACTGCCTGTGAATCAGAAATGTAATCCAGTGAGCATAAGGCAGCTGACGATGACCCCTGAACCCCTCTGCAAGGGTATCCTCCATCTCAGAAAGGATGACATCCCATACATCAAAAACTATCTGCTACATCAGGGCATTCAGTAGCCACAACTGAATGCGAGTCAATCCCTCATGATATCCCATCCTCAGAAGCAGGGTCCTCCTCATGATAGCATCTAGCAGTTTGGCTGTATGAGTAAGATCCCTGGGTGTCCTGCTCGACCCCTCGCTAAATGGCTCTATGAAGCAAGGGTGAACCAGATCTGTAGGAAGCACAAGACCGCCGTGAGGGCGTCTAGGAGGCTATATATGTCTGTAGCAAACCTCATGAATGCGGATGGGTGAATCCTGTAGCCTGAGTATCTCCCTGACCCTGAAGCTCATCAGCCTGTAGTCTTGGCCTCTAAATGCAAAGTGAATAAACCTATGAGCTAGGCTAATCCAAAGTGTAGCATAGAACTCACGGACCCAAGATGGAACATATCTGCCTGTCCGTCCAAGTAAATCAGTCAGCCTTGGCAAGTATGAGAGGTGAGGGCGGATCTACTCTCCTACAGCTGCTACAATGGCCTCAATAGAACAAACCCTCTGAGACCTAAATGCAACCCCACTGTTAAGATATGCATTAGAAAAGTCCTCCTGCAGTGGTGTGTAGAAACACTCAGAAGCACGCTCATCCCACCTAGGTGGGAACCACTCCTCGAACTGCACAAATCAGAGCTGCTGCACCTGCTTGGCCGTGTCGGCACTCAAATCTAGATGAGTCACTGGAGGCGAACCCTATGGTCTAGGAGGCGGACGAGAACCCCTCCGCTATGTCTCTGCCCTCGGAGTCACCTGGGTACGAGTATGACCAGAGTGGCGTAACTGTGGCTGAGGTGCCTGCTCTGTCTCCTCGGTCTAATCTGCCTACTGCTATGGCCCCCCCTAAGGCTGAGTCTCCTCCAAAGCAACATGGCATCCCTCAAGCATGATAGTCCCAGCAAGACTACCATGACGACGCTCAACCAGCTCTATAGCTGCCCTCTATGCTGGTGAAAGCTGATCTGCAATCTGGACTCCACTCCTAGCACCTCCTCTCTCTGCACGCTCTACGATGGCTGCAACTGTGGCTGCTCTCGCTGTATCAGCATCTGCATACTTCCGCTTCTTCGACGTGATCGTCGTCGCCTTGCCTTTCACATCAGTAGGAAAGCGAGGCGGAGGCCTTAGATCCTCATCACTTGGACCACCTCCGGCGTTCTTGACACGAGCCATCTAGAATGATCTGCTGCCTCGGATAAGAAACAACTGTCACTGACACTCCCGAGGCTTGGCCTTGATCCGTACTCGCGAGCTTGGCCCCAAGTTGACTGACAACTACC
The DNA here is from genome assembly GCA_904845875.1 of Miscanthus lutarioriparius. Taxonomy (NCBI): domain Eukaryota; kingdom Viridiplantae; phylum Streptophyta; class Magnoliopsida; order Poales; family Poaceae; genus Miscanthus; species Miscanthus lutarioriparius. The sequence continues at coordinate 69,939,915 of CAJGYO010000010.1, forward strand.
AAAGTGACCTCAGAAACACTGACTCGCTGCACGTTAGAATAGATCGGATATATGAATAATTTCAATATACATCTAGAGATACGAAACCCTAAGAAAGCAAGCAATAGATATGAAATTGGAAACAAGGGCTTGCTACCTAACGAACCGGTGATCCAAAGAGAAGAGGAACGACACGCGGGGAACCACCGAATCGGCAATTAGGGTTAGGGTTAGCAATGCACAGTAGATCGGCCATGGAGAATGCAATGGCAGCGCTGGCGAGGTGGCAAGGGGCAAGGCATGGTGCGGTGGATAGGGAATGGGTGCGGCGCTGGAGCAGGGCACGGCGGCGCGGGTGGCAGCGAGGCGCACGGAGCAGTGGCGCGGGCGAGCTGCAGTGGTGTGGGCACTGGAGCTTGCGGCATGGCGTGGGCAGGTGGTGCGGTGAGGTCATGGCGGCTCAACGATGTCGGCGCGTTGCGGTGGATGCGAATAGGTCAAGCACCGGCGTGATTTTATAGTGGCCCCCAACATGATGGGAAAGGAAAAGAATAAGAGTTCGGTACCCGCACGATATCCATTGCTCGGACGCTCCGGTGGTAATGACCGGACGCTGTCACCCAGAGTTCGGTCGACTCCATAGAGGTCCAAAACCTCTCGAGTCACGACCGGACGCATCCGATCACAACTGATCAGACGTAGCCAGAGTCCGGTCGATCCTATCTTTTTCTTCGTCGCTTGACTGGACACAAGATCACCTTTTGACCGGACGCAGGGAGAACACTGTTCCAGCGTCCGCTCACTCCTTCGCAGCAACAGTTTACCACCTGTGAACTGACTGGACGCTGGACTTCAGAGTCTAGTGCAGCGTCCGATCACTCTTTTTCAACAAATCTTCAAAGTCCTTCATGCTGCCTGTTCCCAATCAAGTCCCAACTTCAATAAGACCCAAATAAACACCAATTGGGACTGATATGAGTGACCTCTCTCAAACCCTCAAATTTTTCAAAATATTTTCCCTTAGGCTATAATTCTTTTTAAGAAAATAGGCAATAAATGGGTGATTGAAGAGAAACGACAAAAGAACATTCATGCATATGCAATGCAATACTTGAAAGTAATTCTAGTTGCTTGTCAAGTTTGATCCAAGGTTATGCTTCTTCACATGCTTTTTGGCGGTTATCTTAACCATGTTAGACAAGCCCTAAGTGCATTACCACAAAGTAAACATGTTGTATAACACAATGCAATGCAAGGGACAACACAAGCTCATTTTCTAGTGAAGTTGCTAAAATCAAGCACATTGAGCTCATTCCTCAACCGACAAAATGTTGCCTCATCTAGTGGTTTAGTGAAGATATCCGCCAATTGATCCTCGGTCCTTACACCTTCTAGTGAAATATCATTCTTAGCAACATGATCTCTAAGAAAGTGATAGCGGATATCTATATGCTTGGTGCGAGAGTGTTGAACCGGATTATTAGTAAGTTTTACTGCACTCTCATTGTCACACAAAAGAGGTACTTTTTCTAGAACTACACCATAGTCTAGCAAAGTTTGCTTCATGTAAAGTATTTGTGCATAACAAGCACCTGCGGCAATGTATTCCGCTTCAGCGGTGAACAAAGTCACACTATTTTGCTTCATGGAGGACCAAGACACAAGTGATCTACCAAGCAAATGGCACCCTCTAGATGTGCTTTTTCTATCAACTTTGCAACCGGCATAATCCGAATCGGAATAGCTAACTGATTCAAATCTAGCTCCTTTGGGATATCAAAGGCCAATGCTTGGTGTGTGCTTAAGATACCTAATGATTCTTTTAACGGCAATCAAATGAGCTTCCTTAGGATTAGCTTGAAATCTAGCACACATACACACACTAAACATGATGTCGGGCCTCGATGCGGTTAAATATAACAAGCTACCAATCATAGAGTGGTAGAGAGTTTTATCAACTGTTTTACCTCCCTCATCTAGGTCGAGATGTCCATTAGATGGCATAGGTGTGTAGATTGGCTTACATGCATCCATATTGAACCTCTTGAGAAGATCCTTGGTGTACTTTTCTTGAGAGATGAAAATCCCTTCTCTCATTTGCTTGACTTGAAAACCAAGAAAGAATGTAAGCTCTCCAATCATTAACATCTCAAACTCCTTCAACATCAATTCACCAAACTCTTTGCAAGAATCTTCATTTGATGATCCAAAGATGATATCATCAACATATACTTGACACATGAAGATATATCCATCAAGCTTCTTGGTAAATAGTGTGGTGTCGACCTTCCCAATGGTGAAGCCCTTCTCATTGAGGAAATCCTGAAGACGCTCATACCAAGCCCTTGGGGCTTGCTTAAGCCCATATAGCGCCTTAGATAACCTATAAATATGGTTAGAATATCTAGGGTCTTCAAACCCAGGAGGTTGATCAACATAGACTAGTTCATTTATAAAGCCATTTAAAAATACACTTTTCACATCCATTTGATATAGTTTCATTTCATGATGTGATGCATATGCAAGGAGGATACAAATGGCTTCTAGTCTTACAACCAGTGCAAAGGTCTCTCCAAAATCCAACCCTTCAACTTGAGAGAACCCCTTTGCAACTAGTCTTGCCTTGTTCCTGACAACAACGCCTTGATCATCTTGCTTGTTGCGGAACACCCACTTTGTTCCAATGACTCTTGCACCTTGTGGTCGCTCATCAAGAGTCCAAACTTCATTACGGGCAAAGTTGTTCAACTCTTCATGCATGGCATTTATCCAATCCGGATCTTGAAGAGCTTCTTCTACCCTGGTAGGCTCAAAGCAAGAGACAAAAGAGTGATGTTCAATAAATGAAGCAAGCTTTTGAGAGCGAGTCATTACACCCTTTGATGGACTCCCTATAATGAGATCTTGTGGATGAGCTTGTAGTAGAGGTGAATTTCTTCTATCAACCACTTGAGGGGGGGGTGTGGAGCATCAACATCTTGTGCTTGTACCACCATTTGACCATGGGAGACATAAGTATCTTCATTTTCTACTCTACCATCTTTATCACCATCTTGTGGCACATTTGATGAAGAAGGTGGATTGATCACTTGTACATCATCTTCATCATCTTGAGGCTTGATGTCTCCAACCGGAAAATTCTTCATAGCCTCCCTCAATGGTTCATCACCTACAACATCAAGATTCTCATGTGCTCCTTGGGAGCTATTAGATTCATCAAATTCCACATCATATGTTTCTTCAACCAAGCCGGTGGCATGATTAAATACTCTATATGGTTTGGACTTTGATGAGTAACCAACAAGAAAACCAATATCACAACGTCTTTAAAACTTCCCTTGGTGTTGCCGCTTCTTATAGATGTAGCATTTGCAACCAAACACCCTAAAGAAGGAGACGTCCGGCTTCTTCCCATTGAGCAACTCATAAGGTGTCTTGCCAAGAAACTTTTAAAGGAATAGGCGGTTGGATGCATAACATACGGTATTGATAGCTTCCACCCATAGAGCTTTGGGTGTGTTGTACTCATCAAGCATTGTTCTTGCTAGTGTGATTAATGTTCGGTTCTTTCTCTCAACTACACCATTTTATTGAGGAGTGTATGTTGCGGAGACCTCATGCTTGATCCCAACTTCATCACAATAAGCTTCAACGTTTGTGTTGTCAAATTCCTTTCCATTGTCACTTCTAATATTCTTGAGCTTCACCTCAAACTCATTTTGTGCTCTCTTGGCAAACTTTTTGAAACATGATGCCACTTCAGATTTGTCATGAAGGAAGAATACCCAAGTGTATCTAGAGTAGTCATCAACAATCACAAGACAATAAAGATTTCCTCCCAAACTCTTGTATGTTGTTGGTCCAAATAAGTCCATATGAAGGATCTCTAGCACTCTTGTTGTTGACATGAAAGCTTTTGTAGGATGAGCGTTTGCAACTTGTTTGCCGGCTTGACATGCACTACAAAGCTTGTCCTTCTCAAACTTCACATCCTTCAATCCTCTCACCAAATCATTCTTCATTAGCTTCTTGAGTGAGCTCATCCCAACATGAGCAAGTCTTCTATGCCATAGCCACCCAAGTGTTGTTTTGGTGAATAGACATGTCTTCAAATTAGCATCTTTGGAGGCGAAGTCCACTAAATATAGGTTGTTGTATCTAAATCCCTTGAATATCACTTGATCATCATCTTTCTTGGATACAACCACTTCCTTCTCGGTAAATAGGCATTGAAAGCCAAGATCACACAATTGTCCAACGGATAGCAAGTTGAAACTCAATGAAGCAACATATAGCACATTTGAGATTGAATGATCATTTGATATTGCCACTTTGCCCAATCCGTTAACTTTGCCCTTTGAATTATCTCCAAATGTGATTGTTTCTTGTCCATCTACTTCTTCATCTAGTGAGGTGAACATACGAGGATCACTGGTCATATGTTGTGTGCAACCACTATCAATTACCCAATGACTTCCACTGGTCTTGTAGTTCACCTACACACAAGAGATCAAGCATTAGGAACCCAAACTTGTTGAGGGCCCTTGACTTTCTCAACAAGTGACTTTGCTACCCAAATTTTCTTAGGCCTATTTTTGTTGGGAGGTCCTAAGAATATAACTTTCATCTTTCCACTAGAGTCCTTTCTAAGCATGTAATGAGCATTGAAAGCAAAGGGTCTAGCATGCTTGGGCAAGGGTTATGGTGGTGGAGTTTGATACTCATGGGCAAAGTGGCATTCTTGTCCACACTCAAAACACCTCTTTGGCTTTGGCTTTGACTTGTGTTGTTGTTGTTGAGCTTGAGCCTTCTTCTCTTGGTTTGCCAAATACCCAATGCCACTTCTATCCATCTTCATGATAGTGTTCATTAGTAGCTCACTTTGAAGATGCTTGCCTCTTGTGAACTTGCTCAATCCAATCTTGAGATGCTCTTTCTCCAACTTGAGCTTCTTGTTCTCTTCCTTGAGTGCATCATTATTTTTCTCTTCCTTGAGTTTCTTGTTCTCTTCTTTGAGCTTCTCATTCTCAAGAATCAAATCACCATCATGATCAAGAGTTTCTAGCACTATAGTGTTGGTGGTTTTGAGCTCTTCAAGATCTTTCTTACGCTTTTCATTATCATGCTTGAGCTTGACATACTCATCATAGTTGTCGGTTTCAACCACTTGCTTGCCTTTGCCACTAGATCCTTGCTCAATGCTCTCAACAATTAAATCATCACATGATGTAGCTATATAAATCTTAACAACATCGTTAGTAGCATCATGTGGCTCATTGGATAAAAATTCTTGAGCGATAACAAGATTATCATGATTGATCTTGAGAGTTGTATATTCTTCTTTTAGCATATTGTGGCTAGTGATAAGCTCATTATGTATCCTCTCAAGTTTATCATGTTTTTCTTTAAGCACTTTCTTAGAATATTTGAGCTCCTTGAGTTTGGATGATATAGCATCATTTGCTTCTCTAAGCTCAACACTAGCCTTTTCCGCTATGTCACATTTAGCTAAAAGAGAGTCATTCTTAATTTCAAGCTTTTCATTCTTAGCTCTTGGTTTTCTAATGATCTTAGTATATTGATTTAGCAATTTAAGAAGATCATCATACGAAGGTGATTCAAATTCATCATCATCACTATCACTATCACTATCATCATTATTAGCATGATCATCACCACTACTATCATCATCATTGGATACCTTTTGTTTACCCTTGGCCATAAGGAATAGGTGTGTAGAGGATGATGGCAGTGGTGTCGGTGAAGATGATGAAGAGTCAATCACAATGGCGACCACCTTCTCGTTGTCACTATCATCATCGGACGATGTATGCCTTCCCATTTTTATTCTTCTTGTGGAAGTCCTTCTTGCCATCTTTCTTCTTGTATGGCTTGTTTTTCTTCTTTTTATCTTCATCTTCATCACTTGAGTCATTTTCTTGCCCTTGTTCTTCTTCTTGTACTTGTCTTTCTTGGGCTTGGTGCATTGATGTGCTAGATGACCAAGTTCTCCACAATTGTAGCAATCCATCTCGGAGATTGGCTTCCTTCTAGTGCTAGTGAAGAACTTCTTTTTCTTGCCGTCGAACTTGATGCCACTCTTGTTGAGCTTCTTTAGCATCTTGGAGGTTCTTCTCACCATGAGAGCAAGACTTGCATCATCAACTTCATTATCACTTGAGCTCTCATACTTAATTCTTGCTTTGCCCTTCTCTAGGCTAGCCTTGAATGCTAAGTCTTTGTCTTTCTTCTTGGTAGAGGATGAGCCATCTTGTGGTGTCATGTGCATGTACATCTCATGAGCATTGATCTTTCCCAAGATTTGAGTCGGTGTAGCGGTGGAAAGATCACCTTGATGAAGCACGGTCACAATATGCCCATATTTATGAATGGAGAGGACACTCAAGAGTTTTCTTACAACATCGGATGGTTGCATTTGAGTGAATCCAAGCCCATTGACTTCCTCTATAAGAACATTCAAGCATGAGTACATTTCATTAGCACTCTCTTTAGGAAGCATCTCAAAAAAATTAAGCTTTTTTATTACGAGATAATAGCGTTCCTCACGCTCGCTCTTAGTTCCCTCATGGAGTGCACAAATGTCCGACCATAGTGCATGAGCGTCCTTGTGGTTCCTCACACGGTTAAACACATCTTTGCAAAGGCCTCTAAAGATGGTGTTTCGAGCCTTTGCATTCCATTTCTCATAGTTCACTTCATCGCCTTGAAGGTGCGTGGGATCCCGAGGTTTTGGGAATCCTTATGAGGCGGCTCTAAGTATTTCAAGATCTAGAGCTTCTAAATACGCCTCCATGCGGATTTTCCAATAAGGAAAATCATCCTCCTCAAAGATAGGAGGAGGTCCATCCCCGTGAGACATCTTTCTCTAGGCGGTTAAGCCTAAATACATGAGCATTAGGCTCTGATACCAATTGAAAGGATCAAGATACCCAAGAAGGGGTGGTGAATTGGGCTAATTCTAAAATTCTTTGCAATAATTAAACCCTACGGTTAGCCCACTTCACCCCTTGTGCCTAGAAAGTGTTCCTATTGTTCTACCACACAAAAGTTTAGCAACCTACGTTCCAATTCTACTCTAGCATGGCAATTCTATGAATGTAAAGACAAGAATTGAATTGCTCAAAGTAAATGCTTAAAGTAAATAGAGAAGGAGGAACACGGCGATGTTTTGCCGAGGTATCGAAGAGTCGCCACTCCCCACTAGTGCTCATTGGAGCACCCGCGCAAGGGTGTAGCTCCCCCTTGATCCGCGCAAGGATCAAGTGCTCTCTATGGGTTGATTCTTTGACACTCCATCATGGTGAATCACCCACAACTGCTCACAACTCGAGTTGGGTCATCCACAAGCTCCGCCGGATGATCACCAAACTCCCAGTCACCACCAAGCCATCTAGGTGATGGCGATCACCAAGAGTAACAAGCATGAACTCTCACTTGACCACGACAAGCCTAATGAGAAGGGTGGATGCACACTTTGCTACTCTTGCTTTCACTAATGAGGCCTCTCTCTTGGATTCTCAAATCTTAATCACCTCACTAGGACCTTGCTCTTCTTGGCACTCTCAAGGGTGTTTCTCAGCTGTTGGAATGAGCAAAAGTAATCCCTCAAGTGAATCGAGGAAGTATTTATACACCCTCATTCAAAACGAACCATTATGTGCCATTGCGGGGTGACCGAATGCTCCGGTCAAGGTGACCGGACGCTTCGGTCAGTTCACCCATCGCTGAGCAGTTTAAGTTGTGACCAGACACAGACCAGCGTCCGGTCAGCACTGACTGGTTGCGTCTGGTCACAAAAACTACCCTCTAGAACCTTACTGATGTTGACCGAACTCTAGAACCCAGTGTCTGGTCACTTTGCTGCTCAGCATCCGGTCAGTAGCTGGAACCTGACCAGCGTCCGATCCGCACTGACCAGAAGCGTCCGATCAGGATTCTCCCTCTCTGGAACCTTACTAGAGTTGACCGGACTCTGGCACCCAGCGTCCGGTCATATTTTACTCAGTGTCCGGTCACATCCAGATAGCTTCACCTTGATCAAATGAACTGATCGGACTTTGCGCCAGCTTCCGGTCACACCGGAACCAGCGTTCGGTCAACATTTGACCCTCCATTCACTTCAACTCGCAATCAAATGTGAATGAAGTTTGCTCCAATTGATCTAAGGGATGTTTAGGAGCTACCTAGTGCTAGATTTGATAAGTGTGCACCACACCTAACCCACTAGACTCACCTTGGTTAAGCTACCCATCCATACCCCCTTAATAGTATGGCCAAAGGAAAAACAAAGTCCTAAACTACTCTAAGTGTCTCTTCAACACCAAACGACACTTAGAACTAGTCCATCCTTAACCTTGTCGTCCATCCTTTGAAAACTGAAACGATTTCCATCATAGGGGCATGACAACCATGATTGCCCAATCAATTGCCATTACCATGACCTAATTCAATTGCATCTGAAAAACACACGTTAGTCACAGTAATCATGTATTGTCATTAATCACTGAAACCCAACTAGGGGCCTAGATGCTTTCACTCTGTCTCACCCGACCTCTAAGGGTGGACTCCGTCTCGCCTGACCTCTGAGGGCTGGCTCCGCCTCGCCCGACACCGAGGCCATGGGCTTCGCCTCGCCCAACCTCTAGGGCAGGCTCGGCCTCGCCCGACCTCTGAGAGCAGACTCCGCCTCGCTCGACCTCTAGGCGCGGGTCTCGCCTTGCCCGACACCAAGGCCATGGGCTCTGCCTCACCTGATCTCCCGACGCGAAAGCTCCGCTTTGCCCGGCCTCTAGGAGAGGGCACCGCCCTGCCTGACCCCAAGCCATGGGCTCCGTCTCGCCCGACCCTTGGGTCTACGCTCCGCCTCGCCCGACCCTTAGGTGTGCTCTCCGCCTCGCCAAACCCTTGGGTCTGCGCTCTGCCTTGCCCAACCCTCGGGTGGTCGCTCCACCTCGCCCGACCCTTAGGTGTGCGCTCTGCCTTGCCCGACCATTGGGTGTGCGCTCCACCTCGCCCGACCCCTGGGTCGATGCTCTGCCTCACCCGACCCCTTGGTGTGCGCTCTGCCTCGCCCGACCCTTAGGTCTGTGCTCCACCTCACCTGGCCTCTAGGGAGGGCTCTGCCTCACCCGACGGAGACTCATACCGCCTCCAACCACACCAAGTCCAAGCGTATGGGCCTAGGTCAAAGCTCTGACACCAGGGAAGAGACCGGCATGCCCCGATGTAACCTGTGGCCTCGATGGACCATACCTAAGGGTTCACATTAGGAACAACGTCGGGCGTATCAGTGCTGTTCCGCCTAACCCCCGTACGAACACTGACGGACATGTCAGTTCACCACAATGTCCGCTAGGATGAAGTAGAGCGCAATGACCAGCAGACGATGCCTGCGCATGGCGCCAGACAGGGTTACAAGGTGGAGCTATCTCTATTGACGTCTATAGGGTCAGTGGGACCCGCATAAAGGAAAAGAAGGACCCTGCAATCCTAGGAGGACTTCTTCTCACTCTCATGTTTTCCCTCTGTTGTAACCCGTGCTTTCCCTTGGCCTATAAAAGGGAAAGCAGGGCATCCCATGAGGGGGACTGGAACCCAATCGACTCATCGCCACACATCGCATCGAACCATCAGACTAGAACCCAATCGACTCATCGCCACACATCGCATCGAACCATCAGACTTGAAGCCGATCAACCCATCAAACCCTGAACACACAGTCGAGCAGCGATCGAGCTCTCAGCACCCATTCGTTCCTTCCCCTAGAGACTTGGAACCTATCCCTCTCTTGACCGTTTGTAGCCCCTACTACAAATTTTCAGTGCTAGTAACACGAGCAGCAGCAACGAACTGGATGTAGGGACATTCTGCCCGAATCAGTATAAACCTCGTGTCCTCTAAGCACACCATCCGAGCCAGATGCGCAATATTAGAAATTTACTAGTTGGTGGCAATTTGAAACACCGACACATAGCAATGACAGTTCTAATCTCCACCTTTAGACCACCCAAAAATCGGGTAACAAAGACGATATCATCATAGGATCCATTGTACAGCAACATACCATGAGACAACTCCTCAAATCTGGTCAATTACTCTGTCACCAAAACTACTTGCTTTAACGAAAGCAATTGGTGTAATTGTAGTTTATACTGGTCTTTGTCAAATTGAGAAAACCCTGCATCCACCAATTGATCCCAATCCTAAAATCATCCTCGAAGTTCCATAGTTTGAAGCCAAACAACAGTCAGACCAAAGAAATTAGAGCGACAAACCATGTCTTCAATAGGGTCACCACCGAATAGACCTCAAAATACATCTCGTAGTGATCACGCCATAAGCGAGGATTAGTGCCAACGAATTTTGGAAGCTCCATTTTTGGAATTGGCAAATAGAGAACCCCAATTTCCTGATCCCCCAAAACCATCAGACGAGCCAGGTATTGGATCGAGAAATGGGCCTGTTACCTAGCGCGGCGGGGGTCCAAGGACACCACCGCCAACATCATGGTGCTATGTGGAAGGGCTATGTAACGACCCAAAAATCATTACAATTTTTCACGAGCACCTTGAGCATAAGATGCATCTAAAAATTCCAAAAATAAAAAATCTTGCATGTTACTTGTAAATTTGATGAGCATCATGTGCATTTTAATTTCAAATTAGAATCAACTTGTGCTTAGACTAACCAAAACTGAGCACTGTCAGTTTCAGCGGATCGTCCGTCATCACCACCGGACCGTCCGTCAAGACATCTCACATACATAAAATAATGTTAGCCAACTCGTGGACTGACGGAGTGTCTGTCACCATTGGCGGACTGTCCACCGAAACCACCACATAGTTAGCCAGTCTGTCAGTTCACCTTGAGTTCTAACGGAGTGTCCGCCAGGGCAGCGGACTGTCCGCAAAAAGCAGGCGACACCTGTCCCATGCAGCAATTGAGTTGTCCACACCACAGCCACCATGGGCCCACCTATCAGCCCAACACCACACACATACCCCCCGAGCCAGCCCACTCTCTCTCTCACTCTCTCATTTCCCCCACGCCAAGCACCAGGAAGAGAGAAAGGAGGAGAGGAAGAGAAGAAAGGAAGAGAAGAAAAGAAGAGGAGGAAGAAGAGAGGATAAGGAGGAGGAGTCTGCCCCATGGTCAGAGGATGTCGCCGGCAAGCTGCTGCACCTCCACCACGCCGCTAACCTCGCCGGAGCCGAGCAAGAGAGCCCCAAAAGCTTCATCTTCAACCTCAAGCCATGGAGGAAGCCCGGAGTTGATATACGCCCTCGAGCGAGCTCAAGCTGAGCTGCTGCTGCTAGAGCTTCCCCAAGGCATGGTGAGGCCCCCCACGAAGTCCATTTTCATCTTCCACATCTCTATCCCCAATCCCATGAGCTCCATTGCCTTCGCATGGTGACATCCACCATGGATGAGCTCGAGCTCACCACACCACATGCATGATACATCTAGCACTTGGAGAAGCTTCCTCGCATCACTAGTAAGTCAGAAACAAACTGCACTCGATTTGAAGTCCGGATACCCCGAAAATCATCTCCGATTTTTTTGTACTGTTGCTATTCGTCATTTTGGCGGAGTGTCCGTCATTTTGGCAGAGAGTCCATTGAATTATAGCCAAACCTAAGAGCAGCTTTGATTTTGTGGAAGGTTCTGTCAGTTGGCGGAGTGTTTTTGCGGATGGCCAGTCGCTCTTGGTGGAGTGTCTGGTAAATTATAGCTATAGCACAACCCAAACTTGTAAAATTCATAGAAAATTCATTTTAAATCCAAAAATTATGAAACAAGTTTTGTTGTGTTCCTTAGAATATTCTCTATCATCTAAACATAAATTTGGCACCAAAAAATGTATTTTAATGTTTACTAAAGTAATGCATTTTTACAACTATAAAGTGCACAACTTATTCTCTAGATCTCCAAAAATTATGAAACTTGTTTTGTTAGCTTCCTTTAAGCATGTGCTATCTAGGAGACATAATTGTGTACATCGTCTCATTACATATGTGCATATGACATGACCTTTATGCCTCACATACTTAAACTAAACACTGAATAAATGACGGAGAGTCTGCCACCCTAGCGGAATGTCAAGTGAGTTTATTCACCGAGACTGAGAAGTTAGAAGCTACATACTTGAGTTCATGGAGAGTCCGTGGGAGACGGCAGAGGATCCACCAATTTATAAAGGCCAATTTCCTAGAGAACCCTAGAGCACCCAACTTCCAGCGGAGAGTCCGCTGAATTATAAACCTAGGATATTGAGGAACCCAAGAGTCCCCAGCTTTCAGCGGAGTGTCTGTCAACTGGATCGGGCCATCCGATGGAGACTATATACCAAAAATGCCTATGTCCTAAACCACCGGAACGTTCCTCGGAACATTCCACGGGTAACGGAGAGTCCGTCACCCATGACGGAGAGTCTACCAACCCAGACTGACATCACATATACCCTATGGCACACACACATAGTATATGTTATTAATCTCTAATCAAACAACATCAATGCATATTATGTCATGTCATCTATTCTTGTGCATTGCACTCATAAAGTATCATGTTTATTTGTTGCACCTTGCACTCATAGGAGTTGAACCACACAAAGCCCCTCTCATCTTGTACTCTCAACTCTCTCTTGCATATTCCATATGATATCATGCATAAGTATCTCATACATGTGCATACATATAGGTACGCGATATCGGAGAGACGCCAATTGATGTTCCAAGCTATTGGGATCTTACTCATCCAACAGGCAGGCACCCCACTACTATGAACCCTATTTTGGATACTTGTTACTTGTTTCATTATGAGTTATGCATTTCATTTGAATATGAATAACAACTTAATATTGCTTCACTAATCTAGAACTACTCACTAAATAATTAGAGCCTTCACTTAACCAACGGGATGGGAGCTTTAATTGCTTATCTGTTTAGTTGCATTTAGAAGTCGAGTGTGAGAAGGGAACTCACTCTCACGAGTGTAGGAGCTTCACCGCAATAATTAATCACTTAAAACTTGTGAGGGGATTAACTTGATTCATAGTTATTCAAATATGGCTAGGATAATTACAAATCATTTCGACAGGTCCTTCCATATTCAAAAGAGAGTCTGAATCCTTTTCAAAAATCAATTTGTTTCCAAAATGATTTACGAACGAATTATCAAACAAAATGCTTGTGAAAAGGTTTTGTTTTATAAAATCTTGACCTGTTCTAGTTTTCAAAGGTGTCGCTTTAAAAAAGTTTTGGGAAAACCAAATTTGTTTGTGAAAGCTTTACCAAATGATTTCAAATCAATTTGAAAACAAGTATCAAAACCTTTTGATTTGAACTCATTTCTGAAAATGATTTGTTTTACTAAACAAGGGTTTTCCAAAAGACTTTGGTTTCTAAAACCTGCCTCAAAGGACCAACCCCAACTTGAAATATAATTATGATGATCAATTTGTTAATCTCTACTCTCGCGAGGGGTAAGGTCACTGTGGGTGTGTGATCTCAAGTGACGTAGCTCACGGAGCACTTAAGGACTGTGCATTGGGATAGCGAGTCTAAGTAACAACCCATACAGATCGACCACATGTCATATATGGGTGCGACAAGTCAAGTAACTTATCGCGACTGACTTATCCATGAAACTGGCAAGAAGGTGGCGCCGGTTAGATGGTGGTAGCATTAACCGGGAACTAGTACAACCTTTCGTTGGACATTTTGGTCGGATTAGGGAAAGGTTGGAGATGTCAGGCAACCCTTACCCCGGCACGGATATGGTGGTTCATCCTGTTCTCCGTGTGCATACAGTTGTACCCTCTGCGCAGAGTTTATTTGAAAGCCTGAAGTCCTTCGGGATGAAACCGGTTATTCTTTCTTCTATACCCATGGTAGCGTTGGTGATGAAACTTGATTATGAGATGAATTATAAATATTGATCCCTTCAATAATGTTACTTATTACTACTTGTCATGAACTTATAATTGCTAAATAATTTAATTATGAATCATGAGCACGTCATTCCTTTAATAAACCTTATGCTTTTATGCAACTGAACAAATGCCTATTAATCCCTCTTGCATCCACCAAATATTTATATGTTGGAATTAAGTCCTGCGAGTACGCAATGTACTCACGGTGCTGCCGTTAAATTGTTTTGCAGGTAAAGAACATTGGTGGCCATTTCACTCCGTCTTTAAGTGGTAAATTAACGCGGCGGGTCCCTCCAACGACAGTGCAGATGGGCGGGTTGATAGTTGGGGAGCCATGTTGAGGTCGAAGGCACCACCGCGACCGCTCGGGGAGGTGGTGGTGGGGCGTTCTCTAGACGAAGTAGCCACGTGGCCATGACATTCGTCTTGTCAAAAGAGTGCCCATGGATTCGTCGACCGCACCACGCCATAAAATCCTTCGAACTGCTTGGCCAGATCTTCAATGTTGGCCGCCATCTTCTGCTTCAACTTGCTGGGCTTCCAAGCAGGCACCAGCACGCACGAATAGGAGAAAAAAATTGGGGCTCATGGATCAAAGCTCTAGATACTAATTGTATCAAACTCGGAAGGTTGGGAAGAAGAACCAGAGGAAGACAATGAGAAAAGAATGGGGAATGGAGGTTCAGACAACTAAATTCAGTTAGACACGGTTTCATTCATTTCCTCAATGTCTAGAACAGTACACGCATCTGGCTTATATTGCCAATGTCAAAACATTCTCCTGGGCTGAGCCTCTACAAGCCTAACAGGCCAAGCCCACTTACACAACCCATCTCACAACATTCCCACGTTTAGCCCGGCATCTAACTGTGCATTAGGGTCTACTTGATATTGCATTTGGAACTTGGGAAGAGAGATCTAACTGTGCATTAGGGTCTACTTGATGTGCATGTAGTTATGTGATAGTAGGGTTAGGACCTATGCTTAAGTTTTAAACATTACAACATTTCTGCATATCCTACGGAGACTCCATTGTGGATGTCGGACTTTCCGTGGAGTTGATTCCCGAGACTTACAGGTTCTGTTTTGGCTCTCGATGGGTTGATGGACCCTCCGTCAAAGGTGACGGACACTCCGTGGGTTCATGGAATGTCCTTTGGGACACTCTGGGAAGTTGGGACTTAGGCATTTTGGGTGCTGGGTGCTCTCACGGACACTCTGCCATCCCGGCGGACCCTCCGCCATGAATTGGCTGCTCTCGAGTTCTCTAGAAATTATTTTTATTGTTTGGCGGACACTCTATGGTCGTCCACAGACACTCCGCCATTTTACTCAGAGAGGGGTGTAGGTGCTTGGCTGTGAGGTTTTTGCTAAGCTCTGGGGTTGACGGATACTCCGCCGAATCTGGCGGACACTCCATCACACGATCGACATAACCTACGTGCATATCTTTTCATGTGGTTTCTTGGTGATTCAATCCTAGATGTTGTGAGTTGTGCTTCATGCATGTGCAAGAGGTTCCTAGGGTAGTCTAGATGACATGGTGGGCTTATGATAGCTAGGGATTAAGCTATAGTTATCAAGTGCATCTAGTGATTTGGGGTTAAACTAAAATTATGGTAAATTGAGATTAAATCCTTGAGATTGGGCATGATAACTTAGCTCTGATTTTTGGTGGTTCCCATGCCACCAAGATGAAGATAAAGCCTTGTGTAACCTTGCTTCCAAGCCTAGAGAAGAATTTGACAATTCTTGTAAAAGTTCCATAAATTCATGAGAGAGAGATTGGAGAAAACATGAGAGGATTGAGTTGTAGCAACTCTTGATCTTGCTCTTGGGATGATGGAGTAACTTCCCAAGCTCATGGTCCATTCATGCATGGAGAGAAACTTGAGTTAGAGTTTGAGGATTGAGCTCAAGAAAATAAGAAGACAGAGCTCTTGAGCTAAACATGAGATGATGGAGATGGTGGAGCTCATGGCCTTGATCTTGGGCTGATCTTGCTGCCCTTTCTTCCCTTGATTTCTCATCCCTTCTCCTAGTTCATCTTTCCCTTCTTGTTCTTCATTCTAGAGAGAGAGAGAGAGAGAGGGAGTGAGTGAAATGAGAGTGTTAGCTAATCTAATGCCACCTTGTGTGAACATAGCAGATAAAGGCGGCGCCGACTTAGCTGCCTGCTGTGTGTGAACACAGCAAGGGAAGGCGGCGCCGACTTTGCCCCCTGCTGTGATACAGTAGACGCTGTAGGTGCAGGCGCCACATGGCTCATCTGCAGCACAGTAGGAATAGGCAGTGGCCGGCGCAGGGTCAGCCCTGTCAGGTTATCTAGTTATTGTGCCAGCATGGGCGCTGCACATGGACTAGATAGTTAGAGTTGTATAAATAGACATGTATGGCAACTCAGTAAAGAGAGCTCAGATTTGCCATCACACAGACAGGGCCTCGGCCAACGTTGTTGTCTTGTATTGTGCGTGCTTGCTCTGTTCTCCCTTCTTCTTCTAGCTCGATCCATAGTGTGTGGGTACGGACAACGCCGGTACTTGGTCTGCACGGCTAGTGTGTGCTCGGCAATACTAGCGCGTGCTCGGCGAGACCGTCAAGTGCTCCACTCGCCTGAGCCGATGCTCGGCAAGATTGGCTAGAGTGGTTCACTGTCGTGAGCCGGTGATCCTGTGAGACCAACGGAGTGGTCTGGGAGACTAGTGGTCTGGGGCTAGTGGTCTGGGAGACTAGTGGTCTGGGGCCAGTGATCTGGGAGACTAGTGGTCTGGGAGGCTAACTGCGGGCCAACAAGTGGTATCAAAGCCGTACAAGCGTCGTCGTCATTCTAACCAATGGCGAGGACAGGCGGTTTGGAGTTGGGCGATGGCAGTGGCACTGTCATAGCTGCCCAGCCACTACCAGAGGTAGTTGTCCGCATGGTGCGGGAGGTCAGCGGCACCACTTGGCCGACGCTGACTCGCACTAACTATGGAGAGTGGTCGGTGACCATGAAGGTCAAGATTAGAGCCCGACGGCTCTGGAATGCTGTTGACAAGGGCACCAACGTGGAAGAAGACGACATGTCAGTGTTGGAGGCTATCCTCGCTGCTGTACCGGCGGAGTATAGGGAACCATTGGGGACGAAGAGCTCAGCTAAGGAGGCGTGGGAGGCCATTGCGGCGATGCGCGTCGGTTCCGACCGCGCAAAGAAGGCGATGGCCCAGCTTCTGAAGCAGGAGTACGCAAACCTCAAGTTCAAGGATGGTGAAACGGTGGAGGACTTCTCCCTCCACCTGCAGACGCTCATCAGCAAGCTGAAGAGCCATGGCAAAGTACATCCAGATCGCTCTATCCATAGAGACGATGCTGGACTTGTCCACCCTCGCCATCGAGGATGTGGCAGGCCATCTACGGGTGATGGACGAGTGCCTGGAGTAGGCGACACAACGAAGGACAGCGGGAAACTCCTACTGACGGAAGAGGAGTGGGCTGCTCGGTGAAACTCCGGGAAGGCAGCCTCCTCCAGTCGCGGTGGCAACGGCAAACATCGCGGCAGGGCTTTCCGGAGAAGAAGCAAATCAACTCCAATGCCTGTCGATGTTGCGGGAAGATGGGCCATTGGGCACGGGAGTGCCCAAATCGCAAGAAGGAAAAGAAGGCTCAGGCTCACCTGGCGAAAGCCGATGATGAGGATGAGGCTACTATCCTTATGGCGACGTTCTGTGCACTGCACGACGTCGAGGCCATGGAGAGGGAAGAGGCGACGATGGTGGAAGGATCTAGCAAGGCCCTGAAGACCGTCAACCTTGACGAACCACGCGCCCAAGTCCATCTTGGGCATGTGGGCGTCGACCAGGAGCAGCGGTGGTATCTGGACTCTGGTGCCAGTAACCACATGATGGGCTCCAAGGACTCCTTCTCCGAGCTCGACGGTGATGTTACCGGTACGGTGAAGTTTGGTGATGGCTCAAGGGTGGCTATCCAAGGGCACGGCACCATCATCTTTAGATGCCAGAACGGGGAGCACCGCGCGCTAACGGATGTATACTACATCCCGCAGCTGCGTTCCAGCATTATCAGCATTGGTCAGCTGGATGAGCGCGATAGCGAGGTTCTGATCAAGGACTGCGTTCTGAGGATCAGAGACCGGGAGCAGCGACTTCTCGCCAAGGTGAAGAGGTCCCTGAACCGGTTGTACCTGCTCGACCTGAAGGTAGAGTAGCCGGTTTGCCTGGCGGTAAGGCACTCCGAGGAACCGTGGATGTGGCATGCCCGGTTTGAACATCTCAGCTTCGACGTGCTTGGTCGGCTGGGGAAGATGGTCCAAGGGCTACCCCACATCAAACACGGAGGTGAGCTGTGTGACAGCTGCCTGGCCGGGAAGCAGAGGAGGCTACCTTTCCCAAAGGCGACCAAGTATCGCGCGAAGGAAGCTCTCGAGCTAGTTCACGGCGACCTCTGCGGGCCGATCACGCCTGCTACATGCGGTGGTCGGCAATACTTCCTCCTACTCGTGGACGATTGCAGTCGCTACATGTGGCTGCAACTCCTAACGAGCAAGGACGAAGCGTCGGTGGCGATCAAGAAGTTCAAGACGCGCGCGGAGGCTGAGAGCGGCAAGAAGCTCCGTGTACTGAGGACTGATCGGGGTGGTGAATTCACTTCGGTGGAGTTTGCTACGTACTGCACGGATCAAGATGTGGAGCAACATCACACCGCGCCGTACTCGCCACAACAGAATGGCGTGGTGGAGCGACGGAACCAGACAGTGGTCGGCATGGCCTGATCCATGATGAAGGCCAAAGGGATGCCGGCAAAGTTCTGGGGAGAGGCGGTGACCACGGTGGTGTTCATCCTCAACCGCACTCCAACCAAAGCCCTAACGGGCAAGACGCCGTTCGAAGCCTGGTACGGGAGCAAGCCGAACGTGTCATTCCTCCGGACATTCGGTTGCATCGGCCACGTCAGGAAGATGAAGCCGAACCTCACCAAGCTAGAGGACAGGAGCACACCCATGGTGTTCCTAGGCTACGCGGAGGGTACCAAGGCGTACCAGCTCTATGACCCACGCGGAGACAAGGTGATCTGCTCTCGCATGCGACGTTAGGTTCAACGAGGAGGCGCTTGGGACTGCATAATCCCGAGCATGGGGGAAGCGGGAGGCTTCACCAACACCTTCGTCGTCGAGCACTTGGTCATCCACGGCGGTGGAGATGCTACGGAACAAGTGTCACGCACTCCAGGAGGAGCGCCGAGCACTCTGGCAGTAGAGTCGAGCACTTCTGGGGCAGTGCCGAGCACTTCAGGAGGGATGCCGAGCACTCGGGAAGAGTGTCGAGCACTTCTGGAGGGATGCCGAGCACGCCAGGAGTGGAGCTAGAAGGTTCTGCAGTGGTGGCGACCACTTTAGGACGGGTGCCAAGCACTCCCGTGGCGGAGCAAAGACGTCTTACTGTGGTTCCGACCACTCCAAGACTGAGGCTGGGCACTCCTACAGTGTGGCCAAACACTACAGGAGTTATGACGAAGCGATCCGTAAGCGATCTTGAGCACTTCAAAAGGCTATCACGGCACTCCGGCGGAAGAAGGAACCCATCACCCCGATCAAGTTCACCTCACCTCCAAGTGACATCACCGATTTCGTGGACGCCTACCACGAAGGTGAGGAGTTGAGGTTCCGCAGCCCGGGCGACATCGTCGGCGACCACAGTCCCTCAGTCTCGGCGGTAGGTCTGCTCAACGACGCAGAGCCGCTACTCGTCGCTCTGCAGAGGAACCACCCACGTTCGCGCTTAGCCGAAAGCGATGGAAACTAGCGACGGGCGTCTTTGGAGGAGATGAAGGCGATCGAGGAAAACGAGACTTGTTAGCTCGTCAATCCACCTCCAGGATGCCGTCCAATCAGCCTGAAGTGGGTATACAAAGTCAAAAGGGATGAGCTCGGCGCCATTGTCAAGTACAAGGCGCGCCTCGTCGCCGAGGCTTTGTCCAAATAGCGAGGGCATCGATTTCGAGGAGGTCTTTGCACCAAGAGCGCGCATGGAGTCGGTCCGTTTGCTACTTGCTTTGGCGACGACAAGGACCGGAGCGTCCATCACTTGGACGTTAAATCGGCCTTCCTCTGGCGAGTGGACGAAACGGTCTTCGCCGCAACCTCCGTGGTTCGCCGTCAAGGGAGAGGAGCAGTGGTGGTCCGATCACGCCGCGCTCTACGAGCTAAGGCAAGCCCTCGAGCATGGAACGCCAAGCTTGACACCACGCCGGGCGAGCTTGGGTTTCAGAGGTGCGCAGAATCGAGCACGCCGCGCTCTACACGCGATGACGGGGAAGGAAGAACTCGTGGTCGGCGTGTATGTAGATGACTTAATCGTCACCGCGCCGCGCAGGAGGATATCAACAGCTTTCAAGCGAGAGATGGCGGTAGCGTTTTGAATGAGCGATCTCGGCACTCTCTCCTACTACCTCGGCATCGAGGTGAGACAGGGGAAGGAGGAACTCACGCTCGGGCAAAGCGCGTATGCCTCCAAGCTGTTGGAGAGGAGCGGCATGGTGGAGTGCAAGCCATGCGTGACTCCGATGGAGGAGCGGCTGAAGCTGACGAAGGACAGCACCGCGGTGAAAGTAGATGCAACACTCTACCGGAGCATCGTCGGCGGTCTGCGCTACCTAGTCCACACAAGGCCGGACATTGCGTTCGCTGTGGGCTACGTCAGTCGCTTCATGGAGGATCCCAGAGAGGATCACTGGGTTGCGGTGAAGCGCCTACTACGCTATGTCAAGGGGACGGTGAATCATGGAATCATCTTCCCAAAGACCAAGGGAAGTAGGCTGCAGCTCACGGTATTCAGCGATGCAGACATGGCGGGGGACATCGACGGACGACGGAGCACCTCTGGCGTACTCGTCTTCCTCGGGTCAGCCCCAATTTCATGGCTGTCGCTGAAACAGAAGGTGGTGGCGCTATCTATGTGCGAGGCAGAGTACGTAGCGGCGGCCACAATGCGCCCAAGTTGTGTGTGCTAGATGCCCGGCATTGGGTGAGCTAACCGGCGTGGAAGCTCACCCACCAATGGATGGTGGACAACCAGCCCGCCATCACCTCGCGAAGAATCCGGTTACGCACGACCGGAGTAAACACATCGACATGAAGTTCCACTTCCTCGTGGACCGTGTTGATGGAGGGCGATCGTCATCGAAGTTCGTCAAAACCGCTTTCGGCACTCATGGACGTCCTCACCAAGCCGCTTTGGACGACTTCGACTCACCGAAATGAAGGAGATGATCGGCATGGAGGGGGTACAAGGGTTAGCAGAGAGATTAGGGAAAGATTGTTAGCTAATCTCATCGCCACCTTGTGTGAACACAAAGACAAATAAAGGCGGCGCCGACTTAGTTACTCACCGTGTGTGAACACAAAGAAGAAAAGCGGCGCCGACTTTGCCCCTCGCGTGATACAAAAGTCGTCCAGAGTGCGTGCGGCGCGCCGCATGGCTCACCCGCAAAGACCTGCAGTAGAGGAACAGCGAAGGCGGCCAGCAGTCACCCTGTCGGTTATCTAGTTATCGTGCAAAGATGGACGCTGTACATGGACTAGATAGTTAGAGTTGTATAAATAGACATGTATGGCAACTCAGTAAAGAGAGCTCAGATTTGCCATCACACAGACAGAGCCTCGGCCAACGTTGTTGTCTTGTATTGTGCGTGCTTGCTCTGTTCTCCCTTCTTCTTCTAGCTCGATCCGTAGTGTGTGAGTACGGACAACGCCGGTACGTGGTCTGCACGGCTAGTGTGTGCTCGGCAATACTAGCACGTGCTTGGCGAGACCGTCAAGTGCTCCACTCGCCTGAGCCGGTGCTCGGCAAGATCGGCTGGAGTGGTTCACTGTCGTGAGCCGGTGATCCTGTGAGACCAACGGAGTGGTCTGGGAGACTAGTGGTCTGAGGCCAGTGATCTGGAAGACTAGTGGTCTGGGAGGCTAACTGTGGGCGAACAGAGAGATGGGGTGAGTGGAGTTGAGGTCCCTCTGCTGATGAATATCTCATCCACGTGCTGACATGTGGGCCACCTCCCATTGAGTGGAAAACAGCTGACTCCACTTATCTTGCTGTCTCTGTGAGGTGACGTACAGTCGCCCAAAATCGACGGACTAACTCTCTGAACTTGGAGAATTTGATTTGGGATTCTAGATTTGTGGCATTGGGGTCAACCTTTGTGTCCCGAAGATAGATAAATACTGCTAGAGAGATTGTAAACACTAATTAGCATCTTTCAGAGATCATTCCCTTATTGTTGACTTTAGTTGGAACACCATTGACTTCAGGTTGACTTCGGTTAACTTGAAGAGATAGAGCTACAGATTTGGAGTCCTTGTCCTAGTTGGGAATGCTAGGATCCGCTTCGAGAACGATAAAGTGATACTTTTAGAGCTTGAGAACCTTCGTTGGGTGAATTCAGAGATTTTTTAGTAAAGGTTTTTATTTGGAACGACCTTGGATCATGACAGTACCACTATTCTTGATCTGCCTAGGGAAGTCTAAACGTATCTAAATTCTGGATCCAAATAGTAAGTTTCAGGTTTTAACCATGTTAGGAACAAGTATGCGCTGTTGTATAACTGACGCCAGGGACTACGGCTCGGGCAGGAGCTTGAGTTGTACACTCACACGAGGGGAGTTGTTAAGCCAACGCAAATCGGGTACTCAATGTCAGTCCCCGCTACTAATTTTGTTAGTTGCAAACATTCAGGTGTTCCCTCCCTTCCCTTGCACCTTGCAGTGAAGCCATAGGTGGAACCATGGCCTCCGGTCCGAGATGTGAATTCTAACTTTCGAAGCAATAAATGCAGTGGGGAAAACATAAACCAGTTTAGCTCTTCATTTGTCAAGCTTTGTAAAGCCATCACAAAACCAGTGCTCTTTCAACAGAACTACAACGAACATGACAAACATCGAAGCATTAGCAGCTCCAAGCAACATTACCATGCAATCCGTTACACTAATAAATTGCTTCTGTTATGCTGTCCATCATATTATGTACTGTACTGGACCAGTTTCTTGTCATGGTTCCATATGCCGCGAAGATGCTTCAGTCTTTGAACAGTTTGTGGTAGAACATAGCTGTTCCTTGATGCAGCTCACAAGGCCTGAGGTCTCATTTGGCTCAATGGAGCGCCTTCTAAAGCTCTGCTTTTTCCAAAGAAAACCACGGTGACCAGTAAGACAAGTGCCTCCCGATCGTTCACCAAAACTTAGAGCAGAAACTTTGAAGATGAAATACATAAATGCGATACAAGAAAATTTACCGCTACCTCAGTAGGCCATAACTTATGACCGGATCTACGCGGGATGATGTGGAAATGAGTCTGCATTTTATTAACAGTAAATCACCACATGGGTTACTACGTATTGTGTTAAGCTACTATTCGTACACAAAGGAATTGCACTGTTTGTATATGATGTCTTTTTAAGGTTTCATATGCTTGTGTACAGTTTTTTGGGTTAGAAAAAAGCTACTTCCCGTTCATATGCAGGATACAGTACTCACATGAAAAATTACTTGTCCTGCAGCTGCTCCATTGTTGACTACCAAGTTGAATGAATCTGTGCTCCAAGATAACAATGTAAAAGTAATATGCTCACATCAGAAAGAGCTAAGACAAGGGATAGTAGAAATACATGTCTTAAGAAACCAAAAGCAGAAGATTTATTGCAACAAGTGCTTTCAAAGTAAGCAAAAATGCAAAGTAATATAAGAATGAAGAGAAAAGGAAAGTTTGTAAGTTTGTTGATATACTTCGATCAATACAGATCTAAAATACACAGCACCACAGCGCGACAGCACATTTACTGGTGTTCGTAAATGTGTTAGATTCAGATGGCTTGTTGTGGCTTGTTTGGACTTCTGATGGGTGTGGACTGTGGAGCACAGATGTATTCAGTAGACATAACTCTCAAAATAAATTACTGAAGAATAACTGTTAAAAAATTTAAATAGTTATTCAAAATTTAGGAAAGCTGAGCAGTAATGTTAAAATACCCTATGCTGTTCATACAATCTGCTTGGAGCCGGCTTGGAGGAAGACTAGACTCTTGGGGGACTTAGGATAATTCTTCTTCATTGCTTGATTGAAACTAAATAAAGTCCCATCCTTATATAGACGAGGAGATATGACCCTTAAGAAAACTAATCTTTAGAATAAAGGAACTAACTTTATCTAATCTAATCTCTCTCCTAATCCATATGTATTGATGTGAGAGGTAGATGAGCTGGCCCTCGGGCCACCCATAACACTTCTTCCCCCTATTCAAGCAGCTCGCCCTCTGCAGCAGACCCTTCTCAGGAAGACTCGACTCAAAACATGAATAAGCCTTTGACATCTTGACTTAACTTCGTTATTTGTGACTAAAATGAAAAATAAATGCAGACTCCTTATTCTTGGAACATCTCCAGTGTTAGGTGGCCCCCATCCATAAGCACGAAGAGAGGATACACGGGCAGCTTCCTTGGTTCACAGCCTTGTGTAGGATAGAGTTGCAGCCTGTGTTGCCGCTGGTTTCACTTAGGCCTTCTCCAGTGTGCT
This sequence comes from Miscanthus lutarioriparius, assembly GCA_904845875.1. Taxonomy (NCBI): domain Eukaryota; kingdom Viridiplantae; phylum Streptophyta; class Magnoliopsida; order Poales; family Poaceae; genus Miscanthus; species Miscanthus lutarioriparius. Next base: position 69,964,409 of record CAJGYO010000010.1, read on the forward strand.
AGTGATGCCTAATAAAATTTGGGTCCCACCACAGAAAAACGGCATCGCTCTCCATCTGCTGCAATGCAGAAGCAAACCAGGCATTGCTACCAGCCCCGCATGGCAAATAAAAAAAGGAGCAAACCAAGCACACGCCGGCAATGGGAACTGCATGGACTGAGTTGGTTTGAGGGATAGAGTACTTTTTTACTGAGCGGGCACCACTGCCTGAACTTGCTCCGCTGCATGAATTCTCGGCACCACTGAAACTTGGCTCCGCTAGCCATGTGTGCAGGAGTAAATCCCCAATCACCTCTCTCCAGGCATCACTTAGGCCTTACATTGCGGAGGGCCTTAGGTGCTAAGTGGTCATCCCTGACCCTATTGCCATGAATAGTAGCATCAGGAATGCTACAAGTAACATAGGCCCTGTTTGGAACAGTTGAGCAGACTGCAAAAGCTCCTTAGAGATAAGCTATACATGTTTGACATATTAACTTCTCTACGGCTTGTCCTCTTGTGGGACCCACATGTCATGGACCAACACAAAAAACATCAGCAATCGCAGGTGGCGGGGGAAAGGTTGGTGGGTGCGGCCATGCGGGACGCAGCCGGCGTGGTCAGATCCTCTCCTCGCGCGGGACGCCGCCTGCAGGTGTACTCCGCCGGCACCTGAGGAGGTGTCATCAGATCTGCTCGCATGAGTGCTAAAACAGCTGTCGTCACTGGATGGAAGGAGCTCACCAATGTGGAGGCAGCCCAAAGGGCGGCTCTCGTTGGTGGGATGTCGCCAGGTGGGGAGGTGGTCAACGGGCAGGCATTCACGGTGGGGAGGCAGCCGGCAGGGCAGCGCTCATCGGTGGAGAGGCTCTTGGCGTGAGGAATTCATTTGCGCGGAGGCAGCCGACAGGAACCAATTTAGGCAACACCACAGAGAAAGAGACTTGGTTGCAGCCATGGGGGCTGCTCCCAGCTCCAGCAGGCCCTCACCCGGTTTAGGGCTCATGCCGAGCACACTCTCACGTTGAGTCGTCTTTTTCTTGGCTTGGATCAATTTCCATCTGAGACTGTCCGCCAAATCTCTGAGTTCCTGGTGCTCCTCTTCTTCGGCACGGATTACTCTTCTCTGCCTGTCCACCAATGCAGACCACAATGGTGACTGCGTCATGGTTGGCTTTGGTGGCAATGCCCATGGGGATGGCAATGACGAAAACAATGGCAGCACAAATTGATTGGCAGCAGAAGCTATGGGAAAAGATCCCTGACTCATGATACCAGATCTTATGATCCTAGATCATACGGGTAAACACTGCCGGCAAGATAGCCGAGCAGAGTTGGCTTGGAGGGAGACTAGACTATTGGGGGACTTGGGACTAATTCTTCTTCATTGCTTGACTGAAAGTAGATAAAGTCCCATCCTTAAGAAACTAATCTCTAGAAATTAAGGAACTAACTTTATCTAGTCTAAATCTCTCTCCTAATACTTATCCTTGACGTGAGAGGTAGAAAGGCTGGCCCTCAAGCCACCCATAACATGCATCATATATCCTGCGTGGATTTTTTTTCCATGAAGGAAAAAGGGCTACTAACATTGTGTTATGGCTGATTTTAAGGGCTCCTGAACTATCAGCTACAACCAACCAGATGCTAAATCAGCTGGAATGAATTAGCTTTTAGTCAGTTTCCAGGGAGACGAACTCTTACTCATTCATCCAATTATCTGGGACAGTACACTAAGAGAGGTGGGTATGTTCCCATTTTAGTGGTCATGGAATTCCACTCCGATGCACCTGCCTCCACTCATAATCAAGGGGTCATGAGATATGGTAGTGGAAGCTTATGATAGCAGATCAAGTAACAGCAAGGAATTGGTGTTTGCACCAGTGTCTGTCATATGGCAACCTGCTGCTGGCTCTGAAAGAGTATATATACTGGCAGTGGATGGACGCAAGGAAAAGTAAAGGCAGAGGATGTTAAGTGCTACTATTTTTCCCCTTTCAATTTCTTCATTTTGTTTTACTTGTGACTGATCCATATTTATCTGTCTCCTTTCCATTAGTACTACATATTAGCACTTGTGCAATTTTAGCATTAAGTTTTTCATATTTATTCAACAAATGATGCCACTGTTTCTTGATATTCCCTTAACAGTAATTTCCTACTGAAGCCATTGACATTATTAAGCATCAAAACTAGGTGGCTCAAGGGTGGTACCACTGTTCCCATTGTTCACAGAATGTAAATCGTGCAAAGTACCAGAATATAACACAGCTAATAAGTAACAATGCCATAAGATCCAACTGTGTTTCAAGTAAACAAATACTCCCTCTAGTTTCATAAATTCTTGTTGTTCTGGACAACGACACGACTTCCAAAACATAGCTTTGACTATAATGTTCTATATAATATACGCCAAAAAACAACAAATAAATGCTTTTTTTTATCAAAGTACTTTTTAAGATTAATCTATGCATGTTGTCTTAGTGTCAACTAAAAATCTTGAAGGTTATTGACTGTCAATGGTGGGGCGCCTTTGGTGTCCAGTATAGCAGGCCTCAAGCCCTGTTCAAGGAGGAGGGTTGTGTTAGGCGCGGTGAGCCAATGTAAAAACTTTGCCACTTTAATAGAGATGAAACCTAAAAAAATCCCATTGGGGCGTAACCCTCTTAGCGACGCACCATGTCGGAACCCGGGTATAGTGTTAAATGAGCAAGGGCCGGGTCGTCACCCCCGTGACACGCCGTGTCGTGATCTGGACACGGTGTCAAGTGAGCAAGGATCGGGTCGTCGCATCCTTAGTGGCGCGTGAAAGGATCTAACAATGCCTAGAGGGGGGGAAGGGGGCGGTGAATAGGCGTATCTAAAAATTAACTGCAAATGTTAAGTTCAAATTTGTCAGTCAATGTCGGAAGTCTCGACAGTTTGGGTCGGAACTCCCGACGTCGTCAGAAGTTCCGGCACAAACGTCAGAAGTCCCGCTGCCTACGTGAACTACAAAAGCAGTGCCAAATTTAACTTTGCGGATAAATAATCTCACAACCCCACTTCCTAGTGGTTTGGTGGAGATGTTGGGTCACTCCCTTGATGCCGTTATGCCTCCAAACCGTAGATCGAGTCGAAACCCTAGAATGAAGTTCGGGAGAGAGAGAGAGAGACAAACAAATATAAGTAATATCTAGCAATCACAACAACAAGCACACGGGACACAAGGATTTATCCCGAGGTTCGGTAACCCCACAAAGGAGCTCCTACGTGCTCGTTGTTGAGGTGACCACCAAGGTCAGAGCCTCTTTCACCTCCTTGCCTCTCTCAAAGCGACCATAAAGGTCACTTGAGCTTTCCACTAAGAAATCAAGGATAATACAAACTTCCCAAGGCTCTTCCACAAGATGGAAGCTCTTGGGCAACGCCTAGCCGTCTAGGGGCAAAGCCTCAAGAGTAATAGACGCAAATCCAACTAGCTTGATGAAGAAATCAAGTGCTCAAGCTTGCCAAAGTGATTCTCTCACTTAATCCACACTCCTTTCACTCAAAACTCTAGGGGAATCAAAGATTGGAGCAAAGGAGGGAGGAGAGAGCTGCCTTTGTTGCTTGGGAGCTGTTGAGCACGAAGGTTGGTGAGCTGTGAATAAGTCCATAACGGTTAGAAGTGAAGATAGGGCTATTTATACTCTTAGTAGAAATCTAACCGTTCAGATCTACGTTGGAAGTTCCGACGCAGATCTCGGGACTTCCGACCTTAATAGAAAACACTGTTCATGCAGGGTCAGAAGTCCGCACGAGCAAGTCAATGTCGGAACTCCCGACAAACGTCGGGACTTCCGACGGTCGGGACTCCCGACGTACGCAGTTAGCCAACCAGCAAGACCCCAGGTGTTGGGACTCCCAACGTACGTCGGGACTTCCGACGGGCGTAGACAGCCGGCCAGCAAAACCCTGGTGTCGGGACTCCCGACTGTCTAGAGTTCTGACTCACGTCGGGACTTCCGACGGCCATAGTCACGGCGCAGGCTAAGTGACTGGACGTCAGGACTTCCAACATGAGTCATGACTTCCGACGGTCGGGAGTTCCAGCTTACGTCGGGACTTCCGACACCAACAGTCACTGAAAAAAAATTCTATGTGCTCGTGGAGTGCTAGAGTGTATCTCTTTTGATTTTATTTTTATGCTTGAGCACTCTATCTTCCTCAGACCAACTAAGCTTGCATCTCTCTTTATAGTGCGGTGGATCCTAAACTCAAAAACAAAAATGAAACCTTTGGAGAGCGCTTTGAATTCGTCCGCCTTTACAACTTCAAGAATTGAGGGATACCATTTCACCTTTATCAACTCTTTGAATCTTTCATGGGACTAATAGCTGCGACATATCTCATTAAGATCACATTAGTCCCTAATTTAGATGTCATCAATACACCAAAACCCACATAGGGGGCAAATGCACTTTTAATCTCCCCTTTTTGGTAATTGATGACAACCAACTTAGGCTTTTATAAGAATGAAAGAATTTAAAGCTTTTGAAACCCAAAATTTATGAAGAGCTCCCCCTTGATGTATGCATGAATTTGAATTTTAATTAGAATCATCTATACATGATTTGCATACATCAAGACAAAAGCTCCCCCTAAATTTTGCAATCCGTGGGGTGCAACAACTGTGTGTGAACAAATATATATCCATGAAAAGAGATGCAATATGACATGTTATTTCACACAACAAGTAAAACAGAATATGATGGCCAAGATTTCAAAGTAGAAACTTGAAGCAACACATGTCCATCCAAAATACATCCACCATCACAAGTAGAGACAAGCACAAGCTAATAAGGTAGATAGATAACCATTACTTGTCCTACAATCATGCATCACAAACACATATATATAGTTGTCCATCACATACTAGCCACCACACGACATAGTTCATACAAGCTAAAGATTTTAAAGTCTCAAAACTAAATGACCAACTAACTTATTACAAGATAGATCAAAGCCTAACACTCCCCCTTTGTCAACAAGTGCCAAAAGGTGTAGGCCACGTGAAGAAATGACTACTTGTCCTCATAGTCCTCATCATCATCTTGTTCACCATGATCACCACCATCATCATCATCGTCATCATCATCCTCCTCCATGTAGTCCTCATCTTCTTCAGTAGCCTTGTTCTTGCCATGAGGATGAGAAGCAGCATCATCCTCATATGCCACACAAGCCTCATCATAAAGTGCCAAAGGATCACGGGGAGGCACAAACGGCGGCGGAGGAGAAGACACAATACCTGCCTGCTGTTCCAAATGATAGAGCCTCTCTTGCATATCATGCTCACGTTGAGCACTAGCACAACATTGTCCAAACATGTAGGTCATGAGGAACTTGAATTTGTTGGGCTTCTTACCATAGGAGGAAGAACAGAGTGGCTCAGCACTAGAAGAGCGAGCAGCAGCAGTAGGTGGTGAAGCACCGTGACGAGAGTGAGAACCCAAAGCACCTTTGCCTTTGGCTTGGACTGCAACAACTTTCTTCCTCAGTTCTTTTGCAGCTGTGATAGATGTCTTGTTGGAGATCTTGAGGTGATTGTGCTAAGTGTCTGTGGGGAACCAGATGCCGGACACTTGCTCAATCACATGCATGATGTAGGGGGCATAGGGAAGATGCCTCATAGGATCCTTAGTAGCATCATGTATCTTGTTCCAAATGTATCGGCTAATGGAGAATAGTTGAAAATCATCACCAAAGCGCTGAAGCACCTTCTGAGAATCATTGCGAAGGAAAGTGGAGTCACCTCGCTTTGGATACAAGATCTATCGTAGAATGTTATTGACGACATAGTAGTAGGGCTTCAGATACACGGTCTATCCATCAGCTGGATGTCCATCAAGATACATATGCTAGTACTCCTCCAAAGCCACATCCTCGTACTCAGTCAGTTCAGGTGCAGTGCGGTCGGCTTGACTTAAACCAAGAAGGCGAGAGAAAGTAATGAAATCCACCTTATAGTGCTTGCCTTCAGTGGTCCAATGGATAATGTCAATAGCACTGATAGGGTCTCTCTCATGGTGTTAGGAAGCATAAAACTGACAGATAAGCTCATTGTTCCAATGCTTCCTAAATTCCAGCAAGTAGGACAACCCCATTGAGCGTATATCACAAACCATCTGCTCCAGTTCGGGCTCCTTAAACAAACCAAGAGAATAGGCATCAATGCATTTCATCTAAAGAACTGGTGGCTCCCTCTTCTTCAAAAACTTCTAATAGATGATGGAATCATAAAAATCAAAGTGAAACGGGTGCCAGAAGCGATACTCAAGCCGGAGATCCTTCTCTTCCTCAACATAAAGATGTCTTCCCCTCATGGACCTGATGTCCCTAACCCGATGATGGTAGTCAACTGGTAGAGGAGGGGTTCAGCCACTACCAGGATAGGAGCCATGGCGGGCTCCCGCATGATAGGCAAAACACCTAGGAAAGGAACAAGCTCACTAACAAAACCTGGGCCGCGAGTCGGGGTGCGAACAGGTGGAGCAGCAATGGTGCGGCCAGCATGCTTAAGGGCTTCTTCTTTTGCATCAACAATAGGAACATCCCCAATAGAGGCAGGAGCAGGAGGAGGAGCGGTAGTAGATGAGCCTTGATCGTCACGGCGATGGGCAGCACGGGAACCACCAGCACCAGCACGGGGACATGCCGCTTTGGTGCGGCCAGATGGCCTAGGGACAGCGACAGGGTCTTGACTCTTCTTGGCCCTCTTTTCCTTGCGACGTGAGGGACTGCCACCGTCCATGGCTGTGAAAAACATGAAGGGGAACTGAAAAAACGAGACAACGAGAAGTGAACGAATATTGAGAAGTGAAGAAACATGAATGGAGTGGTGACCATTGGGTCGGGAGTCCCGGCTGGAGTCGGGACTTCCGACAGCCGAGAGTTTTGGCCTATGTTGGGAGTTTTGACGGTCGGAACCTCCGACGGTCGCCGGGACTTCCGACACACATGGTGACTACGCCATTCATGGGGCTTCAAATCTCAACACACATTCATACAAGGAGGATAGAGGAGTAGAGAGGGAGAAAGAATAGAGGCAAATCACAAGGTACATTGACATTATGGTTAGGGCACCACTGTAGTACCTTGAACAAGGAAAGGAGATGGAAGAAAACAAAATCCGCAGACCACGAACAAATCGATGACCATGAGCACCACCACGAACATAATCCCCACCACCGAGCCGAGGAAGAAGATCGAAGCATGGGCGGTGGAAGGGGGCGGAGAGGTCAGAACTACCGGTAGGACCCCCAGTGGCGCAACCAGAAGGGATGGGGGCCGTAGCTCCCGGTAGGCCAGAGCCATGGGCGGGGCACGACGCGGCGGCACGAGGAGGAGCGAGGGTGGCGCGAGGAGACGTGAGGGCGGCGCAAGGAGATGGATGTGGGGCGATGGGAGTACAGGGAGGAAGAAAATAACCGCAGTAAAGGGACCGGGCCGTGTATAAATGAGTTTAGCACCCTTGATCAAAATGACTCGGCGCAGTCAAAACGGACGACCCAGATCTACGTCGGGACTTTTGATGTAGGGAAAATGAAAAACACTCAAACTTGAACTCACCACACCATGTGGGGCAAAAATATGATGGACACTAACAGTCTCACAAGTGACTAGATTTCATTCAACCAACACAAAGCAATAGTCACTCATGAAAATTATAAAAAATAGATTTTGAAAGTGACACACAATATTTTCTCAATTCTTTTCTCCTAGCTAGATCAAACAAGGTGTGTACAAGACATCAAGCCACATTATGAGAATCACTGATATTTAGTTCACTCCTCAAAGCACAAAATGTTGACTCATCTAGGGGCTTTGTGAAGATATCGGCTAGTTGCTTTTCGGTGCTCACATGGTGAATGGCGATATCTCCTTTGGCTTCGTGGTCTCTCAAAAAGTGATGCTGGATGTCTATGTGCTTTGTTTGAGAGTGGTTTACAGGGTTGTTTGCCAACTTAATGGCACTCTCGTTGTCACACAAAAGTGGAATCTTGGTTAACTCATCCAAAGTCCTTGAGGGTTTGCTTCATCCAAAGTAGTTGGGCACAGCATGCACCGGCCGCCACATACTCGGCTTCGACGGTGGACAAAGCAACGTAGTTTTGCTTCTTAGAGCTCCAAGACACCAAGGATCGGCCAATAAATTGGCAAGTCCCGGTAGTACTCTTTCGGGTTACTTTGCAATCAGCATAATCCAAATCGGAATAGCCAAGTAACTCAAAAGTGGAGCCCTTAGGATACCACAAGCCAAGATTAGGAGTGTGCACTAAATACGAAAAAATTCTCTTAACGGCCATCAAATGACATTCTTTTGGATTAGCTAGAAATCTTACACACATGCACACACTAAGCATATTATTGGGCCTAGATGCACAAAGGTAAAGAAGGGATCCAATCATGAAGCGATATACCTTTTGATCAACATCTTTTCCTCCATGATCAAGGTCAAGATGTCCATTGGTTTGCATGGGTGTCTTGATGGGCTTGGCCTTGTCCATGTTAAACTTCTTCAACATGTTGGTGTACTTGGTTTGACTTATGAACGTGCCATCCTTAAGTTTCTTGATTTGAAATCCAAGGAAGAACTTCAACTCTCCCATCATGGACATCTCGAACCTATTTGTCATAATCCTGCTAAATTCCTCATAAAAAGCCACATTAGTACTACCAAATATTATGTCATCGACATGTATTTGGCAAACAAAGATATCATTATTGACTTTGCGAGTAAACAAAGTAGCATCGGCCTTTCCTATCTCAAAACCTTGTTTGAGTAGGAAATCCTTCAAGCAATCATACCAAGCTCTAGGGGCTTGTTTGAGCCCATAGAGCGCCTTGTTGAGCTTATAGACGTGGTTTGGATACTTGGGGTCTTCAAAGCCCAGTGGTTGCTCTAAATACACCAACTCGGATAGGGGGCCGTTGAGAAATGCACTCTTCATGTCCATTTGATATAGGTTGAAATCATGATGAGTGGCATAGTCAACTAGAATACAAATTGATTCTAGCCTAGCCACCGGTGCATAGGTCTCCCCAAAATCCAAGCCTTCAATTTGAGTGAATCCTTGAGCCACCAACCTTGCCTTGTTCCTTGTTACCACGCCATGCTCATCTTGCTTGTTGCAGAAGACCCACTTGGTTCCAATCACATTTTGCTTGGGCCTTTCCACCAAGGACCAGACTTCATTCTGAGTGAAGTTGTTCAACTCTTCTTGCATGGCTATCATCCAATCTGAATCATCAAGTGCCTCTTCCACCCTACGAGGTTCCAAAGGAGAAACAAACGAGTAATGTTCACAAAAACTTGCTAAACAGGAATGTGTAGTTACCCCTCGTCGAATGCTCCCCAATATGTTATCAACGGGATGATCCCGTTGAATGGATTGATGCACTCTAGGATGTGGCACTTGAGTTGATCTTTGGATAGGGCCATCATTGTCATCATCATGGTCATGATCGATTGGAGGATCACAACCATGAGCTTGTGGAGGGTTGACTTCACTTCTTTCTTCATTGTTGAGTTGAGGTTGAGCTTGCTCATTGTTGATACCATCTTCATGAGAATGACCTTGTGCTTCATTTGATCTCCCATCTTGATTATTTCTTTTTGCGGAAGCTTCACCATGTTCATTGGATGAAACATGATGAATGGTTGGATCAAGATCATCATGCACAACATGGTCTTCATCTTCGTCTTCGATGGGCTTTACTTCACCAATGGCAAGCTTCTTGATTGCTTTGTGTGGAGCTTCTTCATTACCTACAATCTCAACATTGACTTGCTCCTTTTGAGAGCCGTCGGTTTCATCAAAAGTCACGTCTACCGCGATTTCAATCAAACCGATAGTTTTATTAAAAACACGATATCCATGTTCGTTAGTACCATAACCAAGCATGAAACCTTCATCAACCTTTGGCGCAAACTTAGAGCTTTTGGATTTCTTGTTAAGTATGAAACACTTGGATCCAAAAACTATAAAGTAGTGCACCTTAGGCTTTTTACCGGTTAGAAGTTCGTAGGCGGTCTTTTCTCTTTTCTTGTGAAGATATAAGTGGTTGATGACATGGCATGCCGTGTTGACTGCTTCCGCCCAATAGTTGGTTGGAGTCTTGTACTCATCCAACATTGCTCTTGTGGCTTCTATGAGCGTTCGGTTCTTCCTCTCCACAACACCATTTTGTTGTGGAGTGTATGGAGCCAAAAACTCATGTTTGATTCCTTCTTCATCAAGAAACTCTTCAATGTTGGTGTTCTTGAACTCCGTCCCATTGTCACTTCTAACTCTCTTGATTTTGACATCAAACTCTTTTTGGGATCTTCTTGTAAACTTCTTGAAGATACCTTGGACTTCACTCTTTTCACGCAAAAAGAATACCCAAGTGAAACGAGAATAATCATCAACAATTATGAAACCATATTTGTTACCACCAATGCCTATATAAGCGACGGGTCCAAATATGTCCATGTGAAGCAACTCCAATGGCCTTTCGGTTGTCACAACATTCTTGACGGGATATTTAGCTCCAACTTGTTTTTCCGCTTGGCATGCGCTACAAATTCTATCTTTCTCAAAAGAAACATTTGTTAGTCCAAGGATGTGTTCACCTTTTTGAAGTTTGGCCAAGTTCCTCATCCCAACATGGGCAAGTCGGCGATGCCATAACAACCCATTCTAGATTTTGCCATTAAACAAGTCTCAGGATTTACTCTATTTGATGTGAAATCAACTAGATAGAGTTTCCCTTTTAAATGACCCATAAATGTAATAGAGAAATCCTCCCTTCTATAGACTTCCACACCCTTATCCATAAAGAGACAATTATAACCCATCTCACAAAGTTGTGAGACGGACAATAAATTGTATCTTAATGAATTCACAAGTAAAACATTTGAAATGGAATTATCATTTGATATAGCAATTTTATCCAATCCGAGAACTTCTCCTTTTCCATTGTCACCAAACACAATATTCCCACTTTGATCATGACTTTGTTGGAATGACGTGAACATGTCCTTCTCTCTGGTCATATGATTGGTGCATCCACTATCTAACACCCAACTTGTTCCACCGGAGGAATATTCCTATAAAGACAAATCAAGCTTTTGTTTTAGGTACCCAAAAGGATTTGGGTCCTAGGGGGTTAGTCACATAAAACTTGCACACCCAAACACTCCTCATAATTTCCTTCCTCTTTTGGGCACCAACATACTTAACCACAATCTTGCCATCCTTACCCCAACAACACATATAGTCACTAGCATAGCACTGTGGAAGTGGTGCTTGTGGCTTTGGGGCCTCAGATTGCTTCATCTTGATTGTCTTGTCACTTGTAGGTTGGATCTTTGGAATGTAGACCTTGTTGTTGGCCTTGCATATAAGCTCATCAAGAGCAACGCCGTTGTTGAACTTCACACAAGGCACACCATTGATCATATTTCTTTCATTGGCCTTTCCATCATACCTATTGTAGCCAATGCCTTCCTTGATTGATGGGTGCCTTGATGACTTGTATATAATCTTGTTGGATTGCTCTTGACATTTGCACCCATTCTTCAAGATCATCTTCAACCTATGAATCTCCTTGTCTTTCTTCTCTAACTCAACATGATTAGTTGTATATGCATTCACATCAATTTTATAGCATCTTTCACAACCATTACTAGTGGAGACATTAGAGTCTTCGGTTGCCTTAGGAGAAGTTGAAGTGCTAGCCCAAAGAGTACTATAGTTTAGCTCAAGATTTCAATATTTTCTTCCAATCTTGTGAGGCTTTCTTGAGCTATACTCTTCTCATTCTTGAGGCTAGCTACTTGATCATTAATCGAGGAATGTTCCTTAGTCAATTTCTCAATTGAGTCATTGGCTAAAGACAATTCTACAGTTAACTTCTCAACCTTCATCTTTTCCTCGGCGATAGATGCTTCAAGTGCAAGGTTTTTCTCTCTCTCTCTTGAGTGATTATATCTCCTTGCATATCTAAGCATCTATCCCTCTTCTCTAATTTTTTCATTAGCATTTTTATTTTAGTGAAAGCCTTTTTACCAAATTTCTTTATCATGGTTGCCTCAATTTCTTCTATGTTCTCATCACAACTATCATACTCATCACTAGAGGGATCGGGTGTAACAAGTACATTCTCCCCTCTTGCCATGAGGCAAGTTGGAGTGTAGTAGTCGTTGTCGATGAGGTTGGAGAAGAGCTTCGGTGGTGAAGATAGGTTGGGGAAGAGTTTTGGTGGTGAAGTTGAGTTGGGGAAGATCATGGTCTGTGAAGAAGAGTGGTGGATGGCGATGTTTGCGGCTCCCTTCTTCTTCTTCTTATCATCACTTGAGTCACTATCGTTTGACTCCCATTCTTCCCCAAGATGAGCTTCTCCTCTCTTCTTGCCTTTGTTCTTTTTGTCTTCATCCTGGTCATGCTGTGCTTCTTCTTCTCATTAGGACAATCGACTATGAAGTGACCGGTTTGACCACATCCATAGCAAAACCTCTTTTTGTACCTTCTCTTTCCATCACCATAGGTCTTGTGGTTGCTCTTCTTCTTCATAAACTTTCTAAGATTTCTAATCACAAATACAACCTCCGCATCAGAATCTTCTTCTCCACTTGAGGAATCATCCTTCACTTCCTTCTTCTTCTCTTGACTTAAACCTTGACCTTCATGTTGTTGAGTTGCTTTAAGGGTTGCACTCTTGTTGTATCCCATTGCATTAGGATTTTAATTGTGAGCATTGATTGCATCTTCAACTAGACACTCATGATGCTTGAGTTTTGAAAGAACTTCTTAGGGTGTTATCTCATCATAACCGAGCCTTTCCATGATCATGGACGCTAGCATGCTGTTCTTGGCTCTATAGGTTCTCAACATCTTTCTAGCAACCTTGTTGTCATCCCATTCGGTGCTTCCAAGAGATCTTATGCGGTTGACCAATGCCATAAGCCTATCAAACATAGATTGTGTTGTTTCATTTTGCAAGAACACAAATCTTTCCTATTCACCATGAAGTAACTCAATGTTGCCTTTTCTCACACTTCTATCTCCTTCAAATGACACTTTCAAAGTATCCCAAATTTATTTTGCACTCTCCATTCCATTCACTTTTCTAAACTCATCCAGAGCTAGGCTTGACACAAGCAATGCTACGGCTTGTGCATTTTGATGGAGATAGTGCACTTCTTCTGGAGTTATCTCTCTATCTTCATTGGTAGGAATCATCACACCAACATCCACAACTTCCCAAAGTCTTGCGGCAATGAGATGCATCTTCATCTTGTAAGACCAATCGGTGTATCTTGTTCCATCAAAGTGAGGTGGCTTGCCAATGTTGATGGAAGGAGTATGTAGAGGTGAGCCTTTAATGAGTTGTCCATAGTCAAAGCTCATGTTTGAATATATTCCCTTTCCATGAGCATGCTCATCGGCTCCAATATCACTAGCAGCATCTTTGTTTGCTTCATTCTTGTCACTTGTTGTATCATTCTTGCCACTTATTGCATCATCAACCTTCTTTCTCAATTCTTCATCTTGCTCATCTCATCTTGCATCTTCTTCATTTCATCTTGGAAGAACTTGACTTGAGCAGCCATCAACTCTTCAGCTATTTTCTTGGCCATCTCGGCGGCAACGGCTTGCATCTTGTCGGACTCTGACATTGTTTCTTCTTACGTGGTGAAGCGCTAAAAGAAGACCTTGCTCTGATACCAATTGAAATGATCTAACAATGCCTAGAGGGGGGGGTGAATAGGTGTATCTAAAAATTAACTGCAAATGCTAAGTTCAAATTTGTCAGTCAATGTCGGAAGTCCCGATAGTTTGGGTCGGAACTCCCGACGTCGTCAGAAGTTCCGACACAAACGTCAAAAGTCCCGACGCCTACGTGAACTACAAAAATAGTGCCAAATTTAACTTGCGGATAAATAATCTTACAACCCCACTTCCTAGTGGTTTGGTGGAGATGCTGGGTCACTCCCTTGATGCCGTTATGCCTCCAAACCGTAGATCGAGTCCAAACCCTAGAATGAAGTTTGGGAGAGAGAGAGAGACAAACAAATACAAGTAATCTCTAGCAATCACAACAACAAGCACACAGGACACAAGGATTTATCTCGAGGTTCGACAACCCCACAAAGGAGCTCCTACGTCCTTGTTGTTGAGGTGACCACAAAGGTCAGAGTCTCTTTCACCTCCTTGCCTCTCTCAAAGCGACCACAAAGGTCACTTTAGCTTTCCACTAAGAAATCAAGGGTAATACAAACTTCCCAAGGCTCTTCCACAAGATGGAAGCTCTTGGGCAACGCCTAGTCAGCTAGTGGTAAAGCCCCAAGAGTAATAGACACAAATCCAACTGGCTTGACAAAGAAATCAAGTGCTCAAGCTTGCCAAAGTGGTTCTCTCACTTAATCCACACTCCTTTCACTCAAAACTCTAGGGGAATCAAAGATTGGAGCAAAGGAGGGAGGAGAGAGGTGCCTTTGTTGCTTGGGAGCTGTTGAGCACGAAGGTTGGTGAGCTGTGAATAAGTCCGTAATGGTTAGAAGTGAAGATAGGGCTATTTATACTCTTAGTAGAAATCTAACCATTCAGATCAACATTGGAAGTTTCGAAGCAGATCGCAGGACTTCCGACCTTAACAGAAAACATTGTTCATGCAACGGTAGAAGTCCACACGAGCAAGTCAATGTTGGAACTCCCGACAAACGTCGGGACTTCCAACGTGCGCAGTCAGCCAACCAGCAAGACCCCAGGTGTCAGGACTCCCGACGTACGTCGGGACTTTCGACGGGCGCAGACAGCTGGCCAACAAAACCTAGGTGTTGGGACTCCTGACTTGGGTTGGGACTTCCGACTGTCTGGAGTTCTGACTCAGATCTCGGGACTTCCAAACACTATTCACATAGGGTCAGAAGTCTGCATGAGCCAGTCAATGTCGGAACTCCCAATAAACATTGGGACTTCCGACGGTTGGGACTCTCGATGTATGTCGGGACTTCGGACATGCGCAGTCAGCCAACCAGCAAGACCCCAGGTGTCGGGACTTCCGACGGGCGCAGACAGCCGGCCAGCAAAACCCAGGTGTTGGGACTCCCGACTTGGGTCGAGACTTTCGACTGTTTAGAGTTCTGACTCATGTTAGGACTTTCGATGGCCACATTCACTATGCAAGCTAAGTGACTGGGCGTCAGGACTTCCGACATGAGTCGTGACTTCCGGCGGTCGGAAGCTTTGGCTTACGTCAGGACTTCCGACACCAACAATCACTGAAAAATATTCTACGTGCTCGTGGAGTGCTAGAGTGTCTCTCTTTTGATTTTTATTTTTATGCTTGAGCGCTCTATCTTCCTTAGACCAACTAAGTTTGCATCCCTCTTTATAGCGTGGCAGATCCTAAACTCAAAAACAAAAATAAAACCTTTGGAGAGCGTTTTGAGTTCATCCGCCTTTACAACTTTAAGAATTGAGGGATACCATTTCATCTTTATCAACTCTTTGAATCTTTCATGGGACTAATAGCTATGACATATCTCATTAAGATCACATTAGTCCCTAATTTGGATGTCATCAATACACCAAAACCCACATAGGGGGCAAATGCACTTTCAGCGCGCCACATCAGCGCTCGGGTGTGGTGCAAAATGAGCAAGGGTCTTCACACCTACCTCAGCGGGTGTGAAGGGTAAGGAAGCTAGTCGAGCCAATTAGGATCCGTTTAGGTAGCTAGAATATAGGGTCCCTTACAGGTAAGTTAAGAGAGTTAGTGGACACAGCGGTTAGGAGACGTGTAAATATCTTATGCATCCAAGAGACTAAATGGAAGGGGCAGAAGACGAAGGAGGTGGACAATATTGGCTTCAAGCTTTGGTACACAGGGACAACTTCAAATAAAAATGGAGTAGGTGTTTTGATTGATAAGAGCCTCAAGGATGGTGTGGTGGAGGTGAGAAGGTTGTGGGATAGGATCATCTTAGTTAAACTTGTCATTAGTGATATGGTCTTAAACGTAATTAGTACGTATGCCCCCAAGTATGCCGTGATGAGAGTGCTAAGCGGCTTTTCTGGAAAGACTTAGATCGCTTGGTTAGAGATGTCCCTAGTAGCGAGAAGCTCTTTATAGGAGCTGATCTTAATGGCCATGTAGGTACATCAAGTGTAGGTTTCTAGGCGGTTCATAGGGGTTTCGGATATGGTAGTAGGAACCAGGAGGGAGAGGAAGTCTTAGACTTCACCATAGCTTATGATGTGATGATAGCTAACACTTTCTTCCGTAAGAGACAGTTCCATTTAGTGACCTTTAGTAGCGGCCAGTACTCTAGTCAAATCGACTTTGTCCTTACAAGGAGGAGGGATAAATGAACATGCGTGGACTGTAAGGTGATACCTAGAGAATGTGTGATCACTCAACACAAGCTGATGGTGGCTGACTTCTACTTTCTAGTGCAAGCTCGTGTGAACAAATAAGCTAGGGTTGCTAGAATGAAGTGGTGGAAATTAGAAGGAGAGGCATCAAAGGTCTTTAAGGAAAAGGTCATTGAAGAGGGCCCTTGGAATGATGAAGGCGATACAAACAACATGTGGGAGAAAATGGCAACATGCGTTCGGAAGGTTGCTTCAGAGGTGCTTGGAGTGACCAAAGGGAGCGGATGCGACTCGAAAGACACTTGGTGGTGGAATGAAGATGTGCAAAAGGCTATTAAGGAAAAGAAGGAGTGCTATAAGCGCTTGTATCATGACAGGTGTGCAAACAACATAGAGAAGTACAAGGTGGCAAAGAAGACTGCAAAATGAGCCGTGAGTGAGGCAAAGAGGCGGGCTTATGAGGACCTTTACTAACATTTGAGTACGAAGGGAGGAGAGAAGGACATTTATAGGATGGCTAGGGCTCGCGATAGGAAGACAAGGGACTTCAACCAAGTCAAGTGCATAAAGGATGAGAGGGAGCAGCTCTTGGTGAAGGAGGATGAGATCAGACATAGATGGCAAGAGTATTTTGATAAATTGTTCAATGGTGAGAACGAGAACACCACCGTTTAGCTGGATGACTCGTTTGATGGCACTAACAGACGCTTTGTGCGAAGGATTCAAGAATCGAAGGTCAGAGAAGCCTTGAAAAGGATGAAAGGGGGCAAAGCGATGGGCCCTGATGGTATCCCAATCAAGGTGTAGAGATGTCTCTGGGATATAGAAATAGTATGGCTAACCAAGATGTTCAACAATATCTTTCGATCGAACAAGATGCCTGAGAAGTGGAGAAAAAGCATATTGGTACCAATCTACAAGAACAAGGGAGATATCCAAAGTTGTTCTAATTATCGGGGAATTAAGTTGATGAGCCACACTAAAGTTATCGGGGAAACAAGATGCCTGAGACGCAGATATCAACAAACCAATTTGGTGTCATGCCTAGAAGGTCAACCACAGAAGCAATCTTCTTAATAAGACAGGTTATGGAGCGGTTTAGAGAGCAGAAGACGAACCTCCACTTGGTTTTTATTGACTTGGAGAAGGCTTATGACAAGATACCAAGAAATGTTATGGGGTGGTTTTTGGACAAACATAAAGTCCCATCAAAGTAGGTGACCCTCATCAAGGACATGTACAACAATGTTGTGACTAGTGTTCGAAAAAATGATGGTAACACAGATTACTTCCCGATTAAAATTGAACTTCATCAAGGGTCAGCCTTAAGCCCATATCTCTTTGCCTTGGTAATGGATGAGGTTACCAGTAACATACAAGGGGATATCCCTTGGTGTATGTTGTTCGCTGATGATGTAGTGTTAGTGGACGAAAGCCAGACGGGAGTAAATAGGAAACTAGAGTTATGGTAGCAGACCCTTGAGTCTAAAGGTTTTAGATTGAGCAGAACTAAAACTGAATACATGAGATGTGACTTTGGCGGAGTTGTACAGGAGGAGGGGGATGTGAGTTTGAAAGGTCAAGTAGTGACTAAGAAGGATACCTTTTGGTATCTAGGATCGATGCTACAGAGGGATGGAGATATTGATGCTGACATTAGCCATAGAATCAAAGCAGGGTGGATCAAGTGGCGATAAGCTTCTGGCATTCTCTGTGACAAAAGAGTACCACAAAAGCTAAAAGGCAAGTTCTATAGAATGGCGATTAGACCGGCTATGTTGTATGGAGCAAAATGTTGGCCTACAAAGATTCAACATGTTCAACAACTGAGTGTTGCAGAAATGCATATGTTGCGATGGATTTATGGTCACACAAGAATGGACCGAGTTCGGAACGATGATATACGTGATCGCCTAGAGGTAGCACCAATTGAAGAAAAGCTTGTCCAACATCGGTTGAGGTGGTTTGGCCATGTCCAAAGGAGACCTCCAAAGGCACCAGTGCATTGTGGAGTCCTAAGCCAAGCTAATAATATAAGGAGAGGTAGAGAAAGACCGAAATTGACATGGTGGAAGGCAATAAAAAGATATTTGAAAGTTTGGGATATACCTAGAGATCTATGTTTGAATAGTAGTACTTGGAAAGCAGCTATTGAAGTGCCTGAACCATGACTTGGGGCTCTTGGTGGGTTTCAACTCTAGCCTACCCCAACTTGCTTGGGACTGAAAGGCTATGTTGTTGTTGTTGTTATTGACTATCAAAGTTGTAAAACAAGTTAAAACAACATGAATTATGGAGTATCTGGAGAAAGTATAGATGCAAGACTTGGGTCATTAATTAAGATAACAAGATAACTATGACATGTGCTCCATTATAAAGAAGTGTTAAGACAGATAGCCCATTGGGCCACAGGGATATGTGCCGCACACCCGCACCTGGCTTCTAGATGGTGCACCTCTTACAGATTGATTTATTTGTATTGATAGGCAAGGACATCCAACGGTGGTCATACTTCAATAGTTCAATAAACTAACCCTAGGTCAGCCTATATATTTGCCTATACAACCCACAATCAATCTATTAATCTTGCCCACAATACTTGCTTTCAAAAAGAGTATCTAAACACTGCACAAATATAGCATTCCAGTAAGTATGTTGCACTTCCTTGGTCTAAATGCAGAATAGAGAATACTCACAATATCAAGATAGTATGATATAATTAATTATCAATAAAAATGCGAACTACAATTGTTTTGAGGAAAAACGAACTACTTTTGTCAAGATAAAAACTAAACAACTTTATTACCCAAAAAATAAGTAGTGATGTCTACCTACCACATTCAGTAGCCTTCATAATTGCATTACTAAGAAATGGCACTTTGGAACACATGGCTTCAACTACCTAGCTCAAAAATAAGACATGAATTGAATCTACTAAGAAAGATATCTTAATTATTGTCAATTCTCTGGATTTGAATCCAAACATAAAGGAAATGTGTCTATAAATAGTGATAAATTTGCAAGGTGCAATAATGCTTACAGGTGGGGGAGTTACTTCAAGTGATGGAAAATGGCATTTTGGAAGGATCAAGGAATGCCTGTAGGGTAAATTATGGAGAGCAGTAGCACAAAGCAAAAGCCAAATACACTGTATGGAAAACCTATGTTATCACTTAAAGTTCCTCACATTATGAAAATACCACCAAAATGTTCTGTTTTATTTTTAATACCATGAAAAGGCTCCCAGCACCATGCTCCTCATTACCTCCAAGAGTCAAGCAACATAACAAGTGAAAATTTAGAGAAAAAATTGCCATATCGATTCCTGACTTCGCCCACCCAATTTATCCACTATTAACCTATTCCGTATGGTGTATGCGGATTCATAAAAAATTGCCACCAGGATTTGAAATACATAGTCAACTAAGGCAACGAAATATGCACCACAAGGCAATGACAAAGCCTTGTCTTATAGATGAACCAAAGAAAAAGCATAGATGAGCCATTGCCAAAATAAATGAAACATGGAGCAAGACAACTCCGCCTATGTTGTCTCAATATAGCAGGTCCCAAGCCCTGGTAAAGAAGGAGGGTTGTGATAGGCGTGGCGAGCCAACGTTAAATCTAGACATTCTAATGGAGATAAACCCAAAAGAAAACCGTTGGGACGTAACCCTCTTAGCGACGCGCCATATCTGAACCCGGGTATGGTGTTAAATGGGTAAGGGCCATGTCGGCACCCCCATGGTGTTGTGCCATGTCGCGATCTGGGCATGGTGTCAAGTGAGCAAGGATCGGGTCGTTGCTTCCTTAGTGGCGCGCTACATCGGTGCCCGGGTGTAGTGAAAAATGAGCAAGGGTCTTCACATCTGAGTCGACGGGTGTGAAGGGTAAGGAAGCTAGTCGAACCAACTGGGAGTCGTTTAGGTAGTTGGAATGTAGGGTCGCTTACAGGTAAGTTAAGAGAATTAGTTGATACCGCGACTAGGAGGCGTGTAAATATATTATGCGTTCAAGAGACTAAATAGAAGGGTCGTAAGGCGAAGGAGGTGGACAATATAGGTTTCAAGCTTTGGTACACAGGGACAGTCGCGAATAGAAATGGTGTAGGAGTTTTGATTGATAAGAGCATCAAGAATGGTGTGGTGGGAGTGAGAAGGCAAGGAGATAGGATTATCTTAGTCAAGCTTATCGTTGGTGATATGGTCTTGAACATAATTAGTGCGTATGCCCCCAAGTAGGCCTCGATGAAAGTGCTAAGAGACAGTTCTGGGAAGACTTAGATGGCTTGATTAGAGCTGTACCTAGTAGTGAGAAGCTTTTTATAGGAGGAGATCTTAATGGGCATGTAGGTATTACAAGCGCAGGTTTCGAGGCAGTTCATGGAGGTTTTAGGATTAGTGCGAGGAAGTTCTGGACTTCACGGTAGCTTTTGATCTGATGATAGGCAACACTTTCTTTAGAAAGAGAGAATCTTATCTAGTGACCTTCAGTAGCGGACAACACTCTAGCCGGATTGACTTTGTCCTGGCAAGAAGAAAGGACAAACGAGAATGCTTGTGTTGCAAGGTGATACCAGGGGAGTGTGTTGTTTCTCAACATAAGCTTTTGGTGGCAGACTTTCATTTTCAGGTGCGTGCCCGTAGGGATAAACAAGCTAAGATTGAAAGAACAAAGTGGTGAAAACTGAAAGGGGAGACGTCAGAGGTATTCAGGAAAAGGGTTATCAAAGAGGGCTCTTAAAAGGAAGAAGAGGACATAAACAACATGTGGGAGAAGATGGCAACCAATATTCGGAAGGTGGCCTCAAAGGTGTGTGGAGTAACCAAAGGAAGTGGAGGTGAGGCTAAAGATACTTGGTGGTGGAACGAGGAAGTCCAAAGGGCTATTAAGGAGAACAAAGAATGCTATAGACGCTTGTACCATGATAGGAGTGTGGACAACATAGATAAGTACAAGGTGGCAAAGAAGACTGCAAAGCAAGCTATAAGTGTGGCAAAGGGTAAAGCGTATGAGGATCTTTACCAACATTTGAGTACGAAGGAAGGAGAGGACATTTATAGGATGGATAGGGTTCGTGAGAGAAAGACAAGGGACTTCAACCAAGTTAAGTGCATTAAGGATGAAAGGGAGCATCTCTTGGTGAAGGAGGATGAGATCCGATATCGATGGCAAGAGTATTTTGACAAATTGTTCAATGGTGAGAATATGGACACAACTTTTCAGTTGGATAACTCTTTTGATGACACCAATAGGCGCTTTGTGCGGAGAATCCAAGAATCTGAGGTCAGAGAGGCGTTGAAAAGGATGAAAGGAGGTAAGGCGATGGGACCAGATGGTATCCCAATAGAGGTGTGGAGATGCCTCAGGGACATAGCTATAGTATGGCTAACCAAGCTGCTCAACCATATTTTTCGATCGAACAAGATGCCTGACGAGTGGAGGAGAAGTATATTGGTACCGATCTACAAGAATAAAGGGGATATTCGAAGTTGTACTAATTACAGGGGAATTAAGTTGATGAGCCATACTATGAAGCTATGGGAGAGAGTTATGGAGCATCGCTTGAGAGTAATAACGCGGGTCTCTATGAACCAATTTGGTTTCATGCCCGAAAGGTCAACCATGGAAGCCATTTTCTTAATAAGATAAGTTATGGAGCGGTATAGGCAGAAGAAGAAGGACCTACATATGGTTTTTATTGACTTGAAGAAGGCTCATGATAAAATAGCAAGGAATGTTATTTGGTGGGCTTTGGACAAACATAAAGTCCCAACGAAGTACGTCGGGCTCATTAAGGGCATGTACAATAATGTTGTGACTAGTGTTCGAACAAGTGATGAAGACACGGATGACTTCCCGATTAGGATAGGACTACATCAAGGGTCAGCTTTGAGCCCTTATCTGTTTGCCTTAGTGATGGATGAGGTCATAAGGGACATACAAGGGGACATCCCTTGGTGTATGCTTTTCGCGGATGATGTAGTGCTAGTTGATGAAAGCCGGATAGGAGTGAATCATAAACTGAAGTTCTGGCGGGAGACTTTGGAGTCCAAAGGTTTTAGACTTAGTAGAACTAAAACTGAGTATATGAGATGTGACTTCGGCACTACTACTCGGGAGGAGAAAGATATTAGTTTGGAAGGTCAAGTAGTGCTTAGGAAGAATACCTTTCGATATTTAGGATCAATGCTATAGAGAGACGGGGATATTGATAAGATGTTAGCCATAAAATCAAAGCAGGGTGGATGAAGTGGCACCAAGCATCTGGTGTCCTATGTGACAAAAGGGTACCACAAAAGCTAAAAGGCAAGTTTTATAGGACGGCGATTAGACCTGCTATGTTGTATGGTGCAGAATGTTGGCCAACGAAAAGACGACATGTTCAACAGATAAGTGTCGTGGAAATGCGTATGTTGCGTTGAATTTACGGTCATACAAGAATGGATCGAGTTTGGAACGATGATATACGTGATAAATTAGGGGTAGCACTAATTGAAGAAAAACTTGTCCAACACCGGTTGAGATGGTTTGGACATGTCCAACGGAGACCTCCAGAGGCACCGGTGCGTAGTGGAATCCTAAGCCAGGATAGTAACGTGAAGAGAGGCAGAGGAAGACCGAAGTTGACTTGAATAGAGACAATAAAAGAAGACTTGAAATGATGGAATATACCCAAAGACTTAGACTTAGATAGGAGTGCAGTTATTCACGTGCCTGAACCTTCATTGCTTCTGTTGGGTTTCAAGTCTAGCCTACCCAACTTGTTTGGGATTTAAAGGCTTTGTTGTTATTGTATGGAGCAAGACAACAAAGCAGTGTGTTTGACTGATGTGTTCCTTCACCACTGACAGCTGAGTAGTACGCAATAGTGTCAGGCATGCTGCATGCAGATGTGTCTGATACTATTTCAAAAAAAACAAAAAAATGGTTGACAAGAAAACCTCTGAAACAAAACTGCACAATTGGAGAGACAAAATACAAACACAAGTTGTTGCATAAAACAAATCAGCATTACACTTGGTTGTTCCAGCTATAGTTCAGGCATCAATCAATATTGTATATTCCTATATCCGCTAATAACAGCGTTAGAAGATCCAAGCAAACCATCAAATAAAGAAGCTATCATCTTGAAATGGATAACAAATATTAAAAGCAGTAGTGCAGGGAAATCATAGAAAAGAGTTACAAGCAAGATACCCAGGAGCCAATGGATGAGAATCCAATATGCAGAGGCATACATCATCTTCATAGACCTGCAAACAGGACAAAAAAAATACTGGTCAAAGGAAATATATCCATAAAATGTAAACCAATGCTTTTTATAAGGTAGGATGAAATCTGACGCAGATTCATCAGATAGAAAGTGAATCCATTCTATCTGTAATTCACATAATACACCGTGTTGGAAGTTCCATATTGCTTACTGTTGGAAATAATCCTGTGTGTCTAGGAGCATGCTAGTGTCTAGGTTAATAGCCTTTACTTTAGCTAGATTTCAGCATGGAGTAATAGGCTTTTTATTTGGGTAATATTGTACATGAATTAGGAGGCTATCACAGACACAAATGTAGCTCTCAGCACTGTATAAAGCTAGGAGGAAAATCAGAAAAGGCTAAGTCATTCCAGCCACCAAAACCATTGTGTTCATGTGTGTTCTTGTGTGTGTGAGTTTCTGGTGATCTGTATGAGGCTATTTGCCTTTCAATTACAAAATCAATTTCTTCATCTAGCTCATCTATTTCTATTTAGAGATTTAGGGACCTCTCCCCCGATCTTGATTGCACAGCAATAGACTTATCAACCATTTACAGCATAATGTTTGGACATCACTAAAATAAGCACAAAACTACCTCTTATTACAAATCCATCGATTTTACATAAATCAAAGCGACACCCTCTCTCCCTTAAAACAATTTTACGTAATAGAAAGCATTAAAAAACCAACAGATAGTCCATATATCCAACTTAAACCCATGAAGCACCAAATCAAACCGATAAGTGTTATGAGCTGGCCATTCTCTACAGGGTCTTCTCAACAAGCCAAATAAGGCCATCCTGTGGTCCTGAGACCTAAAAACATTCTTCCTTCACTTCGCTTTTAGTTCCTGCTTCCCCAACCCCTTGCTATGTGATTTCTTGAGTTTACTTTCAGTAATTGTTTTAAATTGATAACCAGTCCAGTTAAAACTTTATTTTTCATGCTACCTACATTGATCATCGGTAGCTTTATTCCCATAAAATGAACCTGATGATCAACACAACCAGATAACATGATGCTTCTTCATGAAACACATCAGGGACAGTCTCAAATATGTATGTGAATATTTTATTCATGTTGCGGTCCATGCACAAATGTAAGCTACCTCCAGAAATTTGTGAGCTTCAAAAAAAAAATCAGAGGTTTTCATTTCACAGATCCATGAAGAAAACTGGCTGACAATACGCATGAACTCCTGACAACTTTCTGGACCAGAAGGACAAATTTACATACCGCTGGAGAACTTATCAAGCTAGTTCCATAGCATGAAACCGTGAGGTGGTCGTCAGAGGGAAAATGGCATAAACTAGTTTTAAAAAAATTGATCAGTACATCACGTGAACAATGACAGCGTGTAACAATCAAAATTCCTAAGATGGTATCATAAATTTCATCAACAAAAATCAGCCATTTTTGTACTCAGCGCCTATGAAGAGAAAATAGAGAGGTTTCTGGCTCCGCCTGTGGTTGTACTGACTACAAAACTACCCACATGAGACTTGAGTTCTTTATTTGCCAATTTTTCTGTAACAGAAAATCAGAGATTTATGCAATTATCCATCCAGAACCCTACTTTCGAGCCAGAAGAGGAAGGATGTCCGAACAAGCATTGCCGCACACTGTTTACATATCCGAGTACTCGGTGTATTGAGGTTCGCAGCAGCACGCGGGGAGTGATATACTGACATCGAGCAAGCCTTAATCGACAGAAACAAGAAACAGAGCAGTCACACAACGCACCTTATACGCCAGCGCATGGCCGCATATGATGCGGCAGAACACGCAGTCGGCCGCATCGCCATCCCCGGCCCCATCGCCCCCGACTCCGTTGGCGCACGTCGAAGTTGAGACGCCCCCGCCCCCTCCACAGTTTCCTCGGCGGGCAGAGCCGGGCCGTCGGGCCGGAGGTGGGAGCAGAGCACGGCTAGATGCCGCGGCGGCAACATTTCAGGCGGCAATAATTAACTTTTTACCAGAGTTATGGGCGTGAGTGATATATAAAATACCATGTCATTGACACATGTTATGGTGTCATCCGTAATAATAATAAAAAATTAAATGCCCCTCTCAGGCGTGGGCGATGCAGCCTTCGGGGGAAGCGGACGTGTGGCGCCCGCGTCGCATACCTTCTGGGTTTCCCGTCACTACACCACAACACCAAGATTAGCGATGGACAATCTGACGCTAAAAGCGGCTACAACAACAGACGAACTGACGCTAAAAAGTTACAGCGACAGACTTGCGCAGACGTTGTAAGTCCTGTCACTAAAAATCTTTAGCGTCAGATGGTACTTTTAGCGTCAGATGGTCTGTTGCAGTGAATATTTACAGCGACAGATAGCCTGTAGCCACTCTTTAGCGACAGATAATCTGTTACCACACATTCATCGTCAGATCATCCAACACTCCATACATTTACAGCGACAGACTGTTCAACAGAACAATTTAATATAGAAAAAATACAATTTTTAGCACATATCAAAACGATATTCAATGCTCATATAGTGTCCACATGTCACATGAAGATACACAAACACATATCACATGCAGCTCAATACATATAACATCCAATTTGTCTTGTACATCACATCCATCAAAGTCAAGCACCAAATAAATTTGTCTTGTACACCATATGTTTGTGTACATCACATCCAGCAAAGTCAACCACCAAAAGAATTACATGAATGTGCTCCTCAGGAAATAATACTAGTACTTTGTGTTTCACATCCTAAGGCCTAATTCCCTGAAATATTTTCTATTTCGAATTGGATGCTTTGCTAAAATATGCATTTTTCGATCTTGCAAAAATAAAATTGGCTACAGGAACACCGATCACTATGAGAGATGAATTTTGTGAAGCACAGAAGCTATGCTACCCTAATGAAGTAGCATCAAAATCAAAGAACATTTCGATTTTCACCTAGCTGATGGTAAGGATCATGTCTATTTCTGAATAAGCACTTCACTCCTTCCTTCAAATTGAATCGAGGCAGCAACAATTTATAATTCTGAGCTAAAATAGGTACAAAAAAAGAAAGAAATTGAATGAACATGTCTATGAGTATGTTGTTTACAACGTTAACCATTGTGATGTTGTTAATATCCAATGTAATTAATAACTATTTTAAATGAAACTTACATATAAAAGTAACAACAGGACTGCA
This sequence comes from Miscanthus lutarioriparius, assembly GCA_904845875.1. Lineage (NCBI taxonomy): Eukaryota > Viridiplantae > Streptophyta > Magnoliopsida > Poales > Poaceae > Miscanthus > Miscanthus lutarioriparius. The sequence goes on from CAJGYO010000010.1 coordinate 69,991,201, forward strand.
ATTGTTATTATTGCATATGCCAAATGGCCTCAGTTCATTCAGAATAGAAGAAGGGACCATATACATCTAATGGTTCTCATCACTGCATGTGCCAAATGCCTCAATTCAAAAAAAGAGTACAATAGAAAGATCATAAAAGAGTGATAATCATCATTGCATATTCCCATATACCTTAGTTCAGAAAAGAAAATAGACAGATGGATGGTAATCATCACTAATGAAAATTTATAGTCATTATATAAATTGGAGCCATTGTAAGCTTACCAAATAGGTATGCATCCATAGCTACAACAAACAGCTATGGTAAGCTTTGATTCCAACATCATTGGAACTAAACAGTATTGAGTTCAATAACAGAAAAAACAGGCATGGACATATATATTTCTTATCTTGTAGGTCGTCCATGAGAGGTGAAGTGAATGATGTCTGATGCCTTGACTTCAATAGTAGCTCGCACCTAAAGAGATATGGAACTATTTTAGACTAAAAAATCTGTCACGACCCGTAAGTTATCCGGAAACAAACGTATAACTAATCAACATGTAGAAGGGTGGGTATTTTTTGAAGGATGAAATATAGTAATCGGAGACGTAATAGCATGTTAAAATGCAGTAAACTATTAGTTTGTTTAATAGTACATGAAAACAATTTGATTGTCTATACTTGTACAGCTCTTTGAATTTGTAATGTGAAAACAATTTGACTGTACAGTTTCTAGCCTGCGAAAAAACATGATAAATTCAGCAGCAAGGTTCTTAGTAATGGATATATAGCATGTTGTATGATCCTCAGAACATTAGAGACGAAAAGAATTTTTACCCTGAACTGCAAGAATTGCAGCCGTAAGATCACATGAAGCTGGAGGTGGCAGTTGCAGGCTTGCAGCACGCTGGGGCAGTGCAAGAGGCAGCCATGGCGGGGCGCAGTGGGGCCAACATCACAATCAGGATCCTTTTCAGCTTAAAAACAGTACAAATATAAGTAAAAAGGTCAAGACACCTTTGTGAATGATAAAACAGTAAGCAAGAGACTAGTATAACAATTTTTTTTTTCATTTAAGTTTTTTACTTTTATAACCATGGAATCAGAAAGTGTAGACAAGTTATGTAAAACTGAAGTACAGTATGAGTTATCATCTAAAGCACTAGGCCTCATTTGCGCCTAAGTGCGACAAATGCCTCTAACCAATTTAACTTTCAGTCAAGTTTAAATTTCAGCAGTAAATTATCCCATCAAATAAGAGAAACATGCCTCTGGTTTGTGCCTAACAGTAATCAGAACTCTAGTAAATATGCACCCATAAATGATGCACCCATAAGAATTTTAAAGCAAGGAACGTATATGAAACCAAAAGAATGCAGGAAGACAAGAAGATTACAAGGTCATCATGAGCACAGCGTGGAGGGCCACCATTTGTTGGTGTAGTTATCTTGTTTATAATTGAACGGGCTGCATCATGTTTATGGGGGACCAAGCTCTCACCAGTTCCAACCTGAAGTAAATATGCACTCATGAGAGCTACAAAACATGGAATATATTTAAAATCAATTATGCCCGCTTGTAACACTGGAAAACAACAATCTCTTAATATTACTAAATATATCAAGGCCTTGGTAATTGTAGGATGATCTCTTGAACTTAGACATGCATGCTGGATGAGACTTGTCCTATAAAGCTTTGTAATTTCAATGTACAGAGTACCAGCGGCCAGCCCCTCATGTGGATTTAACAATGATTTTCCCCCGGGTTACATCTCAGGTGGTAAACTGTTTAGTTTGAAAAGTAAACTCAGTCTTCACAAGGAACGGTAGAAAGCAATGCAAATGACGGAACGAGAATCAGAAGTCAAACGCGGAGGATACCAACGAAACAGCTTGCTGGACCGGAAATTCTAAGAGCTGGAATCAGAAAATCATTCTTCACAAGGCAACGCACAGCACAGGAAGGATATGCTGCTACTGCACAAAAAGCTTGGCCTATTTGCCTGGATGGCCTGACCGATCAGCAGGCTTGGCCAAGCAGCCTTGCTGCTACAACACACACACCAGAGAGAGGTACAGATGGACATAAGCTCTCAACCATGCATACTACTCTAATCAAAATGAAGTAATTTAACACCTCCAGTAAATAGCCAATGGTTGAGTTGATATTTCACGGATGAGCGGCCAGCCCCTCATATTTATCCTATGCATGAGCTGTATGACGATCTCATGCACTAACTAAAACCTACTCACCACCCAGAATACCAGATACACTATTCAACCATAACTTGGACGCCTTTTATATCCAGTATTCCCATTGAAAAATTCCATTCAATGCTTATCCATAATTTAGAAAATGACAATGTCAAGAAGTTCTAGGCTACATAATCAGTCAAGGAGACAAGCAGGCAGGCCGTGTTGCATGAATAATTTCAACATGATTGAAAAGTCGATAATGCGAACATTCAATCCAAAAGTGAAGATAGCAAGTTTCTTTCGACCTACATACTAGTGTGATCTTCTTCATACTGCTAAGATCAAACTGCTTGGTGCTGATGTAGGTATCAATTTTAAAGGTGATCTATTATATAGATAACAGATAACAGAAACAAAAAGTACCTACCTGCCTATCATGCTCGCTGCTATGATACTTAGCAATTGGTAAGTCAACCAGGCAGATAAAGATAGACCCTGTAGTTGCGAATAAGATATTTCTAGACGATTGAAGTTGTTTGGGAAGCAAGTCCATTGCAATAATAAACTTGAGGGCCCTATTGCTAATAGTAGAAGCCATCACTTTGTGACTTTATCAGACCATGAGCAGTACTACTAGCTAGTACTTGCATATGTAATTGAGCTGTTATTTTCTGTTCACTTGCAGCCACTATTCACCTTGTCAGCCTCTAATTTAGGGACATATCTGTAGTGCCCTTGAGAGGTGTACTAGATGCCTTCTTGCATTCCTTCTTGCATTCCTTTATCTATCACAGATAGGTTTAATTAGGACATTGGTCATGATCACAGATCAAAACAAAATGAAAATTATGTCAAGTCTAGTTTATTTCTTTGTGGTCTTGGTCGCAAATTATGATGTTCAATGGCTGCATCACTTGTGTTATGAGTTGTCTACAAGGAAAATGCATATGACAATGCCAATTAGTATTTGTACTAGTTTAGAAATCACTATCCTTTATTTTAAAAAGATCAGTTTAATCCAAGTGCAGTATCTGAGGTAGTAGTAAAGTGCAGTATCCAAGTGCCATCTAAAGATTATTAATTTTTTATGCAGAAGTTAACCTAACATAGTAAGGAAGCAACTCCGAGCAGCCCATAAGTATTTGTTCTAGTTTAGAAATGTTCCAGCCCATATTGATCAAACATTACACACATATATGATAGTAAGAAAGGTCCAGACCTGTAAGGCTGTAACAGCTAGCAAGCTGATGCAAATTTTGCTAGTATATGATATCAACGTAAACGAACAAAATAAAATCACTCTGCAATCTCTTTTCCACGACACAACTGAAACATGCATTTTCTAACAACCACAATTATGATATGACCTATTCATCACCTAGAAACCTTGCACAAATTCTACAGATCCAATCCTCCACACATCAAATTCAGAGCAGATACACCAAAATCGGCTACAACTCCAATCAAGTACGCTCACTTTATTTACAAGCCGTAACGTCTCATCGAACCAAAATTACCCAAACAACGATCGCACAGAACAAGGTCGGCTTCGATCCCCTTAGCCTTTGCCACCTCCCGCCCCCACAACACCCCCTCACATACACACACACCCGACACCACCTAATCTCCCTTTCCTTTCAGGGCCCGGGCCGAAAGGCAGCACACGACACAGCACACAAAGCGGCATATAGCTGCTCAAATTAGCGGCAAAAGTACAGAACAAGGAACTTACGAAGAACAAAGTGACAACTTATTCAATCAAAGCACAAGAATAAAGAAAGCGTGCACACGACGGTCAAGCCCTCAACACACCCCGCCACAAGGACATGGGAAATGGCGGCGGCGGCCATGCACGACAGGCAGCAACAAGCGAGGGCAACACCCCACCCCAAAGACTCTGCCCAACTCAGCGAAGGCTCCAAGGGAGGAAGGAAGCCACGCTGAGTGGAGAGGAAGCCACCACGGATGGGGATGGAGCGCCACGGGTGGAGGAGGCCGCACCGTCGTGGATGCCGGAGGGCACGGCGTCGGGGGTGGTGGTGAAGCGCGTGGTGAGGGACGGCTCTGGGAGGGCGGAGCGCAGCTTGTAGGGGGTGGGCAGGGTAGGCGGGACCAGGGGTGGCGGGCTCAGTGGCGCTCCCTTGAGGACATTAGGCGGTGGTGGGTGGGGTTCTGCAATGCAATGGCAGAGGGAGGGTGGGCGACGTCTCTTGAGTCCCGGGGTGGGCGTGTGGGGGCGGGAGGGAGCTAGGGGCTGGCGGGATTTGGGAGGGAGCAGGGCGCCGGCGCAGAGCTTTGGGGCGGGTATGAGATTTTGAGGGTTGTGGGTGGCCGGGCGGGCGTGATTTGGGAGTGGGAGAGGGCGGCGGCGCGCGGGGCAGGTTGGGCGCTTCTGGATTTGGGATTTGGACTAGGGTTTCTATACTCGTGGGCCAGGCCAATATTTGCCTGGGAGATGAATGTAAATGGGCGTGCGAGCTGAATATGCGTGCGAGGGTGGGGCCCATTTATTTTTGGCGACAGACAGATTGACAGTATACCTCATTTTAGCGTCGGATAGTTAAACGTTAAATATGAGTACCTATGATGACAGACAGCAAATCGCTAAATGAGGATTTAGCGTTAGACAGTCTGTGAATTACCTTTAGGGACAGATCATCCATTGTCAAATATAATTTTTAGCGTCAGATATCTGACGGTGATGTGGTGTTGTGGTGTAGTGCGTCTTTTGCGAGGAATTCGATTTCGGGCCTTGTTGAAATGGATAATTGCCATTGTGCCCAGTAAACTGCTGACGGCTAGACTTCAGGTAGAGGAGGGCGAAGCTGTTGCGTGCACTGCAGAGTCGCTTTATAAATTTCACACGAGCAAAGCTAGCTCTAAGTATTTTTTTATATTTTAATAAAAAGAAAAGGTAGCTCTTGATCAGAAGGCAAGTTCGTACACACATTCTAAAAATATATGAGACAGCCAGACTGTCATGTGGGTCTAATTATATATCATGAGCCATTGCTAAAAACTAAGAAGAGGTTGGCTTAGAGCTAATAACTGACTCTTACGGTCGTGGGTTCCCTCAGGCCTGTTTGGCAGAGCTCACAGAGCTGATTATAGCAGAAACTCTGTCAAACAATTTTTCAGAGAAAAGTGATTCTTCATAGATTCTAAAATAAACTAAGAGGCGAATCGTAAAAAAAATAAACTAAGAGGCTAAGAGCCGAAAAATAGCTTTTTTGGATTTTACGAACTGATTCTTTATTTTTGGTTTTAAGAATGTACGCTAAAGAATCAAAGAGAATCATTTTCAGTCACGGAATTACTTCTCTCTGAGAATTAGCTTCCATAGAAAATTGGAATCAGATGAAGCTCTAACAAATAGACCCTCATTCACTGCTACATAAAAGCTTAACCAAGGCATTTGATTTTTGGTCTCCGAGGCGGTTGGCCCGGTTGGCCATCTCGATTATTCATGGCCGGACAGCTGGCCCAGCAACCGCCTCGGTTAATCCTTAACCAAGGCGGTCAATATAAAGCACCCGCTCTGGTTAACAAATCGTTAACCGAGTCGGACAACTGCAAGCCATCCGCCTCGGTTATTCAGCGCCTCATACAGACCTCAAGGCTCGAGTGCAGAGAAATGGGAGTGGGAGTGTGTCGGTGTTTTGTAAACCGGACTAGTAAATTTATACGAATGCCGTGCTGCTTTAGGAAGACGACGGTAGCATCCAACAGACACGAGGATTTATATTGGTTCAGGTTGGGGCCCTACGTCTAGTCTCAGAGATAATCGAGTGTGTGTTCCTCGCTTGAACGCTATGAAGTTCTTACAATGGGGGGTGCAAGAATGGTGGAAGAGGTAGGAGAGCTAGAGCCAGGAGAAGGGCTGCCCGAAGGAGAGCATCGAGAGCCCAGAAAGGATGGAGATGTGGTGAGAATTAGAATGATAGCATACCCCGAAAGGAGGCCCTGGCTGCCCGTACATAGAGTCCAGAGCCAGGTTACAAATTTGGAGGTTCTCCTGACCGAAGGGTCGTGAGCCTGAGAAAGGAGGCCTAGCTAACTTGGCTTGTAAGTAACACCGTCTCATAGTGCACGCCTTGGCATGGCCATCGTCATGGTCTTGTGATCATGTCGTGGCATGACATGACGTGGTGCCATAGTGCCCGTCATGGCGGTACTGTGGGCACGACGGTGTTTTGCCAGCTATCCTGCGCGACGTGGTCTTCATTATCGCCTCCTAATCGTCTGGAGGCGTCGTACAAGAGTAGGTAGCAACCCTTGGGTCACCGATTGTCTTGCTTCTTGTGAAGTTGGTGGCCACGATCCCGAGCTCCAGGGTCGTGGCCCGCGCTAGCTTGGATGGTCGCGGATCCCATCCCATAGTGGGTGGGATCATACATACATCTCGTCGGACCGTACTTGGACGATGGTTCTCTGTATTGGCCTTCATCGCTAAGCAGTGTTGTCTTGTCTATGCGGTGTGGTGCAGGGATGACGTCTGACTAGACCAAGGTGACAGCTGTCCCCTCGGTCCTTACGGGGTCAGTGCGGCATGCCTGCTCCTGTCAAAGCAGGCGCGCTGTGGCAGACTTGATCTCTCCTGGTTCCCCGTATGGGTCGGCATGGTGAGAGGTCGTGAGCTGCTGCGTTGAGTGCGGCTAAGGCAGGAGGGAGAGGTCATGGCCGCCCCCGGCCTCAGTGATTGGCCCAGTCCGCTTAGCTTAGCTAAGCCTCAGTCATTTGGGCTCAAGCTTGGTTTTAGTATCGCAGGTCATCCGGCCTACCTATTAGTCGATGTCTTGAGACACCCGGGGATCATAACCCCGACAGTAGCCCCCGAGCGTTTTTGCGATGTCGAAGTGATCATGAAAGCGCTGAGATGTGTGTTCGTGAGTTCATAGCCATGGCCTATCTGAGCTTCGTCTCTTGACACATTGCGTGCTAGTGCGTTCAATGTGGTAGATGGCTATTTTGTTTCACCCTGTCTGACACCCTGACAATGTGGGTGCAACTGCTAAGCCCTGCCATGTCATTGTGCCATGCATCGGGGTTTCTGACCCAGGTGTTGGCGTTTCTTAGCGTCACTACCAAGTTTTGAGATAGAATCCATCCCTAGCAGTGGCACCAGAAACGCCATTTGGTATTTCTTCGCACCATCACTAAGATTTGGATAAATCTTAGTGATGCCGCCAAGGTACACCAACCCGATAGTTCTTAACGATTACAGAAAATATCCGCAAGCTCACGGATCTATCATGTAGCATTTTACCCATAAGTATTCAGGGTATCGTTATTTATATTTTCCTAAAGGAAGGCAAGGTGTAAGAGTCTAGCATGGATATGAACAAGATTACATACTTGCATAGTGAACCAATAGTCTATGATAGGGGTAAAAAGGGTATTTCTAGGATAGTGGACACACATCTGGGCCAACCTCAAGGAGAAAAGGAAAACAAAGAATAAAAGAATGTTCCTAAGTGGAGCAGGCATGTTCTAATATAGCCGTGCAAAGAACAGTTGATAATCATAAAATTACATGGTTAGAGCAAGAACTATGTGTGAGATGGACGGGAAGATCTTCGAGCACTGGTCTGCCAGCAAGCGCGAGAGACTTTAGGACTCCTACACAATACCCAAACATGGGGGATTACAAGGGACGGACAGGGCTGTCACCACCTGCTGCCTACCCCTCAACTGGGGAGTACCGTCATATCCGAAGGTTTCTGTGCACCCGGGCACCATGCCCGTGTACAAAGAAACTACCCACATCCCCTAGGGGACTCTGACCTTACGGATCAACAAGCATAGGACATGGGCAAACCCGAAGGAACTACGAACTGCCACCTGAACATAGCTCTACCTCTACTCATACAAATTGTATGAATGATTAAGCATAAAGTTGCACATGTTCAGATCATAACACACAAACTATATGCTAGTTCATATGTATCATAATATGAAAACTATATTCTAGTTCATATGCACTACTATGATAAAATGAGAGCAAGACTTTGGAAGAACCCTTCATAGTATTAATACCAAAGATCCTTTCTTCCAAGGAGCCAAGCTCTCCTTGATAGCTTTGCCTTACTCACAAAACACTACTAAAAAGTAAAAGAGTACAAGATGTGGTAGTGAGGTAGAGGATCCAAATGAGGTGTGTGTTAATGGTGAGCACTACCCCTCTATGGTCGGTGTTATTGCAGATAAATTAGGAAACCGACATGGACTTCCTTTGCATGCTGCCATGCAATCGCCGGAGCAAGGTGGACCCAAGAGGTGGTGGTGGGGGTGTGGGCGCACCCCTGGTGTGGCTGCACCAGGGCTAGCCCCGCTGGCCACTGCCTTGCTCTGGTGGGCTGCTGGCTGGGCCTAGGTACCTCCCACATTGCTGCTTGGCCTAGTTTTGGCATGTAGGTGGGCTTTTGCTTGGCTCCTTTGCGCTCTTCTACTTTACACTTTCATGAGTTGCGCCTTTTGGTCATATTCCCATGTATTTATGAATAAGTTATGCAAAACACTGAGTCTCCAATACATGTGGAAATATGTCAATAATAAATGCATGTGTGTCAAAAGTTTGTTTATTTCTCCTGTTTTGGATCTTAATTGGCGGTCGAATTTGATCGTTAAGGACTGCCAACACCAGGCAGGGCCGAGTGGTCTTGTCGATGTTGTACCGGTCCTGCCTTTGGGATGGTCTCAATTTCCCCAACCTCATGAGGGTATCTAACTTTGGCTGTAGCCTCTCGTGGTGCGCCACATGGCATGGAGGCCTAAGGCTGCTCAGTCCACCCTTAGGCCTATAAATAATGGCCTCCTCTTGTTTGAACCTCTTATAGCCACTTCCGCAAACTTGATTTTAACCTATCTGAGAGGCTGAGTTTGAAAGAAATAGAAGAGAGAAAAATTTGGTGGGAGCCATGTCGGGGACCAATACTAGGGTACCCGAAGAGGAGGGGATAATGGTCATCAACATTGATTCATCGGAGCAGTCAAGAGCATCACTACGGCTCCAGCCGCCCCCTAGGTGCATGGGCTCTACCTCGACCGACCTCTAGGGAGCCTCTAGGGGTGGGCTCTGCCTTGCCCGACAATGAGGCCGTGGGCTCTGCCTCGCCTGACCCCAAGGTCACGGGCTCCACCGCGCCCTACCTCTAGGGGTGGGCTCTGCCTCGCCTGACCCCGAGGCAGTGGGCTACGCCTCACCCGACCTCCGGGGGTGAGCTCCGCCTCGCCCGACACCGAGACTACGGGTTCTGCCTCACCCAACCCTGAGGCCATAGGCTTCGCCTCACCTGACCCTTGGGTTCGCGCTCTGCCTCGCCCAACCTCTGGGGTCGAGCTCTGCCTCGTATGGCCCTTGGGTTCACGCTCTACCTAGCCCGACCCCAAGGCAGCGGGCTTCGCCTCGCCCGACCCTTGGGTTCATGCTCTGCCTCGCCCGACCCCGAGGCCATGGGCTCCGCCTCGCTCAACCCTTGGGTTTGCACTCTGCCTTGCCTGACCCCAAGGGCGCAGGCTCTGCATCACCCGACCCTTGGGTTCGCGTTTTGCCTTGCCCAACCTTGAGGCCATGGGCTCCACCTCGCCTGACCCTTGGGTTTGCGCTCTGCCTCGCCCAACCCCAAGGCCGCGGGCTCTGCCTCGCCTGACCCCGAGGCCACAGGCTCTGTCTCGCTCGATGGAGAGCCATACCACCGCTAACCACTCTAGGTCTAAGTGTATGGCCCTGGGTCAAAACTCTGATGCTAACGAAGAGACTGGCATGCCCCAATATAACCCATGGCCATGATAGGCCATACCTAGGGATTCACATTAGGAACAGCATCGGGCGTACCGGTGTTGTTCTGCCTAACCCCCGTACGAATACTGATAGGCACGTTAGTTCACCATGACATCCACCAGGACGGAGTGGAGCGCCAAGACTGGCAGATGACACTTGTGCATGGTGCTAGTGATGGACAGGGCCACGACGTGGAGCTGTCCCTATTGATGTCTACAGGGTCGGTGGGATCCACATGAAGGAGAAGAAGGACCTAGCGATCCTGAAGGACTTCTTCTCCCTCTCGTTCTCCTCCTTTCCTCTGCTATAACCTGTGCTTTCCCTTTGTCTATAAAAGGGAAAGCAGGGTGTCCTATGAGGGGCATCTGACTAACGATCAAACTATAGATCGATTGAAGCCAGATCAACCCATTAAAACTTGATAAACACACAAGAGCACAACACAAACACATGGCTGAGCAGCAACCGAGCTCTCGGCACCCATTCACTCCTTCCACCAGAGACTTGGGACCTGTCCCTCTCTTGCCCATTTGTAACCCCTACTACGAACTTTCAGTGCTAGTAACATGAGTAGCAGCAACAAACTAGACGTAGGGACATTCTGCTCAAACTAGTATAAACCTCGTGTCCTCTTAGCATAGCATCCGAGCTAGATGCGCAATATTAGAAATTTACTTGTTGGTGGTGACTCGAAACACCGACAGTTGGCGCGTTAGGTAGGGGCCTTTTATGCGTCTCGACATCCACACCAGGCCTCGGATGGCTAGTCACAACATCAGCTGGGTCCCAGGTGTGCACGTGCGCTTCGAGGATCTAGACTTTATCATCACGACAGTGGGAGAGTTGGCACAGGCTCTAGCCGCCGTCCAACCTCTTCACTCCGACGGCCTCAACGCGATCGCCGAGGTGCTTGAGGAGCTACAGCTGCACACACCGGGGGCCCATGCCACCAGGGGTGACTAGCTCCTCGGCTTCGACTACGATAGGTTAGAGCGCCAGCTCGGTGCCTTCCTAGGACCCTGACTGTCCTAGGAGGACCTACGCCACCTCACCTTCTTGTTCGCCAATGTCACGACGTAGCTTGCCAGAGGAGAGTTGCTCTCCCTAGAATACCTCATCTAGAGCTCCCCGACAGCGCTCTCGCTCGGTCTGCACAATGCCGCAGAGATCGTTGGCCGCCTTGTGGCGCAATGCACTCCTCAGTCCCCTATGAACGACAAGTTCATGGGGATGACCAAATATGTCACGGAGTCTTTCCATGACCTCCTCATGGGAGAAACGGGGTCACCCTCCACCTCTGACTCCAGCAGGGGGAGCCATCACCCCTCTCGTGAATGTTTCATGGTAGCTACCCTCGAAGGACACATCGAAAGTATCCATGACGAAGAGGCTAATCCAACAAATTACCTCGATGACGACAGAGAGTGGTATGCGGGGCCCCACCTCGCATGTGGATAGAGCAGCTGAAGGCCCGGCACCAAGAGCTCGAGGAAGTGTGACCCCAGCTCAAGCAGGAACGCGCAGAGCTCGATCAAGAGATCAAGCGCCATAGAGATGGTGGGCATGCACGTGCCATGGCCCGTGACATGAACCAGAGGATCATCGAGGTTGATGAAGCCCTCCCACACTTCGTCTGGGTGAGCCAGAACATCATTGCTATGGTGGCCTTGCTCTGATGGCTTTCAGGGCTCGCGACACCCGAGGATCATCGGGCTGACCATGAGATTCGCATGCTACTTGAGCGTGCAGCGGCACAGCAGGCCGAGAGCTCGCTGTCCCAACGAGGCGAGCTCGACACTAGCCAGCGCATGCCCTCAGAGCGACCCAACAAGGACACATCAGTCCACCAGGCACCGCAAGGCGGTAGGCTACGCACTGCGGTCCCGGTGCATGAGCGTCTCGGCCGCCACCATGACACGCACGACACCCTCAATGCCTGTAGGTGTGCCCACGATGATACGAGGGAGGGGGTTAGCTACTGCTACCACCCTCATCATGGTGATTGCTACGACAGTGATGAGGACCGGAGCCCAAGCCTGAACTTACCGGGACCTTAGGCCTTTGGGTGACACATCCACAACGTCACCTTTCCATCGTGGTACCGACCGCCGACCAACATCCCGAAGTACTCTGGGGAAACGAACCCTGGACTATGGCTTGAGGATTATCAGCTTGCTTGGCAAGCCGGTGGAGGGGATAATGATGATTTCTTATCCACAGCCTTCCATTGTTCATGGTTGATTCAACACGAACCTGGTTGGAACACCTTCCACCCAACAGAATCCAAAGTTGGGCGAACCTGAAAGAGATCTTCATGGGAAACTTCTAGGGCACATACAAGCATCCTAGAAACCCATGGGATCTTGAAAACTGCCGATAGAAGGCCGGGGAAACCTTTGTGGGTACATCCGGCACTTCTCCCAGCAGCGCAACGAGCTGCCTAACGTCGCCGACGCTGACATCATAGGAGCTTTCCTATTTGGGACCACCTATGACTCCCTAGTCCATAAGCTAGGACATAAGGGACCACGAACCACCAAGGAGCTCCTTGACATCGCCACAAGCCATGCCTCAGGTGAGGAGGCGGTCAGAGCGATCTTCGAGCACGTCAAGGGCAAGGCAAAGAGAGATGAGGACGCCAACGAAGGCACCTCCAACCATCCCATCAAGAAGAATAAGCAGTGGCACGAGGGCTCGCTCGTGGCCACCGCCGACCACAGAGGGGGTCAAAAGCCCACCGAGGGTATGCCAGACCACTTCGAGAAGCTACTCAAAGGGCCATGCCCGAACAATGCTTTCCCCGTCAAGCATCTATATAAGGACTGCGGCCTCATGAAGGAGTTCTTGTCTAGAGGCTTCAACAAGGTGGACCATGGGAAGGACCCCAAGCCAATCGCAGACGACACCGAGGGGAACAACAGTGGCTTTCTGACACTGGATGGCTACATCATGATCTTTGGAGGGTCGACGGCCTATGACTCCAAGCGCCACCAGAAGCTCACGTGTCGTGAGGTCTATATGGTCGAGCCGGCGGCACCTACCTTCCTCCAATGGCCAGAGTCTGCCATAACCTTTGATTGGACCAACCACCCAGAATGCGTCCCGCAGGTAGGAAGATATCCGCTCGAGGTCGACCCGATCATCGGCACGAAGTGGCTCACCAAGGTACTGATGGATGGAGGCAGCGGCCTCAGCCTCATGTATGCTAAAATGCTCGACGCCATGGGCATTGACCGATTGTGCATCCGACCAACCGGAGCGCCTTTCCATGGCATCATGCCTGGAAAGCAGGCTATGCCACTTGGGCAGATCGATCTGCCCATCACCTTCGGGGATCCATCGAATTATAGGATGGAGACCCTCACCTTCAAGGTGGTTGGGTTCCATGGAACCTACCATGCCATCCTAGGATGTCCATGCTACGTGAAGTTCATGGCTGTCCCCAACTACACCTACCTAAAGCTAAAGATGCCAGGCCCAGGCAGGGTCATCACCATCAGCACCTCCTTCTAGTGCGCCTACGAGTGTGAGGTTGAGTGCTGCGAACATGCCTCAGCAATTGTCGCCTCCAAAGAGCTCGCGGCCATCAGGAAGGAGGTCGCTGAAGAAGCACCCAACCCTAAATGGTCGGCCAGATCTTTTGAGCCTATAGAGGGCGCCAAGGAGGTCCTCATAGACCCCAATGACTCCAAGGGCAAAGTGGTGTGCATTGGCACTGCGCTTTCCTCCGAATAGGAAAGAGCGCTCGTCGACTTCCTCTGCGCCAACAGAGACATCTTTGCATGGAAACCCTTAGACAAGCCAGCCATTCTGAGAGAAGTCACCGAGCATGCCTTGAAGGTCAGGCCAGGCTCTAAGCCGGTGAAGCAACGCCTATGTCGCTTTGATGAGGGGAAACATAGGGACATCAGTGAGGAGATTGCAAAGCTTTTGGCAGCCAGGTTCATCAAGGAAGTGTACCACCCTGAGTGGTTAGCCAATCCCATTCTTGTATGAAAGAAGAGTGGGAAATGGAGAATGTTTGTTGACTACATGGGTCTCAACAAGGTGTGTCCAAAGGATCCATTTCCTTTGCCATGCATAGACCAAGTAGTCAAATCTAACTCAGGGTGCGAAACCCTTTGCTTCCTTGATGCGTACTCTGGGTACCATCAAATCATGATGAAAGAGTCCGACAAGCTCATGACATCTTTCATCACCCCATTCGGATCGTTATGCTACATCACAATGTTGTTTGGTCTAAAGAACGCTGGGCTATGTACCAGCATTGTATGCTCAAGTGTTTCAGGGGCCTCATCGGTTGAACCATTGAGGCCTACATGGACGGCATCGTGGTCAAGTCCAAACAGGCTGACCAGGTCACAGCCGACCTTGAGCAGACCTCCGCAAAACTCCGAGCAAACAGCATTAAGCTCAACCCCAAAAAATGTGTTTTTGGGGGTCCTAAGGGGTATGCTGCTGGGTTTCATCATTTCTGAGCATGGCAACGAAGTTAACCTAGAGAAGATCTCAGCCATCACAAGGATGGGCCCGATTCAGAACATAAAGGGGGTACAACGAGTTACAGGGTGCCTCGCCACGCTCAGCCGCTTCATCGCACGCCTCGGTGAATGAGGTCTCCCCCTCTGTGGGGGGTATGACCCCGGATACCCATGGCAGACCACATGGGCTACGCCCTCAAGGGTGGCCCAACCCACAAGATGAAGCCTTGCGAGGCACGACTCTGCTCGGCGGTTCTAGCAAAACATCTGGAAGATATCCTGAAGATACTACGAGATCTGTTAGGATATGTATGATCCCAAGATTCCTATAATCAGTTATTACTTTCTGGTTATCTCTTAGATCTAACCGACTTGTAACCCTGCTCCTCGGACTATATAAGGCGGGCAGGGACCCCCTCCAAATGCACGCAATATCATATGATAGCTAATACAAACCAACAGACCATAGGAGTAGGGTATTACGTCATACTAACGGCCTGAACCTATCTAACTCGTGTGTCTCTATTGGCTTCTTGTTCTTGATCTCACGCTCCTCTACCGATCAATCTACCTTCGTGGGATACCCCTCGAAGGACTGTCGACGATATTCTGTCGACAGTTGGCGAGCTAGGTAGCGGCTTGCGTGATGTTTCCTTGTCGAACAAGATGGCTTTTTCCGCAGGCTCTTCGTCCCTCCTGCAGCCTGGCCAGATCTTCATGGTCGGATCATTCTCATGGATCATCAACGCTAATGGAGTCGGAGAGCTCCTTGAGCCGGTGCAGATCGATTCTGCTCTGACCATCCCCGCACCTGCGACTACAGATCCGATCTCAAAACCACTTCTGAGGTCTCCTTCATCAATAACTCGCCGCCCGCTTCCTCGCTACCAGAGGAGGTAGATCAACAACGACGATCTGATTGAGTCCATCGATCGGGTCGGTCTAAAGCTTGCCGATTGTCTCTCCATCGCTGAATCGGCTCTGGACACCTTGGTTCAGTGCCGACCACCCTCCAATCTAGATCTTTCGGGGGCTGCTCGAGAAACTCCAGGAGTCATGGCACTGCCCTTCAGGCTCGCCAATGATGCCGCTATTTACCAAGATGCCCTGAGGGAAAAATTCACCGACCAGGTGGGAGACATCCACCCACTCACCGACCAGCTCGCCGTCCAGCCTCCGCCAGCCGTCAACATGCTACATATAGGCCAGTGCCCCGGAGCGTCCCTCCAGACCATCCGGGAGGAAAATTTGGGCTCCAAATCTTAGGGCTCTATGGAGACCCTCACCGAAGCCTTCTCTAAGCAACTCCTTCTCCCACCATTCCGGGGTGGTGCGATCTTCAACGTCAGTATCGACAGCCCTCCTCAAAATGGCGAAACCGAGGAGGAACGCGTTGCTCGT
This sequence comes from Miscanthus lutarioriparius, assembly GCA_904845875.1. Classification (NCBI taxonomy): domain Eukaryota; kingdom Viridiplantae; phylum Streptophyta; class Magnoliopsida; order Poales; family Poaceae; genus Miscanthus; species Miscanthus lutarioriparius. The sequence continues at coordinate 70,007,040 of CAJGYO010000010.1, forward strand.
GAGAACCAGAACGTCAACCATGCGCAGCGTCGAGAAAATGAGGCAGCCATCACGAGGGCCGAGGCTACTCGGAATAATCGGGTCGACTCACAAGGAAGGCCACTCGCACTCCACCACTACCTCGACGAAGAATTTCTCCGCGTTGACGGCCACGACGTCTTCAAGACTCCAAGCGCCAATCTACCAATGGTCGCCAATGAGCTTGCTCGCTTCCAGCAGACGCCCGAGCTCACCAAGGTCACTGCCATGCTTAAAGCGGCACACTGTCAGGTTAATGAGATTCGTGAGGATCAGAGACCTTCGTGCTATACGAGCACAATTCACCGATCAACTGCGCCAAGATCTAATCGCCACCCCAGTCAAAGCCATTTTGCCGACCAATCGCTGCCTCTCCAGGGGGGAGCCGGGGGCCATCGCGCCGAACACCATCGCCAACACAACCAGGAGGTCAAATAGGACGCTCGAGTGCACCTCAGCAACCTCCGAGATGCACGACGACATATCGAGCAACGTCGCTTCGGTCGCCATGAAGATTGTAACAGAACCGCCCAATTTATACAAGATCAAGTACGGCTGTCCCCGCTAACACGTTGACACACACATACTTTCACTCATATAAACCCGGTAGTCCGCCGAGTGTCCCAAAAGACCTCGGTAAATCAACATCACAACCAAGATCACGTGATTAAGCAAATACACATCACATACGCAGGGTTGCAGCGGAAAATAATATTACAAATGAATTCACAAATAATAGTACAAGTTTGGGTTTCAAAACCGATTAGTGAAAACAACATAGCTTTCAAAAGATTACATTAATATATGTTCCAAATACATTGCTAGCATAAGTGACATCATCCGATAAAAGCATATAGATGAGAAGTAACTATAGAATCACCGAGCCCATCGGCGGTTAGCCACCATCTTCAACAGGCCGAGAACTTCACCTGCAACATGGTGGGATAAACCCTGAGTACTCGAATATACTCAGCCAGACTTACCCGTCGGAAACCAAAACAAATGACACCAAGGGTCATGCAAGGCTTATGAGGTGGGCTAGCTTGACACAGTTGCATAAAAGAGCTTATGAATATAGTGACCAATTTAAACTTAGCATCAAGCTTATCATCATTTACCTGTCCACTAGATTAGCACCTGTACTAGAGCACTCACTTATTAGGAGCAATCAATATTAACCATAGCAGGTATAATAAGGCTGTCATCATCATATCATCATTTCTGAACCATTATGTTATTTAGTGTATCTACTTTGGAGATAAGCCCGTCAAGTTCGCACTAACCGGGAGAGATGGCGACTCGAATCGAATTACAACTCAGCTGAGGGGGTATTCCTAACTCTCACCCTGGCATACTTTGCAAGGGTAGCCATGGGTCACCTTTGGGACAACTCAGGAACCAAATTCACGGGTTCGATCAACGCTAGCACTCTCAGGGATTACCCTTCTGCTAGGACGATCAGGACTTTTAAATCACCTGCCCTTGGACTCACGCCTACGGCTCCCTTCTGAGGTGCACTTTATACTTATCGACTCCTGGCCTGAGGTGAGCTACTCGGCTTCGTGGTCGGTCTCCAGACCCGGCCAACTAAGAGAGAGGCATGCGTTCAACATGAACAGGAAAGGCTCCAAGATTCAGTCCTTAAGCGACACAGACGGAGTCACTGCAAACCGACAAGCCTCCGTCCGGTCTTCATTTCAAATTAAGACTGGTTCTTTTCCACGATAGCAAATATAGCCAACCGTGCCATATGTATATTCCTATATCTCGCAAGTGACAGGAAATCACTTGACTTCTACCGCTTTTAAGCAGGACTAAGCACTACACGAGCCTGAGCTACATAGGATTCAGGGTATCAATATCTGGACAAGGATTGGATAACTAATGCAGCAAGTGTTTGCATCCAACACCTAAACTTAATGCAACAATATATATATATATATATATATGTAATAATAATACTTTAACTGCATTTCGAAAATTAGGAGGCTTAATATGCTCCAGGGCTTGCCTGGGATCCAACACAAGTCAGTTCAGTTAGCTTGCACCGTCCTGGTGACATCTCAGGTCCTAGCACTTGCTTAGTCCTTCCATCTTCGGGATATATCCACCAAACCAAATCTTCGGGTTTGGCTCCAACATCACATCCTTCACGTGGTTCATCTAGCGCACCTAGATGAGATGCAAGATGCAAGTGTATGAATACATGGAAGTGCAATAGACGATGCATCGCATGTAGTAAGTAAGACAAGCACAAGGTTACATTAACATGCACAAGCACTTCGCATTGCCTACTTTAAATATCGCACAATTTATCATCCCACGATAGCAAATAAGATGACAACACCAAGCATGACACAAATTTCCCAAGATCTTAGGTACTCTAACTCAACCATCATCAAAGGTATGAGCCACACTTAGCAATATACAAGCAAACAACTATAATTGGAATCTGTCAATTTCTGGACATGCAAACAGCAGCTACAAGATTTAGCTATAACTGGAGTTACACAAATCCAAATGACTTGCAATAAGACATTTTGGAAAGCTTTTGGAATTTTCTACAATTAATCTTTAATCATCTTAGCAGGATTCTCAAGTTAACTAAGTCAAATATACCCATTTACAGAAACTGGTCCACAATTGACAAAGAGAAGCCATTTCTAAAGCCCAACTTTAAACAGGCATAACTCACAAACTATAAGGCCAAATACCACCAAATTTTAACAGCAGCTAGATACATGAATTATCTACAACTTTTGTATAAACAAGTTTCACAACAAAGCACATTATCATGAAGAACTTTGCTAGGTTCCCAGATCTGTCCATAAACCACATTTGCAAGAAAATAAATATTAACATATGTTGCAAACACATAATTAGGCAAAACCAACTTTACCAACATGTCACACATGATTAAAGAACACCAGAAAACCTAGTGTCCATGACCAAATAAATTCTTTTAATGCATTTCTTAATTTATTTTAGATAACAAGGTGACTTAATGAACATATACCAAAAGTATACAATAAATCCTACAAAAATTACAGTGGCTCACATATCCTCTCAATAGTCTACTGTACAAATTTCACTCTATTTGAATATGTATTGCAACCTCTATGAAAAAGACAAGTTGCTAAAGCAAGAAATCATGTGAGAGCAAGATAAACCAATAACTCACTCATACTTCATCCAATACTCATGAAATTTTTACCATACATCAAACATCACATGAGTAGCATGGCACAAAAATTTCACTTCATTTGGAGCCCTATATCTATAGTTATGGAAAATAACAAATTCAACTAGCATTAGAACCTTACTGCACAAATCTATTTTTACCGCAAAATATTGAAACTAAAACATGCCATATTATAGATCTAATGCATAGATAATTTCATAAGGATTCCAAAAAGTCCTCATTTGCTATTTTACGAATTTCCTATGAATTACTATGAATTTCCAAAGATTCAGCAAATTACTGCAAATAGGTCCTTAACGGCACTATTCATCTGAGTCAACAGGTTCACAGAAAGGCCCCTCCCAAAACTCGAATTCGAAGCCAAGGTCCCTGCTCGCGATTTTTGAAGGAGCTTCGCAGGAGCCCGCTGTTTGCCGGCCGGAGGAGCCTCGTCACCGGCGGGGGAAGTGGCGGGGAGGGACCATGGGCCCGTGCGCACCCTCTGGGCTTCCCAGCTCGGCCTGAGGCGGCCTATGGCCTGCCGGCCGCGCGAGCAGGCGGAGCGCCGGCGGCTGCTCCGACGGCGACGGCGCTACGGCGGCTGTGGTGGTCGGAAAAGGGGAGCCGAAGGGGCGGCGCACGACGGGGAAGGTGTTGGCGCACACGGTAGGACTCGAGGAAGCTCGGGGCGGCGAGAACGCGGCGGTGGCAAGCTTGGCCAGCCGGCCATGGCGGCCGTGCTCTAGCACGCGCGCGCAGGCGCTGTAGAGCGAGGGAGAGGCGAAGGAGGAGTGCATGCGAGTGAGGAAGCAAGTGGAGAGCTCGGCCGGGGCTCTCCTCATCCGCATCGGGCGCAAGGGGGCACGCGGCCTGGAGGTGGGGGCACTGCCCGTGCATGGCCGCCACACACTGGGCACGCGTCGCCCCTTTGAGGCATTCCACCGAGCAGCTGGCGTGTATCGGTGTGGGCATGGTGGAGCGCAGGTTTGGGCCAACTACGGGCCGATTTGGTTCATGGGCCCAAAATGAAGTTTGTTCACCTCGACATGCTCTACATTTTTCATTAAGGCACTCTAGTCATTCAAGCAATGGATTAACAGTTAATTAGGCTCCAAAGTGATAGTGTCAGCGCATTAACAGCGATGAACAAAAGTCCAAAATTGGTGTTCAAAACGAAGTCCAACGAGTGCCATCTTTTTATATGCTCTTCTCCATAATATAACCTTCAACTTTTATTTTTGGACCAACTCAAGTTGCTTAATGAATTTCAGAGAACGCGGAATGTCAACGTCGTTGCTTAGCGAAACTGACTTAGAATAATTCTAAGTGTTGAAAACCACAACAAATTCGATCTTGTGACCTCGATTTGACTTATTTCCAAGCTGATCTAGCTCTTAGTCCAAAAACCAAGTTTGTTCTACATGATATGGACTACAACTTTCATTTAAGGTCCAACCTCAAAACTGGTATAAAACCTACTGTTCTACTTTGACCAAAATAGGATCACGATGAAGCTTATATTATCCTTTTTGATCCATTGGTGCATTTTCTGGCCACCTGCTCAACATGAACCCTTCATAACATTTGTTCATGAGTGCAAGGAGAGTTGTTTGAGCAAGGTACCAAGGTTTGGTTGACTTCATAGGTTTCCATCCACTTGATAAAGCAATTCATGCAAAGATATGACTTATCATTTTAAGTGACTTTTTGATTCCAAACTTCATGAAACTTTTCCATGGGTCTAGATGGATGCATGTGGATGTAATGTACATGGAAGAAGCATGTTTAGCATTACTCTTGCATAATCTTAACAAGGGTCCATATGTAAGCAAATGTGCATGGCCCAAGTTTAAGTTGAAGCTCCATCATGCAGATTTGATCTTGACACCTTGATTACCACTTGACATGTCATGTTTGAGCTCAAACCCATTGCTTAACTGGTGACAAACACCTGGGGTGTTACAAAGATGAAGTACGTCGCCGCTAGGAGTACAAGCAGGAGTACGGCAACCCGGACTCAGCCCTCGAGCTGATCGCTGACGGCAACACTGCAGACGATGGCGTAGACAACCCTGAGGGCCCCCTAGCTTTCACTAGGGCGCTCCGAACACTTCAGTGGCCCCGTGCCCTACAAAGGAAGGATGAACCTGACACAGTGGCTGTAGGCTTACGCCACTGCTGTCCATGCTACCGGAGGAGACACCAGTGTCATGGCGAATTATCTCCCCATCATGCTTATGCCACCCGCCATGAGCTGGTTTACCAGCCTTGCCCCTGACTCCATCGGATCCTGGGAAGAGTTGAAGAAAGTCTTCAAGGATGAATATATGGCCACGTGTACTCGACCGAGCACCATGCATGATCTCAACCGCATCAACCAGAAGCCGTCCGAGCTCCTCCGCAGCTACATTCAATGCTTTTCTGAGATGAGGAACTCTATTCCCAACATCACGGAAGCTGAGGTCATCACCGTCTTCATCCAAGGACTCTACCATCGCGAGCTTCGCTCCAAATTCAACCTCAAGCCACCCACAGGCATCGGAGAGATGACCACTACTGCCAATCAGTACACCGACGCCGAGGAAGCCGAGGTTCGTTTCAACGAGGACGCGGGCACTCATCGCCCACCTCACCGCTACGACGATCGCCCAGATGACCGACGCCACAACGACCGCCGTTTCGATGACCGCATTTATCATCGTGACAGTGGTCGTGATCGGCCAGAAGGACCCAAGTCTGGCCAAAATCGCTGCCGCCAGCCAGACCACATCGTCGCCATCGTTAGTCAACCTCGCGCCAAGCACAACTACGATGAACAGCATCAAAAGATCCTCGACGGCCTATGCCCTCTTCACAAGAATGCCAAACACAAGATGAGGAACTGCCTCGGTTTGGCTAAGGAGTTCTAGGACAAGAAGCTAGATGACGACTCCAACGATGGAGCTGGAGGTCGCCGACCACCCGGGGGCAACAACAATGCCTTCTAGGACCATGACAAGGTGGTCACCACCATCTTTAGGGGCCTCGCCTCCACTGAGAGCAGAAGAGAATGGAAGCTCGCCGCAAGGCGGGTACTCTCTGTCACAACGGAAGACGCCACCGCCAACCCCAGCTATCACCCATTGTCCAAGGTCCCCATCACCTTCAGCAGGGCAGACCAGTGGGTGGATATTCCCTACACAGGGTGTTTTCCCCTCGTCCTTGACACAACCGTACAGAAGGTGCTCTTTAGAAAAGTGCTCATCGACGGTGGGAGTGCTCTAAATCTCCTCTTCACCGGAGCCCTAAAGGAGCTGGGCCTCAGTTTGTCAGATCTCACACCATCCGACTCCTTCTTTTGGGGTGTGGTACCTGTCAGGGCCTCCAAACCACTTGGAGAGATTACCCTACCAGTATAGTTCGGCACAGCAAGCAACTACACGTCGAACACAACAACTTCTACGTCGTCGACTTCGACACCACCTACCACGCCATACTTGGTTGGCCAGCTCTAGCCAAGTTCATGGCCGTGCCGCACTACGCCTATCTGGTGCTAAAGATGCCTTCGCTTGCTGGAGTTCTGGCCCTTGGGCCAACCTCTCCATCGCATATGCCTGCGAGACAGAGAGTCTCGCCCTCGCTGAAGCCACCGACCTCTCCATCCAGATGGCCAGTGTGGTCATCAAAGCCAAGACAGTGTCCACCGATGACATGGAGATCCCAGAGCTAGAGCCTCCTCGCGCCTCCGCCAAGTCAAAGGAAGTCAAGGAGGTCGGCCTCGGCCTCGACGACCCCTCCAAGACCATGAAGATTGGGGCTCACCTTGACCCCAAATAGGAAAGCGTGCTTGTCTCCTTCCTACATGCCAACGCCGACGTGTTTGCTTGGAAACTTGTAGACATGCCGGGGGTACCACAGGAGAAGATCGAGCACTCCTTGAACGTCTCGTCGACCGCCAAACCGATCAAGCAGAAACTCTACCAATTCATGCCAGACAAGAAGGAGGCTATTAGGGTAGAAATAAAGCGGCTCTTAGCTGCCGGATTTATAAAAGAAGTGTATCATCCTGAGTGATTTGCAAACCCTGTTCTCGTTCGAAAAAAGAATAAAGAATGGAGAATGTGCGTTGATTACACTGATCTCAACAAACACTGCCCTAAGGACCCCTTTGGTTTACCTCAGATAGACGAGGTTGTAGACTCCACCGCCGGTTGCGAACTGCTCTCCTTCCTTGACTGTTACCCTGGCTATCACCAGATCTCCCTGAAGGAAGAAGACCAGATCAAGACATCATTCATCATGCCTTTCGGGGCGTACTGCTACACCACCATGTTCTTTGGACTAAAGAACGCCAGGGCGACTTATCAAAGGGCTATCTAGATGTGCCTCGATCAACAGATTGGCCACAATGTCAAAGCTTACATCAATGACGTGGTCGTCAAGTCCAAGACCTCTGATGAGCTTATCGCCGACCTCGAAGAAACGTTCGCTAACCTGAAAAAGTACCGATGGAGGTTGAACCCTTCAAAGTGCATCTTTGGAGTTCAATCCGGTATACTGCTGGGCTACATTGTCAGCGCTCGTGGCATCGAACCCAATCCTAACAAGGTCTCCGCCATCACCAACATGAAACGCCCAATATGCGTCAAGGATATACAGAAACTTACAGGCTGCATGGCTGCTTTAAGCCGCTTCATATCATGCCTCGATGAGAAAGGGCTACCATTCTTCAAACTCCTCAAGGCCTTCGAGTGTTTTTCCTGGTCAGAGGAGGCAGATACAACTTTTGAGCAGCTCAAGTTGTTCCTAACAAAGCCTCCGATCATGACGGTTCCACGGCCAGATGAAACTCTACTGATCTACATCGCCGCTACTTCTCGCATTGTCAGCACAGCTATCATGGTCGAACGTGAGGAGGCCGGGCCTGCCTATAAGGTGCAACATCCAGTTTATTTCATCAGCGAGGTCCTTAACGAGCCCAAGACTCGTTATCCTCAGGTCCAAAAGTTGCTTTATGCCATTCTAATTACGTCGCGCAAGCTCCATCACTACTTCGAGTATTACAAGATCACTGTGGTCATCGAGTTCCCTCTTGGGGACATCCTCTGCAACAAAGAGGCCAACGGTCGTATCATCAAGTGGGCTGTTGAGCTCAGAACCTACTCAATTGAATTAAGAAGCAGGCCTACGATCAAGTCTCAGGCGCTTGCTGATTTCATCGCTGAGTGGACCGGGATCCAAGAGTCCATCGCTGCCACCTACCCTGAGCACTAGGTGATGTACTTTGACAGCGCCCTTAACATCAATGGTGCTGCCGCGGGCATTCTATTTATTACGCTGATCAAGGATAAGCTCCGATACATCCTCCGGATACACTTTCCGGCCTCCAACAACGCCGCCGAGTATGAAGTATGTCTCCACGGACTCCGTATAGCCGTTGAGCTCGGTGTCAAATGCCTCATGGTATACGGGGACTCCACGCTGGTTATCAACCAGCTTAAAAAAGACTGGTCTTGCTCCAGCGAGAAGATGGATGCATATTGTGCTGAAATCAGGAAGCTTGAAGCAAAATTCTACGTCATCGAGTACCACCACGTGGTACGTGACCAAAATCAGCTCGCCAACCACTTGTCCAAGTTGGGCTCTTCTCACGCCACGATCCCACCGGGGGTCTTCGTTTAAGATCTCCTGGCACCATCCATCAAAGAAGATAAGGAAGTTCAGGAAGTTCCCCCCGCCGAGCAGCTGGCACTTATAGTACCTTCGCCGACCGCCGATTGGAGGGAGCAATTCATCAAGTACCTTACTAGCACCGAGGTACCCACTGACAAGACTAAAACCGAACGCCTAATTCGTCGAAGCAAGCATTACGTGCTGGTGGATGGCAACTTGATGAGGAAAAGTTCCAAGGAAGGGATACTGTAGAAAGGCATCACCCAAGAGGAGGGAGTAAAGCTACTTCTCGAAATTCACTCTGGTTCCTGTGGCAACCACACGGCCTCAAGAACACTAGTCAGTAAGGCTTTCCGAGCTAGTTTCTATTGGCCCACAGCCATTTCTGATGCAGAAGACCTCGTCCGACGTTGTGAAGGATGCCAATTTTTCACCAAGCAAATACACATGCCGGCGCAAGAGCTGCAAACCATCCCAGCTTCATGGCCCTTCGCATGCTGGGGACTAGATATGATCGGGCCTTTCAAGCCAGCGCCAGGTGGTTTTCAGTACATGTATGTCGCCATCGACAAGTTCTCCAAGTGGATTGAATATAAACCGCTCGTCTCGGCTACTGCAAAGAAAGCAGTCGAGCTCTTCGAATATATCATCCATAGATTTGGTCTCCCGAATAGCATCATCACCGACCTCAGAACTACATTTACTGGCCATCACTTCTAGGACTTCTACGAAGACCGTTGCATCTCCATCAAATATGTCTCTGTTGCCCATCCTAGAGCCAACGGCCAGGTCGAATGGGCGAACGGCATGATCCTTGATGCCCTCAAAAAGCGACTATATCAGAAAGAAGAAAAGCACCCGGGCAGATGGCTCAAGGAGCTACCAGCTGTAGTCTAGGGACTGCGTACTCAAGCTAGTCGCAGCACTGGCGTGACTCCATACTTCTTGGTCTACGGCTTAGAAGCCGTACTATGATGAAGAGCACCTAGGGTGGAAAACTATGATGAAGAGCAGGCCGTAGCTATTCAGACAGAGGACGTCGACAGGGCCAAGGAAGAACGCCTAATCACCTGTGTCCGCACAGCTAAATATCTAGAATGCTTGCGGAGGTACTACAATCGAAACGTCAAAGGTCCTTCATTTGGTGTCGGCGATCTCGTTCTCCGCAGAAAACAAAAAACTAAAGGGATGCACAAGCTCTCTTCCCTTTGGGAAGGGCCTTACGTCGTCAAAGAGGTTACCCGACCAGGGTCTTATCGCCTAAGTGCCTTAGAAGGAATTGATGTTCCCAACTCATGGCACATCAAACACCTTATACATTTCTATCCTTGAAATGCTCCAGATATGTACTCTCCACTTTTATGTTGAATAAAATTTTGGTCTCCATAACTTGTCTCCATTTTGTCTCTATTGTGGTTTAACGTCCACTCGTGGTCACCGAGCTCTATGCTACTTCATAACGAACTCCAATACGAAATCGCCATAACTGCGCCGACCACGTTCCTCCAAATCTCCAACGTTATCGCTGAACCGTTTTCTCCAAAATCGCCGAATGATTTCTCCAAAATGCCGACGCATTATCGCCAAAAATCGCCGAATAAGTTTTCTCCAAATCGTCGAACACGTTTTCTCCAAATCGCCGAACACGTTTTCTCCAAAGCGCCGAATACGTTTTCTCCAACTCGCCAACGTATTTTGCCACACGTTCTCTCCAAAAACGCCGAACACTTTACTCCGAATCTATAAAGATATTTCACCGATCGGCGAGCAGCATAATTTCTTTTTTGTTCTCTTCGGAGAAGACCCAGTCTCCGATCCCTCCCTACACGTGCCATGAGCTCCACGCTCTGCGTTATGGGTGGTTGGCTATGGTTCCTTAGTTACGCCTGTTCGTCCTACACGTCCACGGGCTCTGCGCTCGATGTTATGGACTATGGGCTAGCCAAGGCTGAGAGCTCAGCACAGAATTAACTACTCGGACGCCGCTTATACTACCTACATCTCCAAGTTATTTCGATAAGCACCGAGCAGAACACGTTCTGCTCTTTTTCTCTTTGGCGAAGACCCAATCTCTGATCTGTCCCTACACATGCTACGGGCTCCACGCTCTGTGTTATGGGTGGTCGACTGCGGTTCCTTGGTCACGCTTGTTCCTCCTACACGTGCACGGGCTCCGCGCTCGACGTCATGGACTATGGGCTAGCTAAGGCCATAGGGTCAGTGGCGAACTAACTGCTCGGACTCTACTTATACTTCCTATAAATACGTCATGGTCAAGGCTGCGAAGATCTTTTCGCCAAAAATACAAGCAAACTGCATACACATCCACCTTGTAACATATATCACATACATAATTGTTTTTGCACTTCCGCGTGTTTTAACCACTCTGTCAAGATATTACAGATAATAATCGCCGAGCAGATCACCAAGCTCTGCCTTCACCGTCTGTCTCACCAAACAGGTCTATATCGCCTGCCAACTTCTTCGCTGCATCCTCCACCTCATCCTCTAGCTATTGGGTGTCCGCCTCGCTCAGTCCTACGGCGAAGCCACCCCCTATCGCCTGAAGGTCAGTGGCTGGATAGTGGGACCGAACCACAGCAAGGGCATGGGTGGCGGTGGAAACAACAGCATCGCGGTTGAAGCCCTTGAAGCTCTCCCACACCATCTTGCATCTTTCGATGATAATGTCCAGGCATGGTGACCTACCGTCGGGCTGAGGGCCACTTCTGGTTCGACGCAGTCGAGCACTGGTTTGATTCCGGCAACTACAGCGTCAAATTTGTCCCTCTAGGTCCGGGCGTCCTGCTCCAGCACATCGAATTGTGCCTTGACCCTCCGATGGTAGTCTGCAAGCATTACAAAGTTCCATCAAGCAAGAAAGTTACTTCAGCAGTAACCCCGACTAGGGAATACTCACCGTTCAGCTCCTCGGCCAGCTTGTTCACGCGCCCTGTTTCTTTCGCCTTCTCCTATCGGAGTTGCTCGAGGGCCTGGCGCAGCTGTCCGAGCTCCACATCTTGCTCTACAAGTACAACAGTCATCACCAAAAGTAAGCATATCCAACTATGCAAAGCACTTTCGCCGATCACACGTACCTTTCTTCTGCTCGAAGACTTTCTTGTAGCTGTTCCAACCACTCGGAAGCATTCTTTAATTGCGTGGAGGTAGTGGCAAGCTGCTTGGACTTGCTCCGCAGCTGTTCTTTCGTAGCCGCCAGCTGCTCAGATAGGACCCCTTTCTGGTGCTCTAGGTCCCATGGGTTGGACTCAGCGAGGTCCCGCTCGTGTGGGGCCCTCTGGGTGTTTTTCTCTGAGAGGTTCATCGCCTCCTTGAGTTTCTAGTTCTCCTTGGCAAGGGGTTCCATCCTCTTTATCAACTGGTGCCAGTGCTCGGCAGTCCGAGTTATCCCCTGAAAATTAACAATGACAATGATGGAGTTCGATCTCCAAAGTCAAAGATGAATACTCAGGATTCAGTACTAACCTCGATTTATTTTATTACTCCGACGAGGGCGGATTTCAGCCACCTCATCTCCTTAGGGGTGTCCTCCTCCTCGACAACAACCACCTCGTCACCGCGCTTGAGGAAGATTTGGACGGATTGGGTTCGAGGCTCAGCATGAACGATCTCCTCCACCACGTCCTCCTCTTCCTCAGCAGCTGGAGGCACCACCGGGGGGTTCTGTGGCCAGACAGCGGGTCTGACAATCCCTAGCGATGCCTCAGGGGGCGTCGTTAGCTCCTCGGGCGCCACTAGTTTCATCGACCCATACTTTGGTGCATCACTGGCAACTCCAGCTTCAGCCCCCGAGGCCCCGACAGTACCCGCTGTTGCTTCGCGTATTGTCGCCGACCCATCCTCCACTGACGCCGACCTCTCGCCATCTGTAAGTCCACCCGCAGCGGTGGTTTACTCTTTCGCCTGCTGCCGAGCACCCAGGGTCCTCGACATGGGAGCCGCCGGTGTTACTTTCGCCTCGGGATCAGCCTGAGTTTGCTCGTCAGTCTGGGCGGACAGGTCCGGACACTCTGTATGCCTTGCACTGCATCAGATCATTTGGTCAAGTGGCCAAAAAGCTAAGATAAGACAGCAGAGTAACTCTCAACTTGTTACTTACCGTTTGGTCTACCGGTGCAATTTTTTGACTCGGCGATGCCTGCTCGAGCCCCTAAGCGCGGCTGTGGGATCACCTCCCGTGCTCTGGGGTGGCGATATCACCTCCTCCATAGTTGGCCTCTGCTCCGCCTGCTGCTCCAGGGCTTCCTCCGCCTGTCGCTCTGGGTTTACCTCCCCCAGTTGCACGGGGACTCCCGTCACCTCCCCAGCGGGGATTTCTGTCATCTACTGCTTGGGGACTTCTTCGCTTCACCTTGATTGCTCCTCCACGCGTGTGCTGCGTGGGGGTGCTTGCATGGTTGGAGTTGGAGCAACTAGATCTTCGTCATCATCAGACCATTCGAGCACCACAGTCCTTCGTGGTCGAGTGGTCTGGTCGCCACCAAGCGAGATGCCGCCCAGTTTGAGGGAGCGGCAGCCATCGTCTTTCTCTTCTTCTAGGCCGGCTCATCTGCCGCTGCCTGTTTCCCCCAGGCTTTCTCCGACACCGGGGGAGGACTCTCCGTCCGATTAGCATCCATACCTTTGGATTGCGATGAGACGCCGACAGAACTCTCTTCAAGTTGAGCCGGTGGTCGGGCATCCACCGTCGGCGGCCAATCGGCTATCGGCATGCCTAAAAAGTAAACTACCCTATCCTACGAGTGGATCTTTGCATAAGTAAGTCAGTTCACTGCTCGGCAATGCTTCGGGATTAAAAGTATTGGGAATAAAAATTGAGATGATTACCTCGGGAGGCGGATTTGTGCAATTGAAGGCCCTCGTTTGCTTTGGCCAGGCGAATGAAATGTTGGGAGCGAATAGCTCTACGGCCCGCTCTACGACATTCTTCTTTGTCAGCGGTTCCGTTCTTTCCTAGGTCCCGTCGTCATCACCTCTGTAGTTAAAGCCCGGGTGGGCCCTCTCCTTGTATGGCTGGACACGACGCACTATGAAGCTTGCTGCCACCAGTTCACCTCTAATTTCGATGCTTTTAATTAGGTCGAGGAGCTCCACAACTTGTTCCATGTTAGCACTGTTCGATTTCTTCGACCAGCTCTTTTGGTTCTCCGGGATGTGGTGGACGTCACAGTGGAATGCAGGGTGGCTCTGTTTCATGTAGAACCATTTGGAATTCCACCCTTTCAGAGAAGTATTCAGCGGTACATTAATGTACTCGCTGGCCATTCCATCCCGAAGCTACAGATATACACCGTCGACCACCTTGGAGCCTCCGCCACCTTTCTTCTTCAACCAGAATAGGTGTCTAAAGAGGTTGAAATGCGGTAGAACCCCCAGAAACGTCTCACAGGAATGAATAAAGATCGCGATGTGCAATATGGTATTGGGGTGGAGATTGCATAGACTAATCGATCAGAATTCCAGCAGGTCTCGTAGGAAAGGATGAACAGGGAACCCCAACCGACGCTAGAAAGAATCCTCAAAGACTACAACTTCATCGGTGTTAGGCATTGGGAAGGGCTCACCGCTAGCTGGCCACCATCCGGTGGTGACGTGGTCAGGAAGCACGCCCGCTGCCACCAATCTCTCAAGCTCTGCTTCTCCCGTGCGTGATGGCGCCCACTCTTCATCACGACTAGCTCCGGTACCTTCTTTCTTTCGGCTCGCTTTCTTCGGGTTCATAGCTCTTCTCTTCGGCGCCATTTCTCATATTTGGATGAGGACTGGCGCCGGCGGCGTGCGAGGGTGCGAATCTAGAAGTGTGGTGGCTAAGGATGAAGACGGAATGACTGAGTGGCAAAGGTGGGAACGTGGGATGCGGCGGCGCAGTTATAAAGCACTTTCCCCACCCTTTCGCATTCGAGGGTTTTTGGGAAACCGTTCCCACGATTCGCGCCTCTTCGAATTCTCCGACGTGGCTTATGGGCCGTTACCTAGGCTTTTAAGCAATCGTAGCCCGTGTTGCCAAGATCGCTACCGATGGTTATCACTCACCAAATAATCTCCAATTTCTCCGCCATTTATTGAGGCTCAGTTACAATTACTGTACAACCATCACTCCGGTTTTTGCTCCACGGTTTGATTCCTCCTATATCTCCGCTCGCCACTCGAGGACTGACTGCATGCTCGGCTGGTTTTTCACTTTTCTTTGTTTTTGACCCTAGCACCACGTGACTCCGTCACCTATTGTTAGGCTCGGGAACTAAGTGGGCACACTTTACCTTGTGGTGAATGTGCTTTCCGGGTCTACGCTCAGGGACTGGCTGCTTGCTCGATTAGTCTTCTATTCTCCTACTTTGGACCCTAGCACCACATGACTACGTCATCTACTGTCAGGCTCTGGGACTAAGTGGGCACACTTCATCTCATGGTGAATGTGCTTGCTTTTTTCTTGAAGACTCCACGCTCCTAGAGGCTAGAGAAGACTATCTCCTATTCTCGTGGTCGGACTCTAAGTGGGCACACTTGGTCCATTGCGAGGAAATTTTCTATTCTGAACTTGAGCTCCTTACAGCCTTATGGCAAGCCGTGCTTGGATCATACTGCTCGGCTGTGGTCCTCGCTGCTCGTAACTGCTCGCTACTTCACGGCAACTCATCATGGTGGTCGGACCGCGAGTTTGACTGCTCGGTTTTGTTCGCACCTGCTCGGACAAGCACAAGACGGCATTGTACAACGGGTACAAGGTGCTCGGGGACTAGCTGTGGGGGGTATGACCCTAGATACCCATGGTAGACCACATGGGCTGCGCCCTCAGGGGCGGCCTAGCCCACAAGACGAAGCCTTGCGGGGTTGGGCGGTTCCCGCAAGACATCTGGAAGATATCCTAAAGATACTACGAGATCTGTTAGGATATGTATGATCCCAAGATTCCTGTAATCAGTTATTACTTTCCGGTTATCTCTTAGATCTAACCGACTTGTAACCCTGCTCCCCGGACTATATAAGGCGGGTAGGGATCCCCTCCAAACGCACACAATATCATACGATAGCTAATACAAACCAACAGACCACAGGAGTAGGGTATTACGTCATACTGATGGCCTGAACCTATCTAACTCGTGTGTCTCTATTGCCTTCTTGTTCATGATCTCACGCTCCTCTGCTAATCAATCTACCTTCATGGGATACCCCTCAGAGGACTGCCGACGATATTCTATCGACACCCTCTATCAGCTTCTGAAGAAGGCCGACCATTTTGAATGGACGCCCGAGGCCCAAGAGGCGCTTGACATGGTCAAGCAGCTTCTAATGAAGGCCCCGATCCTAGTTCCTCCAACTAACAGAGAACCGCTCCTGCTCTACATTGCAACCACCATGCAAGTAGTCAGCACCACCCTGTTGGTGGAGCGATAAGAAGAGGGGCACACCCTCAAAGTACAACGCCCTATGTACTTCATTAGCGAGGTCCTATTCAATTCCAAGACCCACTACCCCCAAATCCAGAAGCTCTTGTACGCCATCCTCATCGCCAAGAGGAAGCTACGCCACTACTTTGAGTCATATCCAGTGACAGTCGTGATGTCCTTCCCGCTCGGTGAGGTCAAGGCATTTCGTATGCCTCCCAGACGGCCATCAAGTCCCAAGTGCTGGCTGATTTCATTGCAGAGGACCGAGGTCCAAATGCCTCCAGCAGTCATCGACCAAAAGTACTGGATGATGTACTTCAAAGGATCGCTGATGAAGAAAGGTGTCGATGTGGGGCTAGTCTTTGTTTCGCCCCTTGGGGTACGCAAGAGGTACATGGTTCGCATCCATTTCCCCTCCTCCAACAATGTGGCCGAATATGAGGCGCTCATCAGTGGCCTGCGCATCGCCATCGAGTTGGGTATTGAACGCCTCGATGTCTGGGGTGACTCCTAGCTGGTCATCGACCAAGTCATAAAGGAGTCAAGCTGCCACAACGCTAAGATGGTTGCATACTACCGAGAAGTCTACCAGCTAGCGGACAAGTTCGATGGCCTTGAGCTCAATCACATCCTAAGGTGTCTCAATGAGGCGGTCGACGCACTAGCGAAAGCAGCGTCCGGCCGAGAGCCGGTGCCAATAGGCATCTTTGCCAACGATCAGTACAAGCCCTTGGTCCACTACGAGGAGCCAAAACAAGACAATGACGGGCCACCTGCCCTCGGCTCAGGGGCTAACCAGCCATCGGCTCCATCCAACCCTAAGGTCATGGAGCTTGACGAGGATCCAGCGATAGAGCCTGACCCTCTAGCCGATTGGAGGATGCCTTACCTTGATTGCCTCCTCCATGAGGCGCTGCTGATGGACACGACAGAGGCTTGGTGGCTCACGCATCGTGCCAAGTCCTTTGTCCTTATTGAGGGTGAGCTCTACAAGTGAAGCCACACCAGGATCCTGTAGCGGTACATCCCCATCGAACAAGGGAAGCGGTTGCTAAGCGATATCCATGGTGGGGTTTGCGGTCACCATGTCATGCCTAGAACCCTCATTAGAAATGCATTCTTACAAGGCTTCTACTAGCTGACCGTAGTTGCCGATGTTGAACAGATTGTGTGCACCTACTAAGGGTGTCAATACTACGCTCGGCAGGCCCACCTACCAGCCCAAGCACTCTAGATGACCCCGATCACGTGGCCGTTCACGGTCTAGGGGCTTGATCTGGTCGGACCTCTCAAAAGGGCACTCGGGGGCTATACGCACTTACTTGTCACCGTAGACAAGTTTACAAAGTGGGTAGAGGCTCGACCAATCTCCGTGATCAAGTCTGAGCAAGTCGTACTATTCTTCCTTGACATCGTCCATCGTTTTGGAGTCCTGAACTCCATCATCACGGACAATGGCACATAGTTCACTAGAAAGAAGTCCCTCCAATTCTGCTATGAATACCACATCCACGTCGATTTGGCCACCATGGTGCACCCCCGCACAAACAGGCAAGTCGAGCGTGCAAACAGCATGGTCCTACAAGGCCTCAAGCCTAGGATCTTCAACCGGTTGAACAAGTTTGGCGGACAATGGGTCGCAGAGCTTCCCACGGTGCTCTGGAGCCTAAGGACGACCCTTACCTGGGCCACCGGCTACACATCATTCTTCATGGTCTACAGTTCCAAGGCTATCCTCCCGACCAACCTTGACTATGGAGAGCTGAGGGTTAGGGCATATGACGAATAGGGACCCAAGGCATCCCTCGAGGATGCCATGGACCAGCTAGATGAAGCATGTGACGTCGCCCTCCTCCGCTTGGCCAAGTACCAGCAAGCATTGCGCCGGTACCACAACCGTCGACTGCGGGGTTAGGCCTTCAACGTCAGGGACCTGGTGCTCTGCCTCGTCTAGAGCAACAAGGACCACCACAAGCTCTCTCTAGCATGGGAGGGACCGTACATCATCGCAGAGGTGCTCTGACTAGGCGCCTACAAGCTCAAGACCATCGACGACAAGGTCTTCATCAATGCCTAGAACATCGAGTAGCTATGCTGCTTTTGCCCTTAATATACGCACACTTTCTCTTTTTAGTTTCGCTATCGACTCCCTGATCTTTAGTGACACCCGACCCTGGCAACGACAAGGGGTTGGGCCTCACTTAGGGGCTAATAAGAGCATACCTATCCGGTAGACATTCTCTACGCCCGACCCTTTCTCACATTAAGACCCAGAAGCGAGGTTTGCGGAAAGGAACGCTGAGTAAAATTGGTCAGACTATGAGAAACCTACATCCCAGCGGCTATGGTGCCTTTGCTCACCAGCGTGATCAAGGTTTGTTCACCCACACGTTGAGCTTTTTAGCCTTTACTATGGAAAGAGCCGGTGCGTGTTTAAGAGTAATATCCACCTGGCGAACATTCTCTGTGCCTGACCCCCTCTCACATTGAGACCTAGAAGCTAGGGTTGCGGAAATGAACGCTGAGTAAAACTGGTCGGACTGCGAGAAACCTACGCCCCAGCGGCTACAGTGCCTTTGCTCACCAGTGTGATCAGAGTTTGTTCACCTGCACCTCGAGCTTTATGGCCTTAATGACGAAAAGGGTCGGAACGCACTAACCTATTTATACAAAAAGGGGAGAAGGGCTAAAAAGCTGTTTGGCCATTAGGAAATCTAAGAGCATGTTCATTTGTTATGAGTTTAGCACATGGCTCATCTACCTAAGTAAATTCTTGGGGGGGATGATCTCATTCTCTATATCCAGAGGAAATCCCTATGCCAGCGGGTCATACGAGCCGATCGAACGGCTTGGGCCACTACCGAGAGATGGTTAGGAAGCAGTAGGATGCCCCATGCGGGTTATGCCAACTCCGTCATGAACGATGGACCCAGATGCCAGTCAAACATATTCGGTAAAAGCTTGCTGAACCCATCACTCGTGCCATCGAGGTAAGTCCTATGCCAGCGGGTCACCCAAGTCGATCGGACAGTTTGGGCCGCTGTCGAGAAACGGGTCACCCTTAATTTATGCATGTTTCCTTTTATTAATTTCACTATCGAGCCCCTGACCCTAGCAACGGCAAGGGGTCGGGCCTCGCTCGGGGGAAGGCAAGAGTGTCTATTTGGTAGACACTCTCTATGCCCGACCCCTTCTCACGATAAAACCTAAAGGCAAGGTGTAGGGACACAAACGCTGAGTAAAACTGGTCGGACTGCAAGAAACCTACGCCCCAGTGGCATGGTGTTTTTGCTCACTAGCGCGATCAGAGTTCTTGTCCCCGCACCCCGAGCTTTAGCCTCCACCTTCTCAGGAAGGGTTTGGAGGGGCCCACGTGTGGAATCTCCATCTAGGAGAGGCCAGCAAGTCGCCCAAAGTCGATCGGATAGCTCGGGCTACAGCCGAGAGACGGGTAAGGAGCAGTGGGATGCCCCATGCAGGTTACGCCAACTCCGTCACGAACGACGGACCTAGACCCCACACGAACATATACGGTAAGAGCTCTCCAAACTCGTCACTCAAGCCATCAAGGTAGCTTTACCAACCCCCATTCTACTTTTGCGGTGCATGATTATTCATCCATCTGTTCTCATGCATGCATTCATTCATACATTCATCCCATACATCCAAGAATCGCATATGCAATTATTGCACCACAACGCTTCGCGTCGTGTCATGAAGCGGTAGTCGTCTCATTCGACATGAGCAGCGACCGACCGAGGTTCGAAGGCTGGCCCACGAAGGGCTCGAGGCCTCCTCGCGTCAAACAGAGCTAGCAAGAAAATGCAGATGAGCCCTAGTGGCCTTGCCTGACCCCGCTCAGAAGCGGACAGGGACATCTTGACCTTCTCATTTGATCCTAACCTCGAGCCAAGCCCACAGAATCTCCATCGAGGAGAGACTGGCGGGCCACCTGGGTTGGTCTCCGAAATGACTCAGGCATCTGCTAAGAGGTGGGTTAAGGAGTAGTGGAATGCCACATGAGGGCTATGCCGACCCTATCCCTGAACGATGGACCCAGATTTCACTCAGACATTCTCATTAGCGAGCTCACCGAGCGTGACACTAGAGCCATCGAGGCAAGCGTCGTTAGCTCAACCCCTTTGGTTGTGGAAACTGCGGATGAGGTGACTCATGAAATTCGGCCAACCCCTACCAAGCCCAATGGGGCTCGGGGGCTCGAGCCACCCAACCCTAACTCAGAAATCCAACTAACTGGGGTTCGAAGGCTGGCCCGTGACGGGCTCGAGGCCACCTCACGTCGAACAGAGCTAGGGGAGAAAACAGTTGAGCCCCAGCGACCTTGCCCGACCCCACTCAGAAACAGACAAGGACATCTCAACCTTCTCGTTCGATCCTAACCTCGAGCCGAGCCCACAGAATCTCCAATGAGGGGAGGCCAGAGGGCCACCTGAGTCACTCTCTAGAGCGACACGGGCATCTACCAGGAGGCGGGTTAAGGAGCAGTGGAATTCCACTTGAGGGCTATGCTAACCCTATCATGAACGATGGACTTTGATACCACTCAAACATGCCTGTTAGCGAGCTCACTGAGCACGTCACTCGAGCCATCGAGGCAAGCGACGTTAGCTCAACCCCTCCGGTTGCGGAAACCACGGATGGGGTAACGATCACAAAGATGAGCCGACCCTTGACTAGACCCCTGCTACGCATGGGGGCTCGAGGAAAGTTGGACTCACAAGGAGACCAAACGCACGGTCATAGAATGATGGCTCAGATACTACGGAGGGGGTACGTACAAAAACAAGAGACACTTTCTCCTATTAGTTTCGCTATCCTCTCCTCGATCTTTAGTGGCACCCAAGCCTAGCAACGACAAGGGGTCGGGTCTCACTTAGGGGCTAATAAGGGTATATATATACCCTATCTAAAATAGTCACCATGACTGACCCCTTCCTCTCGTTAAAAAACCTAGTGGCAGGGTTTGCAGAAACAAACAACTGAGTAAGGCTGGTCGGATAGCAAGAAACCTACGCCCTAGTGGCTACAGCACTCTTGCTCACTAGCATAATTAGAGTTTGTTCACCCACACCCTGAGCTCTATGGTCTTGACAAACGAAAGGGTCGAAACGCATTACCCCCTTTTCACACATAAAAAGGGAGGAAAAACAAATTCATTTCACACCAAAACAAAAGAATAGATTTGATCAAATGAAATGACAAGTTTGTTTAAACAATACAGAAGGGTCAGAACTTGTCCACTTATTACATAGATGATTGTTCTTCCTATCTAACTAACTAGCCCCTCTGGGGGAGAACTATGTCTTCTATCCTGTCCGCCAGGTCCTACGAAAGAGAAGCCACCACCGCTTCCATCTCCTCTAGCTCGTGGACTTCATAACCGAGTGCGTAGCTGTGGCTCATCGTCTCTAGATCGATGCTGTCCCCATAATGAGAATGAGCAATTGTGAAGGATTGATTGACCCCAGCGCGAAGGGCACTTCTTTCGAGCTAGCGCACCCGAGCTATGATCTTGACGGCACGAGCCGCGAGCGAGCTAGTCCCCTCCGACCGCACCACCTGAAGGTCATTGCAGACCACTTCAAGGGCAACGCTCAGGATACTGAGCTCATCACTCTCTGCTTGCAGATTCCTCCTCACCTCAGCAAGGTCCATGGCCAGCCCAGCAGAAATGCTCTTGGCCTCCAGCTTCTGGGTCGTCGCATATTTGAGCTCGGCCTAGAGGGATCCGACCTTCTACTGCTCGTCGTCATGCTCTTTGTAGGCCTAGTCACGCTCTTGGAAGGCCTGGTCATGCTCCTCATGAGTCGTGCCATGTTCTGAGTGAAGTCTCTCTATGGTTTGGAGTAGCTCATCCCGCTCCTTGCATAGCTGAGCGACAGTCGTGGCTTCTAGGCTCGCCCTCTTCTCTAGGGCTATGAGCTTCTCCTCGACCCCCAGCTTCAGCTCCCTTTCCTTCTCCACCTTGGCCAAAATGTAACAGAACCGCCCAATTTATACAAGATCAAGTATGGCTATCTCCGCTAACACGTTGACACACACATACCTTCACTCATATAAACCCGGTAGTCCACCGAGTGTCCCAAAAGACCTCGGTAAATCAACATCACAACCAAGATCGCGTGATTAAGCAAATACACATCACATATGCAGGGTTGCAGCGGAAAATAATATTACAAATGAATTCACAAATAATAGTACAAGTTTGGGTTTCAAAACCGATTAGTGAAAACAACATAGCTTTCAAAAGATTATATTAATATATGTTCCAAATACATTGCTAGCATAAGTGACATCATCCGACAAAAGCATATAGATGAGAAGTAACTATAGAATCACCGAGCCCATCGGTGGTTAGCCACCATCTTCAATAGGCCGAGAACTTCACCTGCAACATGGTGGGATAAACCCTGAGTACTCGAATGTACTCAGCCAGACTTACCCGTCGGAAACCAAAACAAATGACACCAAGGGTCATGCAAGGCTTATATTATCCTTTTTGATCCATTGGTGCATTTTCTGGCCACCTGCTCAACATGAACCCTTCATAACATTTGTTCATGAGTGCAAGTAGAGTTGTTTGAGCAAGGTACCAAGGTTTGGTTGACTTCATTGGTTTCCATCCACTTGATAAAGCAATTCATGCAAAGATATGACTTATTATTTCATGTGACTTTTTGATTCCAAACTTCATGAAACTTTTCCACGGGTCTAGATGGATGCATGTGGATGTAATGTACATGGAAGAAGCATGTTTAGAATTACTCTTGCATAATCTTAACAAGGGTCCATATGTAAGCAATTGTGCGTGGCCCAAGTTTAAGTTGGAGCTCCATCATGTAGATTTGATCTTGGCACCTTGATTACCACTTGACATGTCATGTTTGAGCTCAAACCTATTGCTTAACTGGTGATAAACACCTGGGGTGTTACAGCCCTCCCCCCTTAAAGGAATCACGTCCCGAGATTCGGTGCGAAAGACTTTTAAGGGAAGAGAAACTTGTCATCCAGTTTCCAACATCAGTGATAGCATTAGGCTACTTAACTTTGGAGTATCAGAGAGACTAATTTGGTCACGACACTTTCTGATACTTGCTCTTTGTCATAAGTTGTTGTCTGAAGAATTTCTTTCGTTGGCGTCCATAAAGCATTGTTACATTGGAAGGAATCCAAGATAGCACTGTCCTGCGTACTTCGTCCACGATGTACGAAGAGTGATACAAGCGTAGACTAAATACTTGTAACATCTACTTCCCTAGTGGATATAGCATAGACCTATGGACTTTGCACTAGCCCACAGTCTGTTGACAGATATTCCTTGCAACGATGCTATATTTGTTCCCAAGGTTTGAAAAGCAGTTCTCTACTAAAGTGGTTTGAGCACAACTTCAAATAAAGGATGTGATCATAGACGGGGTAAACATCCTTTGAGGGTATGAGAAGCTAGTTAACCAATATCCAAACTGGTTGTAGCGGTGCAATCACTTAGATGTCAACTGATGGAAAGCTACATAATGTTCCTTATATATAGTGCTCTTTCTCTGATAACGACACTGTATTATCTGAGTCTGTTGAGTGAGCGGTGAATGTGATAGCTGACTCTGTTGACTCAGCGTTTTCGACGACCATTATTTAAGGGAATTCTCATATCCAAACGGTAATAGTTATCTGAGTTGTATCTGAGGCAAACCCTTGGGTAAAACACATGGAAGACACCATAGGCATGTCAGCATTGGAGAACCATTGATGCAGAAGGATGTTAGCGAGGCTTGGAGGGCAACACAAGTTGCAAGTAATCACAAAACTAGGGACTAGTTCACTACCAAGCATGTTAAGTACAATTTGCCTTCGTGGTGCAGTTGCACAGCAAGTTGGGTTGACTTGCATCGTAGCAAAACCCGCTTTCTTAAACTATATTTGACGTCGAGGCTTCCATTCTTAGGTCCATCAATATCTCAAAAACCATAATCCAAAAATCTATAGTTTGACACCTTTCTAATTACTTTCGAATTGCAAGGGCACAATTTGACTTCTAGAACACCTGGACTGCTCACGCATTGCTGATCTAAGAGGGCAAAAGCAAGGCACATAGGGGTGCAATTAGTCTTCTCAAGGGTATGGAGGGTTGTCTAACAGCAATACACCTAAAAGTTGTAATTTCTTGGCATGAATTACAAACACAACCGTCTAATGCAAAGGATGATCGCAGTCACAGCGAAATTGCAGATTCTGTACCCTTTTGTTTTCTATTCATATTTCACAAACTACTGCTCAAATATGCACAAATTTTGGTGGGCATGTAGATCCATGGGTCTTCTAACTACTCACCAAAATTCAACTCAATCGGACATTGTTTGACCATCCAAACAATTCATCTACCAAAACTGCTGTGTTCTGAAATGGCAGCAAACCAAGCCGACAAGATATCTCTCAAATCCGATGTTTTACTCAATCAATACTCAAACCAACTTAAGACATTGAAGGGTCCTAAGCAAGGAATGAGATCACCAAGTTTGGGGTCAATCCAACTTTGTTTGAGTCACTAATCGTTGGCTTGAAGATGTTCGGTCCTGTACCTTAAAATCTAGACAGATTTCTCGTTCTTCTCTTTCTTTGCTTCACACATTGTGGTGTGTGTTCTATACATTTATACTCTCCATCTCTTTGTATAGCAGTAGCAGCAGTAGCTCTTTTCTCTGAGGATGTAGGTCAAGGATTCGCTGGAGGGTGTCGGCATCATTTTGGAGTTGCTCATCCCGCTCCTTCCTAACCATGGTGGCTTCCTCGTCGTCCTTCCGCGGCCTCGCCGACAAGGCCTCGAACGCTTTCTCGGCCTCGTCAGCGTCTCGATGGGCCTCGGCCACCCACGACCGAAGATTCTCTATCTCCTCAATGAGGGGAGTTAGCTTGGCCACCCTCTGTTGGGCGGCAACAAGCTGAGCTGTTACCTCACCGCGCAGATGCGCCTCCTTGATGAGGCGGTCCCGGGCCTCCTTCTGCTGACGAAGGAACTAAGACTTCTCACAGCTGTGAGCTCTACCAAAAGACGATGGTCAGGATATAAAAAATAGAAAAAGGAAGGTGAGGGCAAGAAGCAGGACCAAGCAATACTCGGCCGGATGAAACAACGACGTTGCACAATGCACCCGTAGCGTGGTTCAAGGCTTCGAGCACGGACGTGATACCCACTTCGAGGCTCTCTCGCTCCATGCTCTCAGTGGCATCGTCAAGGGTGAAGAGCGCCGATGCTGAATCCCGTGGATCCACCCGCTAGAGCAGAAGTTCACCCCATGCAGGCGAGCCACTGCCCGCTGACATTAGGGCTAGGGATGACTCCCCGCTGGATCCTAATGCCGCCAACCCCTCTCACCATGACATCCCCATTGGGACGCCCCCTCCAGCAATGGAAGGGGTCAACGGTGCGGACGCCAACCTCTCACCCAGCTCCATGACTCTCGGGGACCCCTTGGCCATGTCCCCCTCTGTCCGGCCCATGCCAGGTGCCATCGCTCGGGCTACCGATGGTGCGGGTCGCGCCGGTGCCTCGAGAGCCGCTGCGGTTGTGCCCAGCTGTGACCCATCTGTCATGGCCACCGCCACCTCCACTTGTGTTGGTAGGGTCACGACCGGTTGCGTCGCACCCACCATGGTCGGTGCCATGAGCACGGTCGGTAGCCCCGTCTGCCCCATCATAAGTAGTGGTATCACGGCCATCGCCGGCTGCTCCACGACCTCTAAAGGCACCCATTGAGCCCCCACGTCTGTTCGTCCCGCTGAGGGCACGGGTGCCACCATGGGCGGCGCCTGACCGGCCGGTGACGTGGCCACACTGAGGCTGTTCGCGCCTAAAACGGGCGTGATACTAGTCGACGGTTGCCGCCTTGATTGGAGGGCGATGCTCTTCTTTGGCACCAGTGCCAAAGGGTTACGCTGCCTCTCAACGCTGCAAGGGACGAAAAGCATAAGTCACAATGAAATCCGACCAAAGTTAAAAAAATAGAGGAACTGATAACTCACCTCAGTGTTGTCAGGAAGCAGATGTGTTTGGGGGGCGAACCCCCTGACCTTTGCTCTGCATCGTCAGAACGAGACCGTTTCGAGCCCGCCCCCTGCTATTGGGCAAATGGGCTCGCTCCCCTTGACTCTTGGGGCGCAACAGCGGAGCCACCCCCCTCCACTGGCACCTTGGGCGTGATAGCAGAGCCACCCACCCCTGTTGGCTCCTGGGGCAGGCCGATGGTACGGCCCGCCTCCGTTAGCTCCCCGGACGTGCCCTCCCCTCCATGGAACGGGAAGGGTCTTGATGCCTGCAAGGACGAATCGATACCTATCAGCACATCCTTGTTCTCTAGGTCATCGCACTCGATATCGTTGACTACCTCATCATCATCTTCATCATCATCATCATTGCTGTCAGTGTCCTCCCCTTGTTTCTACGCCTATAGCTTTCGCTGCTTCTTCTTCCTCTTGTCCTCCTTCACCTTCCTCAGCCACTCGCCCTCGGCACGATTCACTGTCCTCATGGCTGAATCCCTCGGCAATGCCGCCGGGTGATCCATGAGGATGAGGTCCCTCGGCTGGTCCCACCCCTCTCAAACTTAGTATCAAGGGGTTAGGAAATTAATTGAAGAGAAGGCAAGATAGGGGGAAACTTACGAAGATGATGTAGCCTGACTCCAGCCGCATCGGAGGATGCCCCGACACTGGGTAGATGAAATCAAGGGGGGCACCTACATTGTCCCACAAAGGCTCCATTGCCTCCTTGATGCGTTGCGCGATCTCGGAGTTAGGGAGCGCCCCCTCGGCTAGCGCTGTTCTGTCGAATGACGCCTCGGGCGCCATCGCGTATGGCTAGAGCGCGTGTGTCATCAATGGCGCCACCCTCCTTGCGTGGTAGGCCCCGATGATGCCTGACCCATTCAGGACATTCTCCTTCAGGATGTGGATGGTGGCGATGTGGTCTCAGATCTTCTTCTTGTCTTTCTCTAGGACGCCCCACTTCGTCCACGACTTCGGGGCCTCTTCGATCAGGCACCCGGTGAACTCCGATAGAGGGGCAGCGGTGTCATTCTTGAGGGAGAACCACTACGAATGCCATCCCTTATTAGACGTCGAGAGCCGCATGCACGGGTACTCGCCGACCCAATTGTTGTGGAGTTAGATGCCGGCGCACCCCATCGGCATATGCAGCTCCTGCCTGCTGCTTTTCTCCCTCTTTTTCTAGAGCGGGATGACGAAGAAGTACCTCCACAGATCGAAGTGGATGCTGATCCCTAGGAATCCCTCCCATAGGACGACGAATGCCACCATGTGCTAGATCCCATAGGGGTTGAGATGCTGTAGCTCGATCTTGTAGTAGTGCAGCAGTCCCTGAAGAAATTTGTGGGTGGGGGTCACGAACCCACGCTCACGGAAGTGAGCGAATGACACCACATAGCCGTCAGATGGAGATGGTAGATCCTCCTTGCCAGGGAGCAGCCACTCCTCGGCCGAGGTCCGCACACGGAGAAGACCGTGATGGATGAGGCCTTCCATGCGTTGCAAGGTGATGTCGGAGTGGCACCACGGATCCATTGGAGGCAGGGGCAGATGGATGTGGGCTCAATGGCGGTGGAGATGTGGAGGCAGGAAACCTAAGCGATTGGTGGAGGCGGTCGTGGCTGCGAAGGCAAGGATGCAAGGTATGGAACCCAAGGGGCTAACCCTTTGGTTTTAGAAGGGCGACGGGTGCGAGGAAACCAACCGCCCGCCTAGATCTCTGCACCTACCACGATCTACCACCACGTCTCTCCGCGGTGCACGCACACGCAACCTATGTCTGTTCTCTCAGAAAACTTGCCGGATGTTTCACCTTCCTGAATGGACCATGACCCATCATAGGTAAAAGGAATATGGAGCTAAAAATGCTACTACGACCCGTCTAGGCCCTGGAGTTCGAAGGTTGGCCCACCAATGGGTTCGACAACCACTCCGGGTGCCTTTTAAAGTAAGGGGTGGAAAGGGATGGGCCTGCTAGCGGCCAGTACCCAGGCGCATGAGCGCCGTGAGCGCCAGATATGATCCATGGTTGTTTCCATGAAGAAAGGCAGAGAACCCTCGGCACCGGTCGAACGGACCCGAGAACTATATGGATTGACCACTGAGAATCTAGAGTTGGTCACCAAGCTGACCGAAGTTAGATCCCCGCGAATGGGATGCCGGGGCCCCACTCGAACTAGCCCATTAAACAACTCACCGAGCACCATGATTCATCCATAGAGGAAAATCATGGCACGGCTCGGCCCCTCCATTTTTATCAAAAAAAACGCTTTAGAGAAGTCAATCACAAAGACGAGCCGATCCTTGACCAGACCCCTGCTATGGGCGGGGGCTCGAGGAAAGTTGGACTCACACAAAGACCGAACATGCGGTCCTAGAACAATAGACCCCCATAAGGGTTGAAATCAGGAAAGACCTTTTCTGACCCACCAAATCTCACGGCTACACCCCCAAGGGGTCAAATCTCGATGAAAGGGAAATCACCGTCCCTAGGTCACACCATGGGCGACAAAAGAAGGCCAAGGCCCTTAGAGTCCTCCTATTCAGAAAAGCCTCTGAAGGAGTATTCTACTCCTCCGTAGGCTCG
This sequence comes from Miscanthus lutarioriparius, assembly GCA_904845875.1. NCBI lineage: Eukaryota > Viridiplantae > Streptophyta > Magnoliopsida > Poales > Poaceae > Miscanthus > Miscanthus lutarioriparius. The sequence continues at coordinate 70,035,946 of CAJGYO010000010.1, forward strand.
GGGGCTACTATCGGAGACCAATACTAGGGTACCCGAAGAGGAAGGGATAATGCTCATCAACATTGATTCATCTGAGCAGTCAAGAGTTCAACTACAGCTCCAACCGGCCCCTAGTGCAAGGGCTCCGCCTCGACCGACCTCTAGGGAGCCTCTGGGGGTGGGCTCTGCCTCGCCTGACACTGAGGCCATAGGCTCTGCCCCACCCAACCCCAAGGTCATGGGCTCTGCCTCGCCCGACCTCTATGGGTGGGCTCCACCTTGCTTGACCCCGAGGTAGCGGGCTATGCCTCGCCCGACCTCTGGGGGCGAGCTCCGCCCCGCCCGACACCGAGACCGTGGCTTCTGCCTCACCCGACCTCGAGGCCATGGGCTCCGCCTCGTCCGACCCTTGGGTTTGCGCTTCCCTCGCCCAACTTCTGGGGGCGGGCTCCACCTTGCCTGACCCTTGGGTTCATGCTCCGCCTCATCAGACCTTGAGGCCATGGGCTCTACCTCGCTTGGCCCTTGGGTTCACGCTCCCCCTTGCCCGACCACGAGGCCACGGGGTCTACCTCGCCTGACCCTTGGGTTCGCGCTCCACCTCGCCCAACCTCGAGGCCATGGGCTCTACCTCACCTGACCCTGAGGCCGCGGGTTCTGGCTTGCCCGACCCCTGGGTTTGTGCTCCGCCTCGCTCGACCCCGAGGCCGCGGGTTCTTCCTTGCCCGACCCTTGGGTTTGCGCTCCGCCTCGCCTGACCCTAAGGCCGTGGGCTCCACCTCGCCTGACCCTTGGGTTCATGCTCCACCTCATCTGACCCCGAGGCCATGGGCTCTACCTCGCCTAACCCTTGGGTTCTCGCTCCACCTCGCAGACCCCAAGGCCGCGGGCACCGTCTCGCTCGATAGAGACCCATACCGCCACCAACCACTCTAGGTCCAAGCGTATGGGCCTGGGTCAAAACTCTAACACCAAGGAAGAGACCAGCACACCCCGATATAACCCATGGCCATGACGGGCCATACCTGGGGATTCACATTAGGAACAGCATCGGGCGTACCGATGCTGTTTCTATAACCCCCGAACGAACATTGACAGGCACATCAGTTCACCATGACGTCCTCCAGGACAGAGTAGAGCTTCATGACCAACAGACGACGCCTGCGCATGGCACCAGTGATGGATAGGGCTACGTTGTGGAGCTGTCCCTGTTGACGTCTATAGGGTCGGTGGGACCCGCATGAAGGAGAAGAAGGATTCGGCGATCCTGAAGGACTTCTTCTCCCTCCCATTCTCCTCCTTTCCTCTGCTACAACCCGTGCTTTCCCTTGGTCTATAATAGGGAAAGCAGGGCATCCCATGAGGGGCATCTGACCAACGATCAAACTATCAACTCATCCAAGCCAGATCAACCCATTGAAACTAGATAAACACACAAGAGCACAACATGAACACACGGCTGAGCAGCAACCAAGCTCTCGGCACCTGTTCACTCCTTCCACTAGAGACTTGGGACCTGTCCCCCTCTCGCCCTTTTGTAACCCCTAATATGAACGTTCAGTGCAAGTAACATGAGCAGCAGCAAATGAACTAGACGTAGGGACATTCTACCCAAACCAGTATAAACCTCATATCCTCTTAGCACACCATCCGAGCCAGACATGCAATATTACAAATTTACTTGTTGGTGGTGCCTTGAAACAACGACAAGCCATGAGGCTCCAAGCATGCAACCCGTTGTAGGTTGTCTATGGTGGCTGGAGGCCGGTGCTGCCCTTTCCAACAACTGGTGCTAGAAGGTGGCTTGCGAGTAAGGGGGGATTGAGGCGGTGTCAACTGTCAGTGCTATGTCTGGCTTGGGCTTATTCCCTAACATTACATCCCCGAACGGTGCTGGGGTATTTGAGGCATGTTGACTGGGGGTCATCGTCTCGATTCTGACATGTTCAGATTCATGGCTTTCATACGATGCGTTGCTATCCTTTTACCAGCTGAAGGCTGGTGACTCTTGTTAGGTTTGCGAGGCTCTAGTGCCGGTTGTGGGTCGAGAACCCGGGGCTTTGGGAAGAGTCGGTCAAGGTTGGGTCTCGCCTCAATTGTGGGATCGTAGGTGTTCGCCTCCTTTTTCTCCAATGCCCTCTTTGGCCCAAGGGGCCATGATGCCTTTTGATGGGCAAATTTGGTTTTGCCCCACACCGGGAGAGGCATGTCCACCATAACCACACGATTGGAGCAGTGCACGTCATCAAGGTCAGTGAGTAGTCCGAGCAGGACCAGATATCCTCCTCAATCGATGTGGAGTTCAACTATGCCTCGTCGAGAGATGTCCCATAAATCATCGGCCTCAAACCCGTCAGTCCCCGACCGCCTCCGCAGCGGTCAGAGGGCAAGATGCCTCCCCCTAGAGGGGGTCAACCCAGGCAACTTCAAAGCTAATGACTCGAACATAGAGAGAGATGGTTGCATGGCTCCACACCACCAATTAGAGACATAGGGGCCCATCTCACCCTACACCTATCCCTTTGTGGCCTTGAGCCCTTCTAAGGGCCAACCCAAGAGAGGGTTTCCTAGGTATGACATAGGGTCATGGTCGTGTTTGGTTGCCTTGCACATGAGCCTAGGGGCTTCTTGGCCTCCCTGGCCGTAGTGTGAACTATCGGCGTCCATTTGCGTGTGATTTCGCACTGCGCCGCATGGTCATATGACCGAGGGGCACTCTGCACATGAATCCTAGGGTTGGTCGACCTCCCCAGATTTTGCGTCTTAGTGGCATCCCCATGCATTGTAGTGCATTGGCTCATTTCCAGAGGGTTCATGGGCCCCATTCTAGGGCGGACTCCATGTGGACACAGTTCGCATCCCTGACTACCGCCACATAAATAGCCCTCTTTTACCCAAGCTCGTCCCTTACCTTGTTCTTGCTTTCTATCACCGTTCCTACAACTGTGAGGAAGGAGAGGGGTTGAGATTGTGAGGGTTACCTCTAGGTCGTGTGCGTCGCTGCCACCGTCGTCCGTCCTGCTCTCTGCCTGCATTCTGAGATGGGTGAGTGGATACCTTCAACGATGATAGAGGTGAAGCTGGGGCGGCTCATGGAGAAGGGTTTTCTTCCACTGAAGGAGGTCGCTGGATGGAGGGCCGCTGCCAGCGAGGCGCTCCCCCTTTCGCAGCCCAGGGTGGCGGTGTCATTCACCGACTTCCACAAGCGTGAGTTTGCGATCCAGGTATCCGACTTCCTCCATGGCTTCCTTCATGAGGATGGGGTCTAGTTGCAGCACCTTCCTCCCAATGCGGTGTCGTAGCTGGTGGGCTTTGTTGTCGTTTGCTAGGCCTTCCTAGGGATAGCGCCCAGCAAAGACCTATTTTGGAGGGTTTTCGAGGTGAAGACCCACAAGGCGCATGGTTCTGATGGTGGTGTGCTTGCCCTAGTGGGTAGGATGAATATCCAAATGCACCTTGGGGTCTCCTACAGTTATCGATGTTTGCCGCTGAGGTCTTCAAACTCTGGCTGGCATGGACATTGGTTCTATATTCGGGATGACGCTGCCGCCCCCCTCCCTCCTTTCTTCGACGTCGTGCTGGTGAGGATGGACTCATGGAGTTGGGGTGCGATAGGATGCGGTCGTAAAAAATGAATGAGATCCTGGGATCCTTGAAAGCGAGGTGTTGGCCGGTTTGGATGGCGCTGTGGTCTTGCGAACCATGGTCGAGCGACGGGTCCAGTCGTTGAAGTAGCCGATGACCCTGTTATGTGACTATTCCGGGTCGAGGATCAGGCCCATGAAACAATGGAGATGCTCGAGGCCTCTAAGGTTGCTAGGGGGGTCACCGGGCTGGTTTCTTTTGGGACCGTTGTTTTGGTCAGGAACGCGGTGGAGGCATTCTCGGCAAATTTCTTGCCTAACCTAGTAAGTTGCCTTGATCTGTTCCATTTTCTTCGTTAAGAGTTGTTAGCTAATAGATTTCATCACCATAGCCCGTGCCCTCATTCAAGTCCTGTTTCCATGTTCCTTGCCCTAGGGGCACTGAGCGTACCACCCAGGAAAAGGCATCCACCAAGGAGAGAAGATGCCTTAGGTGGAAGAGGGCGACGAAGCACTTAGAGTGCTAGAAGCGCGGCCTTCCTCGTTGGGCAATGATGATGACGACGATGAGGAGGGGTCCGAAGATGAGGACCTGGCAATCCTTCGGAGCACCCTCGATGTTCCGTGTAGATCCGACGAAGGCATCGGGCCAAGCGGCGCTGACTGCTCGGTGGTCGCCGTGACTAAGGAAGGCTCTACTCGAAAGCGTGCGGCTTCATCATCACTGAGGGTGCCAAGCTCGAAGCGCCCTTGCACCACCATCGATGGTGGTCGAGGCCCTTCATGCATGGCTTCTATCAACCCTTCCCTGGTGGCGTTCAAGGCTCTAGCCTAGGGAGAGGGTCCTGAGGACACGGTGGTGATTGGTGCCATGACCAAGGCAGACGATGAGGTTCGCACATCCTTCCTTAGAGATGCTGGGGGGAGGATCAAGACGTTCTCAAGCACCTTATTGCTAACAAGGCGGTTGAGCGCCCCACGTCCCTGGTGCCCCTAGTGAGGACATCAGAGACTGAGTATACAGGGGACGCCAGAGAGCATGGCGTGGCAGAGGTCAGCGCTGCCGACGCAACCGGGAGTGCCTCATCGGCCTCTGGCCCAGTGGCGTTAGTGGTGGTGCCTCCTGTCGTGATCCCTCCCGTAGAGTTGTGCACGAAGAAGCGGATCATCCTATCCTTTGTGGAACATTCCACTTGGTATGTTGTTGTTTGATTTCTTATTTGTAGTGACTGTTGATAATATTCGGTTGTCCGATCTCGATGATATTTGTGGTGCAGAGAGCCCCTCCTAGGGCTCACATCACTAAGACTGCCTAGGAGTGATTCATGCCCCTTCATGCCGCTGGAGTCATTAGGTGATAGTGCTGCCTTGGGGATGATGGCTAGACTTCTTCCCATCGTGGCTCTATGTTCGCCCCTCGAGGAGAGCTCCTCTACGGTAGGGAATCATACTTGGGCTGTTTCTTTGGAGGGGGCGCAAGCTCGCCGCCCACCTGCGACCACCCTTCTAAAGAGGTAGCTTCTAATGGCCCGAGTATGTTAGCTCTTGTCCATCATGGAAAGGAACTTGAACTGGGTGGGGACTTCTTTATGTGGCTGCATCCCTCAGACTCTGGTGAAGCGCTGTTTGTGGTGGATGATGTGGCCGAGTGAGCCACGAGGGAGGCTGCCTCCTAGAGTCGCAAGGGGGTCCAGGTGACCCTAACCAAGATGGGTGATGCAGTCACTGTGATTGCCCAGTTGGGCATGCAGGCTTAGCATCGGATGACCGATGAGGTGGTGGCTCAGGAGCAGGTGAGCGATCTGGTCTTCTTGTTTTACCACATTCCTTTTGGGCTAGCCGTAGTCGTCTAATGGCTTTTCTGTAGAGACTGGCGAAAATTTCATTGGAGAAGTCATGGTTCTTACACCTAGCCTATCAGGCGCAAGCTAGAGATGTCATCGACCGTGGTCACCTAGATGCATCAGAGCCCAAAGTGCGATGCTTGCGCGGGGAATTGGACGTTTCCCAGAGGTCAAAAGAGGAACTACTCCGTTAGGAGGCGCGGGCTTGATCCTAGATCGAGGCTCTGACATCCCAGGTGGCCGGTCTCAAGGATGCATTGGCCATCCAAGAGATGGAGCTCACCCCAATTGGCGCTGCTCAGAAAGAAGCCGAGTAGGGGCGTTAGTGTCTCGAAGCTGAGTGATAGAAACTGCACTTCGCTTGCGACGGTAAGTTCTATTCTACTTTGCGTCACGCTTTTGTCTTGTTTGCTGTATTTGGTCATGAACCAGCTATTCTCTTTAGGGCTACGCGCGAGGGCGCTCTCGGATAAGGAAGAGAAGGCGGCTGTTAACCAGAAGGTGTAGGAGATGAGCGACCAACTAGCAGTGCTAACCATTTCTGGTCGGGTTCTTTGCGATGTTCTGCTCGACGCTGACCGAGGGAATATCCAGCTAGTGCTTTGCCTTGATGAGGCCCACCTCCGAGTGGATCCCCTGATCATCAAGGGAGTTCATTGTGGCATTCATACCGCTTTGACATCGATTGGTTCGCACCACGGTGGCATTGATTTCGATGCCGTTGTGTGAGGATATGCGCCGAGGAAGTGCGACGATGATATCCTTACCATCGGTAGCATTTCCGCTCATTGTGTAGAGAGCCTTGCGAGCAAGGTGTCGACTGACTGCATTCGCCGTTAGTTCCAATCTTCAGGTATATGAGAGTTTTGATGTAAATTTCTGGTGCTATATGGATGACCTTGTTGTGATGAACATGTTTGGGCTCTGTGTATATGGTGTGTGATCGGCGCATTCGTTGTCATTCTGCTGCCTTTTCGCTTCCTTTTCGTTTGAATTGGAATGTGCTCCGCTCCCCTAGTCCTATGCCTATGGGTGCGTCATTCAGCCTAGGGGCTGGCCCGTAGGGTTGAAAAGGTGCATAGCCTGATGAAGAACCAAGACATCGAGGATAGGTCACAGATCCGGCACAACGCAAGAAGAAAGCGAGCGAACGTCGAAAGCTCTCTTTCCTTGCATTCCCTTCACCTTGAGCGAACAAGTGTCCTGTTTCTTTTTAGGATCGTGCATGGGTGCCAAACCTTGCCTAGGAGCTGGTCCATGAGGCTCGGCTTGGGCGACCTCTTCAGTACAAATGAGGAATCGAGACCCGGGTCACCGGTTCATCAGTGCACGAGGTGCAATTGGAAAGAACCCTGAATGGGTCAGTCGCTGGGACAATGACAAGTAGTGATTTGCCGCGAACTATGTATATGCGCCTATGTATGTGACCCCGCGAGCGAGTCATGTCCGGTTGCTAGCGTGAGTCGGATCGAGTCGCTCGGGAGTTTAAGCAATACTAGGATGAAATGTATGGACATCATACTCGGATCGAGTCATGTCCACCAGCAGCAGCATCTAAATGGCTCCTATCTAACGACACTAATCCATGGTCGAAGTTCTAGATCAAAAGCCAGTCTTCCATGCCATGGTGTGGGCATGCAGAGACATACTCTTGCATTCATTCCCAAGTCTCGGAAAATTGATTCATCTGCTAGTTGTTGAAAACTAGAGATTTTATTGCGCAGAGCATTAGTCTTCCCCATGGGGAAAAACTTAACAAGGAAAGCATTGGAACACTTGTCCCAGGTATCTACAACATTGCGGTTAGAGTAAAATCATTGCTTAGCCTTTCCTAACAAAGAGAAGGGGAAAAGGCAAAGACATATAGCCTCTTGGCTCACTCCCTTAATGGTGAATGTGCTACAAATGTCCAAGAAATGTTGGAGGTGAGCATTAGCATCCTCATGGGCTTTCCCACAAAATGGACTAGCTTGAACCATCATAATTAATGCTGGCTTAAGCTCAAAGTTAGCATCCCCATTGATAACATTGGGTCCAGTGGCTACATTAGCAGCCGAGGGTGTAGAAAAATCACGAATAGACTTATCGCCCATGATCGTGTAGGTTAGTGATAGGATATGAGGAAAAAAGGATAAACTACTTAGGATAACTAAAAATCTAGCTAGCGAATCTAGCAATATAAATCCGAGGCCAGTTGCTTTCCCCGGCAATGACGCCAGAAATGCTTGTTGACATTTGTTAACGACTATTGGAGGATTCTGCAAGCGCATAGAACTATCGCGTAGCACTTCGCTTGGTGAGTACCGAGTGTCGAATTTATATTTTTTCCCATAGTAAGGCGGAAGGCTAGAATTTATATAGGACTAGGATTTGCTAAAGGAAGGCCTTAAGTTGATCCTAGGTAGGTGAACAATAGTGAAGGATGGGTGTAAACTACCCAAACTAACTACTAAATACAAGCTAACCAGAGATAGCTAGGTGGGAGAGCGAGCGATATATCTTTCTAGTAACTAAGGGTAAACAAATAACTAGGAGAAATGCGATAGTACTTCAGGGCATAGCCTGCCTACCAACTAGGAGAGTTAAATAGACAACGTTTGCCATGAGCCCTACGATTTAATAACTAGACCTATCGGGGTGTATAGTGAGGGGGGGGGTGTTTATAGGCGGCAGGGAGGTCGATGGAGGACCTAGGGCACTAGGCGGCCAAGGTAGGGTGCCGTCCAGCCCTTGGATCCACTGCCTCTTGATCTTTCGGCTCTAGTTGGCTCCCAATGGCGGTTGTGGAAGCAGCACATGTCAAAATTCGGCAAGTATGGTGGTTGGTAAGTCGGTGGAGAGCTCCCAAGTCTATGACAATGGGCCCATGAATCCACCGGCATCAAATTTTGTCCGTTGATCAAACCGCCTTGAATGGAAGATTTTGATTGTTTTAGGAGCAGCTCCCACAGATTGGTGATGTGGTAGGGCCACCTGGGGGGCTGGGTGGTGATCCCAAGTGGCCCCAAGGCCTCCTGCCACATCCACTTGCTCCATATGTCCATATTTGTCACCTTTTTTGCCAAACTTTGGTATATTTCCTACATACAAATAACTCTACAAGCACAAGTGGAACTAGGTGAAATTTAAACATAATTCTTCACATGTGATTATGATTTACCTCACTTTACCATGCTTTTGGGTGGAATGTTGATGGTCAAAACGGGTGTTAGTGACCGTCAACAAGCTCACCCAAGCTACCCCTTTGCTGTCCTCAGCAAAGATGCAGGTTTAGCATGGAATAGGTTGTTGGTTAGGAGTTGCTACTATGTAATGCCCTGTAAAGACTTGTATACAAACAAATACTATCTCTTGAGTTGAACATGTTAGCACTTAGAAATTTCACCATCAGTCTTAGCAATGTGGGACTTATAGCCTTCACCTTGATACAAGCAGTTGCAAGAATGTGTAGCTAGATAGATACTTTTTGCCTACTTTGGTTTAGCTCAAATTTCCTGGAGGTTTTCACATGATTTGAAAAGAAAACTTGCCTAAGTTCCTTAGATGGTACACTCAAGTCACTCAATGGTGTTTGAAATCCTCACCAATGAATTTTAGCCTTAATTTCTATCCTAAAGCTTATGTAGAGCTCAAGGTAGGGGTAAAAGCATAGCTTACTTGAATTGAATCTATTGCTAAGTCAAACACTTGGATCACAAGGAGCAACAAGTCATACAAATTGATCAAGAGGTGCATGTGTGTGGTATATTTGGTGGAGTGGTACTCCTTTGAGAAGTTTCCCTTCTCTAGCTTCTTTTTGAGAGGGCATGGCTACTTTTCTTTTTCTCACTCCCTCTCTCTCTTTTGGAACACTAGAGCTTTTTGCTCTTTTATTATCTCTCATTTTTCTCTCTCTTTTTTTCTATAGCCCATGCCTCTCTTTTGATGTAAGACAACATAGAGAGGTAACTTTGATTCTCATAGAGCAATAATAAATGGAATGCATGTATGGATGCGTATCCCCAATGTAGGAATAGCATAAATATGTGGTTGTACGTGATCTTGATCAAAAAGCATAAAAAGTTTCTCTATTCAGATCAACAAGGCTTGAAAAAGCTCAAAACAAACAAGCAGCTTCTATTGTGGCTTTATCATGTATGAGTGGATATTTATTTGGCCTTGGTAGGAATTTATCACGATTGAGGAACCTCTAGCAAGAGAGTTTAGCATTTTGCAAAACAAAACTCTAGGCTGTCTTTGCCATTCCTCAGATAGGTTCAAAGATTTACTCTAATCATGGCATACAATATATCTCACAAAAGCCTATTCTTGGTTCTAGCATTTGCAACCCACAAAAGCATTCAACTTAAGATAAACTCTAAGTTTATCATGCTCAAAACTTAAGAAGTATCAGGTTGTATCACAAGCTTTTGTGAAGTATCATAGAGCAACTATTCATCATCTCCAAATAATTTTATCAACATGTCATTAGAGCAGAGTTTCTCTCGAAATAATTTAAAGCCACTCCACTCTACATTCTATGATCATGAATATTGAAATATAAAGCAAACATGAATGTAACGAGAGGGTTTAAGATTTTCATACCTCAGCGGGGAGAGACGTCTCCCCCAAGCCTGCCTTTTGCATAGGTTGGAATGTCTTCATCGGCTCTTTTGATTCTTTTCTTTATTCACTAACTAATACTACTAGAATGCATAAATAACTAGCTAAACCTATAACTACTAGATAACTTATTCAGTAGGGATGCTACTGAATTTTATTCATTATTACTAAATATTTTTTTATTGTTGGGGGGAGGTACCCCTAGCACCGCTCCCCCTAGCCCTCAACCCGGTGCTGGTCTTCCTACCTTGCCTCATCACAGATAGTAACCTCCGTGGTGAGGGTTTCTCTACTCATTTGTGTCCTATTTGTGTAACCAGGCAGGGGGCCCAAAGGTCGACCAAGCCTCGAAGAGACAGAAGGAAAGGTGCTAGGCGGCAAGGATGGGCAGACCTCTGCCATGGATACGCGAGGGTTTGGCACCCGATGCGGGAGGGGACCATACTCTTTCAACTTCCCCGCCTTTTCTTTATGCCATGTCGAACTCGCGCTGTCATGCCCGTTACTCCCATGCCCTCAGTTTGGTCTGAGGCGGTTGAAATCGTAGTTCCGGTGATCACCGGTGAGCTTGGGTCGCCGGCATCAATGGCGCCGCCGCCGCTGCAATGTGAGCCAGTGGGGGAAAATGCCCCCTTTCATCTATGTCGTCGGCTCTCCTACGGACGGTGCGGATTAGATACCCCTCCGAGGTTATGTGGACGGTCCATCGTGGACCCATGGACACGGAGCACAACGCCCACGTCATCGGTTCACCGCACCAACCAGCGCGCGCCACGTCGCGCTTAGTGAGCGGCGACATGGTCAAACCGCGGTCAGCCGAGCGCACTTTGCGTTCTAGCCCTTCTGTTTTCCCGAAATCAATCCGCAGTCCAACATCAGTTCAAAAGCATTCACCTTTAGTCCTGTATTTATCTGTTTTAGCCCCTGTATTCTCGAATAATAGTACGCACCATCCAGAACACGTTAGAATTCAGAATTTATTAGTGTAAATTCAAAATTGAGTTCGGTTTATTTACAGAAATGCCATTAAAACTTGTATTATACATAACTTTTGCGTTTTAAAGCCGATTAGAGTGATTCTTTTGCTCATGTGTTCATAGTAGTATGTAGATTTGTTTTATAGGCTTTTCAATCTCTGTTTTTACTGTTTGGTGTACTATTCTAATAGAAGTATATTTGTATGCATGTGATGACTAGAATGGATGCTTGATTGGTGAATTGGAACACGTTTAGAGGGTGATCAGTTCGAGGTTGCTGAGGATCAGTTGGGTGACCAGTAGTACCAAGAAGGAAACTTTGAGGAAGGCAAGTGTAGAAAAGGCCCCTTGTACCTATGAACTCTATAATTCATACATATGCATGTGTTTAAAATTGAATCGCCCTTAAGGACTTTACCTAGATTGTTTCTTGTACTACATATCCTTGTTTCCTATGGTTTGGGATGCATTTTGGATAGTTGCTGCAGTGCATAACCTAAAATAAATATTAAACATGACTAAAGCTATATGCAACATGTTAAAATGGTACCTTTTAACAACTTTTAGGGGGCTAGAGTACTAGGTTGAGTGCCTCTCCAGAAGGACTCAGTCCTGAAGCGGCCACCCAGGAGGTTTAGTACACCCCCGAGTGTCAAATGGCTCTGATTTTAGCCTGGTGACTAGATTGTACTAGCTCGTCGGTAGCTTTCCGTAAGGGCAAGAGGGGGGCACTAGTTGGTATGTTTCTTTTCCTACCAGGGTGTGTACTATGCTACGACCATGAGTGCCACTCTTGGAGGAGGGCCGCATATAGCTAGATGGCTGAAACCTTAGCAGCTATGACTTGTTAGTGCGACTAGCGAAGGGTTATGTAGTGAAACCATTCCACGCTTCCTTGGTAGAGGCGATGTGGGCTTTGCAATCCCTAGCATTGGGAATCATGGCTCGGTGGGTAAAGTTGTACAAATTCTGTAGAATTCATTAACCTGTTATAACAGCCAAGCTCACGGATACGAGTGACCTGGATCCTTCATGATTAGTGGTTACTTGGATGGTTGGGATTGATATAATCTTGATTAATTATAATTACAACTTGGGTGGGTTTTTTCACTAAAGTAGTGACACAGGTTTAATAAAACTTGACCAACTAAAATTGCTTACCGCAGACAAACCGTGTCAAGCCTTTGAGCCTCATAGATCCCTTTGTTATATTTGCTAAGCATGGTGCGCTTACACTTGTTTCACATTCAATGAAAATCCCGGATGGGTAACAGATGTCATATATGAGGATGTCCCTAAAGATGTCTAGGACTACTAGATTGATGTTCACTAGTTGGTGTCCCTGTGGCAGTTTGGGCTTAGTTTTTCCGCTTTATGTAATAATGTTGCTGATGAGCAAGACTATGAGATAACAATATGATGAGATATGCGATGTAATAAAGTACTTTACTTTGATATTATTTCAATTTGAGGATATATGTGTGTTTGGACATCCTAGGCGCACATATAGGAGTACTTGATTTTGCTATGCAAAATTGGGTGTGACAAATTGGTATCAGAGCTTTAACTGACTGTAGGGCGATCAACCTAGTTAGAAATGGATGTTTTAGGATCATATCACCTTTTATTTTGTTGTTTTTAATTTACTATAAATTTATTGCTTATACTCTGTCTATTTTCTATTGCAAAAAAATTAGCCTTGTCCTAATACTCAACCTCTTCAATCTTATAGATGGCCCGCACCAAGTTGACAGCCCACAAGCGCGCCATTGTGATGCCAACAAGGAGGATAAAGTTCACGCTTGGCAAGCACGTTCTCCCACACCTAGTCGAGGCACTGAGGGACATGGAGGAGGAGCCCATGGAGGTACCCATGGATGAGGAGACTGGAGAGGAGCCCATGTTTGAGGAGCCCCTAGAGATAGAAGACTCGGATGAGGAGCCCATGGAGGAGGATGAACAGGAGGAGCAGCAGGGGGTCAAGATGGAGCTAGTGACCTTGATGATGGAGATGATCCTGATAACTCTGACTCTGATGGTGGAGATGACAGTGGTGATGATGGTGGCGATGATGGAGATGATGGTGATAATGGAGATGATGATGGTGATGGTGGTGATGATGGTGGAGATGGTGGAGGTGACGATGAGGGTGACTACCATGCCGCACTACTTGCTAAGGGGTGGATAGTGGAGATCCACTATGACTTGCATGGTGATGCCTACTACCATCCAAAGCTTCTCTCCCTTGTATGTCGCTACCACACTAGGTGCACCGTGTAGTACCGGACGGAGCATTGGACCCACCCTGACTACACCGGTTTCTGTGAGACGGAGGTGTACATCTGTAAAGGGAGTCAGGTGCGCTACATCCACCATGCTATCATAGCATGGCTCACACATGCAGTTGCCATCCGAGATGCTGCCTGACAGGCGTTGGTGGTCAATCGCGACCGCCACTTCGACGACATTGCATGGGACGAGGATCGCTATCTTCCTCGTCGTCGGAGCGGTCAATCCACCTAGAACATCGCTGCTCCACTTGGGGAGGAGAACTTTAGGCTTTGGCCTACTCTGGTGAACTTGGCCCAGACCAACACTGATTTGGACCAGACCTTGGATGAGCTAGATGCCATGGGGAAGGCATACCTGCAGCTTGCACTTGAGAATGCCATGTTGAAGCAGCAGCAAGGTGGTCTTGATGTGGAGGCACCAAGTATTCCTGTTGAATCACCCCTAAGGAATAGAGGAGGCCATGGAGACCCCAACACCAGCACCAACATTGACCCATAGGAGGTTTCCCCAAATATGTAATAAACACGCATAGATGTGCGAGCATGTGTTTAGTTTCTTTTCAATGGTTGAACAATTGTCACTTAAGTGGTTGGATGATTGTCATGATGGATAATGTTTGATTTGGATTTTATGCATGATTGTGGTGATTTGTGGGCATGTCCACAGTCATTTAGTTTAAGACTAAGGCTTAAGGATAATATGAATAAATAGTTGGGTTTCTTTTTATCCTATTGTCTGTTCTGTATCATTCTGAGCAGTCCACCTTATTAGTTCATATCTCATGTCTTGGATGTTCAATGGTCATGAAAATTTAATGGATAAGAATAGACTTCCATATATTTCTTTTGGCTCTAGAATCACTACAATACCTATTACGGTTTGTGAGCTATAGCTGTTGCAAGATTGATGTTTCTGTGCTATCAGAAATCTGGAGCAGTACTGATTGTCATCTATTTTTGCCTAACTAAACATCGGAATCTGGGAATGTGTTCTAAATAAAAGTTGTAAAGAATTTTATAAGATTAACAGAAATGTAAACTTCGCATTCAGACGATAAACAGAGAGCAAGATATATTCATTTTACTAGACTGCTATCTGACAACTCGACAGAAAAGTACAGACTGCTTATCTTTCTTGTATACGTTATATATCTCTTGACTTTGGTTCTATATCATCTACCTTCAGCATGTTGTTATCTCTTAAATATCACATATCCTGGACATATGAGACTTATATGATGTATCTACAGATGGTGAACACTAGGAGGAACAACCAAGGGGGCGAGAACTTGCCGCCACCACCCCATATCACTATGGAGCAACTGATGATGATGCAAACTCAACTGTTGCAGCAGATGGCTCAGAACATGCAGAACAATGGGAATGGAAATGGAAATGCACCCCCTCAAGTTAGAGATAAGAGAGGAGAGTTTCTGAAGGGACATCCACCTATCTTCAAGCATTCCACCGACCCTCTCCAAGCTGATGACTGGTTACGTGCAGTTGAGAGGCAAGTTGAGATTGCACAATGTGATGACAGGGAGAAAGTGTTGTATGCAGCTGGGCAACTGCAAGGGGCTGCACTTGACTGGTGGGAGTCATTCCGTTTTGGTCATACTAAAGCTAACCCCATAACTTGGCTGTAACACCCTCGGTGTTTGGCTTCTACTAATTGCATTTCGTCTCATAAACATGTGCATCAATTATCTCATCATGTCATTTTCCCTGAAACATACATATGAAACATTCGCATATTCTGTTTGTTTCGTACTAGATTGCTTGTGAATGGTAATAGTGCAACATGTGAATGTAACATGAAACTTTCATACTCGGAAACATGGCCATAAGGTAGTAATGTGGCAATTATAAAATGACAACAAGGTCTTGAAACATGTGAAACATTGTATTGAAACATATGTATGAATTGCTTGTTTTTATTTTCTGTATCATAGGTGATCATTAGAAGGGGTATAACAATTTTGTAAAGTGGTTGATTATGGTCTAATACCCCTTAACTACACTTAGGTTACTTGTTGGGACATTGTTCATGTAGATCAAAATGACCAAAATGCCCTCAAGTGAAGGGTTGACTAGAATTGACCATAGGAGTCTCCTTGTTTGACTGTTTAAAAAGTGTAACTTAGAGACTTTGCATGGCTGTGCACTCTTTACAAAAGTTGTAGCAAATTTATCAAGGAACAAAAGTTGTTTTATAGCCAAGTCATGAAAATGTGTGGAACATGGTCAAACATGGCCCACAAGTCAGAGATACATGCTGTTTTCAACACTTAGAAAAATATTCTAAGTCATAGTGTTTTCCAGTTGCATCAAGCCAACTTTAGCTTCATGTAACTTCGGATCCATGACGTTTTAGGTGTTTATCATTGAAAAGAAATTGTAGAGGGAAGATAGGTCTACAGCTTTGATGTTCATGTCTTCCACTAACTCGTCACGGATTAGGAGATAATTATCGTCGAACATGCTCTGTCAGTCGGGACAATGGAGGACTGAATCGCGGTTTTCAGAAAAACTTCAGTAACGTTGTGGCCGACCGGCTCAGGGTCTTGACGCCGCGTGTCCGCCACCCGTCGCCGCTCGCCTGAGCGCGCAGGCCACGCGCCGTGGGCGTCCTGGCGTCGCAGACGCGCCTTGAAGCCACCCCGCGCCTGCCCGATCGCACTCGCCGCGCCATTTGCTTTTCCTTTCTCCTTCCTCCGCGCGCACGGCGACCGGAACACCGAGCACCGCCGAGCAAATTCCACCCAAACCCGAGCACCATTGCCCGATTTCTCTGAACCACAGCTCCTTCGTGAGTCTCTCCACGTCCCCGACCCCATCGCCGCTCCATTTTTCATCTCTTGCTTCTCACAGCGCTGAGCCAACGCCGTCCGCCATTACCGACCAAGCATCGCTGTGCCATTCGAGCTCGCCACTGCAAAAACGCGCCGGCCGTCCCGCTCGTAGCCTCGCCGTGTTCCCCTCCATCACCTCCACCGTTCAATCGAGTCAATCGAGCCTCGGTAAGGGCGTATTCGCCGTTCTTCCCCCACCGTAGCCATGGCGGAAGTTCGCCGGAGTTGGCGCTCCACGCGGCCAGTTGTCCTCGCGCCCTTTCCACCCCTCCTCTACCTCGCGCTAGGTCATAGGAGCACCACCGAAGCTCGTAGAGTCACCAGATAGTGGGCGTATGTCGCCGCCGTCGATTCACGCCGGGCCGGACGTCTCAGCGGCCGTCGCGCCCGCCGTGCTTTCGTCGCCACCCCTCTAGCCGCTGAAATCGTTGCAATAGATGGGTCCTCTAGATGCGCATGTGTGGGGGGGAACACGACGGTGCCGTCGAGTTCACGGGAGAAGCCACCGGCGATGAACTAAGCCACCGTGTCGCTCCTCCCCTGTTTCCTTCGGCGACGAAGCGGGCCCTGTTCGTCGATCTCTCGACTGTGAGGCGGAGTCCAGTTCGGGCAGCGCCGCCGCCTTGGGCCATGATCATCAGGCTGGCATGGGCAGCCAAGACGTGGGCTGGCCAAATGTATGCTGAGTTGTTTTCCTATTTTATTTCGTTTATTTATTTCACAGTTTTATGTACATCTTGAAAATATATGTAGCTCCTAGTATATAGATCCAAATGCTATGGTTCCAATTTTGTTGAGTTCATGATAATGTCTAGTATTTAATAAAAATATTATATGGACACATGTTTTAGAAAAATTTGATGAATTAAATAGGAGTTTGAAATGTGTTTTTAGAAGCATGCAAACTTGTTTGAATTTTATCTTGAGTTTCTGTGGTCCAAAAATTATGAAATTTTGTGGGCAGTCTGTTATTGCTGATGTGAAGCTCTGGTAAAAATTTTAGAGCTAGTGCATGTGTAGTTTTTAAGTTTTAGAATTTCCTTTTATTAATAGATGGATCTTGTGTGAATTTTCATAATTTTTCTATAGATCCAGTGAAGGTGAAATTTTATGGGTGCTATTCTTATGCTAGAAGGATGCTAGGAAAAATGGGAAATCTGTTGCTTGACACTTTTTAATAAGGTTTCCTAATTATGCTAGAAATAGACATGGCATCTGTTATTTTGGATACAGCAAGTTATGTTGGTCCAATGGCTTTGAAATTTTTATGGTAGTCTATGTGCAGCATGAGATAGCTACTGTAATTTTTGTAGATTTTTATGAATAGTTTTACTATATATTGCTTAAATCACCTAATTAACTAAATAAATTGGAAAAGGATATTAAATAATTTATTTAGAAGCTAGCACTATACTTTCTGATGTTTCTTAGATATGAAAAACAAGTTGGTAAACTTGGTTTGGTCAAATTAGGCTTTTGCACCATCATTAAATAATTAAGTTAGCAACCCCGTCATTCTGGACAGATTCTAGGTCTACTGGAATTTGATTTGGTTAACTTCAGAATCATGCTTTAATGTTTACAAGTGAATTGTAGAGAATTTCATAAGCTTTCCAGAATGTCCTCTTGCAAGTCATTTGGATTTATAAAACTCTGGTTATGATAAAATTAAGTTACTACTTGTTGCATATGAAGCTTTAACTGTTATTTCAAGTATGTCTTTACTATTCTAAGTTCATGGTACTGTTCCTAGGTGTTAGGCCTTTAACTGAAGATGAGCATCTTTATCTTAGGTTATGCAAGTTAGGTAAGTTGCTCTTGTTGTTTAAGTTAAGTTGGATACATGCTTAAAGTGATTTGAATAGAGCTAATTACTCGGTAAACGAGTGTCCAGTGAGGTTTTCGTAAACACCCATTGTGATTCATTCATCATGAGCATCATGTCATTCCTTATGCATTCATGATATTTATCTTGTGCATCGGCATGCAATAGGTGTACCGGAAGGAGTAACCTGCTGGAATTGAGGAACCGAAAGCGCAAAGCAAACAGCAATGACGCCGGAGATTCGGGAGGAGCAGCCCTTCGGAGAAGTGCCGACGAGGTCGCCGTTGAGTGCCACGACCACCGTCCTTGCAACTTCGTGAAAGGCAAGCCCGAGCATATTAAGCCTCCTAATTTCCGAAATGCGATTCTGATATTATTGTTACATATATATATATTGTTGCATTAAGTTTAGGTGTTGGATGCAAACACTTGCTGCATTGGTTACCCATTCCTTGTCCGATATTGTTACCTCAATCCTATGTAGCTCGGGCTCGAGTAGTGCTTAGCCACCGCTTAAACGCGGTAGAAGTCGGGTGATTTCTGTCACCGCGAGATATAGGAAGATACATGTGGCACGGTTGGCTATATTTGCTATCGTGGAAAAGAACCAATCTTAATTTGAAATGAAGACCGACGGAGGCTTGCTTGGGTTTGCGGTGACTCCGTCAGTGTCGCTTAAGGACCCATTCTTGGAGCCTTTCTGTTCATGTTGAACGCATGCCTCTCTTAGTTGGCGGGTGCGGAGACCGACCACGGCCGAGTAGCTCACCTCGGCCGGGAGTCGATAAGTATATAAAGTGCGCCTCGGAAGGGAGCCGTGGCGTGAGTCCAAGGGGGTGTGATTTAAAAGTCCCGATCGTCTGGCGGAAGGGTAATCCACGAGAGTCTTGGGCGCCGATCGAACCCGCAATTTGGTTCCCGAGATGTTCCAAAGGTGACCCACGGCTACCCTTGCAAAGTATGCCGGGTGAGAGTTAGGAATACCCCTCACCTGAGTTGTAATTCGATTCAATCGCCGCCTCTCCAAGTTAGTGAGAACTTGACGGGCTTATCTCCAATGTAGATACACTTAATAACTTAATGGTTCGGAAATGATGATATGATGATGACAGCCTTTATTATACCTGCTATGGTTAATATTGTTTGCTCCTAATAAGTGAGTGCTCTAGTACAAAAGCTAATCTAGTGGATGTAAAATGATGATAAGCTTGATGCTAAGTTAAATTGGTTACTATGCTCATAAGCTCTTTTATGCAAATGTGTCAAGCTAGCCCACCGAAAAAGCCTTGCATGATCCTTGGTGTCATTTATTTCGATTTTTGTCGGGTAAGTCTAGTGAGTACCTTCTCGTACTCGGGGTTTATTTCCCTCTGCTTGCGTATGACCGGTTCTTCTTTGGTTGTCGCAAATCACGCCTTCTCCTCTTTGGGATGAAGACTAGACCGTTAGGCGCGGTCTCTACTAGTTCTCGTGCACTGATAATGCTTTTGTGGGACATGACTCGATCCGCAATGTATTTGAACTATGAAGTTATGTACTAAACTATGTTGCTTCCGCACACTCAAACTTGGTTTGTAATATTTTATTTGAACTCGATGGATGTAATCCGAATGCTACTTGTGAAATGTTGTAACGAATGATGTGTTGTGTTGAATCATTACGATCTTGGTTTGTATGTCGAGAGTTGGTTGAAATCCTTCGTGATTTCCGGACTCACGGGATTATGGGAGCTTAAGTACGAAATTTGATCGCCCGGTGATTGTTTTTGTACTTACGTTCTTATGATTTGGTCGGTTCTGTTACAGCTGGCATCAGAGCAAGATTTGACACTAAACACGTCATTTGTGTATTTAAAACAAAAGTATTTGTGAAAATCCTAAATTAAATACTAAGTATTGCCAGTGGTCATATCCCTTATGCCCAAATAAGGACTCTTAGGTGGCTTATTAAAGTACTAACTTGGGGGATTACTGATTGTTTCATTTTAAATGCGTCCATACGGGCGTGCTATTGTATGGATGCCATCCGCTTGGGTGGTAATGTTTGGATCAAATACCTCTACGCTCTGGTAAGTGGGAGTTGTGAGAGCATGACCGTCCAATCGTCGGTCTAGGGGAGAGTAGTTGTGGTTGCTCGCGTATTTACATGTTCAATCATGTATCTATGAGAGTACTTAAATGTGGGTATCTCTGACGGGTAGTTGTGATACTAGAGTACGTGCATCAGGGGATGTATGTATGAAAGTATTTAGTTATTGCCTGCTTTTATGCATTTTGGGAATTACTGGGCTGAAATGAAATTTTCTGCAGGTACACTAACAACGTGTCGTTGTAGATCGACTAGCTACCGTATAGGAGAGAACGTATGTATGCCACCGTATATTTCGCTAGCCTTTAAATTTTTCTAGGATGGTGAGGACGTACGGATCGTGCATGCATCATGTTCAAGCATACATGACATTTCTTGCATTACTCCCTCCTTTAAAATATGATTGTCCCGGCTAATTAAATTTCGTATCCCTTAAATGATTCTCCCCTTATGTTGTAACTTTTGCTATAGATGAGTGCGCACGGCGCCTTTGCCAAAGTCCGGCTGGAGGCGGGCGCGCGTCACTGCTTAGCTCCTCGTGAGCCCCGTCCCCGAGCCTCTTGAGGAGGAAAGGCTGAGGATGAGCTTGCTCGGGTGATCTTGAGAGGAATGCGGCTCAAGCACCGCTTGGAACAAGTGACACAGAAAGGGACCAAGAGACCCTTGAGGTTCGAGGGTTGACAGCTGCTCACCGCAAGCTCGTGAACGCATGTTGATTCACGTGATGAACCAATGGAATGAAGCCTGGCACGAGGAGGATGTGTTGAGAGCACGACAGGAAGAGCTAGAGCAGCAAGTGGCAATTGCTGAGGAGTACAATGACAATCTCCATGAGGAGGTTCACCTGTTACACAATCAACTTCACCCTCTCCTGCCACCTGAGGATGAGATGGGTTCTGGTGTCATCATGGCTGAAGGTGATGATGGTATGGAGGTCAATGGACCTGAGAACATTCCACCTGATGAGGAGGAAGATGAGGAGTTAGAGCCTGCTAGTGATGAAGATGGAGGGGAGATCTTCGACACTGACTCCGAGGACGATGCGTAGTTTAGCTTACTACTTGCTAATGCGCAAGAGCTAGTCTTTTGTTGATCCTCATGCATGAACGAGTAGCTTTGGAATAAGTAATCGTTGGGATGTAATATCGAACCATAAGTTATCTTTGGATGTAAGTTTGGAACCACTATGGC
Organism: Miscanthus lutarioriparius; assembly: GCA_904845875.1. Taxonomy (NCBI): domain Eukaryota; kingdom Viridiplantae; phylum Streptophyta; class Magnoliopsida; order Poales; family Poaceae; genus Miscanthus; species Miscanthus lutarioriparius. Next base: position 70,057,179 of record CAJGYO010000010.1, read on the forward strand.
TTGGATGTAACCTATCGAACGCATTATGCTCCACGTATGTGAGCCTTTGATAAATTCCGTCTTTGCGGTCTATGGATCGAGTGGTTGGTTAAGTTCATCGCATTTATGTGTCCATTGACGCGCTTGATGAGTTGTGTGGTTGTGATGAATGATTGTGCCTCTGTTGATTATCTAAATGCATTTCCTCCAATGGACTCAGTTTGGGCATAATTATACGATTCATCTACAAAATTTCCACATCGTCGTCGTGCTCATTGGCTATACATTTTGCGAGATGGCTCATCATAACCTTCGTCATGGGTCGTGGCATGGGAAATGAGGAACAACCACCTCCACCACCGCCCACACCAAATGAGCTAATGCGAGCATGGTGGTGAAAGTCAGTATGTGTTAGCTGAGGCTATGCATCGATGGCTAACCGAGAGGATCGTCATGTCCGCCAAAGGACCCGAGCCAAACCAAGACAAAGCAGCTTTAAGGACTTCATGGATACAAAGCCTCCTGTCTTTCGTGGAGGCGTAAGAACCATTACAAGTCGATGAATGGTTGAGCACGATAGAGCAAAGGTTTGGATTGCTCCGTTTGGACCGAGGGTATGAAGGCCACATATGCAGGACACCAGCTCCAAGGCCTGCAGTATCCGGTGGACACATCACAAGACCACCTTCCCCGCAAACGCCGAGATAGTTTGGGGTCGGGCCAGAGGCAGCTTTTCAGAGGACACTTTATTCCTCCCGGTCTCATGGCCATTAAGCATACTTGAGTTTATGAAGCTCACCCAAGGCAACAAGAGTCTCAATGAATACCTCCGGGCATTCAACAACTTTGGCAAGGTATGCTCCACGAGTTTGTCGACATCTTGACACTAAGAGAATAGCTAGCTTCAAGAGGGACTTTCCCTAAATTGATGAAGTCAATGGGCAATCGCAAGTGTGTCACCTTCAATGAGTTTATTAGTGACACTCGACTCAAGAGAACAATGATAAGATATATGCCGCTTCTAAGAACCGCAAAAGAAACTTTGATTCAGGTGCTTCTCGGTCTAAGGCACCAATGATATCCAAGGCCCATCACTGTCCACCCAATGCTAATGTCCGTGCACGCCCACCTCGGAAGAAGAATCAAGCTAAAACTGGTTTTCGCAAGGGTACACAAATTTCCTTGCCAAAGAATACTTACAGGCGGGGCAGCTCCAATGTCCCACCAGTTAACGAGGCCATGTTGGAACCTTAACCAGCCCGGTCATTGGGCAAATAGGTGTCCCCATCCTCCCAAGAATGCTCAAGGAAACGTCCGTCGTAGGCGTGTTCATTACACTCTTCAGGAGGAAATTCCTGCTTGGTGAAGTGGTCACCGTTGGTAAGTTTCTTGTTAATAATCACCCTGCAGTTGTGCTCTTTGATTCGGGTGCTTCACATTCCTTTGTGAGTTCTACGTTTGCATCTAAGCATAAGATGAATGTGATTACAATTGTCAAGGGTGGTTATTGTATTAGTGTTCTTTGAATAATATCATGACTAACCAAGTAGTAAAAGATGTAAAGCTTGAAATTGGGGATCGAGAGTTTCTTACAGATCTTGTAGTGCTACCGGGGGTAGGAATTGATATAATCCTAGGAATGAAGTGGATGAGTGGGAATGGAGTGCTGATCGATACGTCAACACGTGTGGTAATGTTGAGGGATCCTGTGGATAAGAAGGGTTTTCTAGTGCGATTACCTCGTGATATCTCTCTTCACAATACAGACCAATGCTACCCTAGCCAAAGCCATTGAGGATCTACCAGTTATGCATGAGTTTCCGGATGTCTTCCACGATGACTTGCCTGGATTACCTCCGGACCGCGATGTAGAATTCAAGATAGAACTTATTCCGGGTACGGCTCCTATATCTCGAAGGCCCTATAGAATGCCGCCCAATGAGTTGGCTGAACTAAAGAGTCAGTTGAATGAGCTATTGAAGAAAGGTTTGATTCGGCCTAGTTCATCTCCTTGGGGTTGTCCGGCTATCTTTGTGAAGAAGAAGGATGAATCTTTGCGCATGTGCGTAGATTATCGTCCCCTAAATGCTGTTACCATCAAGAACAAATACCCTCTTCCTCGCATCGATATTCTGTTTGATCAGCTCTCTAAAGCTAAGGTATTCTCCAAGATCGATTTGAGGTCTGGTTACCATCAGATCAAAATTCGTCCTGAAGATATACCTAAGACAGCTTTCTCTACCCGTTATGGTTTGTTCGAGTACCTTGTCATGTCTTTTGGGTTGACAAATGCTCCGGCACACTTTATGTACCTGATGAATTCTGTATTCATGCCAGAATTGGACAAATTTGTCGTCGTGTTCATTGATGACATCCTAGTATATTCTCAGAATGATGAAGAGCATGCTGAACATCTGAGAATTGTCTTAACTCGATTGCGTGACAACCAGCTTTATGCTAAGTTCAGCAAGTGTGAATTCTGGTTGAACAAGATACCTTTTCTAGGTCATGTGTTATCTGGTGATGGAATTTCGGTTGACCCTACGAAGGTGCAAGAAGTCCTTGAGTGGAAGGCACCTATTACGGTCACAGAAGTTCGAAGTTTCTTGGGATTGGCTGGCTATTATCGTCGCTTTATCCCGGATTTCTCAAAAATCGCCAAGCCCATGACTCGGCTACTGCAGAAAGATGAGAAGTTTGTGTGGACTCCGAAGTGTGAAGAGGCTTTCCACACTTTGCGGACCTTGCTAACCTCTGCTCCTGTATTAGCACAACCTGACATCGAAAAGCCTTTTGATGTCTATTGTGATGCATGTGGCACCGGTTTGGGGTGTGTTCTTATGCAGGAAGGCCGAGTAATTGCTTATGCTTCGCGCCAGCTTCGAAAGCATGAAGTCAACTATCCTACCCATGACTTAGAGCTAGCCGCAGTTGTTCATGCCCTGAAGATTTGGAGACATTACTTGTTGGGTAATGTGTGCAATATCTATACTGACCATAAAAGCCTCAAGTACATCTTTACTCAACCCGAGTTGAACATGCGTCAACGGCGCTGGTTAGAATTGATCAAGGACTACAACCTTCAAGTGCACTACCATCCTGGTAAAGCGAATGTGGTTGCTGATGCCTTAAGCAGAAAAAGCCATTGCAATTCCTTAGTTAGTGAAGACTTTCATCTGTCACACCTCCTTCATCCTGTAGTACTTCACAATATCACTGTGGATTGCTCTCTTAGAAGTCGAATTATCGAACTCCAGAAGACTGATGTGGGTGTGTTTCACATCAAACGGAAAATGAAAGAGAAAGAGACCAAACACTTTAAGGTCGATGACAAAGGAATTCTCTGGTTTAATGATAGACTTGTGGTACCCAAAGATAAAGAACTTAGAAATCAAATTATGGCTGAAGCCCATTCTTCTAAGTTGTCCATCCATCCTGGTAGTAGTAAAATGTATCAAGATCTCAAGCTGTATTATTGGTGGACCAAGATGAAGAAAGAAATCGCAGCTTACGTGGCAAGGTGTGATAATTGTTGCAGAGTCAAGGCTATTCACATAAGGCCCGGACTGTTGTAGCCACTCTCCATTCCTGGCTGGAAGTGGGAAGAAATTAGTATGGATTTTATTGTTGGATTACCCACTACCAACAAGGGTTGTGATTCCATCTGGGTTATCGTAGATCGTCTAACTAAATCCGCTCACTTTATTCCGGTCAAGTCTACCTATCATCCTCACAATTATGCTGAGATTTATTTTCAACAAGTGGTACGTCTCCATGGTGTACCCAAATCCATTGTTTCTAATAGAGGACCTCAGTTCACGGCTCGCTTTTGGGAGTGCTTACATCAGAATCTTGGCACTCATCTAATCCGCATGATTACGCCTATCATCCGCAAACATCGTGACGATGAGTGTTAATCAAATTCTTGAGGACATGCTTAGAGCTTGTCTCATTTCTTGCAAAGGCTCTTGGGAAGACTGGTTACCTCTCTCGCTGAATTCTCTTATAACAACAGTTATCAAGAGAGTATCAAAATGGCTCCTTTTGAAGCTCTTTATGGCATAAGTGTAGAACTCCTTTGAACTGGGTGGAACCCGGGAAAGAAGATTCTATGGTATTGACTTTGTAAAAGAAGCCAAGAGCAAGTCCGAACTATACAAAAGAATATGACTGCCGCGCATACAAAGCTAGACAAAAAAAGCTATCTTGACAAGAGAAGGAAACCTATTGAGTTTGAAGTAGGTGATCATGTTTATCTAAAGGTATCCCCTATGAAAGGAGTCAAGCGTTTTGGAATTAAAAGGAAGCTTGAGCCTCGATATGTTGGACCCTACCGCATTATCGAGAAAAGTGGGAGAGTAGCATATAAGCTCGATCTACCCCGTGAGATGGGAGCTATATTTCCGGTATTCCATGTGTCCCAGCTGAAGAAGTGTCTTCGTATTCCTGAGGAAAGAATAGCAACAAGGAAAGTCAACTTGAAATCTGATCTTTCTTATGAGGAAAAGCCCGTGCAAGTTCTGGATACTCAAGAAAGAGTGACTCGTACACGAGTGGTTAAATTATACAAGGTAGTTTGGAGTAATCATAGTGAACGGGATGCAACTTGGGAGCGGGAAGATTATTTAAAGGAAAATCATCCAACTTTCTATACTAAATGGTACGCTTTCCAAATCTCGGGACGAGATTTTTCTAAGGGGGGAGGGCTGTAACACCCTCGGTGTTTGGCTTCTACTAATTGCATTTCGTCTCATAAACATGTGCATCAATTATCTCATCATGTCATTTTCCCTGAAACATACATATGAAACATTCGCATATTCTGTTTGTTTCGTACTAGATTGCTTGTGAATGGTAATAGTGCAACATGTGAATGTAACATGAAACTTTCATACTCGGAAACATGGCCATAAGGTAGTAATGTGGCAATTATAAAATGACAACAAGGTCTTGAAACATGTGAAACATTGTATTGAAACATATGTATGAATTGCTTGTTTTTATTTTCTGTATCATAGGTGATCATTAGAAGGGGTATAACAATTTTGTAAAGTGGTTGATTATGGTCTAATACCCCTTAACTACACTTAGGTTACTTGTTGGGACATTGTTCATGTAGATCAAAATGACCAAAATGCCCTCAAGTGAAGGGTTGACTAGAATTGACCATAGGAGTCTCCTTGTTTGACTGTTTAAAAAGTGTAACTTAGAGACTTTGCATGGCTGTGCACTCTTTACAAAAGTTGTAGCAAATTTATCAAGGAACAAAAGTTGTTTTATAGCCAAGTCATGAAAATGTGTGGAACATGGTCAAACATGGCCCACAAGTCAGAGATACATGCTGTTTTCAACACTTAGAAAAATATTCTAAGTCATAGTGTTTTCCAGTTGCATCAAGCCAACTTTAGCTTCATGTAACTTCGGATCCATGACGTTTTAGGTGTTTATCATTGAAAAGAAATTGTAGAGGAAGATAGGTCTACAGCTTTGATGTTCATGTCTTCCACTAACTCGTCACACGGATTAGGAGATAATTATCGTCGAACATGCTCTGTCGGTCCGGGACAATGGAGGACTGAATCGCGGTTTTCGTAAAACTTCATAACGTTGTGGCCCGACCGGCTCGAGGTCTTGACGCCGCGTGTCCGCCACCGTCGCCGCCGCCTTTGAAGGCCGCGAGCCACGCGCCGTATGTCTGGCGTCATGCAGACGCCGCTTTTGAAGCCACCAGCGCCGCCCGTCGACGCTTTCGCCGCGCCATTTGCTTTTCCTTTCTCCTTCCTCCACGCGCACGGCGACTGGAACACCGAGCACCGCCGAGCAAATTCCACCCAAACCCGAGCACCATTGCCCGATTTCTCTGAACCACAGCTCCTTCGTGAGTCTCTCCACGTCCCCGACCCCATCGCCGCTCCATTTTTCATCTCTTGCTTCTCACAGCGCTGAGCCAACGCCGTCCGCCATTACCGACCAAGCATCGCTGTGCCATTCGAGCTCGCCACTGCAAAAACGCGCCGGCCGTCCCGCTCGTAGCCTCGCCGTGTTCCCCTCCATCACCTCCACCGTTCAATCGAGTCAATCGAGCCTCGGTAAGGGCGTATTCGCCGTTCTTCCCCCACCGTAGCCATGGCGGAAGTTCGCCGGAGTTGGCGCTCCACGCGGCCAGTTGTCCTCGCGCCCTTTCCACCCCTCCTCTACCTCGCGCTAGGTCATAGGAGCACCACCGAAGCTCGTAGAGTCACCAGTAGTGGCTGTGTCGCCGTCAGTTCGCCGGAGCCGGACGTGCCGCGGCCGTGCGCCGCCGTGCTCGTCGCCACCCCCTCTAGCCGCTGAAATCGTTGCAATAGATGGGTCCTCTAGATGCGCATGTGTGTGGGGAACACGACGGTGCCGTCGAGTTCGCCGGAGAAGCCACCGGCGGTGAACTAAGCCACCGGCCGTCGCTCCTCCCCTGTTTCCTTCGCTGACGAGCGGGCCCCGTTCGTCAGTCTCTGACGCGGAGGCGGGAGTCCAGTTCGGGCCGCGCCGTCGTCTTGGGCCGCGACTGTGCGCTCGCGGGCCGCCGTTACGTGGGCTGGCCCAGCTGTGGCTGAGTTGTTTTCCTATTTTATTTCGTTTATTTATTTCACAGATTTATGTACATCTTGAAAAATATGTAGCTCCTAGTATATAGATCCAAATGCTATGGTTCCAATTTTGTTGAGTTCATGATAATGTCTAGTATTTAATAAAAATATTATATGGACACATGTTTTAGAAAAATTTGATGAATTAAATAGGAGTTTGAAATGTGTTTTTAGAAGCATGCAAACTTGTTTGAATTTTATCTTGAGTTTCTGTGGTCCAAAAATTATGAAATTTTGTGGGCAGTCTGTTATTGCTGATGTGAAGCTCTGGTAAAAATTTTAGAGCTAGTGCATGTGTAGTTTTTAAGTTTTAGAATTTCCTTTTATTAATAGATGGATCTTGTGTGAATTTTCATAATTTTTCTATAGATCCAGTGAAGGTGAAATTTTATGGGTGCTATTCTTATGCTAGAAGGATGCTAGGAAAAATGGGAAATCTGTTGCTTGACACTTTTTTAATAAGGTTTCCTAATTATGCTAGAAATAGACATGGCATCTGTTATTTTGGATACAGCAAGTTATGTTGGTCCAATGGCTTTGAAATTTTTATGGTAGTCTATGTGCAGCATGAGATAGCTACTGTAATTTTTGTAGATTTTTATGAATAGTTTTACTATATATTGCTTAAATCACCTAATTAACTAAATAAATTGGAAAAGGATATTAAATAATTTATTTAGAAGCTAGCACTATACTTTCTGATGTTTCTTAGATATGAAAAACAAGTTGGTAAACTTGGTTTGGTCAAATTAGGCTTTTGCACCATCATTAAATAATTAAGTTAGCAACCCCGTCATTCTGGACAGATTCTAGGTCTACTGGAATTTGATTTGGTTAACTTCAGAATCATGCTTTAATGTTTACAAGTGAATTGTAGAGAATTTCATAAGCTTTCCAGAATGTCCTCTTGCAAGTCATTTGGATTTATAAAACTCTGGTTATGATAAAATTAAGTTACTACTTGTTGCATATGAAGCTTTAACTGTTATTTCAAGTATGTCTTTACTATTCTAAGTTCATGGTACTGTTCCTAGGTGTTAGGCCTTTAACTGAAGATGAGCATCTTTATCTTAGGTTATGCAAGTTAGGTAAGTTGCTCTTGTTGTTTAAGTTAAGTTGGATACATGCTTAAAGTGATTTGAATAGAGCTAATTACTCGGTAAACGAGTGTCCAGTGAGGTTTTCGTAAACACCCATTGTGATTCATTCATCATGAGCATCATGTCATTCCTTATGCATTCATGATATTTATCTTGTGCATCGGCATGCAATAGGTGTACCGGAAGGAGTAACCCTGCTGGAATTGAGGAACCGAAAGGCGGCAGAAGACAGCAATGACGCCGGAGATTCAGGAGGAGCAGCCTTCAGGAGAAGTGCCAGACGAGGTCGCCGTTGAGTGCCCTGACCACCGTCCTTGCAACTTCGTGAAAGGCAAGCCCCGGAGCATATTAAGCCTCCTAATTTCCGAAATGCGATTCTGATATTATTGTTACATATATATATATTGTTGCATTAAGTTTAGGTGTTGGATGCAAACACTTGCTTTGCATTGGTTCCCATTCCTTGTCCGGATATTGTTACCACGAATCCTATGTAGCTCGGGCTCGAGTAGTGCTTAGCCCCTTAAAACGCTGTAGAAGTCGGGTGATTTCTGTCACCGCGAGATATAGGAAGATACATGTGGCACGGTTGGCTATATTTGCTATCGTGGAAAAGAACCATCTTAATTTGAAATGAAGACCGGACGGAGGCTTGCTTGCGTTTGCGATGACTCCGTCTGTGTCGCTTAAGGACCGATTCTTGGAGCCTTTCCTGTTCATGTTGAACGCATGCCTCTCTCTTAGTTGGCCAGGTCTCGGAGACCGACCACGGCCGAGTAGCTCACCTCGGGCCGGGAGTCGATAAGTATAAAGTGCGCCTCGGAAGGGAGCCGTGGCGTGAGTCCAAGGGCGTGTGATTTAAAAGTCCCGATCGTCCCGGCGGAAGGGTAATCCACGAGAGTCTTGGCTGGCGCCGATCGAACCCGCAATTTGGTTCTGAGATGTTCCAAAGGTGACTCACACGGCTACCCTTGCAAAGTATGCGGTGGTGAGAGTTAGGAATACCCCTCAGCTGAGTTGTAATTCGATTCGAATCGCCGTCTCTCCCGGTTAGTGAGAACTTGACGGGCTTATCTCCAATGTAGATACACTTAATAACTTAATGGTTCGGAAATGATGATATGATGATGACAGCCTTATTATACCTGCTATGGTTAATATTGTTTGCTCCTAATAAGTGAGTGCTCTAGTACAGGTGCTAATCTAGTGGACAGGTAAATGATGATAAGCTTGATGCTAAGTTAAATTGGTTACTATGCTCATAAGCTCTTTTATGCAAATGTGTCAAGCTAGCCCACCTGAAAAGCCTTGCATGATCCTTGGTGTCGTTTATTTCTGATTTTTGTCGGGTAAGTCTAGCTGAGTACCTTCTCGTACTCAGGGTTTATTTCCCTCCTGTTGCAGATGACCAGTTCTTCTTTGGTTGCTGCAAGTACTGCCTTCTCCCTGCTGGGGATGAAGACTAGACCGTTGGGCGCGGTCTCTACTAGTTCTCGTACCTGATAATGCTTTTGTGGGACATGACTCTGATCTGGCAATGTATTTGAACTATGAAGTTATGTACTAAACTATGTTGCTTCCGCACACTCAAACTTGGTTTGTAATATTTTATTTGAACTCTGATGGATGTAATCCGAATGCTACTTGTGAAATGTTGTAACGAATGATGTGTTGTGTTGAATCATTACGATCTTGGTTTGTATGTCGAGAGTTGGTTGAAATCCTTCGTGATTTCCGGACTACCGGGATTATGGGAGCTTAAGTACAGGAATTTGATCGCTTCGGTGATTGTTTTTGTACTTACGTTCTTATGATTTGGTCGGTTCTGTTACATTGGCAAGAATTTTGCAATGCTTTTCGCTCTCACCATGTTCCTACTGGGATGATGAAGCTGAAAAGGAAGGAATTCCTTGCTCTCAAATAGGGAGGCATGACCGTGGCTAAGTGTCATGACAAATTCATACAATTCTCACGGTATGCACCTACTGAAGAGGAAGATGATGATAAGAGGCAGGAGCTATTCATGGAAGGTCTGAATGATGGTCTCTAGTACCAACTGTTGTCCCATACTTTTGCTAGTTTCCAGCAGCTAGTGGACAAGGCCTTGGTTGTAGAGAACAAGCACCGTCAAATGGTGGACAAGAAGAGGAAATTCCAGGGGCAACACTCGTGTCTACATTGTTCCTCAGCAAGCTTACCCACAATAGCGCTATCAAGGTCAGTCAAGCCAGATCAACCATAACCAGCAACCATAGCATGCACAGCAGCAGCAGCAGTATAGGGCACCAGTTCAGCGTTAGCAGCAAGCTAACAATGTTCCTGTGAAGGGCAATGTTCCTAATGATCCACCAAAGAATGGTGCACCAAAGGCGCCAAATGCTATCAATGACAATAAATGTTTCAACTGTGGTGAACCAAGAGATTACTCCAATAGATGTCCTAAGAAGTTGGCTAATGTGCAGCAGAATTATGTCCATGGAAAGATCAATCATGTGACCGTAGAAACAGCACAGGAGGCACCTGATGTAGTGATTGGTACGTTTCCGGTCAACTCAAACTCAGCTATAGTTTTTTTCAATTCTAGTACTTCGCATTCTTTTATAGCATATACTTTCATAAAGAAGCATGGCATACCCATATGTGTTATGAAGAAACTCATGTTAGTAAACTCACCCGGAGGGGAAATGAAAGCAAATTGGGTGTGTTTAGCTGCTAGTCTCATCATAAGGGGGATAGAATTTCAAGCCAACCTTGTACTCATCTAGAATTGATGTCATCTTGGGTATGGACTGGTTGAGGTCATGAAAGGTAGTTATACATTGTGAGAACAGTTCTATGATTCTAACCGCTCCATCTAGGGAGAAAATTGAGTATGTAGAAACACAGTCAGCTTCAGAAATCAGTCGGGTTAATCAATTGAAGGGAACATCCATAGAGGATATACGGATAGTAAATGAGTATCTAGATGTCTTCCCTAATGAATTACCAGGTATGCCACCTAAATGAGATATTGAGTTTATAATTGAACTTTTACCCAGAACTACACCCATAGCTAAGAGACCGTATTGAATGGGAGTGAATGAACTAGCAAAACTTAAGAAACAATTAAGGGAACTACTAGATAAGGGTTATATACGACCTAGTTCTTCACCTTGGGAAGTACCAGTGTTGTTTGTAGAAAAGAAGGATGGAACACAAAGAATGTGTAAAGATTACAGATCACTTCATGAGGTAACAATTAAGAACAAGTATCCACTACCTAGAATCGATGACTTGTTTGACCAGTTGAAAGGAGCTTGTGTGTATTCCAAGATCGACCTCCGATCTAGATACCATCAGTTGAGAATAAGATGTTCTGACATTCCCAAAACGACTTTTGTGACCCGATATGGACTATATGAGTTCACAGTTATGTCTTTTGGTCTAACAAATGCACCTGCATACTTCATGTATTTGATGAACAAAGTATTCATGGAGTATCTTGATAAGTTCGTAGTTGTGTTTATTGATGATATATTAGTCTTCTTTAAGAATGAAGAAGAGCATGAGGATCATTTGAGGCTAGTCTTGCAAAAGCTTAGAGAACATCAGCTCTATGCTAAGTTTAGTAAATGTGAGTTCCAGCTAAAAGAAATATCTTTCCTTGGCCACATCATCTCTAATGGAGGAGTAGCGGAAGATCCTAAGAAAGTTAGAGATGTGTTGAGTTGGAATCTGCCTCAGGATGTTAGTGAGATACGGTGTTTCCTTGGTATGGCTGGGTATTATAGGAGATTTATCGAGAGCTTTTCGAAGATAGCAAAACCTATGACTGCTCTGTTGGAGAAGAATGCTAAGTTTGTGTGGTCTAAAGAGTGTCAGGCTAGTTTTGAAGAGTTGAGGAAGAGACTGACTTCTGCCCCACTGCTCATCTTACTTGATCTTACTAAAAGCTTCTGTATGTGTTGTGATGCCTCACGGCGAGGTCTTGGTTGTGTTCTTATGCAAGAGGGTAGAGTTGTTGCCTATGCATCAAGACAGCTGACAAAACATGAGTTAAATTATCCAACCCATGATTTAGAGTTAGCAGCTGTAGTATATACTCTCAAGATTTGGAGGCATTACCTGATTGGTCATAAGTGTGAGATTTATACAGATCATAAGAGTTTGAAGTATATATTCATACAGTCATATCTGAATTTGAGGCAGCACAGATGGCTAGAGTTAATCAAGGATTATGATTTGGAGATACACTATCATCCGGGTAAAGCTAACGTAGTAGCAAATGCTCTGAGTAGGAAGAGTTATGTCAACATGGCCTATGCGACGCAATTACCCAGGGAGTTATGTGAAGAGTTTGAACACTTGAATTTGAGTATTATGGCTAATAGTATGGAATTAGACTTGGAACCTACCTTAGAACGAGAGATTCATAAGGGGCAGCTGGATGATGAGAAAATCAAGGACACTACTGAGCGTATAGTGATCGGTAAAGCACTAGGATTCCATATGGATGATCAGGGAACAGTGTGGTTTGGTAAAAGGATTTGTGTGCCAGAAGTGAAATCTATTAGGGAGTCTATCTTGAGGGAAGCTCATGACTCAACTTATTCTATACACCCTTGAAGTACTAAGACGTATCTTGATCTTAGAAAGAGATATTGGTGGTACGGACTAAAGAGAGATGTAGCTGAATATGTGGCCATTTGCGATACATGCCAGAGAGTAAAGGCAGAGCATCAGAGGCTAGCAGGTTTACTTCAACCTATGAAAATACCTGAGTGGAAATGGGAGGAAGTTGGAATGGACTTTATAGTGGGCTTACCCCGTACACAAATGGGATATGACTCAATCTAGGTAATCGTAGATCGTTGAGCAAAGTGGCACATTTTATTCCTATGAAGATTACTTATTCAGGTGCAAAGTTATACATGGAAAGGATTGTATGTTTGCATGCGGTACCGAAGAAGATTGTTTCTGATAGAGGTACACAGTTCACATCTCATTTCTGGCAGAAGTTGCATGAGTCTATGGACAGAAAGTTGAACTTTAGTTCAGCGTATCATCCATAGATGGACGGGCAGACTGAGAGAACAAATCAAATTTTAGAGGATATGTTGAGAGCTTGTGCTCTATAGTATGGGACAAGCTGGGATAAGAGTTTGCCTTATGATGAATTCTCTTATAATAATAGTTAGCAGAAAAGTCTCAAAATGGTACCGTTTGAAGTGTTGTATGGCAGAAAATGCAGGACACCACTGTTTTGGAACCAAACAGGGGAAAGTCAAGTTTTCGGGCCAGAAGTTTTACAAGAGGCAAAAAAAACAGGTACAAACAGTGAGGTAGAATTTGAAGGTTGCACAGTCTCGACAAAAGAGTTATGCTGACACTAGAAGGGATTTGTTGTTTGAGATTAGTGATTTTATTTACCTCAAAGTTTCACCTATGAGAGGAGTTAAGAGGTTTCATACTAAGGGAAAGTTGTCTCCTAGGTATGTGGGACCTTTCAACATCATTGATAGAAGAGGAAAAGTTGCTTATCTGCTAGAGTTACCTTAGCAGCTCTCAAGTGTTCATGATGTCTTCCATGTGTCACAGCTTAAGAAATGTTTAAGGGTACCCGAGGAACAGTTATCTTTGGATGAGCTCAATATCCAGAAGGACCTTTCTTATAAAGAACACCCAGTAAAAATTTTGGAAACAACTGAGAGAGTTACAAGGAGAAGGCTATAAGAATGTGTAAAGTTCAGTGGAATAGACATCCAAGGATGAGGCAACATGGAAAAGAGAGGAGTATCTAAGATCTGAGATTTGAGTATCCCTATCTTTTCCAACCATCCATATCTCAGGGACGAGATTCATCTTAAGGGGGGTAGGTTTATAACACCCTAAAAATTCTATTTACAATTTAGAGATTAAATTGGGTATTTATTTAGTTTTCTTTGCATTTTAATCTAAGCTAAATAATATTTTTTGATTAAATTAAAATTAACCATAAGGTTTAGAAACTTGTTTGTTGCATTCATGCCGAAGCATATGTTTTTGGTTGTAGGGCTAGGTTGGTTGGGGTTACATTCAAATTTGATTTGAATTTGATCCAATTGTCAAGTTATAAAAATGAAAAGGCTTTTCTTTTAAAGTTTTTCTCTCTCACCTTTCTAGCCCAGCAACCAAAGCTAGCCCATTCTTGTTTTTCTTTTTCTACGCGCCCTTCTGGCCTTGGGCTGTTGGCAGCCCGTTTCCCCGTTCCCTCCTCCTGTCTCACGCCTATGGCCCAACTTGGAGCCCTGCTTGGCCCAAGCGGTGGCCTGCTCGCATCCAAGCCGCACCTGCACCCACTCTTCCCCTTTCTCCCACTACGCGGTCAGGCCCGGTCATTAGCCACCCGCCTTCCCCTTCCTTCCTCGCCGACCGGAGATACCATGCCTACCTTCAATGGAGGCTTCACCTACTGAGTGAAGGGAGCCATCAAGGGCTCCATCAAGCCACAATGACACTGAGTGAATTGCGCCACGCCCATTTCCTCTTCTACCACGCTTGCTTGCCCTATAAAGCTCGTTGCCGAGCCCTTCCCTCTCTCTCTTTTCGTACACCCCCTGAGCTCGCACTGTCGCCCTTGAAATCACCGCTTTGGAGCTCGTTAGTCCTTGCATTTGCGCTTAGGAGCTTCGCCGTGCCCCATCGCGACCGTAGGTACCTTTCTCTTCTCAAATTTTGGTCTAGGGTTTGATGTTCCTGAGCTCACCGGCGGTGGCTTCTCTTTCCAGTCTACCTCCGCTCATCACTGGCCGCTTTGGAACCTCCCCGGATGACACAATCACCTCCTCCAGACTCGCGGTATACCTCTTGTGTCGAACTCGTGCTGTCACGCTCGTTATTCCCGTGCCCTCGGTTTGGTCTGAGGCAGTTGAAATCACAGTTCTGGTGATCACCAATGAGCTTGGGTCGCCGGCGTCAATGGTGCTGCTGCCACTACACTGTGAGCCGGTGGGGGAAAACAACCCCTTTCATCTTTGCCGTTGGCTCTCCCATGGACGGCGCGGATTAGATACCCCTCCGGGGTTAAGTGGCCGGTCCATCGTGGACCCGTGGACACAGAGCACAGCGCCCACATCACTGGTTCACCGCACACGGTGGTGCACCGCACCAACCAGTGCATGCCACGTCGCGCCCAGTCAGCGGTGACACGGTCTAACCATGGTCAGCCAAGCACACTTTGTGTTTATCCCTTCTGTTTTCCCAAAATCAATCCGCAGTCCAACATTAGTTCAAAAGCATTTACTTTTAGTCATGTATTTATCTGTTTTAGCCCCTGTATTCTTGAATAATAGTATGCGCCGTCTAGAACAGAAATGCCATTAAAACTTGTATTATACATAACTTTTGTGTTTTAAAGCCGATTAGAGTGATTCTTTCGCTCATGTGTTCATAGCAGTACGTAGATTAGTTTTATAAGCTTTTCAATCTCTATGTTTTACTATTTGGTGTACTATTCTAATAGAAGTATATTTGTATGCATGTGATGACTGGAATGGATGCTTGATTGGTGAATTGGAACACGTTTAGAGGGTGATCAGTTCGAGGTTGCTGAGGATCAGTTGGGTGGCCAGCAGTACCAAGAAGTAAACTTTGAGGAAGGCAAGTGTAGCAAAGGCCCCTTGTACCTATGAACTCTATAATTCATACATATGCATGTGTTTAAAATTGAATCACCCTTAAGGACTTTACCTAGATTGTTTCTTGTACTACATATCCATGTTACCTATGGTTTGGGATGCATTTTGGATAGTTGTTGTAGCGCATAACCTAAAATAAATATTAAACATGATTAAAGGTATATGCAACATGTTAAATTGGTACCTTTTAGCAACTTTTAGGGGGCTAGAGTACTAGGTTGAGTGCCTCTTCATAAGGACTCAATCCTGAAGTGGCCACCAAGGAGGTTCAGTACAACCCTGAGTGTCAAATGGCTCGGACTTTAGCCTGGTAACTAGATTGTACTAGCTTGTCTGTAGCCTTCCATAAGGGCAAGAGGGGGGCACTAGTTGGTATGTTTCTTTTCCTACCAGGGTGTGTACTATGCCACGACAATGAGTGCCACTCCCGGAGGAGGGCCGCATACGGCTAGACGGATGAAACCTTAGCAGCTATGACTTGTTAGTGCGACTGGCGAAGGGTTATGTAGTGAAACCCTGCCACGCTTCCTTGGTAGAGGCAATGTGGGCTTTGCAAACCCCGGCATTGGGAATCATGGCCCGGTGGGTAAAGTTGTACAAATTCTGCAGAATTCTTTAACCTGTTATAACAGCTGGGCTCACGGGTACGAGCGGCCCAGATCCTTCATGATTAGTGGTTACTTGGATGGTTGGGAATGATATAATCTTGATTAATTATAATTACAACTTGGGTGTGTTTATTCACTAAAGTAGTGACACAGGTTTAATAAAACTTGACCAACTAAAATTGCTTACCGCAGTCAAACCGTGTCAAGCCTTTGAGCCTCATAGATCCCTTTGTTATACTTGCTAAGCATGGTACGCTTACACTTGTTTCACATTCAATGAAAATCCCAGATGGGTAACAGATGTCATATATGGGGAGTTCCCTGAAGATGTCCAGGACTACTAGATTGATGTTCACCAGTTGGAGTCCCTGTGGTAGTTTGGGCTTATTTTTCTGCTTTATGTAATAATGTTGCTGATGAGCAAGACTATGAGATAACAATATGATGAGATATGCGATGTAATAAAGTACTTTACTTTGATATTATTACAATTAGAGGATATATGTGTGTTTGGATATCCTGGGCACACATATATGAGTACTTGATTTTGCTATGCAAAATTGGGTGCGACACTGCCCGAGTGCTCGCTCGCCGCCAATCCCGAAACGCAGAGCAAAGGGATCACCAACACCTCCTACTGGAAGCTAGTGCGCGTCAGGCAACACCTTAGCTCAACTACGCGAGCCGCGAGGTTCACATTTATCTAGCAACCCTCGAGCGAAGGTTCAGTGGAGGCAACGTCGACAAGGGCTTCGGTGCCGCCCACCAAAAATTCAAGAGGAGGGGTTTCAATCCCTCCCTACTGCAAGTGGGCAATCAGCCGCACGCCAAAGAAGCTTCGCTAAGAACGAGAACATGATGGCGCTCTAGGAGAAACTCACACTCAGAGCGGCGTGGAGCCTCACAGGGTCGAGGCTCCACAAGAAGGAAACATGTGAACCCCGTGGCTTACCAAGACAGCATCAACTGGTACCTTCATCACCAAGGCAAAAACAAATCACCAAGGGCTCACCAAGGTTCATCATCGATCGACGAGTAGCACCAAACATGTCGCATCATCTTCCACTAGGATGACAATAAAAAAAGCCCACTACGGCAAACCCTCGGTGTATTTAGAACTAGCATTGCTTTGTAATCCCCAACAAAGAAAATAAAGTCAAAATTGAGCTTTTTTATTCCATCTTATACCCCAAAAGCAAAGAGCAGCGAGCCTCGCTTAAAAGTAAAGGGGGCATCGCTGCGTGTCAAGTTCAAAAACAAATAACCGTGAGCCTCGCTTAAAAGTAAAGAGGGCATCAATGCGCGTCAAATTCAAAAACAAAGAACCGTGAGCCTTGCCTAAAAGAAAGGGGGGTGTCGCTGCGCGTTAAGATTAAAAAACATGAAACAGCGAGCCTCGCCTAAAAGAAAGGGAGACGTCACTGCGCGTCAAGTCTTAAAAAATAAGAAACAGTGAACCTCGCCCAAAAGAAAAGGGGGCGTTGCTACGCATCAAGTATTAAAAACAAAAAAAACAGCGAGCCTCGCCCAAAAGAAAAGGGGCGTCACTACACATCAAGTCTTAAAAATGAAAAACAGCGAGCTTCGCCAAAAAGAAAAGGGGGCGTCACTGCGCGTGTTTAGTTTAAAAAACGAGAAACAACGAGCCTCGCCAAAAAGAAAGGGAGGCATCGCTGCGCGTCAAGTTTTAAAACACGGGAAAAAGCGAGCCTCGCCCAAAAGAAAAGGGGGTGTCGCTGCGCGTTAAGTTTAAAAATTGAGAAATAGCGAGCCTCGCCTAAAAGAAAGGAGGGTGTCGCTGCGCGTCAAGTTTTCAAAACAAAAAACAGCGAGCCTCCCCAAAAGAAAGGGGGAGGGCATCGCTTCAACCCAAGCACCAAAATGAAACCATCGCGCACCAAAGCGCAAAACAAGAATCGACAAGAAAGATCGCATCACACCCTGACTCATCAATTAAATAAAAACAACAACAAATAATGTTTACAACAACAGGAACCCTCGACGGGGCTCTCAACAACATGTCTCAATTACAACAACAACTTTTACATCGATAAAAAACCAGCTTCAAGCCGACCCTCGATGCCGGAACTCCCAGACATTGGGAGCATCCTCTTCAAAACACACCTCACATGCCACCTCCCTCGCCATCTCCATAACTGCTTCCTCAAGCACACTATCAACCAGTTCACCCACCACATCCTCTAGAAACTCATCTACATCATCCACAACCACCTACAAACCCTCGCCACCCTCTAACCCTTGATACTCCACAATTGGTCCCCAAAGAACGGGCGCCGTAGGAACCAAAGGCAAGCCAATTTCCAAAACCCTTGCATGGTACATACGCCGATGGTCACGCTCATCAAGCTCCAATGGCTCTAGGTTCGGCACCTTCAACTCTCCCTCGGCATCCAGACTCAAGCGCCCTTGCCCAAAAATAAAGTCTATAGCATCCTCATCATCAACATCATTCAACACCCCCGAAGTAGACACTGAACCAAAGAGCAAGCGCTCAGACTAATGATCTGTAAGATCCGTGTTCTGCGAAAACCTACTCGCCTCTTGATTCTTCCTATCATATAAACCAAGCTTCGGCCACCAAAAATGATCGAACGACAACGAGGGAAACTTAGAATTAGCATGCGCCCATGACGCACCAGAAATAAATGTATCCAGATGATTTAACAGTAGGGGCAAAACATCCAACACTTCACACGTAGGTCCCGCAGGAACCTGCGTAATGAAGGCAATAGTTAATCACCAACCAAAAGTAGACCCCGCAGGGGGCACACCAACTGTTTTCCAAAAGGCACCGCCATCCTAACTATGACGCACACGCGCGTCAAACTTGCCCTATAGTATCAACATCCATGGCTTCTGTGGCTGGTGCTCCATCAACTCATCCTTCCTCAGTCCCAAGGCCTGCTTCAACATCTTCGCGACCAATCCTAGCAGCAACCTCACAGGCGGACGCCTCACCAACTACAGACGTCGTGACCCTCGTGCTTGTCAAAGAGGTCCCCGCCTCGCTAGTCTCGGCAGCGGAGGTCGGAGCATCCTAGGGCTGCTTTAGCTAACAAAATAAACAAAATCATAAGCAACATAAAAAAGGGGAAAGAAAAAAACAACAAGACTAAAGACCCAACGTACCTCGTGAGTGCCAGCCGCCGCCTCGTCAAAGGCCAAAGCTCGACCCTCGCCCTCTATCCAAAACTTCGTCAAGAAGCGCACGACAACGTTCTTGCAAAGCCGATCATTAGCAACACCCTGCACATCCTCTAGACTAGAAAGTTATAGTAACACCCAAAAATTTGCTGCTCTTGAAATAGAGCTAAAATTATTTAATTTTGTATTTTTGTGCTCATGAAATATAGGAAAAAGAATAGTTTTCATTAAATTAAAATTCATCATAGGGAGTACCAACTTGGTTGTGCATACATGCTGGTGCATTTGATTTATAGCTTGAGTGGTTTGAATCAAGATTCAAAATGGTTTGAATTGCTTTTTGAAATAAATTAAAAATGGCTTTGAAATAAAAGAAAAGAAAAATTGAAAATAAAAGGATTTAAAAAGTTGTAGAATTTATTTTTAGAAAACTTACCAAAATGGCTCATTTTTATTTGAGTTGAAAAGTATATTTGAAACTCTATTTGAATTTGATTTGGTTCAAAATTGAATTTGGTTTTGAAAACGAAATGCAAAAGGATTTGGAAATTGTAAAAAAAATTGTTTTCTCAATTTGGCCCAAAGGCCCACCCCCTCTCTCAGCCGGCCTGCTCTCTCCTCCTTACCCTAAGCTTCTTCCCCACGTGGGCCTCTTCCTCTCCCTTGGCCTGCCTCTGTTCCTCTGCTCGCCCGGCCTAGCTTCAATCCCCGTGGCCCAGCCACCAGGCCAACCCAGCACCGACGCGCCGCCTCCCCTCTCCCTCACGATGTCTCACTGACAACCTAACTCCCTCCTTGTGTCGCTACCACCATGGGCCCATGCGTTAACCGCGTCTCCCACCTCCGGTCATGACCCGCCTAGACTCTGCCGATGTAGTCCCGCCGTCAGTGAGTCCGTGTCCGCGCTGTCTCCTCCTTGGCGTGGCCTCCACGCCGAGCCGCTCATAAATAGCAGCCTCTATGCCCATGCCGCCCTCGCCAAAACCTAGAACCGAGCTCTAGCGCCTCCTATGCCCTAAGCTACACAGCCGCAAGCTTCAAGCTGCCTAACCGCGCTCGAGGTCACCACCGTGCCATCGCAGCTCCCTCCGAACCCTCCATCGAGCTCGCCTCGAGTTTCTCTTGCTCCCCGTAGTACTCCCGTGCCCTGTGGTGACCGGGAATGTTGAAGACGACGTCACCGGCGAGGTTCGGCCATGGTGCCGCCGTCCAGGTACTGTGTCGGTGACCCCCATGTTCCCCTTTGCTCCTCTACCGTCCGATCTTACGTGAATGATCCAGATTAGATCCGATCCATACCCCTTCGTAACCGGTCCACGGTGGACCCGTGAACCCCACCCACCATGCCACGCCAGCCGGTTCACCGTGAACTCGCCTATGCCGATGCACCATGTGGCTCCACGCTGGCGACGACCCAGTCAGCGCCGCCCGCCACCGAACCTTTAGCACAAAGGCCCCTATGTTTCCCCAAAATAAACCCGCGGTCCAGTAATATTCAAAAGTATTTCAATAAATGCCCTGGATCATGCGTTTTGACCCCTGCACTTTTCCAAAAATGACGCTCGGTCCAGAGATCGTTTTTAAACTGATTTTCAATTATTTTAAATCCAAAAATAGTTCAAAATATTCATAGTTTTACCCCTGAAACTCTTTTGCTGATATCTTCTTTGTTTTAACTCCGATTTGACCCGTTCAACTTGCGTTAGGTTCGTAATTTCATAATCTACATGTTTATACTACTATTATATACCTTTTTAACTTTTAAAATCCGATGTTAGATTTAATCTATTATTTTACTAAAGGAAATCTTGTTAAATTCATATCTTCTATATTTTAGCTCTAATTTGACCTATTCAAGTTGTGCTAGATTCATTGCAACGAGGTCTACGCGTTAGTAACAAAATTTATCATATCACTATTTCTGGAATTTCATGATTTAAACTCTAATTTGAATAATAATTATGCAACTGGATTTTATGAATAAAATATGATTTGTTTTACTTTAGTTTTATAATTCAAATCTAAATTTGACTTAATTCAATTTATAATATTTATAAAATATCTTATATATATGAATTCATATAGTTAAAAAAATGAAGCCTATAGTTTTCTTTTTAAAACAAATCTTTCGGTAGTTGTATCTTTTTCATCGTAGCTCCGATTAGTGTGCTTTTCGCGTCTATGTGTTCATAGCATGACATAGCTTCGTTTTACAAACTTTTCATCTTGATTTTTTGTTTGGTGTACTATACTAATTTAGATAACCATGTTATATTTGTTGAGTACGACATGTACTTACGCTTGCTTCATTTTTTTAAATCTTTGGATAAAAATCCCGGATGGGTACCAGATTGCTAGAGTTTGGAGGAACTAGGCCTGTGATCAACCAGTTAGTTGTCCCTGAGGAATTGGAGTCTTCACCCGAAGATCGGAGTTGTCTTTCCGCTGTTTGCTATATAAGGTTACATTCTCTATACTAAGTACGTTATATATTGAGCATTGTCTATTGATATTACCCTTATTTGTAGCTATATGTGAGATTTGACTTTCTGGGCTCACATATGGTGTGTATCTGGTTTCGTTCTTAAAACTGGGTGCTACAAAGTGGTATCAGAGCAATGCTGACCATAGGACATAAGCCTAGTAAAAACTGGTCATTCTAAGGTTTAGAAGTTGCTACAGAAACCCTTGCTCTTTGAACCTTGATATTTTCTTCTCTACTATATCTCTACCCTTACTATTCATCTCTACCTTGGTGCATATTTTAAAGTCTTTGTTCTCATCTTCACTCTTTGATTTGATATGCTTTTAGAACTGTTCCTCACCACCTTCCTGCGTAATCTAAAGATGAGTCTTAGGATTGTTACCCCCTAGTACAATGAGGACGATAGTATCGCAATTTGAGTCAATGATTGAATTGTGCACCTTTAGTGTTTTGTTGAATTATCATTATGCTTCTGCTTGTTTTGAATCTTTGTAATGATTGCAATGATCTTGTTGGGTGTTCCCACAATTTCATTTAGTTTATATGCCAAAGGTATAAGGATTAATGGAATAAATAGTTGGGTTATGATTTTCTTCTATTTTCCCTATCCTACTTTTCGGAGCAGCCTACCCTTTTTGGCTTATATCTATGATTATGGAGGATCAGAAATCATGAGAAAATTCTGGACAATAGTAAACTTTGATATCTATCTGTGACCGAAGAACCGCCATCATATTTGTTTTGGTTATGGAGTTACGAAAATCACAAGACGATGCAACTGCACTGTCTAAAATCTAGAGCAGTTTCTGTTGTGCACTATTTTCAATTACCTGAACTGTAGAATTTGGAAAAGTGTTCTATAAGGAAGTTGTGGAGGATTCTATAAGGTTTCCAACGGTATAAGCTACAACTACATTGGATTAACAGAATGGGAGTTACGGCTGTTTTACTGTGCTACTGTTTTTTATCCCGCGAGGAATTTCAGATTTCTTGTTCTTGCCTATACACAAGAGTCTCGTTGGGATGTCAGAATGTCTGAGTCCTAATTCATACATGTTGAAACATTGATGGTTGCTACCAGGGAAGTGCTTCACAAGGTGCTAGAAGAAATCCTGCCAATTCTAATCCACCGCCATCCAATTCCCCATCTATAGAGCAAGCTTTGATGACGCAGACTTAGTTATTACAGACTATTGCTCAAAGTGTGTTGAACAACCCACATCAAGCGCCACCTATTGACAAGTGTAGTGAACTTATGAAGGGACATCCACCGACATTCTCTCATACAAGCAAACCACTAGAAGCTGATGACTAGCTTAGTTGACTTGTTTATTAAGTCAACTAAGGAAGCGTGAGTTGGATTATCCAACATATTGTGTGGAGTTATCCATTGTGGAGCATGGAAGTGCTATCTTCTGGGACGTAAAAGTGATATCTAGGTGGATCACAAGAATCTACAGGACATCTTCACTAAGTTGGTCTTAAGCTTGTGATATCCTCATTGGAATGAAATTGATTATGACTTGGAAGAGTGCTATCACTTGGAGAAGCAAAAGTCATGGCCAATGCTCTTAGCAATGGATAATTGTGCAAAGAAGGTTCGGGTGACACCAAGGACTAAGAATTGTATTCCAAGATCGAGCAACTTAACCAGAATCCTTAATGTTTTGAAGATTGGTAGTAGAATCCCCTTCTAACCAAGAGATTCGTCGAGACTTCGTTGGAAGGTGGATATTTTAAGAAAGAGAATTGGTATTAAAGGAAAGGTGGTCTCGTGATTGGAGTTACCTGAGTATTGGTTGAAGTATTTGTCAAAATCTTAGAATTAGTAGAGCAAGTTACTTGAAGCAAGGTTAGCAGATATGCAAAGTAAAGCGGGATCCTTATCAAGAAGATGAGACTACATGAGGAAGTAAAGAAGAATCCAAAGACGGAATATCCCTATCTCCTAGTCGATGTCTTCCGAATCTCGAGGATGAGATTCATTTTAAGAGGGGTAGAATTGCAACACCCTAAAATTTGCTTCTCTTGAAATAGAGCTAAAATGATTTAATTTTGTATTTTTGTGCTCATGAAATATAGGAAAAAGAATATTTTTCATTAAATTAAAATTCATCATAAGGACTAGCAACTTGGTTGTGCATACATGCTAGTGCATTTGATTTATAGCTTGAGTGGTTTCAATCAAGATTCAAAATGGTTTGAATTGCTTTGTGAAATAAATTAAAAATGGCTTTGAAATAAAAGAAAAGAAAATTGGAAAATAAAAGGATTTAAAAAGTTGTAAAATTTATTTTTGGAAAACTTACAAAAATGGCTCATTTTTATTTGAGTTGAAAAGTATATTTGAAACTCTATTTGAATTTGATTTGGTTCAAAATTGAATTTGGTTTTGAAAACGAAATGGAAAAGGATTTGGAAATTGGAAAAATATTGTTTTCTCCTCAATTTGGCCCAAAGGCCCAACCCCCTCAGTCAGCCGACCTGCTCTCTCCTCCTTACCTTCAGCTTCTTCCCCGCGTGGGCCGCTTCCTCTCCCTTGGCCTGCGTCTGTTCCTCCACGCGCCCGGCCTAGCTTCCATTCCCACGGCCCAGCCACCAGGCGGCCCAGCACCGACGTGCCTCTTGCCATCTCCCTCGCGATGTCTCACTGACAGCCCGACCCACGCCTTGTGTCGCTGCCACCATGGGCCCACGCATCAGTCGCGTCTCCCACCTCCGGTCGTGACACACCCAGACTCTGCCGATGTAGTCCCACTGTCATTGAGTCCGTGTCCACGCCGTCTCCTCCTTGGCGTGGCCTCCACGCCAAGCCCCCCATAAATAACAGCCTCCACGCCCGTAACGCCCTCGCTTTAACAGAATCGACCAAATTATAAGAATGTAAGTACAAAAACAATCACCGAAGTGATCAAATTCCTGTACTTAAGCTCCCATAATCCTGGTAGTCCAGAAATCACGAAGGATTTCAAACAACTCTCGACATACAAACCAAGACCGTAGTGATTCAACACAACACATCATTCGTTACAACATTTCACAAGTGGCATCCGGATTACATCCATCAGAGTGCGAATAAAATATTACAAACCAAGTTCAAATTTGCGGAAGCAACATAGTTTAGTACATAACTTCATAGTTTCAAATACATTGCCAGATCTTAGTCATGTCCTACAAAAGCATTATCAGGTACGAGAACTAGGAGCGACCGCGCCCAATGGTCTAGTCTTCATCCCTAGCCGGGAGAAGGCAATACTTGCAGCAACCGAAGTAGAACTGGTCATCTGAAACAGGTGGGAGATAAACCCTGAGTACGAGAAGGTACTCAGCTAGACTTACCCGACAAAACCAGAAATAAAGGACACCAAGGGTCATGCAAGGCTTATGAGGTGGGCTAGCTTGACACAGTTGCATAAAAGAGCTTATGAATATAGTGACCAATTTAAACTTAGCATCAAGCTTATCATCATTTACCTATCCACTAGATTAGCACCTGTACTAGAGCACTCACTTATTAGGAGCAATCAATATTAACCATAGCAGGTATAATAAGGCTGTCATCATCATATCATCATTTCTGAACCATTATGTTATTTAGTGTATCTAATTTGGAGATAAGCCCATCAAGTTCTCACTAACCGGGAGAGACGGCGACTCGAATCGAATTACAACTCTGCTGAGGGGGTATTCCTAACTCTCACCCTGGCATACTTTGCAAGGGTAGCCGTGGGTCACCTTTGGGACAACTCAGGAACCAAATTCGCGGGTTCGATCAGCGCCAGCACTCTCAGGGATTACCCTTCTGCTAGGACGATCAGGACTTTTAAATCACCTGCCCTTGGACTCATGCCTACAGCTCCCTTCTGAGGCGCACTTTATCCTTATCGACTCCCGGCCTGAGGTGAGCTACTCGGCTTCGTGGTCGGTCTTCAGACACGGCCAACTAAGAGAGAGGCACGCGTTCAACATGAACAGGAAAGGCTCCAAGATTCAGTCCTTAAGCGACAAAGATGGAGTCACTACAAACCGGCAAGCCTCCGCCCAGTCTTTATTTCAAATTAAGACAGGTTCTTTTCCACGATAGCAAATATAGCCAACCGTGCCATATGTATATTCCTATATCTCGCAGGTGACAGGAAATCACCTGACTTCTACTACGTTTAAGCAGGGCTACGCACTACACGAGCCTGAGCTACATAGGATTTAGGGTATCAATATCTGGACAAGGATTGGATAACCAATGCAGCAAGTGTTTGCATCCAACACCTAAACTTAATGCAACAATATATATATGTAACAATAATACTTTAACTGCATTTCGGAAATTAGGAGGCTTAATATGCTCCGGGGCTTGCCTTTCACAAAGTTGCACGGACAGTGATCTGGGCACTCAACGGCGACCTCGTCTGGCACTTCTCCTGAGGGCTGCACCTCCTGAACCTCCGGTGTTGGCTGCTGCTGCTCCCCGCTCGGTTCCTCGAATTCTAGCAGTGTCACTCCTTCTAGTACACCTATTACATGCTGATGCACAAGATAAATATCATGGATGCATAAGGAATGACATGATGCTCATGATGAATGGATCACAATAAGTGTTTAACGAAAACATCACTGGACACTCGTTTACCGATTAAGAATAGCTCTATTCAAATCACTTTAAAACATGTATCTAACTTAACTTGAAGAACGAGATCAACTTACCTAACTTGCATAACCTAAGATAAAGATGCTCATCTTCAGTTAAAGGCCTAACACCTAGGAACATTACCACAAGCTTAAGAATAGTAAAGGTATACTTAATTCAAAAGTTAAGGTTTCACATGCAAACGAGCAGTTTCTTAATTCAATCACAACAAGAGTTCTATAATTTCAAATGACTTGCAAGAGGACATTCTGGAAAGCTTATGAAATTCTCTACAAATCATTTGTAAACATCAAAGCATGATTCTTACGTTAACCAAATCGAATTAAAGTAAACATAGAATCTGTCCCGAAATGATAGGTTTACTACATTAATTATTTAGTGATGATGCAAAAGCATAATTGGACGAAACCAAGCTTACCAACTTGTTGTACATACCAGAGGAACATCAGAAAGTATAGTGCCAACCTCTAAATAAATTATTTAAGGTCATTTTCTAATTTATTTAGTTAATTAGGTGATTAAAGAAACATATAGTAAAATTGTACATAAAAATCTACAAAAATTACAGTAGCTATCTCATGCTTCACATAGACTGCCATAAAAATTTCAAAGCAATTGGGGAAGCAGAACTTGCTATATCAAATATAACAGATGGCAGGTCTATTTCTAGCATAATTAGGAAACCCTATTGAAAAGTGTCAAGAAATAGATTTCTCATTTTTCCTAGTATCATTCTAGCATAAGAATAGCATTCACCAATTTTTACCTTTACTGGATCTATAAAAAAATTATGAAAATTCACACAAGATCCATCCATGCAAACAAGAGAATTACCTAACTCCTACATATAGTGTCCAAAGTGTATGAAAATTTAACGACAAGCTATTCATGATATGACACCATAAAAATTTCATGCCATTTGGAGCTACACAGAAAGAGATATAATTACCCCTATTTCCCACATGATTGAAAGAGATAATCAGCAACTCAATTTTTCATAACAAAACATGGCATAAATTATATTTTTAATATAAACTAGACATTACCAGGAACTCAACAAAATTGGAACCACATCATTTGGATCTACCAACCAAGAGATATACATTTTTGAATATGTACACAAATCTGTGAAAAAGAATAAAACAAAACAGAATGGAAAACCTAACCACTACTGCTGGGCCGGCCCGGAAGAACACGGTGGCCCGCGAAGCACGCGCGTTAGCGCTCAGCGAGGCCTAGCAACGGCGCGGCCCATGGCCGGCTCCCACCTGCGCGCGACGGCTGACGAGCGGGGCCCGTCGGTCAGAGAAACAGACAGGGGAGGGAAGAAGAACGATGGCGTAGCTCGTCGCTGGTGGCAGCTCCGGTGAGGCCATTAGTACCGGCGTGTTCACCCCACCTGTGCGCACCTAGGGGTACCATCAATCGCGGCTATTATGGTGGCTAGGGGAAATGGCAACGGCCATGGTGGCGCACTGCCGTGGGTTGGCCAGCTCCGGTGAGGTCCGACCCCGTAGGGCGCGGCTAAGCTCGGTACGAGCTTTCGGAGGTCGCTACCATGCTAACCAAGAAAAAAGGAGGGGATGGGAAGGCCTTGATGGTAGTTGGCCGCGTGGAGCGCCAACTCCGGTGAGGTCCCGTCATGGCGGCGGTGGTGGAAACGGCGAATGCGCCCTTACCAAGACCCAATCGACACGACTGAGAGGTGGAGGAGATAGAGGAGAACACAGCGAAGCTATGGACGAACTGGCCGACGCGTTTTTGTGGTGGCGAGCGAGCTCGAGCTCGTCAGAGTTGCTGCGGAGCTACAGGCGAACGGAGGAAACCGAGGAAATAGAAATTGAAATGGCGAGCTGGTTGACAGGCGCGTGGGGGGGTGCTCATGTCATGGTCGGCCGTGCCAGGGCGTCCGTGGCGCGTGGTAGCGCGATCAGGCGTCCGGCAACACGCAGTGCACACGCGGCCATCGGACTCTGAACCTGTCGAGCACTGTAGCTCGCCATTCAGTGACCCAAACAAACCTGACAGTGCAACTTCAACGCATTAACACGACTAAACCGTTGATCAATAGCGAAAACTGTGTATATGAAAATTGTAGCCCTACCTTCCATCTTCAACTTCTATTCAAGGATCATAGTCTAATTCACCACGAATCAGAAGTTACATCAAGCCAAAGTTGGCTCGATCCAATTGGAATGGTATTTATGACTTAGAAAATTTTCTAAGTATGAAATCAGCAGGGAAACCTGACTTGTGGGCCTTGTTTGAACATGTTCTAGCCCTTTTCATGAGATGGTCATATTGAGACTTTTGTTCCTTGATAAATTGGCTACAACTTTGGTAAAGGGTGCACATCCATGCAAGGTCTCTAGGTTGGACTTTTGAATCAGTCAAACAGTGGCACTCTATAGGTCATCCTAAGTCAAACCTCCACCTAGAGGGCAATTTAGTCATTTTGGTCCACATGAACAATGTCCCATCAATTACCCTAAGTGTAGTTAAGGTGTATTAGACCATAATTAACCACTCTACACAAGTGCTACACCAACTTCTAAGTATCACATGTGATGAAGCAACAAAACACTCAATTTTACTCTAATGTTGCAATTCCATGTTTCACATGTTTCATGACTTGGTTGTAATTTTAAACTTGTCATATTACTACCATGTTGCCATGTTCCAAGGTATGAGAAACTCATGTTGCATTCACATGTTGCACTACTACCATTCACAAGCAATCAAGTATGAAACGAACATAATTGAGAATGTTGCATATACATGTTTCAGTACAATGGCATGATGAGGTAGATGATGCACATGTTTATGAATGAAATGCAATTTTGTGGGAGCCAAACACCTAGGGTGTTACAGCCCTCCCCCTTAGAAAAATCTTATTCCAAGATTTGGAAAGCGTACCATTTAATATAGAAAGCTGGGTAATTTTCCTTTAGATAATCTTCCCGCTCCCATGTTGCATCCCGATCACTATGATTACTCCATACTACCTTGTATAACTTAACTACTCACCTATGAGTCACCTTTTCTTGAGTATCCAGAACTCGCACGGGCTTCTCCTCATAAGAAAGATCAGATTTCAAGTTGATTCTCCTCATTGCTACTCTTTCCTCGAGAATACGGAGACACTTCTTCAGCTGAGACACATGGAATACTAGAAATATAGCTCCCATTTCATGTGGAAGATCGAGTTTATAGGCTACTCTTCCACTTTTCTCGATAATTTGGTAAGGTCCAACATATCGAGGCTCAAGCTTCCTTTTAATCCCAAAATGTTTTACTCCTTTCATAGGGGATACCTTCAGATAAACATGGTCACCTACTTCAAACTCAATAGGTTTCTTCTCTTATCAGCATAGCTCTTTTGTCTAGCCTGAGCGGCAGTCATATTCTTCTGTATAGTTCGAACTTGCTCTTTGGCTTCTTTTACAAAATCAATACCATAGAATCTTCTTTCTTCGGGTTCCACCCAGTTTAAAGGAGTCCTACACTTGCGGCCATAAAGCACTTGAAAAGGATCCATCTTGATACTCTCTTGATAACTATTGTTATAAGAGAATTTAGCGAGAGGCAACCATTCCTCCCAAGAGCCTTTGCAAGAGATAAGACAAGCTCTAAGCATGTCTTCAAGAATTTGATTAACACGCTCAGTCTATCCCGATGTTTGCGGATGATAGGCAGAACTGCAGATTAGATGAGTGCCAAGATTCTGATGTAAGCATTCCCAAAAGCGAGCCGTGAATTGCGGTCCTCTATCTGAAACAATGGATTTGGGTACACCATGGAGACGTACCACTTGTTGAAAATAAATATCAGCATAGTTGTGAGGGCGATAGGTAGACTTGATCGGAATAAAGTGAGCGGATTTGGTTAGACGATCTACGATGACCCAGATGGAATCACAACCCTTTTTGGTAGTGGGTAACCCAACAATGAAATCCATAACAATTTCTTCCCACTTCCAGCCAGGAATAGAGAGTGGCTGCAATAACCCTGGCCTCATGTGAATAGCCTTGACTCTACAACAGTTATCACACCTTGCCACGTAGGCTGTGATTTCTTTCTTCATCTTGGTCCACCAATAATACAGCTTGAGATCTTGATACATTTTACTGCTACCAGGATGGATGGACAATCTAGAAGAATGGGCTTCAGCCATAATTTGATTTCTAAGTTCTTTGTCTTTGGGTACTACAAGCCTATCATTAAACCAGAGAATTCCTTTGTCATCGACCCTAAAGTGCTTGGTCTCCTGCTCTTTTATCTTCCGCTTGATGTGAAACACACCCACATCAATCTTCTGGAGTTCGATAATTCGACTTCTAAGAGAGCAATCCACAGTGATATTGTGGAGTACTATAGGATGAAGGAGGTGTGCCAGATGAAAGTCTTCACTAACTAAGGAATTGCAATGGGCCTTTCTACTTAAGGCATCAGCAACCACATTTGCCTTGCCAGGATGGTAGTGCACTTGAAGGTTGTAGTCTTTGATTAATTCTAACCATCGTCGTTGACGCATGTTCAACTCGGGTTGAGTAAAGATGTACTTGAGACTTTTATGGTCGGTATAGATGTTGCACACATTACCTAGCAAGTAATGTCTCCAAATCTTTAGGGCATGAACAACCGCGGCTAGCTCTAAGTCATGGGCAAGATAATTGACTTCATGTTTTTGAAGCTGGCGCGAAGCATAAGCAATGACTCGGCCCTCCTGCATAAGAACACACCCCAAACCGGTGCCACATGCATCACAGTAGACATCAAAAGGCTTCTCGATGTCAGGTTGTGCCAATATAGGAGCAGAAGTTAGTAAGGTCCGCAAAGTGTGGAAAGCCTCTTCACACTTCGGCGTCCACACAAACTTCTCATCCTTTTGAAGTAGTCGAGTCATGGGCTTGGCGATTTTAGAGAAATCCAGGATAAAGCGACGATAATAGCCAGCCAAACCCAGGAAACTTTAGACTTCTGTGACCGTAGTAGGTGCCTTCCAATCTAGGACTTCTTGCACCTTAGTAGGGTCAACCAAAATTCCATCTCCAGATAACACATGACCTAGAAAAGGTACCTTGTTCAACCAGAATTCGCACTTACTGAACTTGGCATAAAGCTGGTTGTCACGTAATCGAGTTAAAACAATTCTCAGATGTTCAGCATGCTCTTCTTCATTATGAGAATATACAAGGATAGCATCAATGAACACGACGACGAACTTGTCCAATTCCGGCATGAATACCGAATTCATCAGGTACATGAAGTGTGCCAGAGCATTTGTCAACCCAAAGGACATGACAAGATATTCGAACAAGCCATAACGAGTAGAGAAAGCTGTCTTAGGTATATCTTCAGGATGAATTTTGATCTGATGGTAGCCAGACCTCAAATCGATCTTGAAGAATACCTTAGCTTTGGAGAGTTGATCAAACAGGATATCGATGCGAGGAAGAGGGTATTTGTTCTTGATAGTAACAACATTAAGGGGGCGATAATCCACGCACATGCGTAGAGACTCATCCTTCTTCTTCATAAAGATAGTCAGACAACCCCAAGGAGAAGAACTAGGCTGAATCAAACCTTTCTTTAATAGCTCCATTCAACTGAATCTTCAGCTCAGCCAACTCATTGGGCGGCATTCTATAGGGCCTTCGAGAAATAGGAGCCGTACCCAGAACAAGTTCTATCTTGAATTCTACTTCACGGTCCGGAGGTAATCCAGGCAAGTCATCAGGGAAGACATCTGGAAACTCACAGACAACCGGTATATCCTCAATGGCTTTGGCTAGGGTAGCATTGGCTGTATTATGGATAGCGATATCACGAGGCAACTACACTAGAAAACCCTTCTTATCCTCATCGTTAGGGGGCAGGAGAGGGTGAAGCTGATTGTGCAACAGGTGAACCTCCTCATGGAGATGGTCATTATACACTTCTGCAGCTGCCAACTGCTGCTCCAGCTCAACCTGTCGCGCTCTCAATGCATTCTCTTCATTCCAGGCTTCATTCCACTGGTTCAGCATGTGAATCAACATGCGCTCACAGTTGCGGTGAGCAACCGTCAACCTCTGAACCTCTAGGGTCTCTTGATCCCGTTCCTATGTTACTTGCTCCAAACGCTGCTGAGCCGCACTCCTCTCAGCAGTCACCCGAACTAGCTCTGCCCTCAGCCTTTCCTCCTCAGTAGGCTCCGGACAGGGCTCACGAGGAGCTAACTGGTGATGAGGCGCCCTGCCTTCGGCGGACTTGCGAGCGGTGCGTTTCGTGCGCGCCATCTGTAGCAAAAAGTTGCAACGTAAGGGGAGAATCATTTAAGGGATACGAAATTTAATTAGTCAAGACCATCAAATTTTTTAAAGGAGGGAGTAATGCAAGAAATGCCATGTATGCTTGAACATGATGCATGCACGATCCGTACGTCCTCACAAACCTAGAAAAATTTAAAGGCTAGCGAAATATACGGTGGCATACATACGTTCTCTCATATACGGTAGCTAGTCGATCTACAACGATACGTTGTTAGTGTACCTACAGCAAATTTCATTTCAGCCCAATAATTTCCCAAAAAGGCATGTAAAGTAAGCAGTAAACTAAATACTTTCGTACATACATCCCCCGATGTATATACTCTAGTATCACAGCTACCCGATAGAGATACCCACATTTAAGTACTCTCATAGATACATGATCGAACATGTAAGTATGCGAGCAACAACAACTACTCTCCCCTAGACCGACGGTTGGACGGTCATGCTCTCACAACTCCCACTTACCAGAGCATAGAGGTATTTTGAGCCATACATTACCACCCAAGCGGATGGCATCCATACAATAGCACGTCGTATGGATAACGAAACAGAAACAAGTAGGAACCCCCAAGTTAGTACTTTAATAAGCCACCTAAGAGTCCTTATTTGGGCATAAAGGATATGACCACTGGCAACACTTAGTAATTAATTTAGGATTTTCACAAATACTTTTGTTTTAAATACACAAATGACATGTTTAGTGTTGAATCTTGCTCTGATGCCACCTATAATGTAATCCGACCAAATTATAAGAACGTAAGTACAAAAAACAATCACCGAAGTGATCAAATTCCTCATGCACTAAGCTCCCATAATCCCGTAGAGTCCGGAAATCACGAAGGATTTCAAACAACTCTCGACATACAAACCAAGACCATAGTGATTCAACACAACACATCATTCGTTACAACATTTCACAAGTGGCATCCGGATTACATCCATCAGAGTGCGAATAAAATATTACAAACCAAGTTCAAATTTGCGGAAGCAACATAGTTTAGTACATCACTTCATAGTTTCAAATACATTGCCGATCTTAGTCATGTCCTACAAAAGCATTATCGTGCACGAGAACTAGGAGAGACCGCGCCCAACGGTCTAGTCTTCATCCCCACCGAGAAGGCAATACTTGCAACAAACCAAGTAGAACTGGTCATCTCAAATGTGGGAGATAAACCCCGAGTACGAGAAGGTACTCACTAGACTTACCCGACAAAACCGTAAATAAAGGACACCAAGGGTCATGCAAGGCTTATGAGGTGGGCTAGCTTGACACAGATTGCATAAAAGAGCTTATGAATATAGTGACCAATTTAAACTTAGCATCAAGCTTATCATCATTTACCTATCCACTAGATTAGCACCCGTACTAGAGCACTCACTTATTAGGAGCAATCAATATTAACCATAGCAGTATAATAAGGCACATCATCATATCATCATTTCTGAACCATTATGTTATTTAGTGTATCTACTTTGGAGATAAGCCCATCAAGTTCTCACTAACCGGGAGAGACGGCGACTCGAATCGAATTACAACTCTGCTGAGGGGGTATTCCTAACTCTCACCCTGGCGTACTTTGCAAGGGTAGCCGTGGGTCACCTTTGGGACAACTCAGGAACCAAATTCGCGGGTTCGATCAGCGCCAGCACTCACAGGGATTACCCTTCTACCAGGACGATCAGGACTTTTAAATCACTTGCCCTTGGACTCACGCCTACAGCTCCCTTCTAAGGCGCACTTTATACTTATCGACTCCCGGCCTGAGGTGAGCTACTCGGCTTCGTGGTCGGTCTTCAGACACGGCCAACTAAGAGAGAGGCATGCGTTCAACATGAACAAGAAAGGCTCCAAGATTCAGTCGTTAAGCGACACAGATGGAGTCACTACAAACCGGCAAGCCTCCGCCCGGTCTTTATTTCAAATTAAGACAGGTTCTTTTCCACGATAGCAAATATAGCCAACCATGCCATATGTATATTCCTATATCTCGCAGGTGACAGGAAATCACCTGCCTTCTACCGCATTTAAGCAGGGCTAAGCACTACATGAGCCTGAGCTACATAGGATTCAGGGTATCAATATCTGGACAAGGATTGGATAACCAATGCAGCAAGTGTTTGCATCCAACACCTAAACTTAATGCAACAATATATATATGTAACAATAATACTTTAACTACATTTCGGAAATTAGGAGGCTTAATATTCTCCGGGGCTTGCCTTTCACAAAGTTGCACTGACGGTGATCTGGGCACTCAATGGCGACCTCGTCTGGCACTTCTCATGAGGGCTGCACCTCCTGAACCTCCGGTGTTGGCTGCTGCTGCTCCTCGCTCGGTTCCTCAAATTCCAGCAGTGTCACTCCTTCCGGTACTCCTATTGCATGCTGATGCACAAGATAAATATCATGGATGCATAAGGAATGACATGATTCTCATGATGAATGGATTACAGTAAGTGTTTAACGAAAACATCACTGGACACTCGTTTACCGATTAAGAATACCTCTATTCAAATCACTTTAAAACATGTATCTAACTTAACTTGAAGAACGAGATCAACTTACCTAACTTGCATAACCTAAGATAAAGATGCTCATCTTCAGTTAAAGGCCTAACACCTAGGAACATTACCACAAGCTTAGGAATAGTAAAGGTATACTTAATTCAAAAGTTAAGGTTTCACATGCAAACAAGCAGTTTCTTAATTCAATCACAACAAGAGTTCTATAATTTCAAATGTCTTGCAAGAGGACATTCTGGAAAGCTTATGAAATTCTCTACAAATCATTTGTAAACATCAAAGCATGATTCTTACGTTAACCAAATCGAATTAAAGTAAACATAGAATCTGTCCAGAAATGACAGGTTTACTCCATTAATTATTTAGTGATGATGCAAAAGCATAATTGGACCAAACCAAGCTTACCAACTTGTTGTACATACCAGAGGAACATCAGAAAGTATAGTGCCAACCTCTAAATAAATTATTTTAGGTCCTTTTCTAATTTATTTAGTTAATTAGGTGATTAAAGAAACATATAGTAAAACTGTACATAAAAATCTACAAAAATTACAGTAGCTACCTCATGCTTCACATAGACTACCATAAAAAATTCAAAGCAATTGGGCAAGCAGAACTTGCTGTATCAAAAATAACAGATGGCAGGTCTATTTCTAGCATAATTAGGAAACCCTATTGAAAAGTGTCAAGCAATAGATTTCTTATTTTTCCTGGTATCATTCTAGCATAAGAATAGCATTCACCAATTTTTACCTTTACTGGATCTATAGAAAAATTATGAAAATTCACACAATATCCATCCATGCAAACAACAGAATTACCTAACTCCTACATACAGTGTCCAAAGTGTATGAAAATTTAACTACAAGCTATTCATGATATGAGAAGTACACCATAAAAATTTCATGCCATTTGGAGCTACACAGAAAAAGGTATAATTACCCCTATTTCCCACATGATTAAAAGAGATAATCAGCAACTCAATTTTTCATAACAAAACATGGCATAAATTATATTTTTAATATAAACTAGACATTACCAGGAACTCAACAAAATTGGAACCACATCATTTGGATCTACCAACCAAGAGATATACATTTTTGAATATGTACACAAATCTGTGAAAAAGAATAAAACAAAACAAAATGGAAAACCTAACCACTACTGCTGGGCCGGCCCGGAAGAACATGGCGGCCCACAAAGCAAGTGCATCAGCGCTCAGCGCGGCCTAGCAACGGCGCGGCCCACGGCCGGCTCCCGCCTGCGCGCGACGGCTGACGAGCGGGGCCCGTCGGTCAGAGAAACAAACAAGGGAGGGAAGAAGAACGACGGCGTAGCTCATCGCCGGTGGCAGCTCCGGCGAGGCCATCAGTACCGGCGTGTTCACCCCACCTGTGCGCACCTAGGGGTACCATCAATCACGGCTATTATGGTGGCTAGGGGAAATGGCGATGGCCATGGTGGTGCACTACCGCGGGTTGGCCAGCTCCGGCGAGGTCCGACCCCGTAGGGCACGGCTAAGCTCGGTACGAGCTTTCGGAGGTCGCTACCATGCTAACCAAGCAAAAAGGAGGGGATGGGAAGGCCTCGGTGGTAGTTGGCCGCGTGGAGCGCCAACTCCGGCGAGGTCCCGTCATGGCGGCGGTGGTGGAAACGGCGAATGCGCCCTTACCAAGACCCAATCGACACGGCTGAGAGGTGGAGGAGATAGAGGAGAACATAGCGAAGCTATGGACGAGCTGGCCGACGCGTTTTTGCAGTGGCGAGCGAGCTCGAGCTCGTCGGAGTTGCTGCGGAGCAACAGGCAAATGGAGGAAACCGAGGAAATAGAAATTGAACTGGCGAGCTGGTTGACAGGCGCGTGGGGGGGTGCTCATGTCGTGGCCGGCCGTGCCAGGGCGTCCGCGGCGCGTGGTAGCGCGATCAGGCGACCGGCGATGTGCGGCGCACACGCGGCCGTCGGACTCTGAACCTGTCGAGCACTGTAGCTCGCCATTCAGTGACCCAAACAAACCTGACAATGCAACTTCAACGCATTAACACGACTAAACCGTTGATCAATAGCGAAAACTATGTACATGAAAATTGTAGCCCTACCTTCCATCTTGAACTTCTATTCAAGGATCATAGTCTAATTCACCACGAATCAGAAGTTACATCAAGCCAAAGTTGGCTCGATCCAATTGGAATGGTATTTATGACATAGAAAATTTTCTAAGTATGAAATCAGCAGGGAAACCTGACTTGTGGGCCTTGTTTGAACATGTTCTAGCCCTTTTCATGAGATGGTCATATTGAGACTTTTGTTCCTTGATAAATTGGCTACAACTTTGGTAAAGGGTGGACATCCATGCAAGGTCTCTAGGTTGGACTTTTGAATCAGTCAAACAGTGGCACTCTATAGGTCATCCTAAGTCAAACCTCCACCTAGAGGGCAATTTAGTCATTTTGGTCCACATGAACAATGTCCCATCAATTACCCTAAGTGTAGTTAAGGTGTATTAGACCATAATTAACCACTCTACACAAGTGCTACACCAACTTCTAAGTATCACATGTGATGAAGCAACAAAACACTCAATTTTACTCTAATGTTGCAATTCCATGTTTCACATGTTTCATGACTTGGTTGTAATTTTAAACTTGTCATATTACTACCATGTTGCCATGTTCCAAGGTATGAGAAACTCATGTTGCATTCACATGTTGCACTACTACCATTCACAAGCAATCAAGTATGAAACGAACATAATTGAGAATGTTGCATATACATGTTTCAGTACAATGGCATGATGAGGTAGATGATGCACATGTTTATGAATGAAATGCAATTTTGTGGGAGCCAAACACCTAGGGTGTTACACTCGCCAAACCCTAGAACCAAGCTCTAGCGCTGCTTGTGCCCTAAGCCATGCTGCTGCAAGCTTCAAGCCATCTAACCGCGCCCCGAGGTCGCCACCGTGCCGTCGTAGCTCCCTCCGAACCCTCCATCAAGCTCGCCTTGAGTTTCCCTTGCTCCCCGTAGTACTCCCGTGCCCTGTGGTGACCGGGAACATCGAAGCTGACGCCACCGGTGAGGTCTGGCCATGGTGCCGCCATCCAGGTACTATGTCGGTGACCCCCATCTTCCCCTTTGCTCCTCAGCCGTCCGATCTTAGGTGAACGATCCAGATTAGATCCGATCCATACCCCTTCGTAACCGGTCTACGGTGGACCCGTGAACCCCGCCCACCATGCCATGCTAGGCTATTCACCGTGAACCCGCCTATGCCGATCCTCCATGTGGCTCCACGCTGGCGACGACCCAGTCAGCACCGAGCGCCGCCGAACCTTTAGCACAAAGGCCCCTATGTTTCCCCGAAATAAACCCGTGGTCTAGTAATATTTAGAAGTATTTCAATAAATGCCCTAGATCATGCGTTTTGACCCCTGCAGTTTCCCAAAAATGTTGCTTGGTCCAGAGATCATTTTTAAATTGATTTTCAATTATTTTAAATCCAAAAATAGTTCAAAATATTCACAGTTTTGCCCCTGAAACTCTTTTGCTCATATCTTCTTTGTTTTAACTCTGATTTGACCCGTTCAACTTGCGTTAGGTTCAAAATTTCATAACCTACAGGTTCATACTACTGTTTGATATGAATTAAACTTTTAAAATTTGATGTTAGATTTAATCTATTATTTTACTAAAGGAAATCTTGTTAAATTCATATCTTCTATATTTTAGCTCTAATTTGACCTATTCAAGTTGCGCTAGATTCATTGCAACGAGATCTATGTGTTAGTAACAATATTTATCATGTCAGTATTTCTAGAATTTCATGGTTTAAACTCTAATTTGAATAATAATTATGCAACTAGATTTTATGAATAAAATATGATTTGTTTTACTTTAGTTTTATAATTCAAATCTAAATTCGACTTAGTTCAATTTATAATATTTATAAAATATCTTATATATATGAATTCATATAGTTAAAATAAATGAAGCCTATAGTTTTCTTTTTAAAACAAATCTTCTGGAAGTTGTATCTTTTTCATCGTAGCTCCAATTAGTGTGCTTTTCGTGTCTGTGTGTTCGTAGCGTGACGTAGATTCGTTTTACAAACTTTTCATCTTGATTTTATGTTTGGTGTACTGTTCTAATTTAGATCTATTATTTGCTTCATGTATGATTGCATGGATGCTTGTGTGGTGCTTTATGATTTTGTCCAGTCGGTGAGCTTTACGTGTTGAATCAAGAAGCAGATCTTTAAAGATTTGGATTGGAAGAAGGATATAATTTTAAGGCAAGTATAGCATGGGATCATCCTTATTGTCCTATACACCTTTAATCATTTAATTTATGCTGCATGTGTCTACCTTGATTACCACTAACGATTTCCTAGTACTTTGTTACCTTGTTCCTTGATACCTATGGGTTATTGCATTGGGTAGTATGATGCTAGTGCTCAATTAAAGACCGTCATCTTGTAACTTGACTAATGGTATATGTAATAAATACTAAAAGATGCTTTTTAGCAACATGGAACAAGGGGGCTAGAGCATTGGGCTATTTTTATGGTGCTCTAGATTCCTCTCCCTAAGGACTTATCTATAAGTGATCATCCGGGACTCACAGTACAGCTGTGAGGGCTATATGGCTCTGGCTTTAGCTTAGTATGAGGACCTTTTCTGGCTTGTTAGTGGTTACCTTTATTGGTATAAGAATGGCTTGACGAATCAGGTATAGTGTGGCCTATGTCCCCTTGTGTATAGGTTGCGCGTCATTGTGCCATCAGGAAGGGGGGCTCTACATCTGTTTGCCAAGTGAATCTAATGGCCCTAACTTGTTAGACGAACCTTTGAAAGGCTTCATAGTGAACCCTACTGACCTTCCTTGGAAGTGAGTCAACAGATTAGCTACCTCGGGCGAAAGGGTAAATCACGACTCACAGTGAAAGTGTACAACCTCTGCAGAGTGTAAAACTGGTATATCAGCCATGCTCACAGTCACGAGCAGCCTTGGAACCCTTATAGAATAGATGATCATTAATGGTTAATGATGATGAACACTAATGATACTGATGATGAAGATGCTCACTAATGATTACTGTTTATGCTATTCATTATTCATGTTTGCCTAGTCATGTGTTTATATGAGCGTGTGAATAAACTTGTTGCCACCCAATTGCTAAAAGATGACTCATTAAAAGCTAATCGTAGTTAAACCAATGTTAGCCTTTTGAGCCTCATGAACCCCAAGTTATATTTGTTGAGTACGACATGTACTTACGCTTGCTTTAGTTTTTTAAATCTTTGGATAAAAATCTTGGATGGGTACCAGGTTTCTAGAGTTTTTAGGAACTAGGCCTATGATCAACCAGTCAGTTGTCCCAGAGGAATTGGAGTCTTCACCCGAAGATCGGAGTTATCTTTCCCTATTTGCTATCTAAGGTTACATTCTCTATACTAAGTACGTTATATATTGAGCATTGTTTATTGATATTACCCTTATTTGTAGCTATATGTGAGATTTGACTTCCTAGGCTCATATATGGTGTGTATCTGGTTTTGTTCTTAAAACTGGGTGCTATAGTTATGGTTAACCCGCCCAAGCCTTTTCAAATGATCACATCTAGCGGCCTAGAAAGACCGCGCTACGGCGAGAGTAGCCCCATAAGCCCCAAAATCAGCAACATTATCCAACAGTTGAGAAAACTAGCCAAGCTCCGCTTGAAGCCACGCTAAAAATGTTGCAGGATCAGCTTCGGGTAACACCCCGCTTGACCCCGCTCCACCCTTAATAAAAGCGGTATCGATGGCAACCTTCGCCTCCTGCATACAGGCAAGCAATGTGGCAAGCGAGTCTTCCAACTTTTTAGCATTCTCCTCCGCTAGCTCCTCAGCCTTCTTGAGAGAATCCTCAGCCTTCCTCAGATCCTCGTCCTTTCTTTTCAGCTCCACGTTAAGGTCAACATTACGACTCAAACATGCCTCCGCATCTTCAACCAAAGCTTTGTTCCTCGCAATCGAGGCCTCAAGCAACCCAACTTGCCCTAATAGCTCCTTGTTTCTAGCCTTCAGGTCAACCTTCTCCTTCTCCAATGAAGCAACTTGCTCCTTTAGCTCAGTCTCAACATGACCATGGTCTTCGATGGGTCTCATTGGTTGGATCTATTTTGCGTGTGGTCTCTATTGTCGTTTTGACTGGCGGCGGGGGTTGATTGTGGTCATTGGTTTCTTTGCTGCCATTGGTGTTGTGGAGGTGTAGACTCTATTGTATTCACATTAACTAGCTCATTGCGAGGGTACTGATTGTGTTGTGGTGACCTTGGAGGTGGCCACATTTGGGGTCAAAGGGCTTCTATCTTTGAGCGGAAGACTATGTCTGATCTGATGTATTTCTCTATAACTTCATGCAGTTCAGTGATGGTTTTTGGTGGCTTTCTTGCAAGCCTCAAGGAGCATGGTCCCGGCCTTACTCCATTGATTGCTGTGAGGATTACTGTATCATTTGTTATGTTCGGTGTCCCAGCCTTGAGTTGCATGAACCTTCACCAGAAGTCTCAGAGAGGTTCTCGCTCGGCTTGAGTGAAAGTGAACAACTCCATGGGGTTGGTTGCTGAGGAGCTGATGCCTTTGAAGTGGTTGCATAGTTTTTCGTGGAGACTGCCCTAGGAATCAATTGATCCTGGGGAGAGGTTGCTGTACTAGCTTTGGGCAATGTCTCGTGCTATGATCATGAAGGATTTTTCCATGGTGTATTCATCCCCTCCAACCGCCGCTACTGTAGCTTCATAACTCATTACGAATTGGCGGGGGTCTATGCTTCCATCGTATCTTGGTAGGTTTTGTGGTTTGAATTTGAGTGGCCAGCTTTTGGTTTATAGTATTTGGGTTAGGGGGGATTTTGGGTCATAGGTCATCGATGGGGGTTGGTTTATTTGGTGGAGTTGCATGGCTGGAGGGATGTATTATGGGTAGATTTGGTGTAAGCGAGGAGGTGGTGACGGAGGTGGTGGTGCCGAAGGTGGAGGGTTTCGATGTAACAGAGGTGGGTTTGGTTGTAGCGGGGGTGGTAGGT
The DNA here is from genome assembly GCA_904845875.1 of Miscanthus lutarioriparius. NCBI lineage: Eukaryota > Viridiplantae > Streptophyta > Magnoliopsida > Poales > Poaceae > Miscanthus > Miscanthus lutarioriparius. The sequence goes on from CAJGYO010000010.1 coordinate 70,099,348, forward strand.
TGTGCTGCTCAGGCAGGTAGTTTGGGTCAGCTTCAATAGTGGCTAGATATTCATCCATCTGTCTGAGTTGCTCTCTGGCTGCATCTGCTTTCTGCCTTAGCACTTGTAGGCGTGCCTGCCTCTGGTGGGCTTTGACTCGACATCTTTTTTCCTAGAGCTCTTCATACATCTGTTTAGGGCCTTAAGGCCTCTTGCCTCTGCGTCTTCATCATCATACTATGGCACGTAACCTACCTCTTCTATTCTAGGTGGGCTGGGTTGGGAGTTGGCTTCGATTCCAGCCGTCAGGGACTCATTCAAGCCATGCTAGACCCCCATCGGTTGAGCGGCAGGTTGTGGTGTTTGGTTTTCGATAGCCTCGCCTGTAGAGGTTCCTGCTGCTGTATCGAACCCTCGCGGCGGGGGTGGGTTTCTCTGGGTGTTTCTTCTTATTGTCGCCATTATTTTGGGAAGTGGCGGACTGGGGTCCCCACGGACGGCGCCAACTATGGGGTTACCCCTAGTCTCTCGCCCACGTTGATTAACACGGGGGGAGAGACCAAGGGTTTCCCACAGGGAAGGGACTAAGCTATCTCGTAGGGACAAGCAAAGGTAATAGTAAGCGAGGCGATGAATAAATGCAGATTAAGTGCCCATTAATTCATCTAGGAAAAATTCGTCCCTTCTTACAGGAGCCTCTTGGGTATTTATAGATCATACCCGTGGGTACAGTGGAATTGCATTAGGGTCGAACCCCAGGTGGAAAGTATAGTACATTAGCCAAGGGCACAGCGGTAATCTTGCTCACACGGTCAAGTACTCTCGGGCCCATCCGCCCTAATGGGCCATCTTCCCTATCGGGGTGGTCCCCTCCCGTGTCGGGCGCCAGACCCTCGTGTATCCATGGCGGAGGTCCGCCCATCCTTGCCGCCTAGCACCTGTCCTTCTGTCTCTTCGAGGCTTGGTCGACCTTTGGGCCCCCTGCCTCGTTACGCAAATAGGACACAAATGAGTAGAGAAACCCTCACCACAAAGGTTACTATCTGTGACGAGGCAAGCTAGGAAGACTAGCACCAGGTTGAGGGCTAGGGGGAGCGGTGCCAGGGGTACCTCCCCCAACAATAAAAAAATATTTAGTAATAATGAATAAAATTCAGTAGCATCCCTGCTGAATAAGTTATCTAGTAGTTATAGGTTTAGCTAGTTATTTATGCATTCTAGTAGTATTAGTTAGTCAATAAAGAAAACAATCAAAAGAGCCGCTAGAAGGCATTCCAACCTATGCAAAAGGCAAGCTTGGGGAGACGTCTCTCCCCACTCAGGTATGAAAATCTTAAACCCTCTCGTTACATTATTGTTTGCTTTATATTTCAATATTCATGATCATAGAATGTAGAGAGGAGTGCCTTTAAATTATTTCGAGAGAAACTCTGCTCTAATAACATGATGATAAAATTATTTGGAGATGATGAATAGTTGCTCTATGATACTTTACAAAAGCTTGTGATAGAACATTATACTTCTTAAGTTTTGAGCATGATAAACATAGAGTTCATCTTAAGTTGAATGCTTTCGTGGGTTGCAAATGCTAGAACCAAGAATAGGCTTTTGTGAGATATGTTGTATGCCATGATTAGAGCAAATCTTTGAACCTATTTGAGGAATGGCAAAGACAACCTAGAGTTTTGTTTTGCAAAATGCTAAACTCTCTTGCTAGAAGTTCCTCAATGGTGATAAATTCCTACCAAAGCCAAATAAATATCCACTCATACATGATAAAGCCACTATAAAAGCTGCTTGTTTGTTTTGAGCTTTTTCAAGCCTTGTTGATCTAAGTAGAGAAACTTTTCATGCTTTTTGATCAAGATCACATACAGCCACATATTTATGCTATTCCTACACTGGGGATACGCATCCATACATGCATTCCATTTATTATTGCTCTATGAGAATCAAAGTTACCTCTCTATGTTGTCTTACATCAAAAGAGAGGCATGGGCGATAGAAAAAAGAGAGAGAGAAAAATGAGAACAAAAGAGCAAAAAGCTCTAGTGTTCCAAAAGAGAGAGAGAGTGAGAAAAAGAAAAGTAGCCATGCCCTCTCAAAAAGAAGCTAGAGAAGGGAAACTTCTCAAAGGAGTACCACTTCCACCAAATATACCACACACATGCACCTCTTGATCAATTTGTATGACTTGTTGCTCCTTGTGATCCAAGTGTTTGACTTAGCAATAGATTCAATTGCAGTAAGCTATGCTTTTATCCCTACCTTGAGCTCTACATAAGCTTTAGGATAGAAATTAAGGCTAAAATTCATTGGTGAGGATTTCAAACACCATTGAGTGACTTGAGTGTACCATCTGAGGAACTTATGCAAGTTTTCTTTTCAAATCATGTGAAAACCTCCAGGAAGTTTGAGCTAAACCAATGTAGGCAAAAAGTATGTATCTAGCTACACATTCTTGCAACTGCTTGTATCAAGGTGAAGGCTATAAGTCCCACATTGCTAAGACAGATGGTGAAATTTCTAAGTGCTAACATGTTCAACTCAAGAGATAGTATTTGTTTGTATACAAGTCTTTGCAGGGCATTACATAGTAGCAACTCCTGATCCAACAACCTATTCCATGCTAAACCCGCATCTTTGCTGAGGACAACAAAGGGGTAGCTTAGGGGAGCTTGTTGACAGTCACTAACACCCATTTTGACCATCAACATTTCAACCAAAAGCATGGTAAAGTGAGGTAAATCATCATCACATGTGAAGAATTATGTTTAAATTTCACCTAGTTCCACTTGTGCTTGTAGAATTATTTGTATGCAGGAAATATACCAAAGTTTGGCCAAAAAGGTGACAAATATGGACATATGGAGCAAGTGAACATGGCAAGAGGCCTTGGGGCCACTTCGGATCACCGCCCGGCCCCCAAGGTGGCCCTACCACATCACCGATCTATGGGAGCTCCTCCTAAGCCAATCAAAAGCTTCCATTCAAGGCGGTTTGATCAATGGACAAGATTTGATGCTAGTGGATTCATGGGCCCATTGTCATAGACTTCGGAGCTCTCTATCGACTTACCAACCGCTATACCTGCTGAATTTCGACATGTGCTGCTTCCACAACTGCCATTCTGAGCCAACCAGAGCTGGAGGATCAAGAGGTGGTGGATCTAAGGGCCGGACGATGCCCTACCTTGGCCGCCCGATGCCCTAGGTCCTCCATCGACCTCCCTACTGCCTATAAATACGCCTCCCCTCATTATACACTATAAATAGTGGGTGTGGAGCTCGGTGGAGAAGTGCTCCATTCATTTCCAAGCTCTCCAAGCTTCTCTTAGCTTTCTAGCTTAGCATTAGCTATAGAGTACTAGTCTAGTAGTGGAGTAGAGCAAGAGCGGAGCTTCTTGGAGTCCGGAAGAGTCTTCTGGGTCTGGTATAGCTCCTTTGTAATTCTTTCATTTCTGCATTACTTTATTCAGTATTTATTTTAGTACTTTATTCTAGTATTGCTTGCTTTACTTTAAGTACTTAGTCATTAGTGTTCATCATTGGTGAGCTTAGGTGCTTATTGTTTGGCATTAGTAGCATAGATTATCTTATCATTAGTACTCTTTTGTTAGTACCGGTTGCATCATCTAGTTAGGGTGCTTTGATCTCATTTCATTGGAGCTTGGATCGAAGTAGTAAGCCTATAGATTAAGCGTGGTGCTTAGGCTATAGATTACCTATGGATACGGCTAGGCCTCCAGATAGATTGTGGTAGGTGGCAAGTGGTGACAGCCTTGTCCATCCTCTGTATTCCACCACGGTAGGTCTAGTTATTAAATCGTAGGGCTCATGGCAGACGTTGTCTATTTAACTCTCCTAGTTGGTAGGCGGGCTATGCCCCGAAGTACTATCGCATTTCTCCTAGTTATTTGTTTACCCTTAGTTACTAGAAACATATATCGCTCGTTCTCCCACCTAGCTATCTCTGGTTAGCTTGTATTTAGTAGTTAGTTTAGGTAGTTCACACCCATCCTTCACTATCGTTCACCTACCTAGGACCAACATAAGGCCTTCCTTTAGCAAATCCTAGTCCTATATAAATTCTATCCTTCTACCTTCCTATTGGAAAAAATATAAATTCGGCACTCGGTACTCACCGAGCGAAGTGCTACGTGATAGTTCAATGCGCTTGCAGAATCCTCCAATAGTCGTTAAGAAATATCAACAAGCACTTCTGGCACCGTTGCCGGGAAGGCAACTGGCCTCGGATTTATATTGCTAGATTCGCTAGCTAGGTTTTTAGTTATCCTAAGTAGTTTAACCTTTTTCCTCATATCCTATCACTACCCTACATGATCATGGGCGATAAGTCCATTCATGATTTTTTGCACCCTCGGCTGCTAATGTAGCCACCGGACCAAATGTTATCAATGGGGACGCCCATGAGGGTTCAAGCTAGTCCATTTTGTGGGAAAGCCCATGAGGATGCTAATGCTCACCTCCAACTTTTCTTGGAGATTTGTAGCACATTCACCATTAAGGGAGTGAGCCAAGAGGCTATACATCTTCGCCTTTTCCCCTTCTCTATGTTAGGAAAGGCTAAGCAATGGTTTAACTATAACTGCAATGCTGTAGATACCTGGGACAAGTGTTCCAATGCTTTCCTTATTAAGTTTTTCCCCATGGGGAAGACTAATGCTCTGCGTAATAAAATCTCTAGTTTTCAACAACTAGCAGATGAATTGATTTCCGAGGCTTGGGAACGAATGCAAGAGTATGTCTCTGCATGGCCACACCATGGCATGGAAGACTAGCTTTTGATCCATAACTTCTACCATGGATTAGTGCCGCTAGATAGGAGCCATTTAGATGCTGCTGCTGGTGGACACAACTCTATCTGAGTATGATGTCCATACATTTCATCCTAGTATCGCTTAAACTCCCGAGAGACTCGATCCGACTCGCGCTAGTAGCCGGACACGACTCGCTCATGGGGGTTGCATACATAGGCGCATATACATAGTTTGCGGCACAGCAATTCTTGTCATTATCCTAGTGACTGACCCATTCAGGGTTCTTTCCAATCACACCTCGCGCACTGATGAACCGGTGACCCAGGTCTCGATTCCTCGTTCGTACTGAAGAGGTCGCACTAGCGAGCCTCATGGACTAGCTCGTAGGCAAGGCTAGGCACCCACACACGAGCCTAAAAAGAAATGGGGCACTTGTTCGCTCAAGGTGAAGGGAACAAAAGGAAAGAGAGCTTTCGACGTTCACTCACTTTCTTCTTGCATTGTGCCAGATCTGCGACCTATCCTCGATGTCTTGGTTCTTCATCGGGTCACGCACCTTTTTAGCCCTATGGGCTAGCCCCTAGGCTAAAACATGCACCCACAGGCATAGGACTAGGGGAGCGGAGAACATTCCAATTCGAACAAAAAGGAAGCAAAAAGGCGGCATAATGACAATGAATGCACCGATCACACACCATATACACAGAGCCCAAACATGTTCATCACACCAAGGTCATCCATATAGCACTAGACATTTACATTGAAAACTCTCATATACCTAAAGATTGGAACTGACGGCGAATGCAGTCGACCAACACCTTGCTCTCAAGGCTCTCTACACGACGAGGGGTAGTGCTACCGATGGTAAGGATATCGCCGTCACACTTCCTCGGTGCATATCCTCGCCCAATGACATCGAAATCAATGCCACCATGGTGCGAACCTACCGATGTCAAAGCGGTATGAATGCCACAATGAACTCCCTCGGTGATCAGGGGATCCACTCAGAGGCAGGCCTCGTCAAGGCAAAGTGCCAGCTGGGTATTCCCTCGGCCAGCGTCGAGCACGACATCGCAAAGAACCTGACCAGAGATGGTCAACATTGCCAGTTGGTCGCTCATCTCTTGCACCTTCTAGTTCACAACTGCCTTCTCTTCCTAATCCGACAGCACCCTCGTGCATAGCCCTAAAGAGAACAGCTGGTTCATGACCAAATACAGCAAACAAGACAAAAGCACGACGCAAAGCAGAATTGAACTTACCACCGCAAGCAGAGCATAGTTTCTAGCACTCAGCTTTGAGACACTGACACCCCTACTCTGCTTCTTTCCAAGCAGCGCCAGCTAGGGTGAGCTCCATCTCTTGGACGGCCAATGCATCCTTGAGACCGGCCGCCTAGGATGTCAGAGCCTCGATCTAGGATCAAGCCCGCACCTCCTAACAGAGCAGCTCCTCTTCCGACCTCTGGGAAACATCTAATTCCCCGCACAAGCGTCGCACTTTGGCCTCTGACGCATCCAGGCGACCACGGTTGGCGGCATCTCCAGCTTGCGCCTGATAGGCCAAGTGCAAGAACCATGACTTCTCCAATGAAATTTTTGCTAGTCTTTGTAGAAAAGCGATCAGATGAATACGGCAAGTCCAAAACGAACGCGGTAAAACCAAAAGACCAGATCGCTCACCTGTGCCTGAGCCACCACCTCATCAGTAATCTGATGCTGAGCCTGCATGCCCAACTAGGCGATCACAGTGACTGTGTCACCCATCTTGGACAGGGTCAACGCCCTCACGACTCCGGGAGGCAGCCTCCCTCGTGGCTCGCTCGGCCACATCATCCACCACAAACAGCGCTTTGCCAGAGTCTGAGGGATGTGACCACATAAAGAAGTCCCCACCTAGTTCAAGTTCCTCTCCATGACGGACAAGAGCTGACATACTCGGGCCATCAGAAGCTACCTCTTTAGAAGGGGGGTCGCAGGTTGGCGGCGAGCTTGCACCCCCTCCAAAGAAACAGCCCGAGTACGATTCCCTACCGTAGAGGAGCCCTCCTCGAGGGGCGAACGCAGAGCCACAATGGGAAGATGTCTAGCCATCATCCCCAAATACTAGGGTACCCGAAGAGGAGGGGCTAATGGTCATCAACATTAATTCATCCGAGCAGTCAAGAGCGCGGCGACATCTCCAACTGACAGCTAGCTAGCAAGATTCAAGTAGAGTTTGGGCTTTTGCTCAGGATTCTAGATTCATCGTCTGGAGGCTGGTAAAGCCATTGTATCCCTCTATATTTGGACTTTGTACTACTTCAATACTATGTTGCTATTTATTATGTTCCTAGTTTGCTCTAGTTATATGCTTGACAGTCATGATTGATGATGAATTTATGCATATGTTCGCAAAGCGCTTAGCTCAGTACTCGAGTGAGTTAAGTGGTTGACACTATGTAAGCATGGTGCTTAAATATGGTTTACCTATGGATGCACTCTACACTCTGGGTCATGTAGTAGATCGTGGATGTGACACTCCCATTGAGTCCTTTGTAGTCCACTCCCCATTTGTATAACAAGTAGAACCCGGTTGCGAAGGGAGTCAAGCTCTGTTCTTGATCTTCCTTAGTAATGTTCCTTATGCATAGATACAAAGTTAATTATGCTATAGATGAGAGTGTATATACTTGGGTGTACAAAAGTCTTAGTAAATAAGGAATGACTTAGGAATCTTTTGCACTTAATTAATCTCCTACCTAGCCATACTACATTTATGAGTATCTATATCTATCTCTGGATTACTATCAATGCCTTACACTTATCATTTATTTATCATTTGACTTACCCCTGCTATAGCATGAGAGTTAATGGTCTTGTCATAAGTATGCATATTTAACAATATCTCTAGCCACCCCATCGCTCCTCCCTATGGATAAAATATAAATAACGATACCTGGTATACTCTCGGATGAAATGCTACAATGGTATATTATCTATATGCTTGTGGAGACTTATTATATATATAGATTTTCAAGTGTTCTCAATAATTACCAACAATGCATTTCTAGCTCATTGCTAGGGATGACAACTTAGTAAAGGGTGATGCTAAGAAATGTCAACACTGGACAATATAGGATAAGGGGGAGAGCGATCTGATTGATAAGTTAATCGACTTTTACCGAGCTAACCGGCGCAGCATGTCATAGAATCGTGGATGGCTGCCTCCATTGGGGGATGCCTCGTGGGACCGCTTTCCAAGCAAGACCGTGAACAAAGAACTAGGGTCCAGGGCCAGCGAGGTTCGAGATGCCATCATGCCCACGTTCACCTGTTGAGATAGTAGGAAAATTCCAAATAGTAGTTAAATTAAACAGCATGAACACAAATACTAGTGTGAACATTGCTCGCATACTCTAGTTAAATGAAGATAAACAACATGAACTGTGGTACGGCGATGATTCACCTCCAAAGGGGGAACCGGTGGGTGAGAGACCACGCTGATGAGAGGTTCGTCTATTGGTGGAAGATTGCCGGCGTGGAAGGCCTCCGAGGCCTCCCCATCGACAGACGACCTTATTAGCTCCACCATGGTCCTAGCAGGAGGCATTGCCAGCGCAGTAGGATGGAAGGCAAAAGCTTTGGGATGGAATCAGGAGCTCTGGAGAGAGAAGGCAGCAGGTGTATAACCTTCCCTCTCGCCCCTTGTCTCTGCTGCTATAGTTTGGGGGCCGTCGACCACCCAACGAGCGAGACATTTGCGTGGGTGGGCGGTGGGGCTTCGCCCCGTCATGTCAATGCGATGGGCCGAAAGGCGACATCCCCTATTGTAACAGGCTGCTGTTGCCACCCACGCGCGTGCACCTACGCGGGAATGCAGGAGCACGTCGTCCGGGTAGTCAAGATTTTAGACGACCGGAACTTGTGTGATCCTATGATGTACAAAAATTCTGAATAAAAATAATCTTTGATGCATGGTTCTTGCAAGTTCAACAAATTTTGTCAAATACATGAAAATAAGATGAGTTAGGTTCAACACAGATCAAAGCCACTCATGACTACTACTACAACTGATACAAATTGATCGAGTGCATTCCGTAGGCAATAGTTTTACTCAGAGCTCTGTACTGTATAGTGTCTGACGAGATGAAATGTGCCATATGAGGCTTTCTTACAAGCGCAATAAAATATTAGAGTGAAGTGAATGCGGCAGGAAAGCTAGACACAAGAAGTGAATCGAGAAAAAGAGCTTCTGACATGCTTGAGACTTGAATGCCTGGTGCAGTTGTGATAGGTCTTTTCTTTACTTATTTGATTCCAATCCAAGCAGTCACAACAGTCAAGGGGTAGACTGAAGAGTGAAGAGTGAGATGTGTCTGGCATGGTCAGATTTGGTCTATTGGCTTGGTCAGATTTGGTCTATCAGTGGTGAAGTCACCGTGAGTTAATTCCCAACTACTTGCATCACCATTACTTGCACTTCTCCATCTTCGGCTGACCTATTTAACCCAGGTATGGATGCACCTATTGGGCTCAATCCACACACTCGTGAGGCAATCATCTTTCATCGCCTAGAGGTGCTTTGTCTTCCTCCTTGCACCTCTCATGGCTTGGAGCCCGTGAGAGGTTCAAGATGGAGATAAAGCACCTAATAGGGATGCTAGTGTTTGGAGAAGGCCTTCAAGATTGGGTGCTTTAGATTCCATAATCTTGTTGCATTTGAGCATCAAGATGTAGATCTGCATCCATCAATCCCCATAGGTAGCAAGATTATGGAATATAAAGCACCTCACTGAGATGCTGGTGCAAGTTTTATGAGGTGCACCTCCTCCATCCTTTGCGAGGTGCTGCCGTTGAACAGGAGCTTGACCTTGATGATTGTAGATCTTCTTGAGATCTTGTGTTAACAGAACATCTGTAATCATCTAGTTCTCTCATGTTCTGTGGCTCCATACTCGATTGGGGGTGCTTCAAGTTTGCTAGGTGCTCGTTCTTCAAGATTGGGTGCTTAGAGCATCTCTAAGAGTACCCAATATTTTCTTCCCAAAAACATGAAGTTTTGTTATTAGTCCATACCTGCTTGTATGGTAGACGTAGCATCCTACCAGAGTTCATCAGCAGACCTTACTACCTTCCCTATGTTCCCTTGTTCTTAGAAAATTAGCAGAGGAGTAAACAAAGTACATTTGATGTATGTCACATTGCATGGTGCACTAAAGTCCGCCCCATGTTGTTTCTCAGCGGCCAGACAATCCTACGCGCTGACCCAGATTTAAAAACAGGGTCCAAACTTAAAATTGTAAATGACACAGTAACAAACATCATAGGAAAACAAGGAAAACGAGACTTGCTCGTATGAACTCCGCAGAAAGAAATCTATAGCGAAAAGCAACCAACAGGGGCTAGACCATGCTCAACAGAGTTTAACCCACCCAATACAAAGAGTAGCAAAAGTTCACTTAGACATGCAAATAAGAGTTCACATATTTGCAAGGGCGTCCCATAGATCAAACCTAGTCATGACTACTAGTACTACTGATACGTCCCATGGATCAACATTCGAGGCAGGCGTGCAGGATCTGCTCCACGTTCAGCTTCGCTAAGATGCCGTTGGCGGCTGGCCGGAGGCTCTCGATGAGATCATCGATCTCATTGTTGTCCGATCCTAGTGGAAAACCTTGCTCCACCACCCGGACGTTCACCGCCTCACCAAACTGAAGCTAGGCAACGGCCAGCGCCATGGCAGTCGCTTGATGAACGGCTTGGGACACCACAGTCGCCTTGTCTTTTTGTGCCTAGGTGGCTTACTACTGGGACATGACAAGTGAAGCATGCGCGACCACCAAGTCTCCATGCAGCATGTTGGCGTGTCGCCTAGACGCACACAACAATGCTCAGACCTCGTGGTAAAGCTTCAATAAACTACAATATTTTTTGTTGCCTAAAGATTCACCCACTTCAGAACCAGAGGGCTGTGCAGGGACAGACGGGCTCGGTAGCGGCGAACGGCGGCAGGATGACTCTTCGGCAGCACCTGTGTGAGGCCCCATGATAGGGGCAGTGCCACCATGGAGGAATCGCTGCACAATGCAAGACAAGTTCAATTCCAGATGATAAGGGGGAGAGCGGTCAGATTTAGAAGGCAAACGATTAACCCATCTAACTGGCGTCGCATGGCATGGAATCGCTGGTGGCTGCCCCTATTAGTGATCTAGCCCTGGTTCCTCATCAGCGCGTGATGCCGGGCAATCTTCTTGTCAATGGCGTACGTCCCGTGTGGGTGGCGGTTGGCCCAAGCGAGGACATGCTCCCTGACGATGAACTGTGTCCAACCACGGGGCGCACTCTCTAGGTAAAGGGAGCAGACTAGCAAGCCATAACGACTGGCGCGTATCATCAGCTTCTCGCTCTCGGGGATGGGAGTTACGTACCCGTGCTGACGATCGTCCTCCGAATACGTCATAATGCGGTGTTGGCAGTCATTAACTCACACTTTTAACCGCCAACACTCGCATAAAATCCTAGCATATAGACACCAAACCTAGAAATAGGGCTTTAGAACTAACACATTCCACAAGGTTTGGTGTTTTGATCTTTTGTAGAAGAACATGTCAGAATTACACAAGAAATATACCTAAAGTATACAAGAAATACAACAATACAAGTGCCCGACATGAGCCAAAGGGAAAGGAGGCTCACAACCAAGCAAATCAGGGCCCAGAACAAGTGGAGAACAAGCCCAAAATCCAACCAAACCAGCTTAACTCTGGGCAACACCACCATGGGCCAAGTCTAGGAGATCACAAGCAGCCCAACCAAATGGGACTCAAGGTGTCCCACCTAGGGTGCGGCCGCACCCATGGTGCGGGTGCATCCCTGGTGGCCTGCCTTGAGCCCAACCTTGCTAGGTCGGTTCATACCACCTCTCAAAAGATGGTTCATAGGGTGACGCCCAAGTTCAAAGTACCTAGAGGTTGGTTTGGTACCTTCCATGAGGGGATGAGCATTTTCCAAAGACCCCCTCCTCTCCACCTATAAAAGGAGCTTCCCTCCTCCTCATTTGAAACAACAACACACAAGAGAAGAAGAGCAAATCATGATCAAGAGCATCTCCACTCCATGGCCTTAGGCCCTAGCTAGCTCTAGCAAAGTAATAAGGAGAGATGTAAGGAAGAGTTCAGGGAAGAAGTGTCGAACTTGTCGGTAACCTTCCCGCGCTTGTACCTCGATGAACACGAGCATTGTACCTCAACGGGTATCTTAGTAAGTGTTTGTGATTCTTATGGAATTAAGTCTTTGATTAGTTAAGCTATACTCATATTTGCTTGTGGGTTCATCATCCATCCCCGTGGCGGATGCTCTAGTAAAGGGACTTGATAAAGACGAATAACCCTACTTGGACGCTAGAGTAGTAGTCGTTGGCATAGACATGGTGCCTAGGCTAGAGGCTACCTTTGTTTGCCTCATATCCATGGATTGAGGGGTAGGTGGCAAGTTGTGATAGCCCTGTCCATCTCTTGTAATCCCCCATGTTCGGGTATGGAGTAGAGCTGGAGGCTAACATCACCTAGCAGACCAGGTGCGATCCGGTGCCCGAAGTAAGCTAGTAGGAGTAGAGTTTATCGATTTTAGACCCTAAAGTCATAGGAATCCATCTCCACCCTCATCAGCTATCCTTGTGTTGACCTTGGATGAATTAGCTAGAAGAAATACCACCGTTCCATGTGGAAATACGATACCCTGAATACTTCTAGGTGAAAGCTACAATGGTAATTCTGTACGCTTGCAGATTCTTTCTGTAAACGTTAAGAAATAACAACAAGCTTTCTGGCACTGTTGCCGGGGAATGGTTGCTAGTTTCTTCAAACCTAGTTCATCCTCGTATCTATATCTTTTCTTTTATCCTTTTCATCATGAAGCCAACTTCAAATTCTAACCTTTTTGCTTCAAAGGGGGAGTTCCCTAGGCCACTTTCAAAGCTAGACCTTTTACCTAGTAGTGAACTCCACCCTGGCTTAGCCATGGTTCAGGCATGACCCTTCCCAAGGCACGATGATGAAGGCCCTTGCCAACACTTGCACGAGTTTGAGGAGATGTGTTCATGCCTGAGCATCTCGGCAATGGCACAATAAACTCTAAGGTGGAAATTGTTTCTTTTCTTTCTCACAGGGAAGGCAAAACAATGGTACACATTTGCTGTAGAAAAGTACGAATAGGGACTGGGTTGGACTTAAAGACAAGTTTTGTCTTGCATTTTTCCCCATGTCCCATATCGGCTCTCTACCAAGGGCAATCCTCGACTTTGAGCAATACGAGAAGGAGTATATAGGTGTAGGTTGGGCCAGGTTTTCAAAGTTAACTTATGCCGGCCCAAACTTGTCTTTACTCGATGGCGTATTGCTGTGTCTGTTTTGTTCGAGTCTTGACATAGATGCTGACCTATGCCTAGATGTGACTACTAGAGGTTGGTTTATACATAAACCTATGATGGACCAAGTGAAGTTCCTTGACAACTTTCTAAAAACATATGCTTCCTTCGTCATGGATGTTGGCGGTCCTTAACTCAATATTTTGCCCACCAAAGTGTATTAAAATGACAACATATCAGGCTACATCATAACAAAATATCATTTTATCTAACAAGTTCCATGAGTTTTGGTTCTCTCATTTGTTTTGTAGGACATAAACACAAATGCATGGAAAATTTCACCGAAATGCGCTTTCCGATGCTGATTTGCACAAAGGAACAATAAAGACACCCATCAACTCAACTCATTCGGACGAAAAACCCACCGAGGAGTGAACCATGTCTAGCCCATAGCCCACAATGCGAAGGTGGTGGCGAGCGGTCTTGGTCAGGGGGTGGCCGACCCCTAGGTTCGCTCGACCCCCCATCGGCGCCTCTCGGCAACCCCTTCGATAGGCGGTGGAGATAGGGAGCATGCAGAGGCGGTGGAGATAGGGACTTCACTCCAAGAATAGCCATAGCACCGCCCTTGCTCCTTGTATAAATATAGGGGCACCCCCCGTCTACAACACACACCTACCTTGAGCTTCATCTTCACACATTTTGTGGTAGTGTCCCTCTAGGTGCTTCACACCTAGTTGTATATAGAGAAAAAGAGGAAGAGAGGAGAGGAACAGAGCGAAGGAGGAGCTGGGTTTGTCGGGTCCTCCTCAACTTTGTACCTCTACGGAGCCAACTTGACTTAAGTAAAATCCAAGTTTTCTTTTGGTATTTTCAAGCATACTACTTAACTAAGTTTAGTTGTTGCTTTGCTTACTTACGAGAACTCCGCTCAACCGAGTGCTGTAGTCTAGGAATTCGGGCTAGAGTAGTAATTGTTAGCATAGACGTGGTGTCTAGGCTAGTGTTTACCTAAGTTTGTGACCAATCCCATGGATAGTTGTGGTAGCCCCAAAGGTGACAGCTCTAACTAGGCCTTTGTAATCCACCATGTCCAGGTTGGTGTTTTCGTAGACCTTTTTGGCAACCTGACCCCGGTCACCCCTTCCCAGACTTTTCGAGGATCGGAAAGGTACTGTTGCTCCGAAGTAAGTGAGTTTAGTAATTAAGCTTGAACCTTGGTTATCTAGTTATCTTGGGAAAATCTTAGAAAACCCCTCTCTACCCACAAAAACACTTCTTACATGGATGACCTTGATCTTTTCTAGTTCACTTCTCGTTCCCCATGGAAATCAATACCTAGGAATACTCTTGGTGAAAGCTACAACGGTATCCGTGCTCTTGTGGATTTATCTGTTTGCGTTAACTAATACCAATAAGCTTTCTAGCGCTGTTGTCGAGGATCGGTAGCTGTTCTAGAATCAAACCAAGTTCATCCGTGTATCCTTTTTTCCCACCATCATGTGCACCTCACCACCACCACTACCAACCCTACCACATGGATTCCACTCCTATCTATAAATTCTCTGCTCTAGAGGGCGAATTGTTGGAGCCTCCACCATCATCACATCCCATTCTTATAGATGGCTATGAGCTTCACCCTGCTTTCTTAGCCATGGTTCGAGAGCAATCCTTCTCTGGGCGAGAAGATGAAAATCCTTACACCCACCTTTGGGAATTTGAGCACTTGTGTTCTTGTTTAATTTTTTCTTGCATGACACAAGAGAACATTAAATGGAAATTGTTTCCATTCTCCCTTTTGGGAGGAGCAAAACAATGGTATGCTCATACCATAGGAGTCATACATGGAAATTGGGATGAACTTCGAGACAAATTTTGTCTTGATTTCTTCCCTCTTTCTCGAATTGTCACCCTTCAAATAGAACTTAAGAAGGAAACTCTAGGAGCAGCTTGGGCTAGGTTCTTGAGCCTTATCAATACTGGTCCAAACCTTACCTTGCCTGACCATGTCCTTCTTTACCACTTCCATCTTGGTCTTAGCAAGGAAGCTGCTCTCCAACTTGACCTATCTTCCGGAGGCTCATTCACACACAACTCCATCAATGAGGGGAAAGCCATGCTTGAGAAAATCCTTGAAAACACCCCTTACACTGGCATTTATGATGAGTTTTCTAAAGAAACAATTGAGTCAGGCCCCGATCAACAAGAGGAGGCATATGCAGCCAAATCCAAAATTCCTTTAAATTCTTCCTATAATCCGATTGCCAAAGAACCTCCCATCCAGGGAACATGTCACACTTCTAGGGATGATGAACTTTTTCTTGATGCTGATCTTGGGAACACCTTAGAGCCTTCCAATTCAACATCATCCCATGCCTCGAATTCCAATGTCAGACATCAAGGAAAATCCAAGAATGGAATATCAAGTGAACCCATAGAGGGAGAACCAAATCATATAGAATCCATTTCTATCCTCTGTCCCTCTATGCCCACAATCAATGTCTCATCAAAATCTATTCTTAGGGGTGAGCTTATGTCAATCTCCGTAACAACCATAACCTATCCAAGTATTGTGGAGGATTTGAATCATCATGAGAAAGAAAGTGCTCCCCCTAAAACAGAAGATTTTATCAATGAGAATGGAGGTTTTTCCTAACCATCCCATCAAATCCATGCTCATATGAAATTTTTTCCAAATCAATCTGTATTTGTGCCATCACCTCCAAAACCTACAAGCCCTTTTTGCTCTCTGTCTATAAAAATTTTAAAAGGGTTGTTGTAGACACTTTTGTCTATCATAAAATTTTCAAATTTTGTGGTGTCTTGGCATGAGTTTTACATATAGGCTCTTGAAGGTTGGTGTTGGAGGGGAAACCACTTCACTAACATGAGATATAATTCAAAAGGTTTCCCAAGGACGAGCTTTTGTCCTAAAACAAGCACTTCCGGGAGATAACCTGTTCTTTCATGATTTAATAAAATTGTCCTTTTAAAAAAAAATCCTTTTAGTTCCATAATAATAACAATAATAACATGACTTTTGAAAATGAGCTTAATGCCATATTTGTGAAATTGCTCCTTCGGGTATTTTTGTCACTAACCTTTCAGGTTTGAGCAAAAAGAACGAAGGGTTGAACCACAAGGTAAATCCAACAAAACATCATTCAACAAGGAAGCACTTTCGACAGAGAATGTTACCATCCAACCTTGATTTTGCAAAAATTCAAGTGTGGGGGTGAAAATATCATGACATGCTTCACTCATTGATTTTGTCTTGGTTGTCTCTACTTTGTTTCACCTTTATGACTTGCTCACTTTGTTAAAGTCACTCAAAAAATATTATATAATGATAAACAAATAAAAAAAAGAGAACCATGCTTCTTTGTTTCTTTTTAGTGACTAGAACTTTTCAATAATAAAAAAATAAGTAAAAAATATTAATAATAAAAAAATAAATATATATTTGTGTTGCATAATAAACTTAGCTTAGTCTTGTTTTCTTTTTAAGTATAAAGCTATGACCTCCCTTTCTCCCACAATAAATAAAAAAATGGGTGCTAGACATGTTCCCTTCGGGTATTCTTTGTCACTAATAATTACAGAAACGAAGGATGAACGATGTCTAGGAACATATGTGCTGCAATACACACTAAGGAGATGCTCCAACATTCACACTTGGCTTTTAGTGTCGAATGACATAAAAGTCCAAGTGTGGGGGACCCAACCCTACCATGTTTTTTCTCGAGCACACTAGTTTGCGCTACATCTTCTCACCCATGTTAGTTCCCATAAGTTTGATTCTGTTTGAAATGCCATACATGATAATCAAACTTAAAATATGAAACAAAAGCACCGAACCACATCATAAACTGGTGGAGGATCCTGCAGACAACTTGATTAGATTCCTCCCCACCTATTCATTTGCTTGCTCTTGGTTCTACACTCGTTTAACATTCAAATTAAAAAAAAACAAGTTTCACACTTAGAATTAAATTTTGAGAGTGAACATGAATATAGCTCTTTGAGAATGTCCTGCATAGTCTTTATTCCTTACATATACTTAGTACTTGTGGGAAAAATATCATATAGGAAAAAAACATATTGACTAAGTTGTTGTGAAGTGAAATATGGCTTTGACATGGAAATCCAACCTTTTCTATTCAAAGTACTTGGAGAATTTTTGTTTTGATAAAATGTCAAAATCCATAGTTTCACACATACTCCTCGATATGCTACTTGTTTTTGTGTTGAGCTTTGTCAAACTTTGTTGACCCGTGTTGAGAAAGTTATCATGCTTTTAAAATCAAGATCACGTACACGCCACCAAATATAAGCATTACTCCTACACTAGGAGTAGGCGCAAAAACATGCCTTCCACTTAGATCCATCCAAAAATGTTCTACCTCTACATTAGGAGTGAACAAAAATATGTTTGTTAGGATCCATCAAAATAAATGCTCCAAATCTTTGTTAATACCTCTCTCAAAAGTTTGGTTTCAAAAAGAGGCATGAGGCTATCATTAAAAAGAAAGAAGGAAAAGAAAGAAAAAAGAAAAAGAGATGATAAGAAAGAAAATAAACATGAGAATAAAGATAGCCCATGTTCTCACAAAAATTTTCCAAGTCTCAATAAAGAGAGAGATATGTTTTAAAGAGCATAGTAGAATTAGGTTAGCCACCATATATCCACCAAATGTTCCACACACATGCACATCTTGATTTGATTGTATGGCATCTTTCTCCTCGGATCCCTTGTTTTACTTAGCAAAATATGCAAATGCATGTATGCCGTCATACTTTTCCTACCCGAGCCCCACATAAGCTTTTTAGAAGTAGGAAGAAAAAAAAGAAGGCAATGCTATGATATGCCTTGGTGAGGAACCAAACACCATTGAGTGATTCGAGAGCACCATTTGAGGAGTACATGTGAACTATGTTTTATTTCAAAAGATTACAAAAACTCCAAGTGACTAAGATGTGAAAATGGGAAGATATAACTTTGTTTCAGAGTTGTTCCATTTCTCAACCACTCAAGGATATATGATAGACACTCCACATATCCTACAAGTACAAGGTATATTTTTTGAAGAATTGTTATGCTAGTCCCATATCTTGAATTGCCATGTTTATGTTTACTTTATCCTAACCTTTGCTCACGACGGGCAAAGATCTAAGTGTGGGGGAGCTTGTTGGCGGTCCTTAACTCAATATTTTGCCTGCCAAAGTGTATTAAAATGACAACATTTTAGGCTACATAATAACAACATATTATTTTATTTAACAAGTTCCATGAGTTTTGGAGCTCTCATTTGTTTTGTAGGACAAACACAAATGCATGGAAAATTTCACCGAAAGGCGCTTTTCAACGCTGATTTGCGCAAAGGAACAACAAAGACGACCATCAACTCAACTCATTCAGACAAAAAACCCACCAAGGAGTGAACCATGTCCAGCCCATAGCCCACCATGCGAAGGTAGTGGTGAGGGGGCTTGGTCAGGGGGGCCGACCCCTAGGGTCACCCGACCCCCCACTAGCGCCTCTTGGCCACCCATTCGACAGGCGGTGGCATGGGAGCATGCAGAAGTAGTGGAGATAGGGACTTCTTGCCAGGAATAGCCATAACACTGCCCTTGCTCCTTGTATAAATAGAGAGGCACCCCCCGTCTACAACACACATCTACCTTGAGCTTCATCTTCACACATTT
Source organism: Miscanthus lutarioriparius (assembly GCA_904845875.1). NCBI lineage: Eukaryota > Viridiplantae > Streptophyta > Magnoliopsida > Poales > Poaceae > Miscanthus > Miscanthus lutarioriparius. Next base: position 70,118,162 of record CAJGYO010000010.1, read on the forward strand.
TGTTTTATTGTCCCTTTAGGTGCTTCACACCTAGTTGTAATAGAGAAAAAAGAAAGAGAGGAGAGTGTTGATGGTAGTTAACACTCACAAACCATCAATATACCTTGCATAAATGGCTAAAATAGATCACCAACATAGACTTAGTTGTTTAAACTGACAAATTCCACAAGTCTTGGTGAATCTGTGTTTTCAGTAGGATTTAATCAAAAACCCGTCAAGGGGGACCTATTAGTCAAAGTAAATCACAGAATTCCGCTGTGGGATCAACGTGGGAAGGTTCCAGAAGACTCCAGGAGGCTCTCCATCAAAGCGGGGCTCGACCCACTGACATGTGGGGCACCTAGCCCCACTACCAGGCCACCTAGCCCCTGTCATCCTCTTTGTTTTGTCGGTTCTCCACCGCCTCCTAGGATGCATCTCAGCCATTATTTCAAGTCAGTTTGATCCAAGGGCTGAGGATTGATGCTCCATCCTATATATATCTGCCTGTACCCCCCTAGGATAGAGGGCCACATTTGATCCTGAGAGCTGAGAAGCCAGAAACCCTAATTCATATGTCCACCAGGATCAGGGCTAGCAATCAAGAGAAGATTAGTCCTCAATAGGATCTAGTCTTGTATTAGAGATAGAGAGATAGAGTGAGAGGGAAGAGTTTTGGAGGAGTCCTGGCCTGTCGGTGCTCTCTCTACGGCTTATACCCTGGCAGAATCAAGTTCTTCTTGAGCTTGCTTCTGAGATTTCTCTAGTAATCGACATCTAATTCAAGTAAGCATCTTATTTATATTATTCTTCAGGTTTGCGACTCTCTTTTGAGTACTTTAATCCTTGTAGCTCCTGGGTTAAAGTACTATTCATATTGTAAGCATGGTGCTTAGACTTGGTTACTCATGGATGTACCCTATTTTTAGGATTGGTGGTAGCTTGCGAGGGTGACTCTTATAGCCTCGTTGAATCCTCTGTAGTCCACCTCCCATTAGTAGGTCTAGTAGGACTTTGTTACTATAGGAAACATACTCTGCTTGTGTTTTCTCTAGTAATATCCATAGAATTGAATAATAGAAGACAAAGCTTACCGAAGTTAGAACTAGAAGACCTTAGCAGTCTCCTCTATACTCCTATTATCTAGCCTTGATTGTGAAGTTGGGTTAAGTTAGAATTGGATATTCTCACCCCTGTTCCTTTTTGTTCGATATAAAACTGGGTTACTCTCGATGAAGTGCTACAATGGTATAATATCTGTGCGCTTGCAGATTATTCTGTGTGCATTAATTTATACCAACAAGCATTTTGGGCGCCGTTGATGGGGAACGGTTGCTGAGTTAACTTCGAGTCTAGCTTAATCTTGTACTGTACTTTTATCCTTTTATCTTTTCTTTCCTTTTTACATTGGATCTAGAATCCACCCCAATCTACCAATATGGTTCACCCATAGGCACAAGCCTACAGCCACAAGAATCTTCAAAGCCTATCCTACACCTAGCTATGAGCTGCGCCCGTGATTAGTCAACATGGTTCAGGATCAAACCTTTTCAAGCGAAGGTGATGAAAACCCCTATTCTCACTTAAATGAGTTTGAGCAATCCTATGCATGCCTACGCATTGAGGGCATGTCAGAAGAAACCTTACGATGGAAGCTCTTTCCCTTCTCTTTGACGGGAAAAGCTAAATGTTGGTACAATCTCACCATCGAGAGTAGACAAGGAGATTGGGAAGCCCTATGCTCTAGCTTTTGCTTGCAATTCTTTCCCATCTCTAGTGTAGTCAGACTTCGTTTAGACGCTCTACCTTTTAGACAAAAGAAAAAAGAATCTCTAGGCATGGCATGGGAACGCTTTAATACTCTCATTAAAATTGGCCCTAACCTTGCCATTCAAGACCCTATTCTTCTTCAACACTTTTATATGGGTCTTAATAGGAAAACCTCAAAGCTTCTTAATATGGCCTCAGGAGGCTCGTTCTTGCATGTCTCCGACAATGTGGGGAGGGGCATTCTTACAAAAATCTTAGAGGACATCCCTGAAGAAGTAGAAGAGAAGCCATTAGAGGAAGAATCCTAGTTAGCTGAATCTCAATCCATAGAAAACCCATCACCAACTTCAACTATCTTAGATCCTGAACCACTAGAAAAGGAGGAAACTCCAATTTCTGATTTCATGCTTAAATTCGAGGATGAACTTTTTGATGAATATGGAAATACCTCGAATTACCATACTATGAGGAGACCCCAGAAGTCTAGGAAATAATCATTGCATGAAGAACCTTTAGACCCTTCTAAGGAAGCTTTCCTTAAAAGACTACGAAAGAGCTAATGTCCATTATAAGTAATGAATGGTTAGAAGAATCAGAGCTTTCCTCTGATGTGAATCGCTTAGATTCACCATCTATTTCTATTCATTGCCAAATTAATAAAGCTCCTTTTGATGGTCTTTACAATCCAGTTGTATTTATTAATATCATGTCTACATCTTTTGCTCATGATTTATTGAAACACATGCCATTAACCCCAACAACAAAGTTATTGAAAGGTCTTTCAGGATACATTCTCCCAAGTTTGGGAATTCTTTATGTCCTTCCTATCTAGGTAAAAGGAACTAAAGTTCATCTAAGCTTCTATATCTTTGATATTATGGAGTTTGACCTGTTGACTGGACAACCAATTGAAAGACTTATCCAAGAAGGACAAACGGGGAAGTTGAATATAAGACTTGGGAAAAACTTTAAGCTTTCTATACCCATTACTCATTCTCTAAATGCTGAGACTAAGCCAATTCCCGTGGAAGACCCAATGGAAGGGGTTAAGGTTGCATCTCTTGATGACTTGATCGAACCCAACCTTAAAGATGATGTCCAATTCTTCATCGAAGAAGATGAAAATACTATAGACCCTGAACCTCTAGATGAATTGCTAGAACCACCTAAGCCTACCATTAAGCTTAAATCCCTGCCTTCTGGTCTTAGATATGCTTTTCTCAATAATGATCAGGATTCTCCTATGATCATAAGTGATAAACTCTCTTAGAAAGAATCCCTACGCTTGCTAACTATCTTAGAAAAGCATCGTTCTGCTTTTGGCTGCTCACTCCAAGACCTTAAGGGAATTAGCCTTGCTCTTTGCACCCATCGCTTCCCTATAGATCCTGATTGTATACCTTCTAGGGAGCCCTAGCGTAGGCTTAATAATGCGATGAGAGAGGTTGTTAAGAAAGAGGTTTTGAAACTCTTACACGCCGGGATCATCTATCCCGTGCCGCATAGTGAGTGGGTAAGCCATGTTCAAGTTGTGCCTAAAAAGGGAGGCATGACTATTGCTAAAAATGAAAAGAATGAATTAATCCCCCAAAGAACCGTCACTGGATGGCGAATGTGCATAGATTATCGAAAACTTAATAAGGCAACAAAGAAAGATCATTTTCCGTTGCCCTTCGTTGATGAAATGTTAGAGCGACTAGCGAACCACTCTTTCTTCTGTTTCCTTGATGGGTATTCAGGTTATCACCAGATTCCGATCCATCCAGATGAACAAAGCAAAACCACCTGTACATGTCCATATGGAACTTATGCTTATCGTAGAATGTCTTTTCGATTATGTAATGCTCCAGCTTCTTTCCTAAGATGCATGATGTCTATATTTTCTGATATGATTGAAGAAAACATGGAAGTTTTCATGGATGACTTTTTTGTTTATGGAAAAACTTTTGATGATTGTCATAAAAATTTAGACAAGGTTTTGCAAAGATGTGAAGAAAAGCACTTAGTCCTTAATTGGGAAAAATGTCATTTCATGGTTAGAGAAGGCATAGTGCTTGGACACTTGGTGTCTGAATGAGGGATCGAGGTAGATAGAGCTAAAATGGAAGTAATTGAACAGTTACCTCCTCCCATAAATATCAAAGGGATTTGTAGTTTTCTTGGTCATGCTAGTTTTTACCACCGCTTTATAAAATTTTTTTCGCATATTGCTAGACAACTAACAAATTTGTTGGCTAAGGATGTTCCCTTTGAATATTCTTAAGAAAACACTTATCTCTACACCAATCATTCAACCCCCTGATTGGTCGCTACCTTTTGAAATTATGTGTGATGCTAGTGATTATGTTGTGGGGGCAGTTTTGGGACAAACTAAAGATAAAAAGCATCATACAATTACTTATTCTAGCAAAACTTTTGTAGGACCTCAACTTAATTATGCAACAACTAAAAAAGAACTCCTGGCTATTGTTTTTGCTATTGATAAGGTTAGATCTTACTTAATAGGAGCTAAGGTGATTGTTTATGCTGATCATGCTGCTTTAAAATACTTGCTCACTAAGAAAGATGCTAAACCCATATTAATAAGATGAATTTGGTTACTCCAAGAATTTGACTTAGAAATAAAAGATAAAAAAGGAGTAGAAAATTCTGTTGCTGATCACTTGTCTAGCAAGCAGTTTGAGAATTCGCAGGATCTGCCCATCAATGATTCTCTACGGGATGACATGCTCTACAAGGTCTCCAAATCTGACCCCTGGTACGCAAATATTGTCAATTTTATGGTTGCGGGTTATGTACCACCAGGGGAGAGCAAAAGGAAGCTCATTTATGAAAGTCGTCTTCACATATGGGATGAACCGTACCTCTTCAGGGTCTGCTCTGATGGCCTACTCAGAAGATGTGTACCGACAGAGGAAGACATCAAGATTATCGAACGATGCCACTCATCACCATGTGGAGGACATTAAGGGGCATTCCGCACTCATTCGAAGATCTAGCAAAGTGGATTCTTTTGGCCAACCATGTATGAAGACACGAAGGATTTCATTAGGAGAGGTGGAGACTATTAGAGGCATGGTAATATAAATTCAAGAGATGCTATGCCACTCACCAACAACCTCCAGATAGAGCTATTCGATGTCTGGGGAATTGACTACATGGGACCATTTCCAAAGTCAAAGAGCTATGAAGACATCTTGGTGGCAGTTGACTATGTCTCAAAGTGGGTTGAAGCCATGCCATGTAGTGCTGCTGATGCAAAGAACTCCAAGAAGATGTTTGATGAAATAATATTTCCAAGATTCAGAGTTCTAAGGATGGTGATTAGTGATGGAGGCACTCACTTCACTGACAAGAACTTTCATAACTACTTGTCAAGACATGGGACCATCACAATGTTGCTACTCCATATCACCCTCAGACAAGTGGCCAAGCAGAAACATCAAATAAACAAATCAAGAACATTCTGCAAAAGACAGTCAATGGGATGGGGACTGCATGGAAGGATAGACTACCTGATGCACTATGACCTTATAGAACGGCCTATAAAACACCATTGGGGATGTCACCATATCAATTGGTCTATGGAAAGACCTGCCATCTACCTATAGAGCTAGAATTCAAAGCTTACTGAGCCATCAAGCGATGGAACAAGGACTTTGAAGCCGCAGGAACCAAGAGAAAGATGCAACTCTCTGAGCTTGATGAATGGCGTGAAAAAACATATCACAATGCCAAAATATATAAGGAGAGAATGAAGAGATGGCATGATAAGAGGATCAAGAAGAAGGAGTTTGCCCCGGAGATAAGGTGTGACTTTTTAGTTCTAGGGTCAAATTATTCAGGCATAGAAAATTTCAAAGCAAATGGGAAGGGCCATTCAAGGTGATAAGCACTTCGTCGCATGGAGCGGTAACACTTCAAAATGATGAAGGTACGTTATTTAAGGTAAATAGCTACCGTCTCAAGATCTTTCTAGAACCTAAAAAACCACCTGAGGATTTGGATGAGGTTGATTTTCTGAATTTAACATAAATTACACCACTGCCATCCTCCATAACATTTCGTAACGTGAAAATGTACTTTTCGGTATTAGATAGGAGTTAGAAATCACCAGAAGAAAAATCACCCCGAGTCCCCGACATGTGGGGCCCGCTAGCCCCACCTAGAGGCCGCCTGACCCACTGTGAGCGCCTCTTGCCTCCCGTCAGCTCTCTCATGTCTTCTAGATCCTTCCTCTTCGCAATCCCATAGTTTTTCGACTCATTCTATTTTTCCTTGTTATGAGACCTCATATGGATAAATCTTGACCCCTGCTGCAAGTTGAACCCCCCTATATAATCGAGCCCCTACCTACCTCCATTGCCATCCCATCAAAGCCTTCTCCTCCAACAGCAGCAAAACTCTCATCCTCTCTAGTTCCCATGGCCGACAAGCAGATAATCCCCTATGGAGCCAATCTTAGCAAGAAGCCCGACATACTGGTGCTGACCGCTGTTCCTCTAGAAGTTACCCCTATTTGCTCAAATCAATCTTACTATGCCCAAGTCGTTCGCCGCATGCTAATCGCTCCACCGTCGTCACTGCTACGTCTTGAAGGAAAGCCTCTCCAGCAAGAGCCGAAGCTAGATCCCAGAAGCTTTTCAAGGTGATGAAGGAGATCAACCATCTTCCACCAAAGGATCATGAGGTGCTAACTGGACTAAAGACCAACAAATTTGGAGATATTACTTGTGCAAAGTACTGGTCAGTGATCCCTTGTACCATCATTGATGGAGTTCGGGCTCTGCCGCATCAGATCAAGGTTGTTCCCCCGAAGGAGAGAAAGAGGAAGGCGCCATCACCACTTGAGCATCCAAGGATTACCATTGCCCTTCTAGAGAAGAAGATTGAAGACCCCTCTGATGTAGTTTATACCCTAGAGCAGAGGCTTATGAAGAACGTGTTCGTTGCAAGAGCTTAAAAGAAGACCTAAATGCTTTAAATCACTTCGTTGTCCAATCTAGAAAGGAGAATTAGGTAGTCATTTTGATAAGGCACAAGTGTTAGGTTAAGTGTCATCATGTGTTTAGGTTTGTCGCTTAGCTCAGATATTAGACCAGTCGAAAGTTTGTCTTAGCCAGATAAAAGTTTGTGCTTAGTTTGTGCTTGTGTAATAAAGTGCCTCATTAGAGTTAATGGAGTCATATTATTATCTGCTCTCTATTTCTTTTGGATATGTGTTTGTCTCAACATGTTGTGTAGAAAGTTATATAGGGAAACAAGCGTGGGGGAGACACACTAAATCAACAAGACGTAATTTAATCATGGAAATCATGAAATTCGGAAAAGTAATGAGTCAAGTGCCACGTACAATGAAGCGGGCCTCGAGCAGACCCTAGAGTTGGCGTTCGCCCGGCCTCCTCTATGGGCTGCTCGGCCCATCACTACGCTGCCTTGCCCTGAGCTTTGTCCACGATCAGGTTTGCAGCCCATACACTCTATTTTCATATGGTTTGCTTTCCGTTTCGAACTGAATTGAAAATCACTTGATAAAACAACTTAAAACATGAGGAAAGGTTATTTCAGTCATGCTTAAGGATAGACTCACATAATACTTTTCCTAGAAGTCATGCTACTATTGGGAAGTTGTTGTGGAATGAGATATAGTAGAATAATGAGAACTTGATTCTTGATGTCTTGTTATTGGAGAATTTTATTTCAAAAAGTAAAATGAATAGCTACACCTCTCCTTTGTGGTAAATAATGTCCTACCAGAGCCATACATGATATATAGACTAGGGAAACCTTGTACATATACTACTTGTCATGGTGTTGAGTTTGGTCAAACCTTGTGACCCTTGTTGAGAAACTCATCATGCTCTCAAGATCAAGATCACATACACTCCACATATATCTGCTGCTTCTACATTGGGAGTATGCAACAATATGTTTTCCATCCACCCAAAAATATTCTACTCCTACACTAGGAATAGACACAAAAATATGCTTGATAGGATAAATGCTCCAAGTTCTTGTAAATGTCTCTTTTGAAAAGTTTCAAATGTAGAAAAAGAGGCATGGGCTATGCAAAAGTTATTCAAGTAAAAAAAGAGAGGGTATTGAACAATGGACAAGTGTAACACCCTAGGTGTTAGCCTTGCATAACTTGACTTGCATAGCATGAGCATAATCATCAAGCATTCATAAACAAGCATTTATAATTGAAACATTGGATTGAAACATATGCAACATTTGCTTGTTATCGCTTGTTTCCTTGTACATATGCAAATGATCATGAGTGTAAACATGTACTTGGTGAATGTGAGTCACAAAAACATTTAACAACACTTAGGTTAGCAAATGGAACATTGTGCATGAAGATCACTTTTCATAATCAAGTACTTAAGCGATGTTATGTGTTGACCTGGATAGCCCTATGTGTGACCAATGCATGAAATGATTGTGTGACCTTACAATTAGCTTAAACATGTTTAGAGTATCATTATGAACAACTTTGGTATTCATGGCTAGGGCTAAATGGATCACTAAGTCATAGTTCATGAACAAGTCATCATTTGAATGTACTAGGTTTGACCATGTTTGAATCATATGATAGAGGCTATGCATGTACGTGGTCGCTAAAACAAAGTTGTAGTATTTGTCATGGAGAACAACTTTTATTTTTGGGTCATAGACTGCTTTAGCTCCTAACATGGTCGAAATTAGCTCACAAGAACCAAGATTTCACTGTTTTCTACACTTAGGCAATTTTGCTCGGTCGGTTTTACTGACAGTGTCGTGGCAGCCAGTTTTGAGTTGATTTTACTCTCCGTTCATTGCAAATTAGACTTTGATTTCTAAAGGAGTATTGTAGCCGATATATAGGTCTACGTTTTTGGTTTAAGGGGTTTTCGCTGATATGCCTTGGACTAGGAGTTTGAACGCTGTCATTTGGCACTGTCAGTCGGACTGTCAAGCGCTGATGAACCAAACGAAGCCGTTTCAGTGGCCGACACCGGTAGTCTTCGCACGCCGCGTGGTGGCCAGCGGACGCCGTGTGTCGCCGGCGCCCCGCCGCGTGTGGCCAAGGCAGGACAACGCGCGCCTTAACACCGCCAGCAACCGCCCGCACTGAGCCGTGCCCTCATTTCCAAATTTCTGCTCCTCCTTCTCCTGTGCGTGCAACCGCAGTAGCAGCGCAGCTCTCCGCCATTGCAGCCGAGCACCTCGCCGTCGCCCAGCTCGCTCGCCACCATGTTAGTACCGCCTCCAGCTAGCCCGAAGCTCCACCATAGCCTCCTTTAGCTCTTCCACCTCGCCGTTGAGCCGATGAACCAAGGTAGTGGCCGCGTTTTTGTTTCCGTCGCCGTCCGGTCCTCGTCGGAGTTGGCGCTCGTCGTGGCCGACCACCACCGGAGCCCTCTCACTCCCCGTCCTACCCTCCACTAGTTTCCCCACGTGCACTAGAAGCTTCTACTGAGCTTAGCTGCGCCCTACATGGCCGGACCTCGCCAGAGCGTCGTCGGACTTCCTCCACCGTCTGCCATGCACGCCGCCATCATGTTAGCGCCAGCAATAGGCCGAGCTAGGTAGTTCATTAGGTGCGGCTCGTCGTGAGGTGCACGCCGGTGCCCTCGGTTTCGTAGGAGAAGTTGTCACCGGCGAGCTAGCGCCACTCCCATGCCATCGCAAGCGCCGTCCCTTGTTTTGTGTCGATGACAGGCAGGCCCTACTGACCAATGGGTCCCTGCTGTCAGCGGCTCTAAATTATAAAGCTAGTTCAAATATTCCAGATTTGAGTGTTGTTTTGTAAAATTTGTATCTCCAGTTTTGTAGATCCAAATTTGGTGGTTCAAATTTTGTTAGGATCTGGGTGAAGTGTAGTATTTAAGAAAAATATGATATTAGCAAGTGTAGTAAAGTTTCTGGAAGATTTAAAAAGAAACTTGAAATGTGTTTTTAAATGAATGTAAACTTGTTTATTTTATATCTAGAGTTCCTATGCTCCAAAAATTATGAAATTTTTGTGGTAATCTATTCTTGACATGTATGAGCTCTGGTAAAAATTTAAGGATCAGTGCATGTATAGATTTGTAGTTATATATTTTCCTTTTATAATTAGGGGATCCTTGTATGAATTTTTATAAATTATTTATGAGTCCAATATTCATGAAATTTGTTGGAGGTTATCCTAGTACTATAGGGATGCTAAGAAAAATATAAAATCTGTTGCTTGACACTTTTCACTATGGTTTTCTATTTATGCTATTTTAAGCCTTTTTGCCTTGTCATTTTTGCATAGAATGTTTTACTTGATAAAATGGCATAAAACTTTTACAGTAGTCTTTTGGTAGCATTAGTAAGGCACTGTAAATTTTTGAGAATTTATGAAGTACATCTAGTATATGTTGGTTATTTAACCTAAGTATCTAAATAAAATAATAAAGGCATTTAAAGAAATAGTTTGGACTTCACCATTAGGTTTTCTTGAGTGTATTTGGTATGTTTAAACTGTTGGTAGACTTTGTGTTGTCAAACTTTGAATAATTACATGAAGTAGAAGTATTGTTACTTTATAATGCGAATTGGAATAATTTCCGGACAGATTCGGTAGTTTGATAAGTTGCATGATAAAAATGATGTTTTCTGTAAAAATGGTTAATAATAAAGTTGTAGATAACTTCATCATATGTCTTGTGTTAAAATTTCAGGACCATAGGTCAAACGGTTTAGGAGTTATAGCTGTTTAAAGTTAGTGTTTCTGAATTGCTTACTCTCTGGAATTTCTGGACAGCACTGATATGATTGTCTGTTTTGGCTAAGATAAGTTGTGAATTAGCTTTTGTGAATTAAATAAGAGTTGTAGATAATTTTATAAGATTTCTAGAAAGTCTAGAATCACTACATTTAGATGATTATAACTCCAGTTATGAGTAAAACAAGTAGCTGCTGTTTTATGATATAGTAGATGCATTGTAGAAGTAGTTAATTAAATAATCAAGAAGAGATATGCACCTACTCAGTAAACGTAATGCACTTGTTATTACTTAAACCACATGCTAATAAGAATACTTACAAGAATGCATTCATCATGTATCATTATACCACACTTGTTAACATATATGCATTCGCCATATCTTATGCCATATTCATGCATCTAGGATCGGAGGAAGAAATAACGTTGCTGGAATTCGACGAAGTAGAGGAAGGGGACCAGCAGGAGAATCCTCAAGTCGCAGCTCCTAAAGGCGAGGAGCAGAATCTTGAAGAGCTTCCAGAGTGTCCTGACCACCGCCCTACTTCCTTTCTACGAGGCAAGCCCCGGAGCATTTTAAGTCTCCCAGCATTTTACAAATGATTACTTAAGTACTTATGATTGATGCATTAGGTTATAAGAGTTGATTGGAACCCCTCGATGCATATGAATTCCTTGTCTAGATATTACACCTTTAACCGGTATAGGTCTAGGATCGAATATATGCTTAGCCATGCTTAGACCGGTAGAAGTCGGGTGATTTCCTGTCACCTGCGAGATATATGTGGATACCGGAGCACGGTTGGCTATATTTGCTATCGTGGAACAGAACCATGGGGTAAAAGAAAATCGAGGCCAGGCAGAGTCTATGCGTAGGATGACTCATGAGATTCCATCTATGCCGATCAAGGACCATACCGTTGTTGGAACTTCTAACAAGATTGAACGCATGCCTATCACTTAGCTGGCCGGATAACTCATTTCGACCACGAAGCCGAGTAGCTCAACTCAGGCCGGGCCCCGTTCTGTTGTGCGCTCCTTGCGGGGGGCGATCAGACTGAGCCCAATGGCAGGCTAGGCCTGAACGTCCTGGCATCTGGTGTCCCAGATTGTGCGGCGCAGTATGGACCCGCGAAATATGTACCTGAGTTGTACCAAAGGTGACCTAAGGCTGCCTTCACGCGGTATGACTGGGTTTGTGTTAGGAATAAATTCCCAGCTGGTTGAAATCGATTCGAATCGGCGTCTCTCCTGGATAGTGAGAAACTTGGCTAGCTCCAAAATCGTAGTAACTGTGTTATGGAACATGATGGTTTGGATGAATATAGAATTGCAATACCTGCTATGGTTACTATTGTATGCTTTTAAATGGATATACCACATGTTTGGCACAGGATAGTTGCTAATCTAGAGATGGATAGTTATAATTAACCTGATATTGGAACCATAATTGTATAACTAAGTTAATCGCTTTTATGCAAAATGTTGTCAAGCTATCCCCACTTATACAGCCTTGCATAATCCTTGGAGTCATTTTATTTCTGGTTTATGACGGGTAAGTCTAGCTGAGTACCTTCTCATACTCAGGGTTTTATTTCCCATTGTTGCAGATGGCACTGTGTATCATGGTAATTGCAAGAGTTGCTTCTATCCCACTGTGGATGAGGAGTAAGCCTTGGGCATGCTTCTTATTAATCCTTCTACATGCTTTTGTGGACCGTGATCGTATTTTGGCACTGTATTAAACTATGTTGGAACCTTTACTTTCAAACTTAATTTGCTTCCGCTTTTATCTACCAACTCGGTTTGTAATAACTGTGTTTCATACTCTGATGATGAAAATGTATCTGTGAACTTTATGTAATATGTGACAAGTATGTTGAATCATGTACGATCTTGGTTGTTGTTAATCGTTTATCGAGACCCGTTGTGGTACTCGACAGACTACCGGGTTTATATGGGCTCAAGTACGATAGTGCGACCGCTTGCGGGCCGCCATTGTACTTGTGTTCTTATAAATTGGTCGGTTCTGCGACAGCAAGTGTCCAAGATTTCTAAAACAATGGGTACTCAGATGCCCGCCATGAAACAAAAGAGAAGATGAATAAGATAGCCCATGTTTTCTTACAAAAAGTTTTCCAAGTTTCAAAAATAAGAGAGATATGTTTCAAGGAGCATAGTAGAATTAGGTTAGCCACCATATACATATTCCACACCCATGCACATCTTGATCTAAGAGTATGACATTTTTCTCCTGGGATCCTTGTTTTGACATTACAATATATGCAATGCAAGTATGTTCTTACATTTATCCCTACTTGAGCTCCACATAAAGCTTTAAAAAGTAGGCAAGAAGAAGGCAAAGTCATTAATGCCTTGGTGAGGATAAAAAAATACTACATATACAGAGGGATTTGAGAGTATCACAAAAGGAGAAGGTATGCTCTGTTTTGTTTTCAAAAATCTTAAAATGTTTCTCCAATTGACTTGACTGAAGGAAGATGGTGATCTATTTCAAGCTGTTCCATTCTTCAACCGCCCAAAGTTTCATGGTAGCACTTTGAATCCCATAGTGCATGTATGACTGGGAATGGTTTTATGTTGATATCTTGTCCTAAAGTTATGTCTTGAGTAATCCACCCTTTTATCGAGGACGAGTAAAAGCCTAAGTGTGGGGGAGTTTGTAGATGGTAGTTAACACTAATCACAAACCATCAATATACCTTGCATAAATGGCTAAAATAGATCACCAACATAGACTGAGGGGTTTAAACTGACAAATTCCATGAGTTTTGGTGAATCTATGTTTTTAGCAGGATTTAATCAGAAAACTGTCAAGGGGGACCAATTTGTCAAAGTAAATCATGGAATTCCGCCGCAGGATCAACGTGGGAAGGTTCCAGAAGACTCTAGGAGCCTCTCCACCAAAGCAGGGCTCAACCCACCGACATGTGGGGCCGCCCGGCCCCACTGCGAGGCTAATTGGCCCCACCTGTCATCCTCTTTGTTATGTTGTTTCTCCACCGCCTCCTAGGATGCATCTCAGCTGTTATTTCAAGTCGGTTTGATCCAAGGGCTAAGGATTGATGCTCTGACCTATATATATCTACCTGTACCCCCAGGGTAGAGGGCCTCATTTGATCCTGAGAGCTGAGAAGCCAGAAACCCTAATTCATATGTCCACCAGGATGAGGGCTAGCAATCAAGAGAAGATTAGTCCTCGATAGGATCTAATATTGTATTAGGATCAGGTGCTCTATCTATGACTTGTACCCTGGCTGAATCAAGTTCTTCTTGAGCTTGCTTCTAAGATTTCTCTTGTAATCAACTTCTAATTAAGTAAGCATCTTGTTTATATTATTCTTCAGGTTTGCGACTCTCTTTTGAGTACTTTAATCCTTGTAGCTCCTGGGTTAAAGTTGTATTCGTAGTGTAAGCATGATGCTTAGACTTGGTTACTCATAGATGTACCCTACTTTCTGGATCGGTGGTAGCTCGCGAGGGTGACTCTTATAGCCTCATTGAATCCTCTGAAGTCCACCTCCCGTTAGTAGGCCTAGCAGGACTTTGTTACTATTGGAAACATACTCTGCTTGTGTTTTCTCTAGTAATATCCCTAGAATTGAATAATAGAATACAAACCATACCAAAGTTAGAACTAGAAGACCTTAGCAGTCTCCTCTATGCTCCTATTATCTAGCCTTGATTGTGAAGTTGGGTTAAGTTAGAATTGGATATTCTCACCCCCATTCCTTTGGGTTTGATATAAAACTGGGTTACTCTTGGTGAAGTGCTACAATGGTATAATATCTGTGTGCTTGCGGATTATTCTATGTGCATTAATTTATACCAAGAGAGAGGAATAGAGCGAAGGAGGAGCCGGGTTTGTCGGGTCCTCAACTTTGTACCTCTATAGAGCCGACTTGACTTGAGTAAAATCCAAGTTTTCTTTTGGTATTTTCAAGCATACTACTTAACTAAGGTTAGTTGTAGCTTTGCTTACTTATGGGAACTCCGCTCGACTGAGTGCTCTAGTCTAAGAATTCAGGCTAGAGTAGTAATCATTAGAGTAGACGTGGTGTCTAGGCTAGTGTTTACCTAAGTTTGCGCCCAATCCCATGGATAGTTGTGGTAGCCCCAGAGGTGACAGCTCTGACCAGGCCTTTGTAATCCACCACATTCGGGTTGGTCTTTTCATAGTGCTTTTTGGCAGCCTTACCCCGATCACCCCTTCCCAGTCTTTTTGAGGATCGGAAGGTACTATTGCTCCAAAGTAAGTGACTTTGTAATTAAGCTTGAACTTTGGTTATATAGTTATCTTGGGAAACCTTAGAAAACCCCTCTCTACCCACAAAATACTTCTTCCTTGGACGACCTTGATCTTTTCTAGTTCAGTTCTCGTTCCCCGTGAAAATCGATACCTAGGAATACTCCGGGTGAAAGCTACAACGGTATCCATGTGCTAGCGGATTTATTTGTTTGCGTTAACTAATACCAACAATGGAAACTAGAACCCTTTAGGCAAAAGTCATGTTGAGCATTGAGGAGTTGTCATTAGTCGAAACCAAACCCATACCATCATTAGGTTTGACTCATGAGAACTCACCCGAACCACGAACACTGAAGGAAAGTTTAATTCATCCTTCAGAGTTCTCTATGGAATTCGAGGATTATGGCAACACCTCGAGGAACTTTTTGCACAATCCTCATGAGGAATTTTCCCCCAAGGTAGAACCATCAAAGGAATGGTTAATGGAAGTGAAACGTTCTTCTGAAGCAATTCAGATTCTTTCACCTTCCATGGCTTCCATGGTCATGTCTTGTTCGTTAAGGGGAACTATTGTGGAAGCCCTGCATAACCCCATAGTCGGGACTAGTATCATGTAAGAATTCCTAGCAAAAAACCTTTTGTGTGATATGCCGCTAGTCCTGACCAATAAACTTTTCAAAAGTTTGTTAGGACTCTTTTTTGAGTGTTGTGGGATTGCTAGGGCCATGCCAATCATTATGGACAAAATCGAGGTTTTCATAGATTTGCACATCTTTGCCATCCTTGAGTTTGACCTTCTCATAGCATGCCCTTTAGACAAAAGTTTCCAAAGAAATTTTTTTCCTTGGGATCCTTGATGAGAAGTTTGAGAAAAATGCTTCCGCCACTCACTCAGATATCCCAATGGCGGAGCATCATCCCAAAAATGACTCATTCGAGGAGGTGAAATTCATGTCCTCGTTCGTTTCACTTGAGCTTTCTTGTCAGACGGAATGTCCATCCCCACTCTCACTCAAGCCAGACCCTGTCCTTTTGGCCATCAAAACACTACTCTCGATAGTGGTCGAGAACCAGCTATGATCTTACACAATAAAAACTCCTATGCCATAGACAGTCTTGAAACACCGACTCTAGAGTCCAAAAGGAGGGATTCCATAAATGAGCATGGAAGTTTCACTTTTGAAACCTTTTGCATTTCATGCTCACTGTCGAAGTCTCCAGAGTTCATTTCACTTAGTGCCACACACTTCTACAAGGATCCCAACCTTCTCTTAATCCTCATTTGCAAACTTTTTAAAAGGATGGTTGTGGATGCTTTCATTTATCATAAGTATTGTAGGATGCGCTATGGTATTAACCTTGCAGCTTGAGCGATAATGCTTTATGTTTGGTGGTGAAGCTAGGAACTACACCACCATTGATAGCTGCAGGGCAAAGTTCCCATGGTCGAGCTTAAGACCATAAATCAAGCACTGCCAGGAGCTACCCCGGATTATCATAAATAATATATATATATATGATTATCATAAAAAAAGTTTCCTTTTAGTAAAAGCAAGAACATGTTGTCAAGTTAGTATGCACCTTCGGGTATTCTTGGTTGCTAACCCTTTTAGGTTGAGATCAAGAAGAATAAGATACATATGGTGCTAAAAAATATGGGAGCTTTATCAATCATACACGTCGATGTTCTTTCATGATGGAACTCACTAAAAAAAGAGACCCTAACTCGGCACACTTGACCTTTACACAAAAGTCCAAGTGTGGGGGAGGATGGCTTGACACATGTTCCATTCACACCAAAGACCATCTTGGGTGAAAAAAAATGATGTCAGCTCTGCCTTGCTAAAAAAGGGGGAGGTCTAAAAAATATAGACGATAGGAGGAGAGAAAAGAGAAAGCTGAATATATATATATATATATATATAAAGAATAAGAAAGAGAAGAGCATTCTCCTCTCCTAGTTGTGTGTGTGGCCCAGCCTTGGTGATAACCTGAGATGAACCATATACAAGGCACCGCTGCAGCAATCTCACAACTTCCATCCACATATGCTACCGGTAAGTATACTCAGGTTTGCAAAGGTCACTCATTATTCACCAACTCGTTTACTCATTTTTGTCTCCATAAAAAGATAGACTTAATCATACAAGGTCGTACTTCCTTTGGTTATGATGTATGCTCTGGTTTGGGTGTATTCGAATTTCGTACATCCATAGGCTTTTTAAATTAAGCATGGTGCTTTGGTTAAGATAGCCTTCTTTAATCAAAATTTAACATGGTGTTGAATTCTGATTCATGAACTTTTAGTACTTACTTTCATAAACAATGGTGGTAATTTAAAATGGACATAATCAAGGCTAGAGATACAATGCAATTTTACCTTAGCCTTGCTTGAGTATAAAAACATTGGTGAACAAATAAAAATAAACATAATAAATTAATAGACAATAATAATTTAATAATAATGATAATAAGTTTTAGGCTCAATAGTGTTTTAGCTGGAAGAGCCCTTGTTTGTTCTGTTTTTGTTTTTTCTATTTGAATAAAATAGGTACAAAAATAAGTGTGGTGGAGATCTCTCAAGCATAACGAATGCACATTTGAGATCTACCACCAACACATTGCGTAACCGCCGACGATCATCATGTAGAAGGATAGGACAAATAGCTTCAGGGTGGATTGGCTGAATCTCTAGGTCAGCCAAACCATATTTGAATCCCTTAAACTCCTTCCTCTACAATGATGGTTTGTGCAAACACTACCCTCAGTCCTGCATTATGAAAATTTGAAATTGAACAAATTAAAAATGCGAAACAAATGACGCTCCGTCTCCATGCTATCCTTTGATAAAATTTGCATACTGTTTATACCTCGCTAATATTCCTATAACTTGTGAACAAACTATGATAGGGACCCCATGTTATCTAAGTAATTGGAATATGTGATATAGTAGGATGGAAATGAACCTTGCTCTATTATGTGAAGAACTTGGGATTTATTTTACAAAATCAAAACTCAAATAGCATGCTCCTCAATGATATGCAAATTCCAACCAGAAACATATCTAGTGCTTTGAGCTTAAAACCTCTAAAATTATGCTACTTATTCCTGCAATAAGTTTTGTCAAGTCTTGTTGACCCTTGTTGAGAAAGTTTTCATGCCCCCAAGATCAAGATCACGTACACCCATATACACATGCTGCTCCTACACTGAGAGTACGCAAAAACATGCTTCCATTTAGAACCAGCAAAATTTTTTTTGCTCCTACACTGGGAGTAGACAAAACAAAAAAAATGTCTTAGAAATAAATACTCCATGTTCTATAAAATCGTGATCTCCCTCTCAATATGTGGTTTAAGAGACATGTGCTGTGCAAAAGTATTGAAAAAAAATTTGGACACATGAAGGTCGAAGTACAAAAGAAAAAAATGATGACCACATGAAGGCTCATGTAGAAAAAGGAAAAAGAAAAAAAAGGGAGAGAGATAGCCATGTTCTCAAAATAAAACTTATGAGAGAGATCACTCATATCAAGGAGTATAGTATATGTTTAACATTGTTTTATCCACACACTTGCACTTCTTGATCTAAGGGTATGACATCTTTTCTCCTTGGATTCGAGATTTGTCTTAGCAAAATATGCAGAGTAAGTATGCCTTCATATCTTTTCCCTACCCAAAGATCCATATAAGCCTTTTAAAGGTTAGAAAGAAAAGAAGGCAACACTATGATATGCCTTGGTGAGGAACCAAACACAAATAGGAGCGATCCGAGAGAATCATTCGAGGAGCTAAGCTATGTTTACATTTTCGAATTCAAATGAAAACCCAAGTTTCTAAACTGATTGATGAAAGGGGATTTGAATCCATGCTTTCCCATTATTCAATTACCCAAGATAACGTGGTAGACACTTCAAAGTTCACAAGTGCAGGTGAAGCTTGGAATAACTTGTATGCAGATTTCATATCAAGGAAATGACCCATCTTAGTCCTTAACTTTACTCGAGGATGAGCAAAGGGCTAAGTGTGGGGGAGTTTGTTGGTGGTCCTTAACTCATACTTTTAACCACCAACACTCGCATAAAATCCTAGCATATAGACACCAAACCTAGAAATAGGGCTTTAGAACTAATACATTCCACAAGGTTTGGTGTTTGATCTTTTATAGAAGAACATGTCAGAATTACACAAGAAATATACCTAAAGTATACAAGAAATACAACAATACAAGTGCCCGACATGAGCCAAAGGGGAAGGTGGCCCACAACCAAGCAAATCAAGGCCCAGAACAAGTGGTGAACAAGAACAAAATCCAACCAAACTGGCTCAACTGTGCGCAACATTGCCATGGCCCAAGTCTAGGAGATCACAAGAAGGAGCCCAACGAAATTGGACTCCAGGTGGCCCACCTAGGGTGCGGCCGCACCCATGGTGCGGGAGCACCCCTGGTGGCCTACCTCGAGCCCAACCTTGATAGGTCGGTTCATACCGCCTTTCCAAAGATTGTTCACATGGTGACACCCAAGTTCAACATACCTAGAGGTCGGTTTGGTACCTTCCATGAGGGGATGAGCATTTTCCAAAGACCCTCCTCATCTCCACCTATAAAAGGAACTTCCCTCCTCCTTATTTGAAACAACACACAAGAGAAGAAGAGCAAAGCAAGAGCAAGAGCATCTCCACTCCATGGCCTTAGGCCCTAGCTGGCTCTAGCAAAGTAATAGAGAGAGATGTGAGGAAGAGTTTAGGGAAGAAGTGTTAGACTTGTTAGTAACCTTCCCCCCCCCTTGTACCTCGATGAACATGAGCATTGTACTTCAACGGGTATCTTAGTAAGTGTTTGTAATTCTTATGGAATTAAGTCTTTGATTAGTTAAGCTATACTCATATTTTCTTGTGGGTTCGTAGTCCATCCCCGTGGTGGATGCTCTAGTAGAGTGCCCTAATAAAGACGGATAACCCTACGTAGACGCTAGAGTAGTAGTCGATAGCGTAGACATGGTGTCTAGGCTAGAGGCTACCTTTGTTTGCCTCGTATCCTCCTGTTGAGGGGTAGGCGGTAGGTGGTGACAGCCCTGTCTGTCCCTTCCAATTCCCCATGTTTGGGTACGGTGTAGAGCTGGAGGCTGGCATCACCTGCTAGACTAGGGGCGATCTGGTGCCCGAGGTAAGCAAGTAGGAGTAGAGTTTATCTATTCTTAGACCCTAAAGCCATATGAATCCATCTCCACCCTCATCAGCTATCCTTGTGTTGTCCTTGGACGAATTAGCTAGAAGAAATACCACTGTTCCCTGTGGAAATACGATACCCTGAATACTTCCGGGTGAAAGCTACAACGGTAATTCTGTACGCTTGCGGATTCTTTCTATAAACGTTAAGAAATACCAACAAGCTTTCTAGCGCCATTGATGGGGAACAGTTGCTAGTTTCTTCGAACCTAGTTCGTCCTCGTATATGTATCTTTTCTTTTATAAAAACAAAAATGTTTCTTTTATTCTTTTCATCATGAAGCCAACTTTAAATTCTAACCTTTGCGCTTCAAAGGGGGAGTTATCTAGGCCACTTGTCGGTGTTTTGGATCACCGGCTAGTAAATTTCTTGTTTGAGCATCTAGCCCAGATGGTATGCTCGGAGGACACAAGGATTATCCTGGTTTAGGCAGATCGTCCCTACTTCCAGTCTGCTACTGCTCGTGTTACCGACACTATTTGTAGTAGGGGTTATAGATGGACGAGAAAGGGAGCGGATCCTAGGTCTCTAGTGGAAGGATTGAAATGCACTGAGAGTTTGTTCAGTAGCTCAGCACTGTGCTTGTGCCCCCTGTTGTGTTGCGTTGTGTTCCCCCTTTTATAGAAGAAGGGGAAGATGTTGGTTACATTAGAAAAAGAGAAGAGAGAGAGAGAAAGAGGGAGAAAATCAAGGAGAAGAAGCCCTCAGGGACCACCGCATCCTTCTTCTCCTTCATGTGGGTCCCGCCAATGCTGTAGATGGTGACAGGGACGGCTCCACCTCGGGCTCCTGTTCACCACTAGTGCAATGCCTCGACGTCATCAGCTGGTGGTGGAGTTCCATCCCGTCCCGGCGGACAACGTGGTGAACCGATGTGCTTGTCAGCGGCCGTACGGGGATTAGGCAGCACAACACCCATGCACCCATCACTGTTGGCGATGCGGACCCCCAGGCATGGCCTATCATGGCCACGGGTCACGTAAAGGTGTGCTCATGCCCCTTTTGGTGTTAGAGGCTTGACCAAGGCCCACATGCTTAGACCCGTAGTGGTTGGGGGTGGTACGGACAACGCTGGGCGAGGCGAAGCCCATGCTCGAGTGGTCAGGCGAGATGGAGCTCGCGCCTGAGCGGTCGGGCGAGACGGAGCCCGCGTCTGATGGGTTGGGCGAGAAGGCTCCCATACCCTCAGGGTCGAGCAACATGGGGCCCTTGCTCGAGGGGTTTGGCAAGGCATAAGTCATCCCTTTGGGGTCGGTCGAGACTAAAATACATCCTTGATTATCTAGGCAAGTTGTCATCCATAGTCCTTAGATCCCTTTTTTGGGTATCCCTAATACTGATACCTGACAGTAGCCCCCGAGCCTATGGAGGAGTAGGATACTCCTTCATAGGCTTTTTCAGATGGAGGGACTTCGAGGGCTTCGATCTTCTGCTGCCCTTAGGATGCCTTGGTGGGTTACAATCCCTTTTAGTTGTGACCAGACTTCTTTCGAGGGCATGTAGTTGTGGGATTTCTTTGGGGACCAGAGAGGATTTTCCTTAATCTAGCCCCTCTTAGGACCTGATCAATCCGCTATCATCACGCAACCATGTATTTGGTCTCTTCATGAGTCCAATTCCCCCTGAGCCCCCGCGCATTGTGGGGGTCCGATCGAGGGGTCACCTCGTCTTGTAATCGTTCTCCCTTAAGCGTTTTTTGATAAAATGAATGGGTTGAGCCATGCCATGTTTTCCTCGATGGACAAACCATGGTGCTCGGTTAGCTGTTAATGGACTGGTTTGAGTAGGGCCCCGACGTCCCATTCGCGGGGGTCCGGCATGGGTCAGCTAGTGACCTACTCTAGATTCCTGATGGCTAGTACATATAGTTCTTGGATCCGTTCGTCTGCTCCCAATAGCTCGCTGCCTTTCTTCAAGAAAAACTATGCATAGCGCGCTGCCCAGGACTCGAACGTGGGCCGGGATGCCCGTAGCACTCGTGCGCTTGAGTATTGGCTGCTAGCGGGCCCATCCTTTTCCACCCCTCGCTCTAAAGGTGCCCTAGAGTAGTTGTGAACCCATCGATGGGCCAACCTTCTTACTCATGGGCTATAATGGGCTGTGGGAGTGTTTTTAGCCCTGTATCCCTTCCTTACCTCGATGGTTCTCGGCCCATCTATTAGGCAAACGGTCATCCAGTGCGTCCTTCGAGGGAGCGGCCAGAGGTAGTGTGCACATGATCTTTAGGGGGGCGATGTGACGCGGCGCAGCGGGCATGTAAATCAAGGCGGACAGTTCGCCTCTTGCCTCACGGCCTCCCCCTTCATGTTTTAGCACACTAAACTATAATCTTGCCTTCTTTGCGTTTCCGCCATCGTCGTTCGGATCTACTGCCTTTGCTAATCCACCACCAGCGCCCTAGATCCGTAGCCTGCACTTCTCTACCACCGCCAAAAAGTCCTTCCTCCTCTGTCTTTGCTTTTCATTGAATCGTGGTACCGCTCTGACGTCACCTACGCATGCATGGAGGGCATCATTAAGCACGGTCTTCTTTGCGGGAGGACCGACGCGATGGAGTGGCTGGTTTCTGACCACGAGGAGGTGCCGATGTCGCCCAATGGTTACATCATCTCCTTCGTGCCATTCCACGAGCATGGGCTTGCGATCCCCCCTCATTCATTCTTCCAGGGGCTATTGCACCACCACCGGATTGAGCTACAGCACCTCAACCCCAATAGGTTATAGCACGTCATAGCCTTCATCATGATGTGTGAGGGGTACCTGGGGATTGAGCCACACTTCAAGTTGTGGAGGTACTTCTTTGCCATCTCCCTACATAGGAAGAAGGACAGAGGAAGGGAGATCCAGGTGCTGATGGGAAGTGCATTCATCCACCTTCGGCGGGACGGTGCTCACCCAGGGGCCGCTTCGCAATAGCGAGATTGCGTAGTGCATCAAGGAGGCGATGGATGAGTCTGATGCCATGTTCCCAATCCCGTGACATCCTGTGATGTGGCCAAAGCTGGGCTTTATTGAACTACCGATGGATTTAGTCTTTTGGACCTCTATTGCACTACTGCCGGAGCATGCGGCCGTGAGGGCGGCGAACCATGCCGTAGATGAGTGGAGGAAGAAGGATAAGGATGACAAGGAGAAGAAATAGCGGGCGAAGGAGCTGGCGAAGCCGCAGCGAGGGAAGTGGCACCAAGGCTCGTTGGAGGAGGAAGAGGAGGGGAAGAAGAGGAGAAGGAGGAGGATGACGACGGCTCTTGGTCACCCATCGCATGGGATGATCTGGCTAGTGGGGATGAGGACCCACCTTCGCTGTAGGCGGGGACCTTCCCATGGCATCTCTTGAAGCAAGAGGAGGAGGACACACCTCGGAGAAAGCAGGAGTGAACCGCCCCACTCCGTCTAGGCCTTTTACGGTGCCCCTAGAGCCAAGGGGAGCAAGTGGCTCCACCTCGTTCGAGCCTCCTGAGCAAAGGGGGGGGCTCGAAGTGGTAGCGCGATGAGGAGTTGTAGCCATGATCGGACAGGCCGGCCCCAAAACATCTGCGCCCAGTGGCATCAAGGTAGGCTGAGAATTTTTCATCCTTTTGTTTCTAATGAATTTTTCGCCATGGTCTGACCGCAGCGCCTTCCATAGCATTGGAGGACGCGGGACCCTCCTAAAGCTGGCACCAAAAAAGACTCTCGCCCTTCGTCGGGTGCACCAGGACCCATCTGGTGCCACGTCGAAGGCCATCGGGAGCATTGCCAGGGTGACCTCGGAGTCCACTAGAGAGGCGCAGTCGACGGCCGCATCTACGGTAAGGCAGCGGTGGAGGGTGCGTCTATGGACCCCATGGTGGGCGCGGCGCGGCCATGACATAACAGGTGGAGACAGTGCGGCTAGAGCTATCATCCGCGTAGGCGGGCGCGTCTACGTCGGGATAGACGGGGGAGGCCACACTCGAAGCATCCTCAGCGGACATGGCATGGCCAGGCGCATCCACAATGTTGTCGGTGGAGATGGTGCAGTTGGGGCCATCGTCTGTGCGGACGGCCTAACCCGTGGTGGGGCGGACAGAGGAGGCCGCGCCCGGTGCATCCTTGCAGGGCGCAATGGTGGGACAGGCTTCCTCGTCCGCGTCACCCGTCTGTTCTACTACTGGGGGGCTCGTCCCAGAGGAGTTGCTACCATGAGAGGGATCAACGCTGCCTGGGGTTAGCGCTGAGGTGTCCTAGCCTCTAGTCTGGGTCAGTGGCGACCCGCACGCCTAGGGAGGACCCCAGATCTAGATCATGATCAATGCCCTGACCACCACACTGAACTCGCTCTAGGACGTCGTCATGTCGGTCAGCCAAGTGCGTCATGTCTGTGTCTCCGACCTTCATCTCTCTCATTTGCGCCTCTTAACTCATGTCCTCTCCACAGTCTCTTATGGACCACAGCCAAGAGAAGTCCCTGTTCCTTCATCGCGAGAAGTGATGGCGTGAGGAACTAGAAGCACAGCTTGCTGCTGGCCATCAAGAGGTGGCTAAGCTCGCCCCCATTCGCCAGGAGTTGGCCGATCTCTGGATCAAGGAAGCGAAGGCCTGCGTTGATGCCCAAGTGGATGGGGAGAAGCTCGTGGCCCTGCTTGAGAGGATGCGCGTGGATGAGGTGGAGGCCGAGCGGCTACGGAAGGAATAGGATGACCTGCTCCAAACTATAGAGGGGTTCTGCATGGAGCGTGACCTGGCTCGTCAAGAGCGTGTCGACGCCTAGCAGCGGATCTGCCTCCTAGAGGGTGAGCTTCAGGGAGAAAAGGATCTGAAGGTTGCGACGGAAGCGGTGACCACCAGACTCGCCACGGAGGTCAGTCAGCGCCGGGAGCAGATCTAGAACCTAGAGGCCAAGGTGACCCGACAGCATGATGAGGTGCGCAAGCTCCAGGTGGACATGGTCAGTAATCCTCTAGTTTGCCTTGTTATCCTTTTCCCTGGCACCTATGGTGAGTCCTTTGACATGGTTGTCATGTGACTTGGATAGGACCTGACGGCAGGGTCACGACGGAGGTGACAAAGAGCCACAGCCTAGGGAAGGAGCTCGGTGAGGTGAAGGCCACCCTCCAAAAGGAAAGCAAAGAGCATGATGCCCTATGTGTCACCGTCCATATCATGGATTGGGTGCATGACATTGCAAGGGGCGCTCTTCGCTTTGGCGTCAATCGGTCCTTCGCGATCGCTCGCTGTCCCTATGAGAACATCGATCTAGCGACAATGAGCCAAGGCTTCGTGCTCGGCTACTCTGACACCGAGCTAGAGGACATCGAGAAGGAGGTGGCCCCTCTAGCACATGACTTATCTATCAAGATAAAGGATGAGATCACCCCCCCCGAAAAATTAGTTAGTTAGATAAATGAAGTGGTGGTCTTGTAATAAATGAACAAGTTTTAGTTCTTTTGTTTTGGTCAAACAAACTTTTGGGTACTTTTTTCTTTTTGTGTTATAAAAAGGTTACTGCATTCTGACTCTTTCCATTGTTAAGGCTACAAAGCTTAAGGTGCGGGTGAAAGAACCCTGATCACACTAGTGAGCAAGAACACCATAGCTACTGGGGCGTAGGTTCCTTGAAGTCCAACCTACTTTACTCAGTGTTCATTTCCATAGGTCTCGCTTTTAGATCTTAACATGAGAAGGGGTCACGCACAACAATTGTTTCTAAATAAGTATGCTCTTATAAGCCCCTAAGTGAGGCCTAGCCCTATGCTGTTGCTGGGGTCAGGTGTCACTAAGGATCAAGGATGAGAAAGTGAAAAAGAAAGCATTTTTGTATTTCAAAAACACCATTCTTAGTTTTCATGGGTACATGCATATGCTAAGGGTAAAAACGACGTAGCTGCTCGATGTTCCATACGTTGATGAAGACCTTGCTATCGATGGTCTTGAGCTTGTAGGTGCTAGGTCAGAACACCTCTGCGATGACGTATGGTCCCTCCCACGGTGGAGAGAGCTTGTGACGATTTTTGTTGCTCTGGACGAGGCGGAGTACCAAGTCCCAGACGTTGAAGGCCTGACCCCACACCTAACGGCTATGGTACCGATGCAATGCCAGCTGGTACTTAGCCGAGCGGAGGAGGGCAACATCACGCGCCTCATCGAGCTGATCCATGGCATCCTCAAGGGACGCCTTGGCTCCGTGCTCATTATACGCCCTGACCCTCAGCGCTCCATAGTCGAGGTCGGTTAGGACGATAGCCTCGGAACCATAGACAATGAAGAAGGGTGTGTAGCTGGTGGCCTGGCTAGGGTTGTCCTCAGGTTCCAGAGCACCATGTGGAGCTCCGTGACCCATCGTTTGCCAAACTTGTTCTACCAGTTGAAGATCCTAGGCTTGAGGCCTTGTAGGACCATGTCGTTCATGCACTCGACCTACCCGTTCGTGCAGGGGTGCACCACGGTGGCCCAATCAATGCGGATGTGGTATTCATTGTACAATTAGAGGAACTTTTCCTGGTGAACTATCTACGACTGTCTATGATAATGGAGTTCGGGGCTCCAAAGCGATGGACGATGTCAAGGAAGAATAGCACGGCTTGCTTAGACTTGATCATGGAGATTGGCTGAGCCTCTATTCACTTTGTAAACTTGTCTACGGTGGCAAGCAAGTGTGTATAGCCTCTGGGTGCTCTCTTGAGAGGTCTGACCATATCGAGCCCCCAAACCATGAATGGCCACATGATGGGGATCATTTCGAGTGCTTGGGCCAGTAGGTGGGTCTGCCGAGCATAGTATTGACACCGTTCGTAGGTGCACACCATCTATTTAGTGTCGGCTACTACGATCTGCTAGTAAAAGCCCTATCAGAACGCATTTCTGACCAGGGTCCTATGTGCGGCATGGTGCCCACAGACCCCACCATGGACATCTCTTAGCAACTGCTTCCCTTGTTCGATGGGGATGTAGCGCTGTAGGATCTTGGTGTGGCTTCGCTTGCAGAGCTCCCCCTCAATAATGATGAAGGACTTGGAGCGATGCGTGAGCCACCGAGCCTCCGTTGTGTCCATCGGTAGCACCTCATGGAGGAGGTAAGCAAGGTAAGGCGTCCTCCAGTCGGTAAGAGGGTCGGGCTCTACCACTAGGTCTGCGTCAAGCTCCATGACCTCAAGGTCAGGGGGAGCTAAGGGTTGGTCAGCCACCGAGCCCAGGGTTGGTGGTCTATCAACAGTTTGTTCTGGCTCCTCATAGCGGACCGTGAGCTTGTACTGGTCACGGGCAAAAATGCCCATTGGCACTAGCTCTTGGCCGGATGCCATCTTTGCTAGTACATTGGCTACTTCGTTAAGCTACCTCGGGATGTGATTGAGCTCAAGACCGTCAAACTTGTCCTCCAGCTGGCGAACCTCTCGGTAATACGCAACCATCTTGGCATTGTGGCAGCTTGAATCCTTCATGACCTAGTCCATGACAAGCTGGGAGTTGCCCCAAACATCAGCCGTCAGATGCCCAGCTCAATAGCGATGCATAGGTCGTTAATGAGTGCCTCATATTCGGCCACATTATTGGAGGCAAGAAGTGGATGTAGACCATGTACTTCATGCGCACTTCGAGGGGTGAAACGAATACCAGCACCACGCTGGCCCCCTTGTTCATCAGCGACCCATTGAAGTACATCGTCCAGTACTCCTAGTCAATGGCCGCTGGCGGCATTTGTATCTCGGTCCATTCTGCCATGAAGTCAGATAGGACTTGGGACTTGATGGTCGTCTGAGGGGCATATGAAATACCCTGACCCATCAACTCGAGTGACCATTTCATAATCCTTCTTGTGGCATCTCGGTTTTGGACAACCTCACCGAGGGGGAAGGACATCATGATCGTCACTAGATGTCACTCGAATTAATGACGTAACTTCCTCTTGGCAATAAGGATAGCGTACAGGAGTTTCTAGATTTGGGGGTAGCGAGTCATTGAATCAGGCAAGACATCGCTAACGAAGTACACGGGACGATGTACTTTGAGGGCATGTCCCTCCTCTTCCCGCTCTACCACTAGGGCTGCGCTAACCAATTGCATGGTGGCTGTAATTTAGAGTAGGAGCGGTTCCATGTCGGTCGGGGGGCTAGGATCAGGGCCTTTGTTAGGAGCTTCTTGGCCTTGTCAAGTGCCTCCTAGGCCTCGGGCATCCATTCAAAACGGTCGGCTTTCTTCAGAAGCTGATAGAGGGGGAGACCTCATTTGCCGAGGTGCGAGATAAAATGGCTCAGCATGGTGAGGCACCCTGTAACTTGTTGTACCCCATTTATATTTTAAATCAGGCCCATCCTCATGATGGCCAAGATCTTCTTGAGTTGGCTTCGATGCCATGCTCAGAGACAATAAAACCCAGCAGCATACCCCTCGGGACCCCAAAAATGCATTTCTCGGGGTTGAGTTTGATGCTGTTTGCTCAGAGTTTTGTGAAGGTCTGCTCTAGGTCAGCTATGACCTGGTCAGCCCATTTGGAATTGACCATGATGTCATCTACATAGGCCTCAACGGTTTGCCCAATGAGGTCCCCGAAACACTTGAGCATACAACGCTGATACGTAGCCCCCATGTTTTCAGACCAAACAACATTGTTACATAGCAGAACGATCTGAACGGGGTGATGAAAGACATCACGAGCTGGTCGGACTCTTTCATCGTGATTTGATAGTATCCGGAGTATGCATCAAGGAAGCAAAGGGTTTTGCACCCTGAGATCGAGTCAACTACTTGTTCTATATGGGCAAAGGAAATGGATACTTTGAACACACTTTGTTGAGACCCATGTAATCAACACACATTCTCCATTTCCCACTCTTTTTTCTTACAAGAATGGGATTGGCTAACCACTCGGGGTGATACACTTCCTTGATGAATTCGGCCACCAAAAGCTTCGTAATCTCCTCGTCGATGGCCCTGCGCTTCTCCTCGTTGAAGCGATGCAGGCGCTGCTTCACTGGCTTGTAGCCTGGCCTGATCTTCAAGGCATGCTCGACAACTTCTCTCAGAATGCCTGACATATTCGAGGGTCTCTACGCAAAGATGTCCCTGTTGGCGTGGAGGAAGTCGATGAGCGTGCTTTCCTATTTGGAGGAAAGCATGGTGCTGATGCGCACCACTTTGCCCTCAGAGCTGCTGGGGTCTATGAGGACCTCCTTGGCGCCCTCCCTGGGCTCTAAAGAACAGGCCAACCGCTTGGGGTCGGGTGCTCCTTCGATGAACTCCTCCCTTATGGCCGCGAGCTCTTCGAAGGCAACAATCACCGTGGTGTGTTCGCAGCACTTGACCTCGCACTCGTAGCCACACTAGAAGGAGGTGCTAATGATGATGACCCCACGTGGACTCTGTATCTTCAACTTTAGATAGGTGTAGTTGGGGATGGCCATGAACTTCGCGTAGCATGGATGTCCCAGGATGGCGTGGTAGGTCCTGTGGAACCCGACCACCTCGAAGGTAAGGTCTCTGTCCTGTAATTGGTTGAATTCTCGAAGGTGATGGGTAGATCGATCTGCCTGAGCGGCATGGCCTTCTTTCTAGGCACGATGCCGTGGAAAGGCGCCCCGGTTGGCTAGATGCGCGATCGGTCAATGCCCATGGCATCGAGCATCTCAGCATACATGATGTTGAGGCTGCTGCCTCCATCCACCCGCACCTTGGTGAGCCACTTTGTGCCAACAATCGGGTCAACCACGAGCGGGTATCTTCCCGATTGTGGGACGCTTACCTGGTGGTCGGTCCGATCAAAGGTGATGGCAAACTCCGACCATCGGAGGAAGGAAGGCATGGCTAGCTCGGTCGCATAGACCTCGCGGCGCGTAAGCTACTAGCGGCGCTTGGAGTCATAGGCCTTGTCACCGTCCTTCCCCTCGGCATTGTCTGCCACCGTCTTGGGCTCCTTCCTATGCTCCCCTTATTGGAGCCACCGGACATGAACTACTTCAAGAGGGCGCAGTCTTTGTATAGGTGCTTGACAGGGAAGGCATGGTTCGGGCAAGGCCATTCGAGCAGCTTCTCAAAGTGGTCTAGGGTACCCTCAGCGGGCTTTCGGCCCCCTTTGTGGTCAACAGTGGCCATGACCGAGCCCTCGCGCCATTGCTTCTTCTTCTTGTTGTTGGGGAGTTTGGAGGCGCCATCACCGGCGTCCTCGTCCTGCTTCGCCTTGCCCTTGGGACGGTCGAAAATCGCTCTGACCGTGTTCTCACCCGAGGCATGGCTGGTGGTGATGTCGAGGAGCTCCTTGGTGGTTTGTGGGCCCTTACATCATAGCTTGTGAACCAGGGACTTGCAAGTGGTCCTCGACAGGAAGGCTCCTATAACGTCGGCATCGGCGACGTTGGCATCTCATTGCACTGCCGGGAGAAGTGCTATATCTACTCACGAAGAGTTTTCCTGGACTTCTATCGGTAGTTTTTGAGATCCCACGGGTTCCTAGGACGTGTGTAGGTGCCTTGGAAGGTGCTCCAACCATGTTCGCGCTGAATCAGCTAGGAACAATGGGAGGTCATGGATAATGAAACTGTCACTATCTGCTCCACCGGCTTGGCAAGAAAGCTGGTAATCCTCGAGCCACAGTCCGGGGTTTGTTTCCCTAGAGTATTTTGGGATGTTGGTCGGTGGTTGGTAGCATGGTGGGAAGGCAGCATTGAGGACATGTTGGCCAAAGGCCTAAGGTCCCGGTAGGTAGGGGCTCAGGCTCTAGTCCTCACCACTGTCGTAGCATCTGCCACGATAAGGGCGGTAGCCACGGCCGGCTTCCTCTCTCTCGTCGCTTTGTCCACGCCTATGGGCATCTAGGGTGTTACGTACATCACAGTAGAGGCTGAGATGCTCATGCACCAGGGCCGCGGCGCATCCCCTACCGCCGTGCGGTGCTTGGTGGATAGACATGTCCCTGACATGTTGTCCCAAGGGCACGCGCTGACTGGCGTCGAGCTCACATCACTAAGACAGTGAGCTCTCCACCTGCTGCACCACTGTACGCTCGAGCAGCGTGCAGATCTCACGATGGGCCCAATGATCCTCAGGTGTCGCGGGCTCTAGGAGCCCTCAGATCAAGGCTACTACGGCACTGATGTTCTGGCTTGCCCGGGTGAAGTGTGGGAGGGCTCCATCATCTTTGATGATCCCTCCGGTTCATGTCACGGGCCATGGCGCATGCGCGCCCATCGTCTCGTGGTGCTCGATCTCTCGCTCGAGCTCTACACGCTCCTGCTCGAGTTGGAGTCATGCATCCTCGAGCTCCTGGTGCTCCGCACTTAGCTGTTCCACCCGCATGCGAGGAAGGGCCCCTACATCTTCGTCGACCTCATCGTCGAGGTCGTTTGGTGGGGTAGCCCCTGCCTCGTGGTTGCTTTCAATGCATCCCTTAGGGGTACCTGCTATTAAACATTCTTGCAAGGGGTGATGGCTCCCCCTGCTGGAGTTAGAGCCAGAGAGCAACTCTAAATCTCCCACAAGAAGGTCATGGAAAGATTCCATGACATATTTGGTCATCCCCACAAACTCATTGTTCGTAGGAGATGGGTGCATGCGCTGCGCCATGAGGTGATCAATGGTCCCTGCAGCATTGCGCAAACCAAACCAGAATGCTACCAGGGTGCCCCGGGTGAGGTGTTCTCGGGAGAGTGGATCCCCTCCGGTGAGTTGCATCATGGCGTTGGCAAAGGGGAAAGTAAGGCAGTGCAGCTCCTCTCGAGATGGTCGGGGTCCCAGGAAGGTGTTGAGTTGGTGCTCTAGCCTCCCATAGTCGAAGTCGAGGAGCTAGTCGCTCTCGGGGACATGGGCCTCTAGTGCGTGCAATTGCAGCTCCTCAAGCGCCTCGACAATCACATCGAGGCCGGTGGAGTGGAGAGGCGGGACGGTGGTGGGGCCTGCGCCAACTCTCCCTTCATCATGACGATGAAGTCCAAGTTCCTAAAGCGCATGTGCGCACCCGAGACCTAGCTAACGTGGTGACTAGCCATCCGAGGCCTGATGTGGACGTCGAGACGCGCAAAAACCCCCTACCTAGGCCACCAACTATCGGTGTTTCGGATCACCGGGTAGTAAATTTCTAGTTTGCGTATCTGGCCTAGATGGTATGCTTGGAGAACATAAGGATTATACTGGTTTAGGTAGAACATCCCTATATCCAATCTACTGCTGCTAATGTTATTGGCACTATCTGTAGTAGGGGTTATAGATGGGCGAGAGAGGGAGCAGATCCTAGGTCTTTGGTGGAAGGATAGAAAACTGCTGAGAGTTGGTTCCGCTACTCAATCGTGTGCTTGTGCCCCCCATTGTGTTGCATTATGTTCTCCTTTGTGTTGCATTGTGTTCCCCCTTTTATAGATGAAGGGGAAGATGCAGGTTACATCAGAAAAAGAGAAGAGAGAGAGAGAAAGAGGGAGAAAATCGAGGAGAAGAAGCCCTCTAGGACCGCCGCATCCTTCTTCTCCTTCATGCGGGTCCCGCCAATGTTGTAGATGGTGATGGGGATAGCTCCACCTCGGGCTCCTATTCACCACTGGTGCTATGCCTTGACGTCATCAGCTAGTCGTGGCATTCCATCCCGTCCTAGTGAACGGCATGGTGAACCAACGTGCTTGTCAACAGTCGTATGGGGGTTAGGCAACACAGCGCCCACGCACCTATCACTGTTGGTGATGCGGACCATGGGTGTGGCCTGTCATGGCCATGCGTCATGTCAAGGCATGCCCACGCC
This sequence comes from Miscanthus lutarioriparius, assembly GCA_904845875.1. NCBI lineage: Eukaryota > Viridiplantae > Streptophyta > Magnoliopsida > Poales > Poaceae > Miscanthus > Miscanthus lutarioriparius. The sequence continues at coordinate 70,150,823 of CAJGYO010000010.1, forward strand.
CCTTCTGGTGTTAGAGGCTTGACCCAGGCCCACATGCTTGGACCAGTAGTAGTTGGGGGTGGTACGGACCCCACCGGGGGAGGCGGAGCCCTCGCCCAAGGGGCCAAGCGAGATGGAGCCCTCGCCCGAGGGGTCGGGCGAGACGGAGCCCGTGCCCTCAGGGTCGGATAAGACGGTTGAGTACCCTCGGGGTCGAGCGACACGGGGTCCATGCCCGAGGGGTCTGGCGAGGTGGAAATCGTCCCTACGGGATCGGTCGAGACTGAAATATGTTCTTGATTATCTAGGCGAGTTGTCATCTGTGGTCCTTAGATCCCTTCTTCGGGTATCCCTAATACTGATACCCAACACCACTTTCAAAGCCAGACCTTTTATTTGGCTATGAACTCCACCCTAGCTTAAAAGCCATGTTTCGGGCACAACGCTTCTCAGGGCACGATGATGAAAACCCTTGCTAACAATTGCACAAGTTCGAGGAGATGTGTTCATGCCTGAGCATCTTAGGCATGGCACAAGAAACTCTAAGGTCAAAATTGTTTCCTTTCTCTCTCTCAGGGAAGGCCAAACAATGGTACACATTTGCCGTAGAAAGTACGAATGGGGACTAGGATGAACTTAAAGAAAAGTTTTGTCTTGCATTTTTCCCCATGTCCCATATCGGCTCTCTACCAAGGGAAATCCTCGACTTCGAGCAGTACGAGAAGGAGTCTATAGGTGCAGCTTGGGCCAGGTTTTCAAAGTTAATTTATGCCAGCCCAGACTTGTCTTTACCCGATGGCGTATTGATGCGTCACTTTTGTTCGAGTCTTGACAAAGATGCTGACCTACGCCAAGACGTGACTGCTGGAGGTCGGTTTACACATAAACCTATGATGGAGCAAGTGAAGTTCCTTGAAAACTTTCTAAAAAGACACGCTTCCTTCGTCATGGATGTTGGCAGTCCTTAACTCGATATTTTGCCCACCAAAGTGTATTAAAATGACAACGTTTTAGGCTACATCATAACAAAATATTATTTTATCTAACAAGTTCCATGAGTTTTGGTGCTCTCATTTATTTTGTAGGACATAAAAACAAATGGATGGAAAATTTCACCGAAAGGCGCTTTCTGACGCTGATTTTGCGCAAATGAACAATAAAGACGCCCATCAACTCAACTCATTCGGATGAATAACCCACCGAGGAGCGAACCACGTCCAATCCATAGCCCACCACCTTTAGGGTTTGGTCCTAGGGTGGCTGACCCCTAGGGTTGCCCGACCCCCCACCAGTGCCTCTCGGCCACCCCTTCGACAGGCAGTGACATGGGAGCATACAGAGGCAGTGGAGATAGGGACTTTGCTCTAGGAATAGCCATAGCACCAACCTTGCTCCTTGTGTAAATAGAGGGGCACCCCCCTCTACAACACACACCTACCTAGTGCTTCATCTTCACATATTTTGTAGTAGTGTCCCTCTAGGTGCTTCACACCTAGTTGTAATAGAGAAAAAGAGGACGACAGGAGAGGAACCGAGCGAAGGAGGAGCTGGGTTTGTCGGGTCCTCCTCAACTTTGTACCTCTATAGAGCTGACTCGACTTGAGTAAAATCCAAGTTTTCTTTTGGTATTTTCAAGCATACTACTTAACTAAGTTTAGTTGTTGCTTTGCTTACTTATGGGAACTCCGCTCAATTGAGTGCTCTAGTCTAAGAATTCAGATTAGAGTAGTAATCATTAGTGTAGATGTGGTGTCTAGGCTAGTGTTTACCTGAGTTTGTGCCCAATCCCACGGATAGTTGTGGTAGCCCCAGAGGTGACAGCTCTGACCAGGCCTTTGTAATCCACCATGTTTGGGTTGGTGTTTTCGTAGAGCTTTTTGGTAGCCTAACCCTGATCACCCCTTCCCAGTCTTTTTGAGGATTAGAAAGGTACTATTGCTCCAAAGTAAGTGAGTTTAGTAATTAAGCTTGAACCTTGGTTATCTAGTTATCTTGGGAAAACCTTAGAAAACCCCTCTCTACCCACAAAAACACTTCTTCCTTAGATGACCTTGATCTTAACTAGTTCACTTCTCGTTCCCCATGGAAATCAATACCTAGGAATACTCTAGGTGAAAGCTACAACGGTATTCGTGTGCTTGCGGATTTATCTGTTTCCATTAACTAATACCAACAAGTTTTCTGGCGCCGATGCGGGGATCGATAGCTGTTCTAGAATCAAACCAAGTTCATCCATGTAACCTTTTTCTTTCTTTCCCCACCATCATATGCACCTCACCACCACCACCACTACCATCCCTACCACTTGGATTCCACTACTATCTATAAATTCTCCACTCCAAAGGGTGAATTGTTGGAGCCTCCACCATCATGACATCCCATTCTTACAAATGGCTATGAGCTTCACCCTGCTTTCAAAGCCATGGTTCGGGAGCAATACTTCTCTGGGCGAGAAGACAAAAATCCTTACACCCACCTTCGGGAATTTGAGCACTTGTGTTCTTGTCTATTTTTTTCTAGCATGACACAAGAGAGCATTAAATGAAATTGTTTTCGTTCTCCCTTTTGGGAAGAGCAAAATAATGGTATGCTCATACCGTCGAAGCTGTATATGGAAACTAGGGTGAACTTCGAGACAAATTTTGTCTTGCTTTCTTCCCTCTTTGTCGAATTGCCTCCCTTCGAATAGAACTTCTTACATTTCAACAAAAGGAGGAGGAAACTCTAGGAGCAGCTTGGGCTATGTTCTTGAGCCTTATCAATACTGGTCCAAACCTTTCCTTGCCTGACCATGTCCTTCTTTACCACTTCCATCTTGGTCTTAGCAAGGAAGCTGCTCTCCAACTTGACCTATCTTCCGGAGGCTCATTCACACACAACTCCATCAGTGAGGGGAAAGCCATTCTTGAGAAAATCCTTGAAAACACCCCTTACATTGGCATTTATGATGAGTTTCCTAAAGAAATAATTGAGTTAGTGTAACACCCTGGTGTTAAGCATGCATTTGGCATTGGCATTGCACAAGCACAAGCATTATTGAGCATTCATGAGCATGAGCATGTCAAAATCTATCTTCAATATCTTGCTTATATCACATGTGATGCCTCTTAAATTTGTACCTAGGCTAGGGTTTACATGTGATAAATGTGTGAAATGCTTGTGGGACCCTAGGAGTACCTTTAACATGTTTACAATGGCACATGGAACAACTTTGGTATTCATGACTTGGACTAATTTGGCCTCTAAGTCATGATTATAGTGTAAGTTATCATTTTAAAGTTGCATGTTTGACCTAAGTTGAACTTTACCCTAGAGACTTTGCATGGCTATGCACCCTTAAGCAAAGTTGTAGTACTTGACTAGGGTAACAACTTTTATTTTTGGGTCAAGACCTAATTCAGTGCATAGCATGCTCAAAAATAGCTCACAAGTAGCAAAAGAATTATCGTTTTCAACTTTGAAAATTTTCTAAGTCTGGGAGTGATTTACAGTTTCAATGTACCATGTTTGACGTGCTGTAGTTTGTAAACTAGGCCGATCCAGACCAAACTCATTTAAGAAAAGTTGGAGTACTCATGAAGCTCTACAACTTTGATTGTTACGGTTTTCACTAAATCACACTGGTTTGAGAGATAAAGAGTGAGGAAGGGGGCGGTTTTAGTCGAATTGAAATGGCATAAGACGATTTAGAACAGGCCGGTGGTGGCCAACCGTCATCAGGCCGCGCTCGCCATCTAGTGCCCGTACGCTAGCACGGGCCCCACTAGTCTTGCCGGGGAGGGCGTCAACATCGCCACGACGCGCCCGTCTGCTCTCTCTCATTGATTTCCTCAACCTCGCCCGCTCCCGCACCTGCAAAGGCGATGCTAAGCTTGCCATTGCCACCGCCAGCTTTGCCACCGCGTAGCGTCGCCATCGCCGCACCATTTTTCAATAGAGCATGCCAACAGCTCTGCCTTGTTTCGCGCTTCAATCGCCACCCCTTTGCCAAAGCACTTCGAGTCTAGGTATGGGCGCATTTGCCATTTCTAGCACTGGTGATCTCGCCGGAGCGCCACCAAGCTCCATGCTCGTCATGGCCAATGCAAGCTTGAGCCTTTTCATTCCTTCTCTCTCTTGTTTTGTCACCTCTGTAGGTCATAGGAACTCACGCCGGTGACCATTTAGATGCCACCACCCTAACGACGCTAGAACATGGCCACGCACCGCCGTGCCATCACTGCTGCACGGCCATGCACAAGAGCAGAGCTCACCGCCGCCTCACCGGAACCCTAACCCACCCTAGATAGCTTCATTTGGTTTCCGTGAAGCCGTAGCTCACCTCACCAGAGCATGTGATGGCCGGAGAACGTCAGTGTATCGCTGCGCTACCTCCGTCGTCTGCCATTGTCGCTAGCGAGTCATCTCCGGTGAACCCTAGGCCACGTCTTCACCACCAACCGATGTGGCTTGTTGAGGGGAACATGTTGGTGGCACCCTCGTTGCCGGTGATCTCGCCGCCGGCGAGATAGGGCTGGCCGGAGCACCTCCCTTGCCCTGGTATCGCTGACCAGCGGGTCCTACTGACCAGTGGGCCCCATCTATGAGTCTCTGTGTGGTCTTTGATTTCTTATTGTTTTCGCAAATCTGAATGCATGTTTCAAAAATTTTGTTGTAGATGTCCATTTTGGGTGAACCAAATTTTGTTGGATTCATCATGAAGTGTACTATTTGATAAAAATATGAAACCTACTGTTTGGGATGTTTTTCTAGGAGAATTAAATGGAGCTATATAAATGCTTTTAAATTGTTTTCAATCTTGTAAAATGCATAACAAGAGTTAGGAGTATGAGAAAAATGTAATTCCAATTTTCATGATCTTGTGTTGACTTGCTCTAGTTAGGAAAAATGTTGAACTTGCAGTAAACTTGATTGGAGTAGGGTCTTTCTTTTCATCTTTTAATAAATGGTGTTTTCTGAGGAAATTCATAAGGATAAAAATAAGTAATATATGGCCATGCAATTTTTTGTACAGTGTTAATGGGTTTTAGGGAAGCTAAGAAAAATATGAAATATGTGGTTTGACACTTTTCACTAGGCTAAACTATTTTTGCTAAAATAAGCCTATGCAACTTGTCATTTTTGTTGAGATGGCTATATTTATCTAAATAGCATGAAATTTGTGTAGTAGACTTTTGGGGTCATATTTAGGTTATTGTAATTTTCTCAGAATTTATAGTGCAATTTTGTTATATTTTCCTTATTTCACCTTAGTGTCCTAATAAATTAATAAAGGCATGTAAATAATTTATGTGGGCTTGACCATCATGTTTTCTAGAGTGTGTATGATGCCTATGAATTGTTGGTACCATTGGTGGTGCCCAATTTTGATTGCTTGTATGCAGTGAAAATATTATTGCTCTAAAATTCAATTATAGAAGTTGTTTTGAACAGATTCTGTTGCTAGGTGTTTTGCATAGGCAAAATGGAGTTTGTTGTAAAAATGGTTAGTAACAAAGTTGTAGGGAATTTCTTTATTTAGCTTGTGTCAAAATTTTAGGGTAATAGGACAAATATTTTAGGAGTTATAGCTGTTAGAAGTTGGTCTCCCGAAATGCTTACTCTCTGGAATTTCTGAACAGATCTGGGAAATTGTCTTGTTTCACTAGGATAGAAGTTGAATCACCTTTTGGTGATTAAATGAAAGTTGTAGGAAATTTTTTAATCTTTCTATAAAGTCCAAGATCATAGCATTTTGTTGAGTAGAACTCCAGTTATGATCTAAACTTGTAGCTGTTGTGTTGTGGTCCAGAAATAGACTTAGTGTGGATTCTTGAAATTTCTAGAGAAGAAATATGCACCTACTCAGTAAATAAGAATTCAACTTTGTTATCATTCTAATGACCTAATATGATAGTCATCATTTAACCATGCACATTATCATGTCATGTCACCCATGACCCTTCTTATGCATTCATGATTCACTTTTTGCATGTGCATGCAATAGGTGCGACGGAAGAAATCACCGTGTTGGAGTACGAGGCCGATCCCTAGGAAGAGCATCAGGATGTGCAGCAACAGGATGCCCTAGGAGAAGGCAAGTTTGATGGTGAACAGTTGTTCGAGTGTCCAGATCATCAGCCCTCAACCTTTGTGAAAGGCAGGCCCCGGAGCATTCTAAGCCTCCTATGTTTTCAAACTATCAACTTGAGTCTTTTTATGTTGATGCATTAAGTACTAGGAGTTGATTGGAACCACTTGTTCTATATATCTTCCTTGTCTAGATATATATATATATGTTGAATCCTATGTAGGTTCAGGATCGAATATATGCCTAGCCATGCTTAGTCGGTAGAAGTCGGGTGATTACCTGTCACCTGCATGATATAGGTTGATAACTAATCATGGTTGGCTATATTTGCTAGCTGTGGCAGAACCGCCTGAAAAAACACGCTTTTAGAGGCGCTCGTCTTCCACTAGACACTAAACACCTCAAAAGGGAGCTATATCAGACAATTTCATCGAGCACACCCCATGGGAGAACCCGAAAATCCATATTTTTCAACAAGATCATAAATGGGAGAATAAAGCTTACAACATTTTAGCCATTTCATACTTCACCTTTCATGCAACATCCGAGTATAATATCTATTGTTTATAATAGTGGAATATAACCATGTTGTCAGAGTGTCAGTGGAAATAAAATCATTTAGTGACAAGTTAAACATTAACATGATGATCCATTATATACATCATATCAGGTTATAAGTTTTTCTATTGTAAAACATTTTGGGTGGAAGTTTCAAATAAACTCTATGCCTACAACATTAAGGAAATCCTCGCTGAGCCCACTAGGAGGTTTCCACACACAAGTGTCAGCTCCACATGTCCCTATCACCTGCAATAGGGTAGAACAAACCCTTAGTACTCAATTGTACTCCACAAGACTTACTCGTCAGGAGGAAAGAAAAGACTCCAAGGATATGCAAGGCTATCTGGCTAGTGGATTTATTGCATCTGCAGAAAGCATTACTACGCGTGCATCCTTATATTCAATTTCATTAGCAGTCATCATTAGTTCATTAACTAACCATTCTATTTAAGCACTTGTGCTACTTTCAAGCTGGTGGTAAGCAATCAGAACCATTTTACCATCTTTCATATTCCAGTTCTTACTTTGGTGCTAGATTGTAGACAAGTTGTACCGGATTACTCGGCAATTCGCGAATCAATATGCCAGTTGGGTACCTCGAAACACATGTCTCGCTTGTACCCCAGGCACAAGCAGGACCAACCCATCACTCTCCTATCAAGGGGTCTAGGTCCCTATCCAAACTTGGACTCCAAGCCCCCACACCTGAGTCCTGGACTCAGTGTGGTGCTTAGACCTCCACCATCCCTGCCTCCAATCAGTCGGTCCGAAAAAGAGCCAGAACCCACGATAAGAGAGCAACGAGCCTTCCCTGTTCTGATAAACAAGTATGTGCTTAGGATAATAAGTCTGTGACCTGACTAGAATCCAATGCAATGGCCGGTCCTTAACCGACACAGGCGGAACAAATGCAATCCGAGCCTCGCTCGAATGCCAAACCAAGTCTAGATCCAAAGTACCATTCCGCCCGGTCTCCAATTATCATTCATATATATTCCATGTGATAGTAATATAATAACATCAATAATATCTTTTCTATCTCTCGCGACTGACAGGTGATCACTCAACTTCTACCGGAGTCCTATAGCATAGCAATCTACACGATCCTGTCATACTAGTAGGACTCACAGGATAATGATATATATATATATGCAAGTGGTTTTCATTCAACTCCTTAAAACTTAATGCACAAGCATAAGATAAAGTGCAGAATAATAGGGGTTATGCACTGGGGCTTGCCTGGGTAAGATATAACCAAAAGTTAGCATTCCATCATGGTGACACGATCATTAGGCACCATCATTTCTACTACTTCGGTCATCTCCATGATGCATCATTGTTCCTATTATGATATACGTGGATGCAATGCAGAGACACAATTAATCAATGGTAACTGCAACTCTATAATATGATCACACTCCTCGAGCTAATGACCTAGCTTAATGACGAACGTACTAGTCTATGTATCCACGTCGCCATGTAAGGCTTGTTCTAGAAAATGTTTTCGTTCTACAAAACCCCAATTATTTTTGACTTTTGACTGATTAACTATATATTTTTGTACTAGGGCTCATTTAGTTACCTTAACAAACTAATTCCTATGGAGCTACAAAAATTACAGTGAGAACCTAATATTGTTAGGAATCTACTGTAAAAATTTCAGGGCCAGTACTACTACCAATTCATCACAATAATTCCTACAAGTTCATGTTTTACCCATTTTAAGTGCTTCAAATTAATTAGTCTACTCTTGAAAATTCTATGAAACTAAGTGAACAAAATACATTAGCAAATAGGTCATGATTTTAGGAACATAACAAAATTGGTTTCATAATTTTTAGACATATACACAAATTTATCTTCAATTTACAATTTCACCTTAGAAACTAATTTGGAAAACCCCTTTAGAAAAAGAAAAGGACGGTGACAGTAATTTGGCCCAGCGGCCCAAGATGGGGGAGCCCATGCATGCGCCCATGTTTTAGCAAAATAGCCGCAGGCCTGACTGGATATTACGCCGCGCCACTGCGTACTATGCACTAGAGAAGCTCTATGCAATGAGCACCCCCAACCAACCTATCTTCACATTGAGCTGGTCCTCGACGCCTCCGCGCACGGTGGTGCGGCTCCGGCTGACACAGCCCGGCCATGCCAGCCCACTGCGAGCCACATCGACGAGCCCACCGGGCCGACAAGCATCACGGAGCTAGCGTGGGACCCTGAGCGGCGACCAGAAGCTAAACGATGACTTCTACGTGCTGTCCACGCTAACGGAGTAACCTCCACGGCGGTGCGTGTAACACCCCGGCTCAGGGCTTAATAGGATTAATAGGATACTCGTACCAGTAAGTTGCAACTTCTTTTCTAGAAGCCCATCTCTTAAGAACTCCAAGGTTAAGCGTGCTTGGCCTGGAGCGATGGGTGAACGACCAGGAAGTTCTTCCTGGGGGCGCATGAGTGAGGACAAAGTGCGCAGAAAAGACTGGTGTTGGTCTGTGAGGACAGTCTATGTCCTAGGAAAGCTATCAGATGTAAGTGGGCCTGGCCTCAAGGAGGTGGGATGTTATAGAATGGTATCAGAGTCAACCCTTGCAGTTTCATGGGTGCGTGTGTCAATTGTGCAGGCATGGTGTGCATGGCTGGTGTGGACCCAGAGTGGTCGCCCAGCATGGCACATGCGCTGGCACTAGACACACGGACATGGCCAAGAGGGGACGTTCCTGGCCTAGGGTTGAGCGACGAGGACGTCGGTCTCCTAAGGGGGTGAGGATGTAACACCCCGGTTCAGTGCGTAATAGGATTAATAGGATACTCGTACCAATAAGTTGCAACTTGTTTTCTAGAAGCCCATCTCTTAACAACTCCAAGGTTAAGCGTGCTTGGCCTGGAGCGATGGGTGACCAACCGGGATGTTCTTCCCGAGGGCGCATGAGTGAGGACAAAGTGCGCATAAAAGACTGGTGTTGGTCTGTGAGGGCAGTCTATGTCCTAGGAAAGCTATCAGATATAAGCGGGCCTGGCCTCGAGGAGGTGGGACGTTACAGTGCACCCGTTCCGACAAAACTAAGAGCTAGCGAAATGATGGAGGCTATGGGGAAGCAGAAGGGGATGACCATGAAACCAGCTATGCAATTTGTTGAGGAGGGCCATCAAGGAACCCTGGCCACGTACGTCCGCATCGCGCGGTGGCGCTCTGAGGCCGACATCGGTGCATCAACACATCAAAGACGCACGCCCTGGCCAAACGGAAGCGAGCACCAGATCGAGGGGATCAACACCAGCCTAGAAAACACCATCAATTAGGTTCATTCCCCATGGAGTGGGACTTACCCTAAACCCCTTGGCTACAGTGGCGCCCATGGCCGGCGGTGACGAAAACGCCAAATTGGCCACCTCCCAAGCTCATCGGTGCCTAGGTGCGATCGGGTCAGCTAGCTAGATGCCCTATCAAGCTGCAGGAGTGCTGAATCGAGGGAGAAACCATGATCACTCATGAAGTTGCAAAGCCACGTGGCTCTGGTGGCAGCAAGACAGACAGAGCAGTGGCTACAAGGCTCGGACAACCTGAACCAAGGCTGCGTTAAATCAACGGGAGCATCCACTTAGTGAGGTTCAGAGGGACCTTGATGTGGGACACCGAGATGGATGGCTCGACTCATGGCGAGACACAGACGGTCAGTAGTAACGTAGTGGTCGTGCGGGGCCGATGCAACGATGCCGCAGGAGTGCAGCGAGTCCGCGACAAGCAGCAGAGTGACGAGACAGCAGGGCAGGAGCGCTTAGGTGGGTAGGTGTATTGCGTGGTGCAGCGGGCACCTCCTGATCGACAACGCACGCATGACGACCATGCCACCGTGGTCCTGTGGCCTAGCACGGCCTTGTGAAAACATGGCTGTAGCCTGCCTAGCCCCACGCGCGCAATCGGCAGCAGCTGAGACTGGCCACAGTGCAGCCATAGCAATGGTGCAGCGCGTGCATCCACCCGAGGCCAAGGCATGGCTCAACACGAGATGGTTGCGACCGACTTGGCCCAATGCACAGCACGGCGGCAATGAGACCACCACCGGTAGGGTCACACATGGTGCGCGCAGGCGACGACACGAGCACCCCCATGCGACGCCACTCACCCGAGCACGGTGACCGCGCACACAAGATCGGCCGGCCCAAGGGGATGTCGTGCACGAATTTTAAAGCGTCCCTAAAAACTAAACCATCGAGTTTGGAACCTAACTACCTACACCATGCTAAGGAGGGCGCATTGAGCTACCAACAAGAGCTGAAACATGGCACCACTCTCTAGCTAAATTGCGCAGAATTAATTGGCTTACATAGCATCGTCGCACTGTTTTCAAACTTGAAAATCTCTCATGTCTTGACTAAACTTGATTTCCAAGTTGCATTTATATGTTAGTAGAAATGTTAGCTAGCAATGTCATTTTCCCACTGTGAGTATTTCATTGCTATCTACAAGGTTCCTACTCTAAACTTTATTTTAGTGCCACGTATAAGTTTCAAAGTATTTTTGTCCAATAAAAATTAGCTTTAAACCCTACTTGATATTCATGAGTGGTGTAATAGCTTCTCATTCAACACACATTTTTTATCAACCATCTAAAGTTACAAAAGGTTATCTATCCCATTTGCTCATCATTTCTACCTAAGTGCTATACCCAGTCGTTTTTTGTTTTTATTTGTAGAATTTATTTTTCCTATCATATGCGTTTTGACTTGTTAGCCCAAAACCTTGCTTTGCTAAACCCCTCGAGGCCTTAACCTCAGAGCTAAGTGAGCTCATAACACCAGAGGTGTTACAACCAAGCCCCCTTAAAAAGAATCTCGTCCCGAGATTCAGAGCAAGAATTAGAGGAGGGGAAACACGATTACATTTCGTAGATCCAAAATTATACGAAAGATTACACAACGTCGAACACTAAACCACATGGGGATTTAGGGATACCTAGTTAAGAGCAACCTAGTACAACCATGGCTTAATCCAAAAGTCAAAAAATAGGAAAAACGGTCTAAATGGCCTAAACGGAACGGAGATAAACTGTATTAAACAGTCTAAACAGTTGTTTAAACGGCTGTTTAGGCGAACACGAGATAAATCTAGTTCAATTTTGTATGGATAAATTTGTATACTTAAGTTTATTATATTTATAAATATGTAAACTTGATATGTTATATGAATAAATATCTATATTTGGTTCTTTTCACATACATAAATATATATACATACCAAAATAATTGATTTTTACTCGGATAAATATATATAAATGCTAGAATACTTGATTTTTTACAAGCAGATATATAATTATATCTATTTTTTTAAAAGTACACAACCGTTGAGACCATTTAACTTCGTTTAAACACCGTGTAAACAGCCTAAACGCTAAACGAAGGGCGACCGTGTAAAGACCGTTTACCATTTAGGAAAACATTGGATGAGGGGAACATGTTGGTGTCACCGTTGTCGCTGGTGATCTCGTCGCTGGCAAGATAAGGCTGGCCGTAGCACCTCCCCTGCTCTGGTATTGCTGACGCGTGGGTCCTATAGACCAGTGGGCCCCATCTGTCAGTCTGTGTATTACTTGATTTCCTTATTTGTTTTCACAGATTTGAATGCATGTTACAAAATTTCATAACTAGACCTAGGAGTGTCCAAATGGAGTGAACAAAATTTTGTTTCATCATGGAGTGTAGTATTTGGTAAAAATATAGAACCTACTATTTGGGATATTTTTCTAGGAGAATTAAATGGAGCTAAATAAGTGCTTTTAAATTGTTTTCAATCTTGTAAAATGCATAACTTGAGCTAGGAAAGTGATAAAATTGTGATTCCAATTTTGCTGATCTTGGGTTGACTTGCTCTACTTAGGAAAAATATTGAACTTGCAGTAAATTTGATTGGACTAGGGTCTTTCTATTTATCTTTTAATAAATGGTGTTTTCTGAGGAAATCCATAAGGATAAAAATAAGTAACATATTGCCATGCAAATTTTTGTACAGTGTTAATGGGTTTTAGGGAACCAAATAAAAATGTGAAATCTGTTGTTTGACACATTTCTTAGAATTTACTGTACACTTTGGTTATATGTTATTTATTTTACCTAATTATCTAATTAAATTAATAAAGGCATTTAAATAATTGAGTTAGGATTGATCATCATATTTTCTGGAGTGTATTTGATGTCTTTGAACTGTTAGTACCATTGGTGGTGCCCAATTTTGATTGCTTGTATGCAGTGAAATATTATTTTGCTCTATAATTCAATTATAAAGGTTGTTTTGGAAAGATTCTGTTGCTAGGTGAATTGCATAGGCAAAATGAGGTTTGTTGTAAAAATAGTTAATAACAAAGTTGTAGAGAACTTCTTTATCTAGCTTGTGTCAAAATTTCATGGCAATAGGCAAAGTGGTTTCGGAGTTATGGCTGTTAGAAGTTGGTCTACCGATGTGCATACTCTCTGGAATTTCTGGACAGATCTGGGAAATTGTCTTGTTTGACTAGTATAGAGGTTGAATCAACTTATGGTAAGTAAATAAAAGTTGTAGAAAATTTCATAATATTTCCATAAAGTCTAAGATCATATGATTTGGATGAGTAGAACTCCTATTATGATTAAAACTTGTAGTAGTTGTTTGTGCTCTAGAAATTGACTTGGTGAGAAGTCTTAGAAATTGCTAGAGTGGAGATATGCACCTACTTAGTAAATAAGAATTCAACTTTGTTATCATCCTAATGACCTAATATGATAGTCATCATTAAACCATGCCAATTATCATGTCATGTGACCCTTCTTATGCATTCATGATTCTCACTTTATGCATGTGCTTGCAATAGGTGCGACGGAAGAAATCACCGTGTTGGAGTATGAGGCCAATCCCCAGGAAGAGCATCTAGAAGTGCAGCAACAAGAGGCCCTAGGAGAAGGCGAGCCCGATGGTGAACGGTTGCCCGAGTGCCCAGATCATTAGCCCTCAACCTTTGTGAAAGGCAAGCCCCGAAGCATTCTAAGCCTCCTATGTTTTCAAACTATCAACTTGAGTCCTTTTATGTTGATGCATTAAGTACTAGGAGTTGATTAGAACCACTTGCTGCATATATCTTCCTTGTTTAGATATATATATCTTGAATCCTATGTAGGTCCAGGATCAAATATATGCTTAGCCTTGCTTAGTCGGTAGAAGTCAGGTGATTACCTATCACCTGCATGATATAGGCTGATAACTAATCACGGTTGGCTATATGTGCTAGCGTGGAATATAACCATGTGTCAATGAATAAAGGAGACCGGGTGGGATCGCGATAGAGAAGCAACAAGGCATGGAGTTCTTGGATGCCTATCTATCCCTGTCTGTGTCGATTAAGGACCGATTCACTGTACGTCCTCATGTCATGTTGAACGCATGCCTAGCACTTAGCTAGCCAGATACGATGATATGACTACAAAGCCGAGTAGCTCAATTCAGGCTGGGCCCCGATAAGTGAAAGTGCGCACACTAGAGGCAGTAAGGATGAGCGTAGAGCCAATGGCGTGAGTCCAAGGGCGGGACCGGGTCTCGATCTTCCTAGCAGATTGGTAGAATCTCTAAGCGTGCGGTGCTGATTGGACACGCGAGTTAGTCCTAAATTGTACCAAAGGTGACCTGAGGCTACCTTCATGAGGTGTGCCTCGGTTTGTGTTATGAATAAATTCCCCAGCTGGGTAGGAATCGATTCGAATCGCCATCTCTCTCGGATAGTGAGAACTTGATTAAGCTGCAGCAATGTAGAGTAACTTAATGGAAACTTGATGGTTATGATGATGCTCAAATTATTCTTATGCCGGATATGGTTACTAATGATTGTTAGCTTAATCTAGTGATTGCTCTAGTATAGGTGCTAATCTAGAGATGCTTAGTTGAATAGGTATTCAAATTGATGCTAGAGGTACTAAATCTCCAAGTTATATTACTTAAGATTTTATGCAAAATGTTGTCTAGCGAACTCCACCTTTAAAGCCTTGCATACTCCCTGGTGTCTTATTATTTTGGTTTATGACGGGTAAGTCTAGCTGAGTACATTCTTGTACTTAGGGTTTATTCCTATTTGTTGCAGATGACATGATGTACCATGGTTACTGCAAGCATTGCATAACTCCTGCAGTTGATGGAGAGTAAGACCAAGGGCATGGTCATTCTATCATCTCATCTATGTGCTTTTATTGGAGATGATCCTCAATTGGCTATGTATTTGAACTATCTTGATGTTGTTTCAAAACTATGTTGCTTCCGCTACTTCTAAATTTAGGTTGTAATAACTTTGTTGAAACTCCGATGTATGAGAACTATTGGTGAACCTGTAGTAACATGTGACTGGTTGTGTTGAATCATGTACGATCTTGGTTTGTACATTGGTTTGTTTGAGATCCTTCATGATTTCATCGGACTACCGGGTTTATATGGGTTCAAGTATGACGGTTTGATTGCTTCGGTGATTGCTATTGTACTTGTGCTCTTATAAATTGGAAGGTTCTATTACAGCTGGCATCGGAGCAAGGTTCAACATTAAACTTGTCATATGTGTATTTAAAACAAAGGTTTTAATTTATTAAAATATAAAGTATGCCAGTGGCCATCTCCTTTATGCCCAGTTAAGGACTATTAGGTGGCTATTTAAGTACTAACATGGGATGTTTTTTTCTTTCGTTGTCCATATGGCGTGCTATTGTATGGATGCCATTCACTTGAGTGATAATGTTTGGATCGAATGCCTCTACGCCTAGGTAAGAAGGTAAGTTTATGAGTGGCATGACTGCAAGATGTGAGCGTGTGGTCAGGGAGAGCTAGCCTCGATATGGTTGTATATGCATGCTTGCATGTGTGTATGGTGCGTATTTAATTGTGGGTAATAAATTATCATCGGGTAGCTTTGATACAAAAGTATATATATTGGGATATATATGGAAGTATTTAGTTTATCGTGCTCCTATATCCAACCTAGAGCCCAGATTAAATTCTTGTACATTTAATTGTTGGGATGGGCTAAAATGAATCTTCTGTAGGTACACTAACAACGAAACATGTAGTTCGTTTAGTTATGATTATATTGAGAGAACGTATGTATGCCACTGCGTATATCGTTAAGGATTTCATTTTTCCTAAGTTTGTGAGGACGTATGGAACATGCATGCATCATGATAAATCATTCATTCATATCATTACATTGTTCCTCCCCTTAAGTTGATCGCGTTGTCTCATAGGAGTTATAACATTTTGATGCAAATGGCAGCCCTAGGAGCCCCTGTTGCAAGAGACACCTTTTTGGCACTGTTTGAGACTCCCACCATACTGTGGATGGTACTGCACTTGGTCGGGTATGCTGAACCACCTCGCTACTTTTAGAGCGAAGTGGTAACTGAGGGACAACAGTGGTATGACGTACGGGTGACTATCCTAGCCCATGCTAATCACCCATAGTGGCAAGGCTAGAGTGTGGAGTCAGATGGACAGACACCTTGGGAGGGTGCCCAAGTTGCAGCTTTCAAGGTCCTTAGTGAGATATGTCAGGAGTTTGGGGATGAGATTGTCAACGGCCCTGCCAGATCCTTTCCTCGGGTGGACACATCGCAAACAGCTTGGACCCAACCAGACGGTAATGCTTTGGTAAGAGACCGAGATGAAAGAGCAGGAAGTAGTAATTCTGCCATGAGTGCCATGTATGCTATTATGAAGATGTTTTACTCTCGCCAGGATAGCTACATCAGCTGTATGCATGAGATCCAAAGAGCATAGGCTGCATAGCGTAGGATGTGAGAACATGTGCGTAGGCACAAGAGGGCAGTTAGAGCAGCTTAGAATGAGATAGGTAATTATATGACAGCCTTGGAATGTCGGCGAGGGCAGTTTGTTCGTGTTATTGCTGAGAAGGATGCAGCCATAGCAGAGGTTCAGGGGATCGATATGGAGAGTGACGAGGCTATTCGTCTTGCTGAGACTAGGGTGGCAGCTAGAATCTAGACTGTGTTTGAGGCTGCTAGGCAGGTAATAGAGTTTGATCGTAGAGAGCAGGAACTCATACGCCAGGTTGAGGAGCTTCAGCTTGATGTGCATCATCTCAACAACATGGTGAACCCAATTCTTCCTCCAGATGCTCTAGTGGTGGAAGAAGATCCCAATGTGTTGATTGCTGAGGATGATGGCATGGAAGAGGACACCCCAGCCGAGCCTGAAGATGAGGAGATTGAGCCTTTTGAGGTTGACTAGGGTGATGGCGTGTCTGATGTTGACTGCCACCACCCCAAGGAGTAGCTTAGCTTTAGTATCTAGCTAGATGCGTTAGCTCTCTATCTTCGATCATTTATGTAATGAACTCATAATTTAGTTCGATCTCATGATGTACCCTTTGATGTACTCTTGAAACCTTGCATGTAATCCATGTTGTGGTTGCACTTTTAATGAATATCCGTTGTGTTGGCAAGCAATTTGGCATATACGGAATGCATTATGAATGGTGTTAAGTAATATAATTGGTGATGTTATGGTTGTGGAAATGAATTATTGTGCCTCTATTTTATTGTATGAATTTAAATTCTCTCCAGTAAATTTAGTTTGGCATAATTATATAATTCTTCTACAATTTTCTGACATCATCAATAATTGCTTATTGTTGCAATTCTACAGATGCCTCGCACCCATTCTGGAGCCAGTGGGAGCAATGGGAATGATGGTGCCAGGGGCAGTGGTTTGAATGGTCATGACAATGAAGATTTGCCACCATCGCCCCCACCCACTCCGGTAGAGTTGATGGCTATGCTCGCCGAAGGGCAATGTGCTATGGGCGAGGCTATGCACACCATGGCGCAGCAAGTCACCTAGGGCAGACATCAGTGCTAGGGTGCAGAGCCAAACCAATACAACGATTTTAAGGAGTTCCTGGATACCAAGCCGCCTATTTTCAAGGAGGCTGAAGAGCCACTTCAAGCAGAGGAATGGCTAAACACACTTGAACAAAAGTTTGCTTTGCTGAGGCTGACTAAGCCAATGAAAACTGAGTATGCATCCCACCAATTGCAGGGGCCTACAGGCATTTGGTGGAGTCATTACCGAGCCACCCTGCCTGAGAATGCTCACATTACCTAGAACCAGTTTAAGGCTACTTTCTAGGGACACTATATTCCTCCAGGTCTTATGAGTATCAAGCATACCAAGTTTATGAAGTTGGCACAAGGTACCAAGAGCTTGACTGAATATCTACATTATTTCAACAACTTGTCAAGATATGCCACGGAATTTGTTGATACTGAGGCGAAGAAAATTGCTAGTTTCAAGCGGGGGCTTGGCCCCAAGCTGATGAAGACTCTTGCTAATAACAAGTCTGCCACTTTCAATGAATTTGTCAGTGATGCCTTAACTCAAGACAATCAAAACAACATTTATGTTGTGTCTAAGAATCCGAAGAGAGCCTTTGAAGCAGGCGCTTCTCAGTCAAAAGCTCCAGTTGCTGCGAGACCTCAGTTTCTCCCACCTACTCCCAAGTTTAGGCCACCTCAGAAAAAGGTGCAAACCGTTCAGAACCAGAAGGTGTTTCGCAAGGCATACTCGGTTGCTCTACCAAAGGACGGCTTAGGATAGGGAAGTTCTAATGTTCCACCCAGCAATTTGCCATGTTGGAACTGCAACAAGCCTGGCCATTAGGCAAGAAATTGCCCCGATCCCAAGAAGAACAATCAGAAGCAGGGTAATTCTAATGTGTGTCAAGGATATGTGCACTATACCACTGTTGAAGAAATTCCTACCAGTGAAGTTGTTACTGCAGGTACGTTTCTTGTGAATCAACATCCTGCAGTTGTTTTGTTTGATTCTAGGGCATCGCATTCATTTATGAGTCAAACATTTGTATCCAAGCATAATCAGAGGGTAGTTACTATAGATAAGAGTAGCTACTACATAAGTGCAGCCAAAAATCAAATCTCCACCAACCAAATAGTTAAAGATGTGTGCATCTCAATAAGTAACCAGGAGTATGCCATAGATCTTGTAGTATTGCCCGGGTTGGGGATAGATGTAATCCTAGGAATGAAATGGATGAGTGGCCATGGTGTTGTTATTGACACTTCCACTCGGGTGATTATGTTAAGGGAACCAGACAGTAAGAATGCTTTCTTAGTACCACATCCCAAAGATTTTGACCTCCAAAATGTAGCTAATGCTATCCAGCCCGTGACTATTGCTGACATTCCGGTGGTGTGTGAATTCCTGGACATGTTTCCAGATGAGTTGCCTAGGCTACCGCCTGACAGAGATGTAGAGTTCAAGATTGAATTATTATCAGGCATGGCACCTATCTCACGAAGGCCTTATAGGGTGCCACTAATGAATTAGCTGAGCTCAAAGTGCAATTGCAGAAGCTTCTTGAAAAAGGTCTCATTCGACCTAGCTCATCATTGTGGGGTTGTCCTGCCATATTCTTGAAAAAGAAGGATAAATCTTTGCAGAAGTGTGTGGACTACCGACCCCTTAATGCGGTAACAATCAAGAACAAGTATCCATTGCCTCGAATTGATATCTTGTTTGATTAGCTATCAAAGGCTAAAGTGTTCTCCAAGAACAATTTGAGATCAGGGTACCACCAGATTAAGATAAGGCCAGAAGACATACCTAAGAATGCTTTCTATACTAGGTATGGTCTATATGAGTATCTTGTCATGTCTTTTGGGCTGACCAATGTTCCTGCCTATTTCATCTATCTCATGAATTCGATGTTGATGCCTGAACTTGATAAATTCGTAGTGGTGTTTATTGATGACATCTTAGCTTATTCTGAGAATGCGAAAGATCATGAAGAAAACCTAAGAGTTGTGTTAACAAGGTTGTGAGAACATAAGCTGTATGCTAAGTTTAGCAAATGTGAATTTTGGTTAAAGAAAGTACCTTTGCTTGGTCATGTGTTATCTGAAGATGGAATTTCAGTAGATCCAGGCAAAGTGCAAGAAGTTATGGATTGGAATGCCCTGACTTTAGTTCATGAAGTTCGGAGTTTCCTTGGTTTGGCAGGTTATTACCGTCGTTTCATTCCAGACTTCTCTAAGATAGTCAAGCCCATGACCAGATTACTTTAGAAAGATGAGAAATTTTTGTGGACTCTAGAGTGTTAAGCTGCTTTTCACACTTTACAGACTTTGTTGACCACTGCCCCAGTTTTAGCACAGCCTGACATAGAAAAACCATTTGATGTGTTTTGCAATGCATCTAGTACTGGTTTGGGGTGTGTGCTCATGTAAGAGGGCTGAGTCATTGCCTATGCCTCGTGTCAACTGAGGAAACATGAGGTTAATTACCCAACTCATGATTTAGAGCTAGCCGCGGTTGTTCATGCTTTGAAGATTTTGAGGCACTATTTGCTTGGCAATGTGTGTCAAATTTACACTGATCACAAGAGCCTCAAGTACATCTTCACGCAACCTGAGTTGAACATGAGACAAAGAAGGTGGTTGGAGCTAATCAAGGATTACAACCTAGAGGTGCATTATCATCCGGGCAAGGCAAATGTAGTTGCATATGCTTTGAGCCAGAAGTATCATAGCAAACAATTGCTGGAAGATGGCTTTAACCTACCGCATCCTATAGTTTTACATAATCTCACTATCAGTTGCTCTCTTGAAGCTAAGGTCACAAAACTCCAAAATACCGACGTGGGTATATTTCATATCAAGAGAAAGATGGAAGAAGAAGAGACTAAACATTTTAGATTAGATGAGAGAGGTGTACTTGGGTTTAAGGACAGAATTGTTGTACCTAAAGATAGAGAACCTAGAAACCAAATCTTATATGAAGCACACTCTTCTAAATTGTCCATCCATCCTGGTAGTAGCAAGATGTACTAGGACTTGAAGACCCAGTTTTGGTGGACAAAGATGAAGAAAGTGATTGCAGCATATGTGGCAAGATGTGATACTTGCTACCGAGTCAAAGCCATTCATTTGAAACCTGTAGGGCTACTCCAACCACTGCCTGTTCTAGGTTGGAAATGGGAAGAAATCAGCATGGACTTCATTGTTTGTCTTCCAACCACCTAGAAAGGCAATGATTCCATTTGGGTAATTATGGACCATCTGACGAAGTCTGCACATTTCATTCCAGTTCAGACAGTGTACCACCCACATCAATATGCAGAGTTGTATATCACCCACATAGTGCGATTGCATGGGATACCTAGAACCATTGTGTCTGATAGAGGTCCACAGTTTGTAAATCGTTTTTGGGAACATTTGCGTACTCAGTTGGGTACCAAATTTATCCAAAGTTCTACTTATCACCCTCAAACTGTTGGGCAAACAGAGCGAGTAAATCAGATTCTTGAAGACATATTAAGGGCCTATGTAATATCTTCAAAGGGTTCATGGAAGAAATGGCTACCTTTGGCTGAGTTCTCCTATAACAATAGCTATTAAGAAAGCATCAAGATGGCCCCTTTTGAGGCTTTATATGGCCGCAAGTGTAGAACTCCTCTGAATTGGGTTGAGCCAGGCGAAAGAAGGTATTATTGTATTGATGTTGTCAAAGAAGCCGAAGAGCAAGTTTAGATCATTCAGCAACATATAAAAGCTGCTCAATCAAGACAGAAAAGTTATGTGGACAAGAAAAGGAGTCCTCTTGTATTTGAAGTTGGTGATTACGTGTACTTGAAAGTATCACCGATGAAAAAGGTACAACGATTTGGTGTGAAGCGCAAGCTGGCACCCCCGTATGTGGGCCCATACAAAATTATTGAGCAATGTGGACCAGTAGCTTATAGACTTCAACTGCCACTAGAGATGAGCGTCGTCTTCAATGTTTTCCATGTATCTCAATTGAAGAAATGTCTTTGTGTACCTGAAGAAGCCATTGAACCCACTAGTGTCAAGATCCAGTCCGATTTGATGTATGAAGAAAAACATATCCGGTTGATAGAAGAAATGGAAAGAGTGACTCGAAGTAAGGTGGTTAAGTTCTATAAAGTGGTGTGGAACAACCATAGTGAGCAAGATGCAACGTGGGAAAGGGATGATTTTCTACGTGATGCCTACCCCACTTTTTACAGGGATTGGTAGGTCTTTCCAATCTTAGGACAGGATTTCTTTAAGGGGGGAGGGGCTTTAACACCCTAGTGTTAAGCATGCATTTGGCATTGGCATTGCATGAGCACAAGCATCATTGAGCATTCATGAGCATGAGCATGCCAAACTCTATCTTCAATATCTTGCTTATATCAAATGTGATGCCTTTTAAATTTATACCTAGGCTAGGGTTTACATGTGATCAATGTGTGAAATGCTTGTGGGACCATAGGAGTACCTTTAACATGTTTATAATGTCATATGGAACAACTTTGGTATTCATGACTTGGACCTAATTGGCCTCTAAGTCATGGTTATAGTGTAAGCTATCATTTTCACATTGTATGATTGACCTAAGTTGAACTATAGCATAGACTATTTGCATGGCAGTGCATCCTTAAGCAAAGTTGTAGTACTTGACTAGAGTAACAACTTTTATTTTTAGGTCAAGACCTAATCGGTGCATAGCGTGCTCAAAAACAGTCCACAAGTAGCATAGAAATGTTGTTGCCACACATGGAAAATTTGGCTAAGTGTTAATTGTAATTTTAGTTTCAAGTGACCTACTCTGGAGCATGGCAACTCACAAACCATTGTGAATTAGGATGTGATGTCAAAAGCAGAGTTGTAGCCTGTACATAGTTCTACAAAATTCGTCATAGCACCTTGCACTGATTCGCCATGGTTTGAGAGTAAAATCACCCCCTAATGGCGCTGTTAGTCGAGCCATGGGGAGACTGAATCAGCTGAGCTGATTCAAATCAGCCACGGGTCATGGTCGACCATGTGCAGCACGCACCCGCCATGTGGTGCCCGTACGCCGCCGTTGGCCCCGCGACGCTGTGCCGAAGTGGAGGAACCGGGCGACGTGCTGCTGCTCCCATTCCATCTCTCGCTCTCTGCTCGCTTCTCCATGCCAAACCGAGGCGACCGCGCCCGCCATTGCCGCTGCCACCATGCTTCGCCTGCTCGTGCACCATCATTGCTGCACCAGCGCCCAATCTAGCTCGCTAGCAGCTCCACCATCATCACCTCTTCCACCCTGACCTGCTAGCCCCACTTGCCGAGCCAGGGTAAGGGCGCATTTCGCATCGCTGTCGCTATGAACTCGTCGGAGCGCCACCGCGCGCTTAGCTCACCATGGCCACACCATTCCACCACACCTCCTGTCCTCCTCTTCTCTAGTTTGTAGCCACTTTTTGGTCCATATGCTTAGGCAAGAACTAGGTTAGATGTTATTGTGCGGTCGAGCGGGAACACACCGTCGCTCCCGCCGTGGCTGGCACAGCCGTGAGCTTGAGCTCACCGCGGCCAGTCGTCTTAGGGTCACTCCAGTCCCTGCTCTTAGTCGTCTCTACACGGCCTTGTGACCTAGATCTAGTAGGCTAGATAGAGACTCTTGTCTCACCACCGGCTAGCTGATATGGAGAGCCCCACCACAACGCACCATGCGCCGCCGTATGGCCATGCACGCGGCCAAGCTTTTCCACTACGTCACCATGGCCTAATCCTTGTCGTAGTGCTATGCTAGGTCACCATGATGGAGTAGCCATCCTCACCAGCGCATGCCATGGTCGGAGATGGCCGACGTGCCACCTCACAGCTCCGCCGTGCCGCCATCGCCGCCGGTGAGCTATCTCCGGTGAACCCTAGGTCGCGTCTTCCCTACCAACCGACGCGGCTTGATGAGGGGAACACGTTGGTGTCACTATTATCGTCGGTGATCTCACCACCAGCGAGATAAGGCTGGCCAGAGCACCTCTCCTACTCTGGTATCGCTGACACATGGGTCCTACTGACCAGCGGGCCCCATCTGTCAGTCTGTGTATTACTTGATTTCCTTATTTGTTTTCACATATTTGAATGCATGTTTCAAAATTTCATATCTAGAGCTAGGAGTGTCCAAATCTAGTGAACCAAATTTTGTTGGATTCATCATGGAGTGTAGTATTTGATAAAAATATGAAACCTACTATTTGGGATGTTTTTCTGGGAGAATTAAATGGAGCTAAATAAGTTCTTTTAAATTGTTTTCAATCTTGCAAAATGCATAACTTCAGCTAGGAAAGAGGGAAAATTGTGATTCTAATTTTGCTGATCTTGTGTTGACATGCTCTAGTTAGAAAAAATGTTGAACTTGTAGTAAACTTGATTGGAGTAGGGTCTTTCTATTTATCTTTTAATAAATGGTGTTTTCTGAGGAAATTCTTAAGGATAAAAATAAGTAACATATTGCCATGCAAATCTTTGTACAATGTTAATGGGTTTTAGGGAAGCTAAAAAATGTGAAATCTATTGTTTGAGACTTTTCAATAGGGTTAACTATTTTCACTAAAATCAGCCATTATAACTTTTCATTTAGAGGGTGCTGTACTAGTCTATTTGGCATGAAATTTTTACAGTAGCCCATTGGGATCATATATGAATCACTATAATTTTCTTAGAATTTACTGTACACTTTGGTATATGTTCTTTATTTCACCTTATTATCTAATTAAATTAATAAAGGCATTTAAATAATTGGGTTAGGATTGATCATCATGTTTTCTGGAGTGTATTTGATGTCCTTGAACTGTTAGTACCATTGGTGGTGCCCAATTTTGATTGCTTGTATGAAGTGAAATATTATTTTGCTTTATAATTCAATTATAGAGGTTGCTTTGGATAGATTCTGTTGCTAGGTGAATTGTATAGGCAAAATAAGGTTTGTTGTAAAAATAGTTAATAACAAAGTTGTAGAGAACTTCTTTCTCTAGCTTGTGTCAAAATTTCATGGCAATAGCCAAAGTGGTTTCAGAGTTATGGCTATTAGAATTTGGTCTTCTGATATGCTTACTCTCTGGAATTTCTATATAGATCTAGGATATTGTCTTGTTTGACTAGGATAGAAGTTGAATCAGCTTATGGTGAGTAAATAAAAGTTGTAGAAAATTTCATAATCTTTCCAGAAAGTCCAAGATCATAGGATTTGGATGAGTAGAACTCTAGTTATGATTAAAACATTTAGTAGTTGTTTGTGGTCCAGAAATTGACTTGGTGAGAAGTCTTAGAAATTGCAAGAGAGGAGATATGCACCTACTCAGTAAATAAGAATTCAACTTTGTTATCATCATAATGACCTAATATGATAGTCATCATTAAATCATGCACATTATCATGTCATGTCATCCATGACCCTTCTTATGCATTCATGATTTTCACTTTATGCATGTGCATGCAATAGGTGCGACGGAAGAAATCATCGTGTTGGAGTACGAGGCCGATCCCCAGGAAGAGCATTAGGAAGTGCAGCAACAGGAGGCCCCAGGAGAAGGCGAGCCCAATGGTGAACAGTTTCCCAAGTGGCCAGATAATCAGCCCTCAACCTTTGTGAAAGGCAAGCCTCGGAGCATTCTAAGCCTCCTATGTTTTCAAACTATCAACTTGAGTCCTTTTATGTTGATGCATTAAGTACTAGGAGTTGATTGGAACCACTTGCTACATATATCTTCCTTGTCCAGATATATATATCTTGAATCCTATGTAGGTCTAGGATCGAATATATGCTTAGCCATGCTTAGTCGGTAGAACTCGGGTGATTACCTGTCACCTACATTATATAGGCTAATAACTAAACATGGTTGGCTATATTTGCTAGCGTGGGAATAACCATGTGTCAAGGAATAAAGGAGACCGGGTGGGGCCATGATAGAGAAGCAACAAGGCATGGAGGTCTTGGGTGCCTATCTATCCTCGTCTATATCGATTAAGGACCGATTCGCTGTATGTCATCATGTCATGTTGAACGCATGCCTAGCACTTAGCTAGTCAGATCCGATGATATGACCGTGAAGCCGAGTAGCTCAATTGAGGCCGGGCCCCGATAAGTGGAACTGCGGACACTGGAGGCAGTAAGGATGTGCGGAGAGCCAATGTAGTGAGTCCAAGGGCTAGTTTGAGTCCCGATCTTCTTGGCAGATTGGTAGAATCTCTGAGGGTGCGGCACTGATTGGACCCGTGAGTTAGTCCTAAATTGTACCAAAGGTGACCTGATGCTATCTTCATAGGGTGAGCCTCGGTTTATGTTAGGACTAAATTCTCTAGTTGGGTAGGAATCTATTCGAATCGTTGTCTCTCCCGGATAGTGAGAACTTGACTGAGCAGTGGCAACGTAGAGTAACTTAATGGAAACTTGATGGTTATGATGATGCTCAAATTATTCTTATACCAAATATGGTTACTAATGCTTGTTAGCTTAATCAAGTGATTGCTCTTGTACAGGTGCTAATCTTGAGATGCTTAATAGAATTGGTATTCAAATTGATGCTAGAGGTACTAAATCTCCAAGTCATATTACTTAAGCTTTTTATGCAAAATGTTGTCTAGCTAACTCCACCTTTAAAGCCTTGCATCCTCCTTGGTGTCTTATTATTTTGGTTTATGACGAGTAAGTCTAGCTGAGTACATTCTTGTACTCAGGGTTTATTCCCATTTGTTGCAGATGACGTGATGTACCATGGTTACTGCAAGCATTGCATAACTCCTGCAGTTGATGGAGAGTAAGACCAATGGCATGGTCATTCTATATCATCTCATCTATGTGCTTTTGTTGGAGATGATCCTAAACTGGCTATGTATTTGTACTATCTTGATGTTGTTTCAAAACTATGTTGCTTCCGCTACTTCTAAATTTGGGTTGTAATAACTTTGTTGAAACTCCGATGTATGAGAACTATTGGTGAACCTATTGTAACATGTGACTGGTTGTGTTGAATAATGTACGATCTTGGTTTGTACGTTGGTTTGTTTGAGATCCTTCATGATTTCATCGGACTATCGGGTTTATATGGGTTCAAGTATGACGGTTTGATCGCTTCGGTGGTTGCTATTGTACTTGTGCTCTTATAAATTGGATGGTTCTGTTACAGTAACTATCCCCCCGTTCATCCCATAGCTATTTAACACCGGGTTCCCTTTAAATCATCCTTGCTCCAATTCCATACCAATTCAAATCATTGCTATCATCATGAGC
Organism: Miscanthus lutarioriparius; assembly: GCA_904845875.1. Taxonomy (NCBI): domain Eukaryota; kingdom Viridiplantae; phylum Streptophyta; class Magnoliopsida; order Poales; family Poaceae; genus Miscanthus; species Miscanthus lutarioriparius. Next base: position 70,177,525 of record CAJGYO010000010.1, read on the forward strand.
TCCACCAGAGATCCTGATGCCTAGTTTTCCACTTTCAAACACCGCATCAAGTCGAGAACGACGTTAATAAACTCTTCACCATCAAGGATCCATCTGGCGAGAGCGGCATTGAAGCGTCGTGCTATGTGACCCTCGAATGCATGGTGACCAAGACCCTCAAAGCCGATGTCACTGGTAGCTGGTGTACCCCCTATACAAAGGAGGCAGCGCCACTAGGATCTTGAAGGCAAATCAAGCGGTGGACATCCCCAGCGACCAGGAAGGCATCTGTGATGTCCTCCGTGGCTTGATGAGGACATTCACGTGGCTATAGCAACTCAACCTCACCGACGAGCAGTGGGAGGACATCCTTCTCGAGAGCAAGGTTCCAAGTTTCCTAAACTCGTGGCCCTAGTGTGTGAGGCCTGCTGGGATGGCTGCATCGCCCACGCCATGCTTGAGCTTTGGGTCGATGAACAAGTCAAGTTCATCACGTTCAAGGTGCTCTTGATGCTCTACGTGGAGGCGGCGCTAGCGGGGTGTCGGGACTGCAACATCTTCCTGCAAGATGAAACATCTAATCTACAGGAGCTCCACACATTTCATGGTAAGTGCATCGCCAAGTGGTTTGGCAGGAGCTCCACCTGCCTAATGTGCCGACTTGATTTGCCTATGTATCTTGACCCGACAGTGTAGAGATTCCTCTCGCACTTCACCGAAGATGATTATTGATTATAAGCTCATTGTTTTTTGTTATATAAAATACTTATTACATATAATACTTCTATATATATTAGGTCAAAATTCAGAATCTTTGAATAAATCTCCACTCTGTCGCTTTCTCTGCTCTGTCGCTCTAACCTTCACAATCTCGTCTGCAACTCCGCTTGTTTTGCTTCCTTTTAGAGCTCTCTGATTCCCTCTGTAGATCTAAACCATGAGGAACGTACGGTTGCCTTCTCATACATGTGCTCAACACATAAAATACATGACTTCATGCTAGCAAGCCAGACACCCAAGGGAACAAAAAAACAAACAAAAACCAACTGAGGAAATTTCATCCACTACAGCATCTTCACTGTACAAGGCGTTCAAAAAATGGCAGGCGAACTTTCTTGCTTGTTAGTAACATTTCAACAACAATGGCTCTTCTTTTCTTCATTAGATTAAGGCCAGAGTTGCTACTTGGTTCAAGGTTCTGGCAAGTTTTACAAAGTTTGACACAGACATGCAAATAACAAAACATATATTAGCAAGGGTTCGTACTACATTAGCTCAACAGATACACTACATGATTTCGTGCTATCCCACAGATCAAAGCCAGTCATGGCTACTACTACTACTAGTACTACTAAAGTAGGACATCAAACAGTACTCAAAGCACACAAAATCTCAATGTCATCGAATCAGTTTGGTCTTGTTGAGATAGTTGATGTAACATCCTAGATGTTAAAGACCAATTAAAATGTTGATCATGAGCATCATGCATAATCATCAAGGATTGTAACCTAGATGCATTTCATGTTTTAATTCTAGTATGAATGTGTTGCTTATGCAAGTTTGTTAATGGATGAGTGTAAGTATGTCATGATGTGATCTTGCCCTTGTCTTGCTTGACTAGTATAATATGATAGGTGTTGCTTTAATGTTAACTACACAAATGACTTTATAATCAATAATTAGACTTAGTTTAAGTTCTGTTATGCACTTGTGTGTCTTTCATCATGCATCATGTCATGCATTCCATCATGTTAAAGCAAGCATCATTTATTACATATAGTACCTACGAGAGTGAGAAGACTCGTGTTGATCAAGTTTTGGAGGAGGTCCATCCACCAGTGGTGTTGGTGCTAAAGTCTAACTTCTAAACCTTCATGTGGAAACTAACCTTCTCTGCAACGCTAGCAAGCCTCGGAGCATAAACCTTGTCTTAGTATTTATAAATCTTTATTACATTTTAAGTCTTGTGAGATGTGCATAAAGTAATTAGGAGTTGGTTGAATACCGTTGCTGCATGATTACCTTGCTATTCAGGTATTCCTAGTCATACCCCACTAGTTGGTGTAGGTCGATATCTCTAATGCTCAGTGATGCTTAGACTTCGATAGAAGTCGAATGATGGTTTCATCGTTCACGAGAATTAGGTTTTACCATGTTCTTCTTAGCTCTGCTGAAGGCTCATGTGAATACCCTGTTAATGATAATTTTAAATTGAGACCGAGCGAACTCTTTGCTTGCATCAAGTTTGAGTCTTGATGTAGTGCCCCGCCTGTGTCGGTTAAGGACCATTCGTTGTTGGCCCTTGGATCAAGATTTTTGCAAGTACTGGCCACATACTCCGGTAAGCCTAATACCTTGACTATTCCATTATGAGAAAGGTCAACCACATACTGGGAGTGGAGAGATGGTGAGAGTAGCATGTACACATCCTATGACTCCATCACAGACAAACGACGTAGGGAGGTGGAGTACTGTGCTCTCGGGTAGTGCTGGACCCGTTCATGTTTTGGAGGATTCGAGTGTAGGTTGATATATGTAGGTCTATGACCTACATATGTCATGTGGTAAGGAAACCCTAGCTGGCCCTAATTGATTCGAATCATCATTTGCTCTACGGTAACAGGAGACTTGATCCTCGCACCATCATTGTAGTTAATCAATGGAAACATGGTGACTTATGGTTATGAGATAAGATGAGTTGAGATGAGATGCTTAATGAAGTGATTGATTTAGATCAGGTGCAAACTGGATACTATTAGTGACTTAATACCTAGCTAAATCATTGAAAGTAAGGATCCACTTATAGTAAGCTTTTCTACAAAAGTAATTCTTGCTCCAGACTTTCCTTTAAGACTACATACCCTTGGAGTTGTTTCTTTTAGTCGAGTAGACTTGTTGAGTACCCTCAAGTACTCAGGGTTTGTTAACCCCTGTTGTAGGTTCTAACTTATGCTGCTAATAGAGGTCATGTCGGTGGGCTCGACATGATCTGGCTGTCTCTTCTACCATAGGTTGTTTACCTAAGTTGCTTCTGTAGTTCTACTCACCTTTTGAAACTTAAGATAAGTTTTGACTTGAACATGTTTTGTAAACTAATGTTATAAATCTTCTGCACTCCGGTGTAAGTTATTTTTGTATCAAATATTGTAATGTTGTGGTAACTCTATGTTGATCCTGCATGAGTTGGAAAATGTGGATGATTCGAGGTTCCTTGAGGACACTCGATAGACTACTGAAGTTATCTGGCTCTGATGTGCAGCAGTCAGAGGTCTTTAGGACAATGACATGTGCATGTGGGCCATATAATTTGGGTGGTTCTACCACAATTGAGGTCATAAGGACTTCCGATCAAGTTGAGATGGTGAACCATCTTGAAATGATGTGGTCTCCACTAACGTCGACACTGTAGCCAGAGAGCTGATGGGCATCCGCAACAGTGCTGCAAAGCACAAAGATTTCTCCAGAATCATGGTCTTCAACAACTCTGGTTATGCGTTGTTGCCCAACAACCGCATGAATAGCAGCTTCAATTATTAGGCATCACGTAGCTCGGTCATGTACAGAACACACCCAAGTCACAAGCAACCTATTCTGTTCTCTTGGCTGCACACCAAGCTGCCAAAACACATCGTTTGTTGTAGAGTACACATCCGTGGTATGGTAAGTAGTAGTCATCTATAAACATGATTTCGGTTAGAACAAATGACAATCAAGGAAAGGGGGGAAGCAATGAGGTTAGCAGACACAATAATAAGTTCATACAAATAGCACGGTTTAATATGAAGCACATCACCCTTATCTAGATCCTAAAACCACCAGGGAACGCGATTGGGAGAATGCAAACGGGTGAGGGAATGGGGAGCAAGCAGATTGATGCAATGCTATAGGATGAGGGAAGGGGGGGATGCTCCTTTCATATAGACCTTGCACGGTTGATGAGAGTGAAGTGAATGCGGTAGAAAAGCTGAAAACAAGAAGGAATTGAGAAAAGGAGCTTTTGACCACAATGACATGCTTGAGACTTGAATGCCAGGTGCGGTTGTGATGGGTCTTTTCTGTACTTTTTTTACTCCAATCCAAGCAGTCATAATAGTCAAGGGGCAGACTGGTTGTTATGACATTCAAACTGACAACCCTTTATACTATGTCCTACGAGATCAAATATACAGCGGTCAGACTTTCTTGCGTTCGCAGTAAAATTCAACAGCTATGTCCCATCCGTTATGCATTAGATCTAGGCGATACTTGTTGAGATGAACTCCTCACTGTTTGGTTCTTGCAAGTTCAACAAATTTTATTGAAGACTACTAATACATGTTTGGTTCTTGCAAGATCAAAGCCACTCATGACTACTAGTACTACTGATACATGTTTGGTTCAACAAACCGAGGCACAAAGTAACCCTTGCGCGGTTGCGATGAGTGAATTGAATGCATGAGGAAAGCCTCTACAGTTATTTCACTCCATGCATTCACAATAGTCAAGGGGCAGACTGAAGAGTGAAGACGAGCTGCTCTTTCTTTCGTAAGCAATTTCTCTTTCTTGGTTTTGCAGAGCAGCAGCTAGCTAGGGATGGCTACATGGTTTCATAGGTCCTGATCGTCTGCACTTGCTCGGCTGTGGCTAACGATATCGCTTCAAATCCAACTACCTTACTAGTACTTCATGCATGCAGCCATAGCCAGTGCAGCTATTCTTTGTAGCACAGCCGATCTGACAAAAGTTATAGTCATAGCTAAGTAGTAGAGTAAAATGTCTGGGCTAGTCAAATTTACATGATTCAGACTATGAGGCGTGCATACGACTTACAAGAAATAGGTAAACATCATTTCATCAATATTGTACATGTCTATATATATTTGGTCAACAGAGTTTAACCCACCTAATACAAAGTTCAACAAAAGTCCATTTACATGGATATTATTACAACAAGATAAACTAAAGAACATCACAATTGTCTCCAGTGAACATTAAAAACACAAATCTGAACATCAGTGTTATGAGATACTTGAACATCACACCTATTTCAGAAATAGAGAACAAGGGCATATCTCTAATGCCATAGATACTAAATGTTAACATCATCTAACCATGTTGCTACTGCTAAGTTGAAAGGAACTGCACAAACTCCACCAATCTCTGGATCATTTGGACAGATTGTAAGATAACGGATACGATGAAAAAATACTTCTGCACCATGAAACTCATAGCGGTATGAAAGCAAAGTCTGGAGATCTGCATTTGAAGGAACTGCAACAAACACATAGGGTCCTAGATGATCTTCAGCAAGACAATAGCTTCGATGGCCAAGAAGTTGATGAACAACTATAGAAGCAATGTACCACCTACTGTAAAAGTTAGAATGCACTACAAGAACTACAACCCTTGTTTATAGGCCATGGCGAACATGAAGGTCATGGAAGACATAGCGACACATAGACATGTCCTAAGAATGATCATAGTTATCCATGATCTATGTAACAAAGAAAACAATATGTAGAAAAAAAACTTAGAACAAAGATGCCTAGTAGTAGGGTGGAGGGCAAAAGCTTTGGGATGGAACTGAAACAGGAGCTCTAGAGAGCCTTCCTCTCGTCCCTTGTCTCTGTTGTTATATAGTTCATGGGTCGTGGACCACCCCATGACCTACACATGTGCGCCTGTGTGCCCATGACCCACATATACGGCGCAAGAGTTGACACGATCTGTATTTTGTTGTTTCATCAAAACTATGATCTAGCCTGTCAAGATTTCTCTAGTATTGGACTGTCTTAGGCCCTATTTGGATGGACTGCGACAAGTTAGCCATGGCTAAAAAATTAGCAAGTTTGTTGTGTTATTAGTCCATACATGTTTGTATCCTAAACTAATTGTTGGGTTTTATAGACTAGAACTAGTTGTAATCCCCTGGTAGTCGGGTTCTATGGACTAGTTGGATGGCCCCTATATTTTGTAGTGATCCAGATCGTCTATATTTTGTAGGGTTAGACAGTCTTAGGGTCCAGAAAATTTCAACATCTACACACCCACGTCCTTTGATCAGAAAGAGCGAACACCGTTAGTATAACCAGTTACCAAATGACCAAAGGACCTGAGCTACACCACACTCAACAGTTTAACCGACCTAATACAAAGTTCAACAAAAGTTAACATAGACATGCATGCAAATAAGACTTCACATACGGTCGTCTCACAGACCAAACCTAGTCATGACTTGTACTAATGATACGTCTCACAGATTAAGGGTCAAGGCGGGGGTGCAAGATGTTGTCGTCCACGTTCACCTTCGCTAAGATGGTGTTGGCGACCGGCTCGAGGCACACAAACAATCAGAACGTACTCGAGCGATGGAAAGTACAGCATCGATTGCGACTCACCGAGGAGGAGGATGATCCGGACTACTGGTGAGTTGGCGAATCACAAGAGCGCTAGGCAGGAGGAGGATGCTTTAATTTTTTTCTATTCTCTGGAAACTCAAAGCACCTTAGAATCCATGACTACTTTTTCTAGGTTGGGAAATCCATGGGGATATCATTTGAATAACCCTTTTAGATTTTTTGAAGGATTTTCTATCCATGGGTGTGCCTTCCCCTTGCTTCCTAATTCTAGGCCTTAGTTCAAACAGCCGCAGATGCAGTCACAGACACAAAAAAAATCACCAGTTGCAACACAATAAGCTGCATCGAGCAGGTTTATTTTTTCTTTTTTTTTGGTAATTCTTGGTGTCAAATTCATGGATCTTTTAACTATTTGTTATCATCCTCTTTTAGTTTTATGTTTATTTAAATTATGAAAAAACCAAAAAGGCAAGAACTAACTGATCGGATATATGAACATGTGCACAAGAGAAAAAATAAAAAGACGGATATTAGGTAAGTACAACATTTTGTCGTAATCATTTTCAATTAAAACACGGAATAAATTCCGATCTCTGCTGAGCACCGTGCCAAGCAGTCCCGCCAACACACCCTGAAAATTTGATTTTGCACCGCGCTGAGCAATCCCGTCAACATGCACCGAAAATTAGATGTCTCTCTTTTGCCCTCCACGCGGAAAATAGGTTTACCACACCATCAATTTCAGACAAGGGCATTTGTGGTAATATGATGGCCACACAAAAGCACAAAGAGTCGCCATCTCCGCCTCCATCTCCATTCTCTAGCCACACCATCTCTCCTCTAGCTCCAAATCCAAGTCCCATGGCCTCCATCTCCACTATCCAGCCGTCCCCTCTACCACCCTGCTCCGAACCCTAGGCTCCATCGGAACAGTAGCTTGACTCCCTCTCCACTCTCTAGCCACACCCTCTCTCATTCATTTCCGAACCCTAGCCAGAGCCAGTTCCCCTTCGATTCATTGACAGCAGGTCGATCATGTGACGGTGAAAGGACTCCCTCGACAATGGTACAAGCTAGATCTGGATCCCCTACCAAGCTTGGCACCAATCACGACCGAGTGGATCTGATCCCTAGCCAAAGCTAGATCTGGTACCCCTTCATCAATGCTGGCCGCACCAGCTCCAAGGCCGCGATGACAGGACGTTGGTGCCAACGACAAAGCAAAGCCAGGGAACATGGAGGAAGAGGTGCCCAAATTCCATTTATGATGTGTGCTCTACTATAGTGGCTGAACCAAGGATATGTCGATAGCGATGGGGTTACATATTTCCTATAGTTGAGTGTAGCTGACATGTGCTTTATTGGATTAATGACTTCCATATAAGCTATAGTTACTAGTTATGCGCTTGTTTGCATACTCTTGCTTGACATTCCATAGAAGCTTGAGTTAATAAATGCCTTTGTAATCTAGATGAACAACCACTAACTGCTTATGAACGAGCACGGGATGCAAAAATTGCAAGGAATCGTAGAAAGATGGAAGAACTTGGAATACATGTGGGCCCAAAACTTGTGTCTCCAAATGCAAAAAAAAGTCAAGCACAATGGGTAGACACGTTGAAGATTTGGAATATATCCCTAAACCAGGCAAGGTAGGTAAGGGATTTGATGATATAGATGAAAACAAATTTAGATTTAGAAGATGAACCAGTGCCCTATCAATTGAGGTGCTTGTTCTATCTTGTATTTAGTTCGAAGGGGGAGGGGGGTAGGTAGCCATGCAATGCTTTTCTGTTTGGATAGCAATGGAATTTTACATGCATGCTGCTTAAGTTTGTATCTCCAATTTTAGTGTCCGGGTCGAAGAAGCCATAGAGGAGGCTCTGCCAGCAGGACAAAATGCAGCACTGCCATGAGTCCTGCGTGAAGGCCCTCCAAGCGAGTGAGGTCAACACCACCAGAATAGGCTGCTCATGGAGTTTGTACTCGGAGGTCTATCGCTTGCAAAAGAGTGGAGGTAGCAGCAGTAGGTGAATATAATTCTCCATCACGACCGACACCCGGACCTAGGGATCAATTCCAAGTTCATGAATTGACTAGAGACATTGGTCGGGATGGTAGCATACCTAGCCCTAAGAGAGACTCCTCATAGCCAGATGATTATAGCCTTACCAAAGAGGAGCCCTCTCAGCAAACTCCCATCTCCCCCCACCTGCAGAACGATAAAATTTGCCAAGGTTGGTATTACCTTATAGATGTCTATCAATCAATTTGCACTGGGTATTTGATATCCATGTAACTTTTCTAACAATCTGAATGTATGAAAATTGTGTAGTACCATTGCTAGGAAGAGCGAGGAAGTCGAGGCCTCAAACTCATGGAATTATGCTTGACAAAATGAGCAAATCACTAGGAGGATTGAGGATGCGCATCTCTGTTGCCAAGGGGAATAGAAGGCCACATGATCCAGTACAAGCTACCAACTTTGCCTCAGAGGCAGGTGTAGTAGTTAAGCATGAAGTACCAATTTTGACACATTAGAAATAATACAAAGGGTAGAGGCCTGGCATCGTCTATTACACAAGATTTGTGGATAGGATAAATGTATGTATGGGTATCCCCTCTTGACATTCAACTTTGCTTTGAGCAACTTTACTTTTCATTCACACTACTATGTGTAGTGAAGGCTATGCATTAACGGTGCTCACTCACCAACCAAAGAAGCTTGCTAGAATGTAATGCAGTCTACGGTATGGTAGGCACGCTACAGGTTGAAGAAAACCTACTTCATTGGTGTCCCTGCTAATCAGATCCATATGACCTCTCCTGTCTCATCCATGAACGATGCACAGTGGTGTGAACTTGTCAAGATTTGGTCTAGTGCTAAGAACAAGGTGTGTGAACCCATCGATTTCCTGTCTAGTCTTGCTATGGTCTAATTGTGCTACTATCCAACACAAATGAAGCTATAGGAAACATCTGAGAAGAACAAGCAAAACCGTGCAAAAGTAAAGTACCACCAGGCTTTTAGATCTCGCTCCTATGTTGTCTAGATGTAAAAATTTGTAAGTAATGGTTGTGTTTTATTGTTACTCTTGCCTTTTTATAGATATAAACTGAAACTCATGTGGAATGTGAATAGAAGGAGAACAAGAGGAAGGCAGCAGAACACAATCAAGGACTTGAAGAAGAAAATGGTCCACCTGATGCACATATTAATGTTGTGGAAGTCTTCAGGGACTTCCATACCAGTAGCAAAAAGGGCCTGAGCGATGCTATAAGAGGAGCACTTGTAAGTACATTCTTTCGATTCCCTTGAAATCTATTGAAGCCATTGCCATAAAAGGAGGAAACATAGCAGGAGCCTAGTGTTATGCAAATCTACTAAAATCTACTGAAACTTAAGTAATCTCAATCAGCAGTAGGCTGAGGAAGACCTATGCATTACTTGTTATGAATCAATCTCTTGGGTTTTCAATTGAAGTCCTCTTACACTATCTGTAACCTAATGTTTTATAGATTGAATTTCATAGGAAGCTATGGAAACTATGTAAGCAGAACCTGTTGCTGATGGGCAGCAACCAATGACTAGTGCTGATGTTGTTTGCAAGGTGCTCTGCGTCTACCAAGGCGAGGCCCCCTCCCAAGGAAGCGGCAACAACCTTTTTTGAAGAATGCTGGTATCCAAACAAGCTCCACCAGAACAGAGACATCGGCGAAGAGAATGCTTTAGGAACAGCTTGCTACTGAACAGGAAAGTTCCACTGCCCTCATCGATCAAGTGGATGAATTGAAGAGGGAGGTAGAAAAGACTGAAAGGGAGCTTGAGGAATACAAGAAACGGCAACAGGAGGAGTACAACAATCTCCATGAGCTATGCACGTGCTTCAGCTCTTCTGGTAACTCTCAGTCTTCAACTCCTGCGGCTTGGTGCAATGAACATTTGTGGTTTGATGTGTGGACTCGTATGCTAGTTTGATGTGGTGATACTCTATCACTGGTTCGCTGCTGACATGTGAAATGTTAATTGTTGTTATTTGATTGCCAGGCTAAATAGCTATGTAGTCAATCTGTGTAGTAGTGATGATCTCGAATTACTTCTATGATGAATTGATTATACTTTATGTTGTAGAACCAGGACAGGCCACATGATCAAATATAAATGCGACACGTGGATGAACCAGTGCATGATACATATAATAGCTAGGACTCGACATGTGAGCTATTAAAATCTGACACGTGGAAGGAAGTCATGAAGCCATGTGGCAGAATAAAAATATGAAACGTGGACGGATAGCGCCATGACACATGGTTGAATAAGAAACGACCATGTGGACCAATAAAAATATGACACATGGTCTAATGAAGAAGTGATAGTGATCCAACCGCAACATGAAACATGTGCCAATAGAAAATGGACATGTGGAACAAGAAGGATCCGACACGTGGTCCAGTAAGAACCTGATACGTGCAAGAACCAGAGATGGCCACGTTGTGCAATAAGAAGGTGACACATGCCCAAACGATCTCCAATGCAACTGGCTATAGCATGTACACGTGGGCTATAGCATGTACACATGGAAAGCATCTCTAATGGAAGCGCCCACCAGCATGGCAGCCCCTAGCCACATATGTCAAAATAGTTCTATGATGGTCTATTTTTTGTCACAGATGAAGACACTTCTATGACGATTTTGTCAGATTCATCATAGACGTGCAAGTGTGACGTGACTTCTATGATGAACCATTTTTCGTCATAAATTCATCACAAAACTAAAATTATGATGAATTTGGCTCCTTCAATGATGAAATCTATTCGTCATAGAAGTGGATATTTCTAGTAGTGTCATTAGTAGTTAGGCTAGTAGTTTGAGTGAAGAGCTTGGAACTCGAAGAAATCTTCGGAAGTCTCTGGTATAAGCTCTTGTATTTCTTCTTGTAAGCTACTTTGCTTTCAATATATTTCCTTTTAGTACTTATCTTATTTCAAGCATTTACTTAGCTTGTATTAAGTTTAGTTGTGCTTTTGTCATTTCAGTCATATCTTGTTTAGTTAGTAAGTTTCCGATAGTATGGGATCCTCACCACTAGCTGTTGCCCTAATCTTTGCATGAGGTTAGAGTAGTAGCACTTAGTGTAAGCATGGTGCTTAGACTATAGGGTACCTTGAGTTGTGGCTAGTTCTCCAGATAGATTGTGGTAGGTGGTAGGTGGTGACAGCCTTGTCCATCCTCTATATCCCACCATGATAGAACTAGTTGTTAAATCATAGGGCTTGTGGTCCTTTATTCCTAATCAACCTTAGGGTGAGTTTAGGGCATGTACACCCCGAAGTATTATTTGTTGCTTGTTCGGCTAGACAACCGATAGCTTGAATTCCTGTTATATAGTACTCAATTCATCTTCACTCACTCTTTGATCTCACTCTAGCTAAGCCATTGTGTCTTTTCTTTCCTTATTTTATTCTATCATTGTTCATATTGTTTTACCCCGTTATAAGAAAGTGATTGTTCATAGTCAATTCAATCAAACCTATATTATCAACTATCTTTGCCATACTATGCTTTCCCTGTGGAAATAAATACGATACTTGGAATACTCCTAAGTCAAGTGTTGCATCGATATATTTTGTGCGCTTGCGGAATTTATCCAATAGTCATAAGAAATATCAACACACCCACCCAACAAGATTCACCCAACCAAACCACCGATAGGGAGGTTTGTGAGGTAGACATAGTCAAACATCGATCCTAACATTTTATTAGTGACCTGGTTACAGATTACTTGGATCTTAGTCTCTTGCAAACATATTAGATAGCCACGTTCTTGCACAAGGAAATCACAAATGAAGCAATGACGCGCCATTCCATTTAGGTGCACATTCCATATTAAGATGTTTTTCGATGTCACTAGCAAACAACTATGAGACTAAATGTTCATTGACTTTGTCATTCTAGATTAAGATGTTTTCCAACATCATTAACAAAGAGTTTTTGTGGGGAAAGGTTGATCTTTATATTAGAGATGTCTTACAAAGTTAGGGGCTCGCTTGAGCCACACTGTTGATGAAAGATGCTTACAAGCATGTTAGCCTAGTTCATAAGCAACCATATTACACACTCTATTAGACTTTGTTCATTTCATCCCAAAACCAAGGGAATCAATCCCCTCAATCCCCTCCAACCCTCTCCAAATCCATTGATTTGGGAAAGAAATGAACAAGGCCTTACAGTGGACAAACTCAACCCCTCTAAAGCTCATTACCAAGCAGTCTGGTCTCTATTAGTTAAAAAGCAAGGTTCAGTCAATCTCCATTACAGCCAATAAATCAAGCCATTGAATCAACAATCTCAATCTTGAGCCATAAGTTTAGCTACCTCAGGTTCAGAGTAGTTGTTGGGGCCCCTAATCTAGGGTCCTCTGTGCATCATGTATCAGTCCTTGGATCAGTAGCTGATATGCACAATTTGAACAAGATTCATATCAAAAACCATACTTTTATTGCTAATGGGGAAAACATATCGCACGGTTCAGGTTACATAGCTTGAGCCACTGGCCTTATAGCGTATATCAGAGTTCTAAGACAGTGGTCCTATGTCAATGTGGCTCCATTCCTATAGGCCGCTTGGAGTGCGGATGTAACCCTAGCCTTATTCCTTAAATGTACTCCTATTTCCTAATCATCATAATCCTAGCGTAGCTCTCTCGTATGGCTCCGTCTTCGAGTATACTCCAGGTATCCTATCCTTGCGTAGCTCTAGAAGTTCCATCCTGGTATGTCCTCTTGTAGCTTAACTCCTAAAAACATAGAATGAAGGGGATTGAGTACATAAAGTACTCATCAAGCCCTAAACTTTGGGTGGAGGGAAGGTGGAAAGGGAAGGCTATATGTGGAGCTAGGTTATGGTGATGGAAGTGGTTGAGGTAAAAGTGGTAGCGTGAAGTAATCATAATTATAAGTTGGACCCTGGCAGAGTATTACCATTCTCAACAATTTCCAAAGTTAATTATAGTTATCAAATTAGTAAAATATGTCTTACCAGATTATCACAGTTGTGGAAGTCTAACCATAGTATCCCATCCTAGCAACTGCCCATTCCAAGGACGTGGCTATTTGAATAGATTCAATAAACTCTATAGAGGTGTACAAATTTCTCCACATGATAGACACAGCTCTAGACCATGCGCGGTGGCAGGAACATGCCTAACAAGACCTCATACCCAAAGGGACGCATCCTCATATTTCCATATAACTATACCACGGCTTCTCCGGGGTTGGAAAACACACTAATCTCGGGGGGATACCAAATCGTCCCATCTCATACTCCTGGATGACACCATGCCATCCCATCATATAATCTCGAACGATACAGAATCAACCCAACACAATAGTGTTGATAATACCAAATCATCAAAATAAACAATAATAATAATAATATGGGCTCAAACGTGGCCAAGTCAAAAGGCTTAACGTGGAAGATCATATAGCAACCACACCAACTGGATCATGGAAGATCACATAGCATCCATGTCTGCTCCTGATATTCTGCTGCCAATACCGGTCGCCTAGTAGAAATTATACTTCTATCTAACGGGGTGTGAGATCAAGTCTACCCATATAGACATGTGGTTGTACGTAATATCGCACTAGGCATGAGGGACAACGAACTGGTTCTTATTTGACCGAGGCGAGTATCTGCCAACAGGAACCCTCACTTGGCGAACCTGCCAAGGTAACTTGTACCACACAAATTACCCTTCACTCACCCCATGTCAGGGTTTAGTCAAGTTTTACCAGTTTAGGTTCTAGGGGTGCATGCGCACAGCCCCTACCACCTCTCGGGCCCATCTTCGTCAGGCGGTGCATTGATGATGCCTAGGGTCAGTTTTGAGTAGTTTCCTATTTTACCTTGGCCAAACCGATCACAAACTAGTATAAAAGGAGGGGTAGTGCTCACCTTCAAAAGACACACCACACAAGAGCCTCTCTCCCACACTTGTATGTTTTTACTATTCTTAGTAGTTTTATTTGGAACAAGGCAAGAAGCTCCATTGAAGAGCTTGTACTTTGGAGAATTCTTGGTAAGAATAATATTAAGGATTCTTCTATGTGTTTGCACTCATATTATCATTGTAGCTATGCTTATGAAATACAGCTAAGTTCTTATGTTATTAGATTAGCATATAGAACTTTATGCTTAATCCTTCATACAACATACATGTTTGGACCAAGAGCTAAGTTGAGGTGATAAGTTCTACTTTAAGTTAGTTTTGGTCATTATATTCCTGTGGGTTCGTCGTCCGTCCCCATGGCAGATGCTCTAGTAGAGGACTCCTGATAAAGACGGATGGTCCTGGCCGATGCTAGAGTAGTAGTCGATAGCATAGCCTTGGTGTCTAGGCCAGAGGCTACCTTCGTTTGCCTTGTATCCTCTAGTTGAGGGGTAGGCGATAGGTGGTGACAGCCCTGTCCATCCTTCGTTGTCCCCCATGTTTGGATACGGTGTAGAGCTGTAGGGCGGCATCACTTGACAGACCAGGTGCGATCCAGTGCCCGAAGTAAGTTTATAGTGACCAAAGCTACCTTAGCTTAGAATCTCTAACCACTAGAAATTCATGTATTTGTATGACTATCTGCTTAGCATAGCTATACAAGATAAGCCTGCTCTTGTTAGGTATATTCTTTTATTCTTTATTCTTTCTTTTATCTTTATCCTTGAGATTGGCTTAAGTGTGTGTGTCACACTATCCAATATCTATCTGGGATTACCCCTATTATGGACTTTGGTCTACTATGCAGTCATGTTATCTTGTCCATATCCTTAATAGAGACTTTTACGACATGCCTTCCTTTGAGAAAATATAAATGAACGATACCCGAATACTTCCAGGTGAAATCCTACAACGATATATTCGTGCGCTTGCGGAATATTTCTGCATGTGTTCAGAAATATCATCATAGCATTTCTAGTGCCATTGCTAGGAAACACAAATCCTAGTGATAATGTTAAGAAATGCCAACATGGTGGTGGTAGAAGGGAGGTGGTCAAGGGATGGCATGTATGGCGGAGGGATAGGGGTTGGTGGGTGTTAGGACTTGCCTCCATTTACTGACGAATATATCCTCGTCCGATTCCTATGCCTTTTACTCATGTCTTCGGGACTCCATCGAGTTCTCCTCATGTCTTCTATCCTACATGGTCTAACATCGACAAACAAGGGAACACAAACAAGGAAAATAATAAGCAAGGCTTATAAAACAAGCATAAACAATCAACGATCCCGGATGGGTTGGTCCTATTGGGTGATGGGTTGTTAGCCAGGTTACCATTATCATGTCAACCTGAAGTAAGGTTTGGATAGAGGTATTCTATCCACAGGGTAGGATTTCTACGAGTTAGGTTAGGAGGATGGTTGGTCTGATGGAAAACCATACCACATTATTAGGGGTTCACTATTGTGTGTACCTGAAAGAGAAAACCTGACCAAGTCATCATAGATGACCTAGCTAGTCTCTATAGGTCCACGGGGTTTGTGGCACACATGCACATGCATATGTATGTGCCCAAGATTAATTAGGATGGAGATAGGTGGAAAGTAAAGTTAGCCACATATAGTTGTATACCCAGGTATTGAGCATATCCATATATGCGTATATATAGGTGGTCACTATTTTAGGTGATTGGGTATGGACATATATATATATATTCGAGTATGTGTCATGGTACATGAGCACACGCGAATATACAGGGTCATCTAGTGCTACAGTGGTGGCTATTAGGACGGTTATTATTAAATATAAAAAGGAAAGTAATCAAACTAGAATTTAAATGGGCACCAAATAATGGGACAAATGGTATGAATAGGTAGGGCTTGATTTTAGAAGATTTTTGGTGGTGGAAGCATGTGATTTGGAGTTGGGATGAGGAGATATGAATTTTCAAAGATAAAATATTATATGTGGGAAATAGGCTTGGGAATTATTTCAGGGAATTGGAGTAATGGAAATAGGGTGGAAATATTTGTGTAGGATCTAGGGTGTACCTAGTTTATTTATGAATTTTCTAGGAATTTTTCTATAAACAGAAACGGGCTTTGTAATTTCCTGTGTACACTTCCTGGGTGTACCCAACGTTTTCTCCTGCTGGTCGCTGTGCGCAGGGGACGTGGGTATGACAGGTGGGGTCACGGCGTTAGCGTCACACATTGCTGATGTGTGGGCCTTCCCTGCCCTTCCCACTTCAACAGCACGGACACAGTTTGGGCTAGGCTCGCGTGATAGTGGGAGAGGGGGAGACGGAGGGAAAGGAGGGGTGACGGCGATGACATTGCCACGGCGACGAAACAGAACAGGGACGCGAGGCTCATCGGAGATGGTTATGCCGGCACCGTCCTTGCCCAGAGCACCTTTTGGGATGGCGGATGGCCATCCTAAGACTCCAGCGTGATTTGTAGGGTAGGAGAGGGTGGTGGCGGTTGCGCGGAGTGGTGGTGGTGGCAGTGTAGGAATGCGGTGGATGCTCTTATGGGCATTTTAGTGTGTGAGGGGTAGTGGGATGGGCGTGCGGTGAGAGCGCAAGCGTGTGGAGGAGGTTGCCTTGCCATCTACGACAGCGGCAATGGCGGCTCGGCAGAGGGCTATGCATGGGGCTAGGGTAGTGTAGCTGGCTTGGGTAGGATATGGGCAGCAGAGAAATTGGAAGAGGGGGACAGGAAGCTCGCTATCCACCCAATTTGGTCCATGGCACCCTAGAGAAGATAAACATGGAGCATGCTCCAATGGTGGCCGCGGTGGCCCGATTAGGGGAAGTCAAGCTTCTACTCAAGAGGGGAGATGTTGACTAAACGTGCTCGATAGTCCATCAATGGGTATACCCATGATGACATATTTGTCATAGAGGTGAGCGAGATTAGGAGCGATATGGTGACAAGACACAAGATTTATACAGGTTCAGGCTGTCAGCTTGACGTAATACCCTAATCCTATGTCCCATCGGTTTGTATTGACTATAGTATATGATTGCATGTGTTTTGAGGGGGTTCCCTACCCGCCTTATATAGCCTGAGGGGTAGGGTTACATGCCAATCAGGTTAGAGTCCAATTGGGTAAGAGATAATCTATACATGGAATCATACATTTAGCATATCCTAACAGATGCTATGCAATCTTTAGGATGTTGCCGAGGTGCCTTGCGACGTGCACCGAGCTGTGCCGTGCGCCGCAAGCCTCTGTCCTGTGGGCTAGACCACCCTTGCTAGTGCGGCCTATGTAGCCCGCTGTGGGTACCTAGTGTCAGACCCCCCCATAGCTAGTCCCTGAGAGCCTTGTATCCGCTTGGTGGCACCGTCTTGATCAAGTCCGAGCAGTTTGACATGAAAGCCGATCAGGTTAACTGATGATCCAAGCGGTGAAAGTGATGGCCGACCAGTTAATCTGATGGCATGCGTAGTGAAAATGATGGCTAACCAGTTAAACTAGCCTGTCGACCTATGAGGACAGTTGTCGACCAGTCCAACTGGCCAGTAGAGCTCGGACTTAGCCAAGTGAGGCTCACCAATAGGATGTAAGGAGTTCAAGACAAAAATTTGAAAATTCATGGTCGATGCAGTGTACACACTTAAGTGCCAATTGTGATGGTTCTGACAACATGATCATTAGGGCAGAGCAGATGCATTAAATAACGGACTTGATGCAATCAAAACACCTATGAAAAAGAAACTATACGTGCACTGCAAGGTGCATTGTACACAATGTAGTCCCCAAGCCTACTAGAAGATGAAGAATGAATCTTGTAGCAGAGTCAAAGAAGAAGATGCAGTCTTCATCGTAGCTGAGAAAGCAACCAGACCCAAGCGTTGCTGTAGAATCCAGTGATTGAAAAAAAATCAGTACATTCACCGCAAGGTGAAGTGTACACACTTAGTCCCCAAGCCTGCTGGAAGATGAGGAATGAATCTTGTAGCAGGCTCAAAGAAAAGCCTTGAAAATATGCTCTCGATATTTTCTGGCTGTTACTCCATAGAAGATGAGGAATGAATCTTGTAGCAGGCTCAAAGAAAAGCCTTGAAAATCTTCTATGGAGTAACAGCCAGAAAATCACAAAGGCGCAATTAACGCCTCCATTATCGGAGCAACATGTGAAACCGAGCCGCCCATTGCATCTTCCAAATGAAGGAGAAAGTGATGGGCCCATTAAAGGCACCTACGGAGAATTCAGAGTGATGTGCATTAACTGTGCACAGGCACGTGCCGTCTGCGCAACGGTTGTGAGAGCAAGCACGAGTAGTGTGGCACGGTTTCCCAGAAACCCTGGAGATGAAAGGGCGAAGGTGAAACGATAAAGCTCACTCTGCCCGCGACGCATTCCATTTCGCTCGAGCAGTTGCACATTCCTCTCATCTTCTTCCTCGAGCAACCTTGAATCACTCTGCCACTGCCACTACTTCATCCGCTACCACCACCCACACCTGACCTTGAGTGCCCTAGCCCACCGCGTAGGTAGAGCGAGTGCAGCGAGTCCCCTAATCAAGATCCATGCAATGGCGCCTTCCAAGAAGTCACGGAAAATGACCACACGCAACAAGGAATGGGTGGCATCCACCAGCACCCAGGAGGATCTAGAGGAGTTGGGGTTTGATGGAGTCCTGCCTGATCAAGGAACGGCCACAAGGCGGCCTGCCATAGATGAGCGCTATCCATCCCGTAATGACGGCGAGCTTGTAGTCCTTGAAGATTTCTTTCGCCGTGGATTTGGTTTACCGACACATCCCTCCTTCTGCAAACTCCTTACGTACTATGGCATATCTCTCATCCATCTCAACCCAAATAGCATACTCCATCTCTCAATCTTTATCAATCTGTGTGAGGCGTATCTCGGCATTGAGGCCCATTTCAATCTTTTTTGGTACCTCTTCCACCTCAAATCCTTTTCTGGAGCAAAAGTTGTCGGTTTGACATATCTTGTGCTATGAGATGGGAAGGTAGCGGACTATAAACCCGTATTGCTAAGCACAACGAACAAGGGGTGGAAGGCAAAATGGTTCTACATACAAAACATAGAGTTTGGGCTTCTGGGATATATTGACTCTGAACCAAAAACTAATCCAAACTGGTTGGTGAGACCGAGCAGTGATGAAATGGTGCAAGTGGAGGAGCTTCTAGATCTCCTTGCCCATGTCAACATCAATGGGGTAGATTGCACCTAGAACTTCATCGGCCGCCAAATCCAGCCGTGCAAAGAAAGGTCTCATTCGGTGTATGAGTATCGACAGGAAGATTTTGTGTGGAAAGCGCCTGAGACGATAGACAATGATGAAATTGACCGATGAGTGTCGAAGTTCTTCACCATTAAGAAGGCTACAAAGAAAAGGCACCCTCAGAGGGCCTTTGGTTTGATGAATCTACCTCTAGGGGTAAAGAATTTTGAATAGTATTGTCTTGTATTTTCGCTGCCCGCTCTTTGCCTAAGACATGTTCAATGATTTGCCATGTAGGACCAGAGGGCGTACATCTTTGATGTCCCAGACAGGACATGGCCGAGCATGAAGACCGGTACAAAAAGCCTTGGACCGAAGCCGAGATTGCGGCGGTGATGCACAAGAGGACGTAGAGGAGCTTGTCAGATAGGCGAGAGACAACCCTAAGTCCTAGCAGACACGTCCTGCGTAGCGGCAAGGAGCCAGTTCATGATGCACCAGTGGAGAAGAAGAAGAGAAAAGCGGCAACGCCACCCTACCACGAACGCGGGATTAGCATCAAGGACTCACCACCCCACCAATGCTAAAAGTACATGCATGGGTTGGCAAGTGAAGATGATGATCCAGAGGATAGGGAGACATTATCCTCAAGGGCTGCCCGCCAAGGGCTTGCTGCCCCCCCTCCTCCGGCAAACGAGGGTCCTAGCTCGGCGATGGGCGCTGAGCAGACACGAAGCCCTAGTTGGCAGGTAGAAAGTCCTGCTGACCAAGTTGGAGCTAAAGTCCCTGAGCCTAAGCGCGATGCTCAGGTCGAGAGAGCCGAAGACACTGGCACAACGATCCTAGGGACGAGCCCGGTGCCCCCAGGATTCTAGAAGATGGCCACGTCGATGGCCAAAGCGAGTGGCTTCAGCGGGCTGCACAAGGTCAGGCATACCATTCGCCGGTCCAACAAGTAAGTTGTCAGTTGGCAAGATTTGATCACCATTTTAATATATACTCCAAAGTGTTTTAACAACCAGTGGCTATGGAACAGCAAACCATAGACCAACCCCTTGCAGCCAGCTGGGGCTAGAGATAAATCTCACGGCGTGATGTCATTCGCCACCCCCGTGAATGTTGAAAGCACAGGCGGTGGAGAGGCGACCATGGCGTCCGCGATAGATGGAGCTCAGGCAGGTGGCGATGTCGGAAGTCAAAGAGTAGCGGAACCCGTTAGAGATGGTGGTGCAGAAGCAGGGCGGGTGCCAAGTCCCCTAGCATCGCCGATGGCATTAGGACTTGAAGCACACGTGAACCGAGCACCTAGTCCCCGAGCACCTCCATTGGTGAATGCGGGTCCTAGAGCCAAGGAGGAGGTGCATGCTCTGGAGCCCCCTGTGGTGATGGCCTGTGGCCCGACGCGTCGCCGTGAAGGGAGAGCTATGGAACGAGCAACGGGTTGAAGAAATCCCATGAATGGTGCCCCATCCATGGGACGCTCCTACGCGTGTGTCACATACCTTCTTAATGTACCACGTCGATTTGGTGGAGGAGGTTGACCCGCAGATTGAGTCGTTAAAGAAGCATATTACGGTGGTGAACGATGAGTGGCAGGTGAGTTTGGATTAATGTCTTTTGTACCTTTTCCTCTAAACATGTCTGTAATGCTCGTCTGGCAGGAGGTAATAAAGACCACAGAGCACCGGTGTTGATAGCTCAAAGAAGTCGAGCCCACTTTCAAGGAGAATAAGCAACTCCTTGCGAAGGTGAAAGCACACGAGGACGAAATAATCGGCCTCAAAGAAGAGTGGAGCAGGTTGCAGGCGCGAGTGTCATGCGGGAATCATGAATGTGCATGACTTCTTTATTCTCATTAGCTCGGTCTTTGAGCTTCTTCATGAGCAGGTCCATCTTGGCAGACAGCATGTCTACCTCGTTGAGTTGATGCATACCTCGACCTCTCTTCTAGATCTAAACACGTTCTTCATTCCAACCTTGGTTGGAGGCCATCTTCTCTACAAGAGCTGTTGTAGCTAGAAGTGTGAGTGACAGGAAAGCAACTCCAGCCGCAACATCCATAGTCTCACGGGTACTGTTGGTCAACCCTTGGTAGAAGGTCTGCACATGAGTAGCCCATTTTCAATCCCATGATGAGGACATTCTGATATGTAATCTTGAAAGCGTTCCCATGCCTTAGGGATAGATTCACCATGTTGTTGCTGAAAGCTTGAGATTCGCCCACGCAGAGCATTGGTCTTGCCAGTGGGAAAGAACTTGGCTAGGAAGCCAGTGGAGCAGTTATCCCATGTTGTATTTCTATCTTTGTTGGCGTAGAACCACTGCTTCGCCTTCCCTAAAAGTGAGAATGGGAAGAGGCAAAGTAGTATGGCATCCTTGGTTACTCCTTTAATGGTGAAAGTGTTATAGATCTCTAGGAAGTGTTAGAGATGTGCACTTGCATCTTCATGTGCCTTTCCACAAAACTGGCTAGCTTGCACCATGTTGATGAGAGCTGGCTTGAGCTCAAATCCATTGTCTCCAACATTGAAATTAGGTCCAGTATGGATGTTGGCAGTGGTTGGAGCAGAGAATTCATGAAGAGTCTTGTCAGCCATGGCTTCAAATTCTGGTGTTAAACTTCGCCTTATCCGGTTGTCTTCCGATTCTGAAGCTGGGACTTTCTTGAGTTTGGCTCTAGTTCTCCTGATTAGTGCTTCGGGATCTTCAACATAGTTTGTCGGAAGGTTAAAACCGATCATACATTACCCTGTATAAGATACACAAGTAGACAAAACAAGGGTAAGCCTGTTTGAGTAGAGGTCAGTGGTTTATCTCGATCACATCAATAAGCATAAGTTTATCAAGACTTCCTTTGTCTAGTTACCTTCCCCGGCAACGGCGCTAGAAATGCTTCTTGGTATTTATTAACTTGTCACTTGTTTTAGTAGCCACCTATTAATTACCTACATCTCCTAACATTGCTACTAGAATGATACTTAGTTCTTTATCATTTTATGTGACTAGAAAGAATATAAAGATATATGAATGAAAAGGAATCTGCAAGCGCACAGATAATTATACCATTGTAGTACTTCACCCGAGAGTATTCCAGGTATCGTTATTTATATTTTACCATAGGGAAGGTCTAGCATGGAGATGTATTGATAACTTATACTATTGATGGAGAAGTAAACCATAACCAATATTCTACTCATAACATGGGTAAGTCATAGGATAAGAGATATGAAAAGTATTGATCAATGATAATGATAAATCACTCAGAGTACTCCTTTCTATGGCATTAGCAAGGTCAGGTAGAATATTAGAGGAATAATTCCTAAGTCATTCTTAATTACAAGTCAAAGCATACATTGATTAGTGCAATTACACCTAGTAATCATGGCTAAGATCATCTTTATATCTACACATAAGGGATATTACTAAGGAAGATTAAGAACAGAGCTTGCCCTTCCTTCATAACCACATCCTACGTGCTACATATATCGGGGAATGGACTACAAAGGACTCAACGGGAGTGTCACATCCGTGATCTACCACATGTCCCGGGATATAAGGTGTATCCACAGGTAAATAACGTATAAGAACCACACTTACACAATGTCGACCACTCACCCCGTGTACTTTGGAGCGAATGCTTTGTGAACTTATGCATAAACATAATGATAAACTAGCTATACTAAGTATATAATCAAAGTAGACAATGAACATTATAACAAAGAACATGAATAAGATGAATACTAATATTGTCATAACAATTGTAGTAAGCATATAAAAATAATGGAGATACAAATGAGAGGGGGTACAAGGATTACACCAAACCACGCTCTTGACATGATCGAGA
Organism: Miscanthus lutarioriparius; assembly: GCA_904845875.1. Taxonomy (NCBI): domain Eukaryota; kingdom Viridiplantae; phylum Streptophyta; class Magnoliopsida; order Poales; family Poaceae; genus Miscanthus; species Miscanthus lutarioriparius. The sequence goes on from CAJGYO010000010.1 coordinate 70,200,883, forward strand.
ATCCAAGCGAAGCCTGCTTGCCTCTCTCTAGACATAACCTAACTAGCTATGCCCAAGAATTGATGGAGCTCTGAGGATGATTAGGGTTTGTGTTCACAAATGAATTGATGCATTAGGGGGTGGTAGTGGCTCATATATATAGCCTAGAGCATCAAATGTGAGCCCTTGGATCAAACTGACTTAAGGAACAGCATAGATGCAACCTAGAAGGCGATGGAGAACCGACATTGCAATGCGGAGACCAACAGGTGGGCCTAGGGGCTAGGCGGCCTATAGGTGGGGCTGGGTGGCCCCACCTAGCAGCCCCTGCCTCTCTACCTTGGCGTGGTGTCCTCTAGAATCTTCTAGTGTCCGTTTCACGGCGGATAAGCAAAACTAAATCTGACATGTAGGTCCACCTATAGGTTTTCTAGTTAAACCCTACAGAAAATTCAGATTCACCAAAACTTATGGAATTTATTAGTTCAAACCCCTAGACCTTTGTTGGTGATCATATTTATGCCCTTGTCCATGTTTCTTTGATGGTTTATAATGGTGGTTAACTACCGTCAACAGAGCCAAAGCCGACTGCTCTTCATTGTATTTCTCAAATCTTGGTGCCCAAAAGGCAATGTCGGCTGGCAAGACGTCCTTCGAGCCGTATGCCAAGTAATATGGGGATACGCCCATGTTGCAACTAGTCTAGGTCCGAAGTCCCCAGACTACCACTGGCAATTCTTTGAGCCATCTACCCAGGTGCTCCTCATCTTTCTGATACAATCTCTTTTTAAGGGCGTCCAAGATCATGTCGTTTGCCTGTTCGACCTGACCATTGGTTCTGGGATGGGCAACTGAAACATACTTCACGGAGATGCACCGGTCCTCATAGAAATCCCAAAAATCATTGCCAATGAACGTGGAACCCAGGTCGGTGATGATGCTATTCGACAGACCAAAACGGTGGACAATCTCCTCGATTAGATCAGCTGCCTTTTTGCAGTTGCTATGATGAGTGGTTTATACTCAATCCACTTGGAGAATTTGTTGATGGCGACATATACATATCTGAAACCTGCTGGAGCTCATTTGAAGGGGCCAATCATATCCAGTCCCCAACATGCAAAAGGCCAAGATGCAGGGATAGTCTGAAAGGCTTGAGCTGGCACATGTATCTGCTTGGCGAAAAACTGACAACCCTCATAGCAGCAAATGAGTGCCTCAGCATCTACTATAGCAGAAGGCCACATGAACCGCCGTGTATCTCGAGTAGTAACTTTTTTCCCTCCTCTTGGGTAATGCACTTCTGTAATAATTCTTCTCGGACATTCTTTCGCATTAACTTGCCATCAACTATCACATAATGCTTACTACGACGAATGAGTCGTTCCATCTTTGTCTTGTCGCTCGGGACCTCAGCCAAGGTGAGATATTTAATGAAAGGTCTCTCCAATCAGCAGTAGGAGTAGGTATGACCATGACTAACTGATCGGGGGGCGGTGTCTCAATAGCTGATAGCTCTTCTTGGATGGAGGGAGTCATAAGATATTGAACAAAAACTCCACCCAAAACTTTAGCCCTAGATGACCCCAGTTTAGGTAAGCGATCGGCTGCCTGGTTGGTATCACGGGAGACGTGATGGTAATCATTGCCATAGAACTTCCCTTCAAGTTTTCTAATTTGCATATAGTAAGCATCCATCTTCTTGCTGGTACAATGACCAGAGCGGAATCATCGTATACCAGGAGGCCCTTGACGCTAAGCTCCATAGTGATGCGGAGGCCGTGGAGACATGCCTCATATTTAGCGACATTGTTGGAGGCCGAAAAGTGAATCCATAGTACATATCGGAGTTCATCCTTGGAGGGGGTGATGAACAGAACGCCCGTCCCAGCGCCTTCAATGTTGAGAGTACCATCAAAGTACATCTTCTAATGCTCGGGACGATCGGCCAGGATAGGCTCTTGGATCTCAGTCCATTCAACGATGAAGTTAGCCAAAACTTGCGACTTGACGGTCGGTCGGCTTCTATACTCAATGGAGTATGTGCCGAGCTCAACCGCCCACTTGATGATGTGTCCATTGTAATTCAGAGACCACGATGATCTTGTTAAACTCAAAGTAGTGGCGGAGCTTCTAGGATGTAATCAGGACATGTACAATAGCTTCTGAACTTAAGGATACCGAGTCTTGGACTTGTTCAGGACCTCGCTGATGAAGTAGACTGGTTGTTGGACCTTGTACACGTGTCTAGCCTCCTCACGCTCAACGACAATAGCCGTACTAACAACCCGGGGAGTCATGGCGATGTAGATCAACAAAGTCTCACCGGGTTGTGGCGCAGTCATAATTAGAGGCGAAGTTAAGAACTATTTGAGCTTGGCGAAAGCTTCATCAGCTTCTTCTGTCCACTCAAAATGTTCGCTAGCCTTGAGCGGCTTGAAGAAGGGGAGACCTTTCTCTCCAAGACGTGATATGAAGCGGCTGAGAGCCGCCATGCATCCCGTAAGCTTCTGGCCATCCTTTACAGAGGTCAGCCGCTTCATACGAGTTATGGCAGAGACTTTTTTGGGGTTTGCCTCAATGCCTCTAGTGCTGACAATGTAGCCTAGGAGGATGCCGGATGGGACACCAAATATACACTTGGTTGGATTCAGCTTCCACCAGAATTCCTTGAGGGCCTCAAATGTTTGCTCGAGGTTAGTGATAAGCTTGTCTGTGGTCTTGGACTTAAGAACTACATCGTCGATGTAGGCCTTGATGTTATGCCATATCTGATCTTTAAGGCAATGCTAAATGGCCTTTTGATATGCTGCACCAGCGTTTTTAAGACCGAAAGACATGGTAGTGTAACAGTAGGCACCGAATGGTGTGATGAAGGATGTTTTGATATAGTCCTCCTCTTTCAAGGAGATCTAGTGATAACTAGAATAACAATCTAGAAAAGAAAGTAATTCACAACTGGCAGTAGAATCAACAACCTCGTCGATGCGAGGGAGACCAAAGGGGTCTTTAGGGCAGTGTTTGTTGAGATCGGTGTAATCAACGCACATTCTCCATTCTTTATTCTTCTTTTGAACGAGCAATAGGTTAGCCAGCCACTCGGGATAATACACTTCTTTAATAAATCTAGCTGCTAAAAGCCGCTTTAATTCTACCCTAATAGTCTCCTTGTCTGGCATGAATCGTCGGAGCTTCTGCTTGATCAACTTGGTGGTCGGCGTGACATGTAAGGAGTGCTCAATCAGCTCCCTTGGTACCCTAAGTATGTCTACAGGTTTCCATGCAAACACATCTGCATTGTCACACAGGAAGCTGACGAGCGTGCCTTCCTATTTGGGGTCTAGGTGGGCCCCGATCTTCATGGTCTTGGACTGGTCGGTGAGGCCAAGGCTCACCTCCTTGGTCTCCTTGGCCTTGGTAGCTTCACAAGGTGCCGCTAATGTTAGGATCTCCTGCTCTTTCGAGGGCAGCTTCTTTGACTTGGCAAGGCAGGCGTCCATGCGAAGGGAGAGGTCGACTACCTTGGCGAGTGCAAGACTCTCCTTCTCGTAGGCGTAGGCAATGGTGAGGTTGGCCTATAGGGTAAGGACTCCTCTAGTGGCTGGCATCTTAAGCAACTTGTAAGGATAGTGCAGTATGGCCATGAACTTGGTCAGTGCTGAGCGATCGAGGATGGCGTGATAGGCGGTGTCAAAATTAGCCACCAAGAAGTTGATATACTCAATGCAAAACATCTCAACGGTGCTGTACCGGACTGGCAGGGTGATCTCGCCCAAGGGTTGGCAAGCTTTTCCCGGGACAATCCCCAAAAAGTGGAGTTAACGGGGGTGAGATCTTTGGAGAGGCCCAGTTCAGACAAGGCGCTGGCGAAGAGGATGTTGAGGGCACTGCCACCATTGATGAGGACCTTTGTGAAGCGCACCTTGCGGATGATAGTGTCTAGTACGAGGAGGAAGCGTCATGTGTAAGGGATCTCCGTCCACTAGTCGGCCCTGCTGAAGGTGATGGGCTGCTCTGACTAGAGGAGGTATTTGGGGTCGGTGATGATGTTGATGCCTTTGACGGATAAGACTCACTAGGAGGTGAGCTTCTTGTCGTGCTTGTTCTCAGAGGTGGCTCAACCTCTGAAGATCGTGTGAATAGTCTTGCTAGGATCTTGAAAAGCACCATGCGTTGGGGGGTTCGCGATTCTTGGCACCGTTGTTGTTGCTGCACGCTTCTTGTCCGCCTGCTCCTAGAAGATATTTGTGAGGCCCATGCACTCCCTCATGGTATGTTTCGCGCCCTTGTGAATCAGGCATGGCCCATCGAGAAGCTTGTCGAAAAGGGCGTTGTAGTTGCGCTTGGCACAAGGCTGCTCGATGGAGGCGATGAAGTTCTCTGGTCCATGGCATCGGAGCTGACCCACCCTAGTGGTCTCCTACCCATCACGATGGTCACGGTTGTCAAGGCGACGCTCACCATCATCGTAGCAATGGCCCCTATCATCGCTGCGCCATTCATCACGGTGTTCATCGTTGCGACGTGGTGGACGATCAGGTTAAGGAACCTGGGTGATATCTTCATGGTGATGCAGGTCAACTTCCTCAGCATCAGCATACTGTTTGGCGGTTGTGAACATCTCGCCGATCGACACTAGCGGGTTCCTATTGAATTTTCTGCGGAGCTCATCATGATGATAAAGTCCTTGGATGAAGGCGCTGATAACCTCGGACTCTAAGATGTTTGGAATATGATTCCTGACCTCGATGAAACGTCTAATGTAGCTCCGAAGGAGCTTACTAGGCTTCTGATAGACTGTGCTCGAGTCATGCTTCATTCCCGACTACTCACATATAGCCTTGTAATTCTCAACGAACAACCTCTTGATGTCATCCCATGAGTCAATGATGTCAGACTGAAGGCTCATGAGCCAATTTATCATAGTGGGTTTAAGCATGACGGGGAAGTAGTTTGCCATGACGTTAGTGTTGTTGCCATCTGCTCCCCATAGCGTTGGCGTCACCATCATACTGCTCGACATCGGAGATCTTGAAGTTAGAGGGCCACTGAATAGCCTGTAGCTTTGCGATGAATGCTCATGGACTGTTGACATCGGCGGCGACGGCAGCGCACCTAGCGGCTGGCGGAGCAGCGACGCCAGCGGCTGTTCGGGCGGCGTTTCCGGTGGGCTGGGTGATGTTGGCAAAGTGAGTGAGCTAGATCGGTTCGAACGCCGCATCGGGATTGCCCCGTGCTTCATCGTACTGCTAGCGGCGAATGATTTCTTCCACATGGCATGAGTTGCGCCGATTATCGATATGGCGACGAGCGTCATGATGATTGTTGAGATGCTGTCGTAGATCACCGGCAGGTTGTTCAACCTCCTGGTTAGCATTGGGATTGGTGTGCTATGGCCGTTCCCCAGTATTGACAATGTAGTTGCCCCTCGACCCCCTTGGAGATAAGGGCCACCTGCCTAGAAACGGCTTCCACCGGGTCGCTAGGATCGGTCCCAGTGTAGCCCAGCGGATTGGTTTGAGGATGTGGAGTGGGATGTTGCCTGATTCTGGCAATTTTTGTTAACCTGAACCGTGGCCGCTTTGAGCATGGTGGTGGATTTGGTGAGTTCTGGCAACGGCGTGAGCCTACCTAGCTCGTTGATGGCGACAGCAAGGTTGGCGCTCGGTGTTGGTAAGACCTCATGCCCGTCAACCTAGAGGAATTCCTCATTGAGGTTGTGGGCGACACAGAGTCCTCCCTGGTGGTGTTGGTAAGACCTCATGCCCATCAACCTAGAGGAATTCCTCATTGAGGTTGTGGGCGACACAGAGTCCTCCCTGGTTATGGGTGGTGTCGCCACCGACATCCATGCCAGGATTGGTGTTTGCTGTGGCTATGGCGGTGTTTGCTTCTACGTGGCACTGACCTTGATCAGCGTTCCTTTCTTCTCGCGCGACGCGTAGAGCGTCAGTCTCCCCATTACGGGCGGCACTGTCGGTGCTGATCATGAAGATTTCCCTAGGAAAGCATCTAGGCAGGGATGGAGAACAAGCGATGAGGTTGGTGATGGTTTTGGTGACAGTTTTGGTGGAGCCTTCCGACTCTGCTCCTGGATCTGCCTCGAGGATCGGGAGCAGGGAGTTGTCATCGAGCTGACGAATCTGCACCATGTTGATGTTGGCACAAACTGGTTGGCGTTTGGTTGGATGAGCTTGGTGAGCGGGTGGATGTTGCCAATCTGGTCAGCGTAAAGATCACACCGAGCCTCTTGATACGAAGCGGACGCATTGGCCAGTCCGTAGCGACCCCGCACTAGAGCTTGTTGATCGGTCCTGGGCCGATCGGTTCTGGAAGGCAGTCGGTGCTATACTATGCGCCCTTATGGAATCACCGTGATGGTCAGATCTGCATCCTGCCATCTTGGATGGCGTGACCGAGCAGAGCGCTTGGGGCAAACCACCTGAAACGAAGGGTACTCGTCATCGTGGAGAGACCAATCTTTGATCGACTCAATGAGCAACAAGCATTTAGCGAGCTTCTCGTCGACCCAATCTATAGATGCGATCACGTCGTCCTGCTAGACGGGTTTCCTTGGCCAGCATGGCACCAGAGGGCAAGCTGGTGGGGAAGAAAATGAACCTAGGAGAGATCTCGAGATCAAATCTGCTAGCGCAGATGACAGAGCTGCTGGCGTAGGGTTGTCATGCACCGATTGGATGATCTCCTCATTGCCATTGGCACCGATGACCCAGGTGATAGAACCGTCCGTGAAGGTTTGGCCGGTCCTAGGAGTGAATGGAGAGCTTGGAAAACGTACCATCTGGCCCGCCATGGGACCAAACGCACACCCCTACCTGGCGCGCCAACTGTCGACTAAACGTGCTCGGTAGTCCACCGAGGGGTATACCCACGATGGTAGATTTGTCGTAGAGGTGAGAGAGATCAGGAGCGAGATGGTGACAAGACACAAGATTTAGACAGGTTCAGGCCGTCAGCTTGACGTAATACCCTAATCCTATGTCCTGTCAGTTTGTATTGGCTATCGTATATGATTGCGTGTGTTTTGAGGTGGTTCCCTACCCGCCTATATAGCCCGGGGGGGTAGGGTTGCATGCCGATCAGGTTATAGTCCGATTAGGTAAGAGATAATCTATACATGGAATCATACATTCAGTATATCCTTACAGATTATATGCAATCTTCAGGATGTCGCCGAGGTGCCTTTCGGCGCGCGCCGAGCTATGCCATGCGCCGTAAGCCTCCGTCTTGTGGGCTGGACCACCCCTGCTGGTGTTGCCCATGTAGTCCGCCATGGGTACCTAGGGTTAGACCCCCCCCACAGGAGAGGAGAAGGGAAACTGAGTTGGAGATGGTGTTTCCTAGACCTAGGCGAAGCTGCTGGAGGTGATGGTTGAAGCCAGAGAGCTCGGTGGCGATATCTTTTCTGTGGTGGAAAATATCTTGCTTGCGTGGGCACATGTCTGGTTTGTTTGGAGGTGAGGTGGCTGCTCACTTTAGCTCATGCTCATCCTCATTTGGACGGAGAGGAGTAGGGGCCAAGGCGGCGTCTTGGTGGCATGCGTGCGTGTGGATGGGTTTTGTGGAGAGGATAAGGATGGCATGGAAGGGGACAAGGGAGAGAGGCGGTTCGTGGGTGGGGCTCGTGCTTATCTGGCGAGACGGTGGTGGGGCTGCTGCCTTGGGCGGCGTAGTGCGAGGCGGGATTTGCGTCGTCGTCGTAGGGAGATAGATGACGATGCTGACGGGTGGGGTCACGGTGTCAGTGGAAGAGGAGAAGGGAGCGGGAGAGGGCGCGGTGGTGGCTGGGCTGGCTTGTGTGGGTGAGGCGTGGCACAGGCTCTGCTGCCTGTTGGGCCGTATGTCCGGGTCGGCCCACGAGGAGGAGAGGCGACGGGAAGGGCGCGTGAGCCTAGGCTGGCCTCGGCCCGTGGCAGGGGAGGGAGCAGGCCATAGTGCGGGCTAGAAGAGAGAGGGAGAGGAGATTGAGCCCGGTTTGATTTCCCATTTTCCATTTCCTTTCTAGTTTCTAGAAAACAAACTAGGGTACATTTTAAATGGAATTTGAATTGGATTTCAAGGAATTTGAAATGTGGTGGACTTGGTAAATCAAGGGGAGGTCAAGGAGATGTTTGAGTGGTGAATGTCAAGGGCAAAATATCAAGGAGGATTATTTAATGCCAAAATAAATTCTAGGGCACACACATGCAATCATACAATCAAACAATTCAAACAATCATTCAAGCAAGCACTTCATCACTCTAGCATTCTATCCTAAATGCATATGGTGAATTTTGATACATGGTTTTGGAAAGTATTTTATTTACAAACGGTTTTGCCTAATTATACTAATCAAGTTTTAATTTGTTGTAAAGTTTTAAAAAGTTCAAATTTTTAGTGGTTTTTTATCATGATGCAAAAACACGGGTGTTACAGTAGTTGAAGCATATTTGGCTCGATGAAAACAACATCGATCCATGTGCATTGTTGCTATAATTACCAAACCGGCAAGCCCGACTCTATAAGGTCAGGGTCAACATTACTATGTTGTTTGATGTGGTTTTATGTGACTATATATGTTCACGTTCCTCTTCGCAGATGTTGGTGCTATATTTTCCCCTTATCCCCTCCGTCTCTTCTAACACACATCTTACCTTGCTCCGTACTCTGTTGCATATATTGGCAATTCAACAGTAGATATATATGATATTCTTTATTTACAAATGCTGTGAGGATACCAGTGTATGAAGACATTAATGCACAGAACTAGCAGTTGTATTGTGTTGAATTCATTGAATATGTGCTAGTACAGTGGTGCACTGAGTATTTAGTAACCATAAATACTCTTTATTACGAACGCCAAGTTTAGTACAAACTACCATCTAGCAAACTGTTTTAAGCATCAAGGAGTTATGTTTGATTAAGACATGCAAAATTAGGAATAGCTGCCTTTTGTCCTATACTATGCATTATTATATGCCGTTGTACAAAATTCAGGGTGCAACAAGTATTACAAAATGCAGGGCGATTACTATGATAAATTCGTTCATCTTTTTTATGTATGATTTTTAGAATAATAGACTATGTGGTGTTACATTTTATCAAAGACATAATATGCAACAGTGCAACGGGAGTGTTTTTTTTTAAATTTAGTTCACGCTTTACATAATTTGTTGTGTCGTCGACACTGACCATGTACTCATGTCCAACTGTCATTGCGCAAAACCAGGCAGTTCTACATGGAAATGACACTTCCACATTGCCCTTCTTTGTTGACTTGGACCATTATGACACTCACAATACAAGAAACCATAAGTAATTTCTATAGCCTAGGATATTGTATTAAGAAACTACTCTCTCCAATGCAATTTTTCTATCTACTAGAGTCCAGTTAAATTTGGCCAATCATTCACCGTCTGCTTTTCGGATCCTCTGTGGCTACAAGCAGTAAGCCTATGATTTGCTCCTTCAGCACCTGCCAAACAAGCACCTCTCCATGAACGTCACACTACGGCTAGCGGTTGAGGTGGGGCAGGCACCGAGGATCACGACAAACTCCTGCATGTCGCTCAACGCAGCTGAGTTTGCAACGGCGGCGCGAGCTCACAAGCTGTGTTGAGCGACGTCGCGAGCTCCCCGGGACCTCTACTGGGCTGGGCGGGCGGATCTCGAGCGATCTCTGCAGGCCGAGCGAGTCCTGCAGGCGGCCACAAGCTCCGATGGGTGGCCACGAGCTCCGTCGAGCGAGCTCCATCAGGCGGCCAGGAGCTCCGCACGAGACCTACGACGGGGTGTCCACATGCGTGCTACGTCAGGCATCCACCACCATAGGCTCTCCGTGCCCGTCGGCGTGAGGCTCTCTATGCCCGCCGCCACGAGGTTCCCTGCGCCCGCCGCCGGCATCCACCACTGTGCGGGAAGAAGATCAAGCCAGGAGCACGAGATCTGGAAGGAGATGATAGAAACGAAGCTGCCATCCCCAACGCGGTTGGTACGGTTTCATCATGCCTAGATGGGCGTGAAGACGCCGAGTCTAAAGTAGAAACGGTTTCTACAATTTTCCCTCTCTCTCTTCCATAATTTCGGTGCCACATCAGCAAATTGCTTACCTGGCAGCCTAATTAATACACATAGAAACTATCCTAGTTTCTGCGTTGGGAGTGCCCCTATATATTGAGCTACAGACAATTAACATGCTATAAAGGTTGTTTACACCAAAATTTGAAAAGAAGAACGCGGGAACTCGAAGCTTCTCAGATTGTATCATCAAGGAATCGATCAGATGTGAATCGAGATCGGCTGGTTGTGATGCAGTGTCGACATCGGTTATTTTATAGATGACGTCAGCAAACGTCAATGGACTACGTATGGATGGCGTCGAGAAAAAATATGTCGGACTCTACAAAAAGGGAAAGAGTAGGGTCTAAGTTATCTTAAGTTAGGAATGTTTTCTTTTATTCCAAGAATTGTAATAAGTCATATTTGGGCAGGATTCTTGTTTTGGTTCTGGGTATAAATATTGGACCCCGGCTATTGTAAACAACCAATCAATCAATACAATCACTTTTTCGGCTTCACGCCAACCCTTAGGAGTAGGAGTACTGTAGATTTCGACGAGTTCTTCAACAAGTAGGGCTGCATCGATCCAGTCGACCTTCGGCTTGTCTATAAGTACCGTCATGACTTGTATCATACTTGTAAAGCTGCATCAGCCGATTGATCTCTTATGAGTATAATATAACTTAGTTATCGATCTGTATCATTATTTGTAAGGCTGCATCAGCTGATTGATCTCTTACGAATCATAATATAGATCACAATTATCGATCTTGTGTTAAATAACTTGTTGTTTAATACAATATCACCAGTTATCGAATCTGCCAAGATCAGTGTTATCCTAAACGCTAAACGGTAAACAGTCGGTCACCTACCGTTTAGCCCATTCTTCGGGCAAAATGGGTGTTTAAACGGGAAAACGACCATTTAAATGGTCAAAACAACTGATTAAACGGAAACAGTGTACCACCATGTAGTGTTTAAACGGTGTGTCAACGGGTTAAACGGCCGTTTAGGCGAACCGTGGCCAAGATTAGTAAGATTTTCCTCGTTGTTTTTTTGTTGATTCGCCAGTTATTGATCTTTTTATAATTAATGTCCTATTAGTTATAACAAATCACCTGATTGAGATAGAGATAGATCGGCATCATATCAGCATAATTGATCGTCTTCTAGCCTGGTCACGCTTTGAATCTTATAATTGATGGCTTACTTTTGCTAGATCGGCTGTTTTATCTCTATTCCAATCAAATATAGTATGCATTCAAAGATATGTTTTAATCTTGAATAAACTCACTAGTTAATGAGATCTAATCTAATGACACTACCATAGTTGCATCGATCCGGTCGAACCTCACTGGTGACACTTTGGATTAGAGATTATCAATTAGTGATTTTGTTCATGGTCGAGACATGTACTCTGTTTGTTTGCTATGCATGCATCGGCTATTTTAGCCGATTCGCCTGTGCTTTCACATATATAGCACGCTTTCATGAGCCTGTCGACGTATAGATGGTTTTATGGATTCTTTGGCTTTAGTTTGTTCTCATTATTATAGCTATATGGATCCGATCGAACCCCACTATTGATGGTAACAGATTAGATTTAGAGCGTTTGTAGATTCATTTGTACTAGATAGTCCATTTGTTCACATGTTATATCTTTTCTCGTTAAACTTATCGCCTTAATGCTTTACACTGGTTATATCCATCTAGCTGATGATGTTTCTTTATATTACATATATCTGGGTGCATTGTACTTGTTATCATAAATCAATCATGACCCACGAGTATCACAGTCCTTAACAGTTGATTTCTTCTCATATCGGCTATTTAGTCGATTCCCCTGTTTGGCTGCTCTCGAATCAGCATATTTGGAACTATCTAGGTAAACACCGGCATGTTCCACCCTAAATTACTGATAAGCTTTCTCTCCTTGTCAATTGTAGGTCAAATTGACTAGCACGCCTTTGGAATTTTCAGGATCGACTGGTCCTCCTTTTGAAGACAAGCAGATCTCTGGGTCATTCTGGCTTGCTGCGTGCCCGGCGCATCGACACACATCATGTTTTTGCACCGACACGTGTTCTGGCATGACCGGTGGGACACCACAATCATCATGGCAGCTCACAACAATAGATACATTCTTATAGTGCCTTATGAAGACTTACCTAATGAGGATAAGGACGTCATTAGTAAAGCTATAGAAGAGTTTAATAAGTGTTTGTTGTCCTACAACAAGACACATGACAATAAAGTTGTTCAGAAATATCTACTACCAAGAGTTTTGATGCATGGGCAGTCAGATACAGATGAAGCTGATGATAGGCGTTTCTTTGTTGATGTTGTCAACAAATCTGTTCATGATGCCATGTTGAATCATAATACAGCTTTCTTGAACACATTCCACAATACCATGAAGGAGGTGTTTCATGGATATCCAATCGATCAGATTGGACCGGCTTACGACAACATTCCACATCCATCGACTTAGGGGACTAATGAAGCCAGTACTAGCCATCAAGAAGTAGCACTAGCTGGCAATGATGATGCCCAGGTAGTTCAGAACTCATCTGAGCAAGTTCAGGGTACTACCACTAATCAAATACAGTATAATCCTAGATCATCAGTGCAGCATGTGCAACAGCTGGTGGGGCAAGTTCAGAATTAGATGGTTAATTTTGGCACATCAGGCCAAATACCACTATCAGCTCAAAAAATAGCGCTATCAGTTCAAAGAATTCGTAGAGATACAGATCCCAACATTTACAACCAGAGACTTCAAGCAGCAAATCAGTAAAGGACCCAACAGATAGAGATTCCACAAGGATATCACTGTGGCATGGATTATAATACCCTTCATATGATTCCAAATCCATGGTATCAAGGTACCCAAAATTTTAATCCGCAGATGGGTCAGCAATTGTAAAGAAATCCAAATTCAAATGATGATTAGTTGTTGCTCAGAGTAACCAAGATGATGAAGAATCAGTTCAGTTTAAAACCAAAAGGGCAGACCTTTTTGTATAAACATCCATATCCAGAGTGGTAACATGTCAGTCGGTATCTTACTCAGTTGGGTGAAGCATCCATTGAAGATGATAATCGAATTCGTTTCTTCTCTTTGTCCCTGTCAAGACCAGCTTTCACCTAGTTTTCATCGTTAGCAGTTAATTCTATTACCAATTGGACTGACCTAGAGAAGAAATTTCATACATATTTCTATACTAGGACAGGAGAAAATAAAATCATAGATTTGATGACCATAAGGCAAAGAACTAATGAATCGGGTGCTGAGTTTCTTCAGAGGTTCCGGGAAATAAGGAATTTGTGCTTTTCATTGAATCTGACTGATGATCAGCTAGCTGCTTTGGCTGTTCAAGGAATATTGCCAACATGGAGAGAAAAATTGCTTGGGCAAAGAGTTTGACAATTTAGGTCAGTTGAGTCAACGGGTGGCAGCACTTAACAGCCAATTCCAAAATATGCACGCGAGATACTCAATTCTAGAAGAATGCCACAGTTGTTGAAGCTTATAATCCATATTTAGTTGATGATGATGGTGAGGATGATGAAGAAGAGGATATTACTGCAGCTGAAGGAATTGGGGTAAGAAGATAGTGATGGTGCCAAATCCTTGGGGAAAAGGAGTTGAAAAAAGCTATGATTTTGATGTCACAAAATCAGACAAGTTCTTTGATTTCTTGCTTAAGAGAGGACAGATCAAATTGCCCGCCAATCATGCTTTGTTACCTCCTGATCAATTAAAGAATAAGAAGTTCTGCAAATTTCATAACACTACTTCTCATTCTACTAATGAGTGCAGAATTTTCTGGTAACATATATAGAGGGCTATTTAGCAAGGGAAGCTTAAATTTGATACACCTCGGAAGATGAAAGTTGATGATAATCCTTTTCCAAGAGATCAGAATATGGTTGATGCTAAGTTGCTCAAAGGGAAGACTAAAGTCCTAACATCAACTAGAGCAAAAGAAACTCAAACAGTTGATCTAGAGATGCAAATATCGGCTGATGAATATAGAGAAATTAAAAGGCGTCGTGACCAACAGAAGAGCCGATATGAGCAGGGAGAAACCTCAAGAAACGGGGCGATGAGGCCGCATGTTACATCTCGAATTTTGTTGAATAAATAGCAACGACAGAAAGAAAAGGATTATCAGCATTGGTTAGATCAGAAAGAATACCAGCATCAACAAGAAGAGGATAGGTATGAAAGAAAATAAGCTGAATCACATTGGAATTGTCCTTTTTTCAGACATTGTTGGAATGAAGGTTTGAAATTACCTACTAGAAATAATTGCCTAGAGTGTAGTGAGCAATATTGGGAGTTTAGGCAATCTCAAGCCAACCGTCGGCCTATCCATGCTCGAAATGAGTATCATCATAATAATATGGATCGGCGCTTAAAAAATAGAAGTGTTCATGATTGGCTTGGGAAGCGAGTTGTTGATCAAAACTAGGCTGATTATGAAGAAAAAGGTGATGAGGAAGAGTATGTTTGGCAGGAAGGGCAATGGTGTCCAGGAGGTTTGACAAGAAGTCAGAAAAGAAGGGTACAACGCCTAAGGAATAGAGAGCTAGAACAGGCTCAGAAATCTGGTAAACCTCAAGTATGGCGTGTTAAACAAATAGTCAATAGGGGTCAACCATCGGCTAATATTCAAATGGCTTTTCTTTTGCCATTAGAATTTAGGGCTCCAACAGATCAAGAAGTCTATTCAGATTTTGATGAATCAGAATATGAGGATATAGTTGCCAAGTTGACAATGATACAACAGGCTATATTTGATAAGCTAGTCAAGCATCGACACTTAAAGGCTTTATATGTAAAAGGTTTTGTTGATGGAAAGCCGATGATCAAAATGTTGGTAGATGGAGGTGCTTCTGTTAATCTTATGCCCTATACCACTTTTCGCAAGCTTGGTAAGAGACTAGGAGATTTGATTGAAACTAACATGATGCTGAAGGATTTTGTAGGTAATACATCCAAGACTAGGGGGGCAATAAACGTTGAATTGACAATTGGAAGTAAGACTTTGCTCACTATATTCTTTGTCATTGATGGAAAGGGTTCATATAGTTTATTCCTTGGTTGTGATTGGATTCACGCAAATTGTTGTGTACCATCGACTATGCATCAATGCTTGATTCAGTGGCATGGAGACGATGTTGAGCTAGTTCATGCTGACGATTCTATGAGTATAGCAACAGCTGATCCAATGTATTGGGAACTAGAAGATTTTGAGTGTTTTTCTAGCAAGCTATGGGAAGGAGGCTTCATTAAGATCAATGATGAAAGCCAACAACCGATCTAAGCAGTTGGCTCTGAGAGTTTGTTTTAATGGATTATCCAATAGATGGTATAGATGGTAAACTAGGACATGGCTTTACGTCGGCCAATGAATTAGAGGAGATAGATATTGGTCCTGGAGATAGGCCTAGGCCGATGTATGTAAGTACTAAGTTGGATCCTGAGTATAAGCGAGAGTTGATAGATTTATTAAAAGAATATTATGTATGTAAGTACTAAGTTGGGTCTAGATCGATCAATTGTTGAACATCGGTTGCTAATCAAACCTGGATATCAGCCATTTAAACAATCTCCAAGGAGAATTAGTCTAGAAAATAAAATTGACGATTGGGTCTAAGGACAGCAAGTTTGGCAAATAGTTACCCAATTGGGAAGGTACTTATCGGATTAAACGTTATGCGCCTAGCAACGCTTATATTTTGGAAATGCTAGAAGGAGAAGAGGAGTTTGATAGAACAATCAATGGAAAGTATCTAAAGAAATATTATCCTAGCATTTGGATTAATACTTGACAGCCGATTTGTTCAGTCATCGGTTCTAATAGCTGGTACCAAAAAGGTATCGCCTTTAGTTCAAAAAACAAACCCGAAGGGGTGAAAGCCGATACGGCATGTATCGCCTATAGAGCAAAAAACCAACACAGAAATGATTATGGTATACACAAGACATTGCAGAAAGTACACTAAGACACGATCGTAGAAAAAATGGAGACTTTATTCATTGATTAGTTTGCCCTAAGTACAAACTAGTCAAAGACATTGTTTATCACATCCTAAGCGGATATAATGTCCATGATGGACTCCGCTGCATCGATGAAGTCCTTGATTAACTCCTCATGCTCCTCGGGGCCGTCACCCATCGGGAAACCGGTCTCCATGGTATGGAGCTCGTATCCGGTCTGGACCTGCGCCGCGGCTAGCGCCACTGATGCGCCATGATGGATGTCGTGGAGGGTGATCTCTTGGACACGGGCTAGGATGTCGTGGAGCTGGGCGTTGATGAAGGGGCCCCGAGCATTGACGGCTGCCATAGCCACGTTCGCCACCAGCTGGAGCTTCTCCAACTACACCATTAGGGCTAGCGATCACATAAACAATGGAGCTATCAAGACAAAGATAGTGGAAATTGAAATAAGGGTTTTCTTGGAGTTCATCTTACCCGCCACCATGGCGTTAGACTTGGCCAGCCTCGCCCGAGCAGCACTGGCCTCTTCCTCTATGGCGAGGAGGGCAGCTTGAGAGGCCCCGAGGTGGATCTCAAACTAACCGTTCTCCCGAGTTGCCTCATAGTATTGGTCCTGGGCCGCCCTCCACTCTAGGAGGAAACGCCGGGCGTCCTCGCCATTGTAGGAGTCAGAGGAGTCTGACGATGAATCCGGCGCGGAGGCAGCATTAGATGCAGCATTGGAGGGTTCGGCGGCCCTAGGAGGAAGTGGACGAAGGCTATCATTCAGGACGAACCTATAAACAAGTTAGAAAAAATTCATTGCCATGAGCAGAAGATGTCGATCTCACCTCATACGGCGGAGGCGCTGGCTCATTGGCAGGTTCTCCTCCGGGACCTCCTCCGCCGCGCGCTTGTCCCAGTTGTCCTCGCCAGCCATAGGGTTTGGTTATATCTAAAAGAGGAGAAAAGGGAACCACTACAGGTTTTGTGAAGATGGAAAGATTGCGAGAGAATAGAAGCAGTTGCAAGTGTAGATGTGTTTGAGGCCAGAGCCTTTGGGTGGTATTTATAGCCATGAAGTGAGGTGGTAGATATCTTGGGACGTGCAAAAGGCAACCGCAGTTAATAGAAGGCGAAGCATCGCCCCACTAATGCTGAAGAGAGTGCGGCATTGATAACTAAGGACGAAAGATTGAGGAAGTTTTCTTAGTGGAGGCCATGTTTTCAGACTTAATTGGATTAAAGTCAGAGGCCTAGAATCAGTTATTTTCAAATTGGCTCTTTAGCGGAGACAAGAGATACAATAGATCAGCAGGAAATATGGTTCTCATTAGTTTCACACAGGATATATGTTACAAATAGTGACATTACAAGTTCAAAACATCTTGGATTGCCTTCAAAGCTTTCAGTCGAATAGCATCAACTTCTGCAATTTGTTGCTTGTCTCCTTCGACTGATCTAGGAATGTTCTCAAGGCTGCTGTGAATCGCCTTGCCTTCTTTGACCTTGGTCAGCATCTCTTGTTTCTTCTATTTGATGGCATTGGGGATCTAAACCAAGTTGGACTCATGGCAATTGATGGTGGCCTTCACACTTTCTAGTTCTTTCTCAAGTTCAGTATGCCTAGCTCTCAGCTGATTCAACTCTGGTTCAATTCTGGAAGAGGAATTCTTCAGATTATCAATTAGTTGTGCTAATTCTCTGGCTTCTTGTTTATTAGAATTCTTCTTGGCCATAAAAGCTTCATGGTCAGATAGATTCCTCTATGCTTTTTTCACCTTTGGGGCTTCATCTTCAATGATGGATAAAGGTGTCAAGGCTTCAATGAGATCTGGGGACAAATTATCCTTGATAGCTAAGAAGATTCTTCGCATTGGATCTGCATCTTGGACCAAATTGGCTATATCCTTCTCAAGTATTGACAATATGTCCCTTAGCTGATTTCTGGTCTCTTCTAATAAAGCATCTTTAGAGGAGATGGCTGATGAGCTGATTTCATCTTCATCTATATACTCTTCAAAATTGAAAGAGTAGCTCAGAGCTGGTGAGTTAAGTACCTGCAGGTGGGAAAGAAAAATATTGTTAAGAAATAACAAGTTGTTTGAAAATAAGAAGAATGAGGAGATACAATACCTTTTCTGGGGTAGTTTCTATCTAAGGAGAAGGAACAACTGATGATGCACCAATGGTATCTGGTTGAATTGGCTTTGTACTTTCAACATTGGTATCTGCAAACATCAAGGAAGATTTTTCATTTCATATTTGTAGCAGAAGGATAAAATAGATATATGATTTTCTTACCATCAATTGTTTGCTGAACTAGGGAATCGACAGTCTAGGTGTCAACGTCAATTGGGTCGCCTTCTACTGATGGACTGTTGATGTTCTATTCTTGCGTGGATATTTCCTTAGGTAGCATCTAATGAGGTGAGATAATCAGGGAGAAATGAAAATTGAATGAAAAATCAAGAATTTTCAGGAGATACCTTGGCAGCATCAGTGGGTGAAGTGGAAGGATTCTCATCTTCTGCTATCTTAGAAGCATCGGTTGTTTCAACCGAAATTGGCTCCTTTTGAGGATCGGCCGATGAAGGTTTGGTTGGTGCTAATTTAAACACCTAGGACAACAGCTCAGCACCCAGAGCAGATTGGGATGCAATGGTTGATAGCTGTGAGGAAAGAATTAGAATTAGAAATTGAATATCATTTTGGGAAGAGGATGAATTGTTTTACCTGAGCAGTTGATGGTCTCGTTCTGCGAAGCCTTTTCCCAGTAATGGTTTTCTAGGTTGTCCCTTGGGCTGCCTTGCATTTTGAAGATTGATATGTTACAATTGTAGGGGCATCTTGGGTTTTCATCAGTTTCTTTAGTGTGGGTGTGGTTGATCCCATTCTTGAGGCTGGACATGGTGGATAGTAGTCTATAGGATGCCCCTTCCTGTCCGTGCTTGATGGATCGAATTCGGTGTCCTAAAAAAAGTTTGTTAGAACAGTTTGTAGGAGAATTTATCGAATATTTTTTTTGAAAAAGGAATGGTAAGTTACCTCACTGTTAGAAGCAAAATCTTCATCTAGAGCTATGCATCTAGGATGGACCGACCCACAGAAGAGATGGGAGTGCCATTCCTGCCACCAGGAGTCAAACAGGTTTGAAGAGAAGGTGACTCTTGTCCAATCATGCAAGCAAAAGGAAGGAAGATCTGATCCTAGTTGAAAGACTCTAGAGACTTCCATTACTTCACTGATATCTTCTTTCGGCTTCAGTGTATTCTTGAAGAACAGTTGAGGAGGTAGCTCACCAAGGATGAATTGATGGGCCACAAAACAAGGATTGTGGAATTCGTAAGTTGGAAGATTTTCTGGGGGAAAAGAACTAGTAACCATTTTGCCACGGACATGGAAAAATTCAGCTGGCAGTACACAGGGCTTGATGATGCAACTGAAGATTGCTGCAGCAATTTCATCTGAGCAGCCTGATTCAAACCGAAATTTGACTAGCAGGACTAATTCATTGTTTTCATCTTCATCATAAGGCACCCAAGTCAAGATGTTTGCATCAAATCCTCTGTAGAATTTCTTGAAGAGATGGCCTACATCAACAACAAGTGTTATGGCTGATGCAGCTTCACCATAGTTCATGCACTGTCTAACTCTTCCTTCTTTCCCTTTGTAATCTTTAGCAAATTTGGAAGAAGGAAACCTCAGATTTCTAAGATCAGGTCTTACAATCTTGTGCATATACAGGCTCAGCCATAGTTGTATCAACCACCAAGGGCCACTAATAGTATGCACTGGTTCATTCTTCAGCAACTAGACAGCTACCTGGTGCATCAGATGATAAGCAAATCCTAGAAGGTATTTTCTAAGGGGGGTTTCATTGCCAGCTACTAGACGCTCTGCCAAGTATTTATGATTAAAAGTTGGACCAGAGGAAGATCCACAAAAGATTAATCTTTCCAGCCACATATTCAAGAAAGCTACATGTTCCCTTTTGGCAACAGTTGATCTATCTCCAAAGTGGTTCAGAATGTAGCTTGCCCATCCTGTGTAGTCTGATATTTTGGCTAATTTCTTGGATCCAGCCCGTAAGAAGTCATAAGGTTGCATTTATCCTATTATTCTAAGTCTGGTCAACATATAAACATTGGCCAAAGTGATGTTCATTGGGACGTGACAAAAAACGAAAGCATTTAGGGTGTTGGACCAGAAGTAAGATGTAGAAATCAGAAGTGAATCATTCCTCTTCATTCCAGACAATGAGAGTATCAAGCATTGATTCAAGTCATAAATCTCCGAATCTCTAGCCTTTTCCCCCAATACCCTATGAAACCAATCTCTCCATCCCTTAGGCATTTTGGGCCAGTTTCTAAAGGGAGTTTTGGTGTTCCATGAGGACAAATCTACTATAGATTGTTTGAAGGGGATTCGGTAGGTTTCTTGATTGATAAAGTTAGATGGATCAGGGTCACCCATAGGCCCAAGATAATAGACGTTGAGAGCAACAGCCGATGGAATCAAAATTTCGTTCCACATTTCCTAGAAACCAGATAAAATAAATTTGAGAAGAAAGGAAATGCAAGGTAACAGCTGATACTTGGAAGACAGGAACTAGAAAGCAAACCTCAGGGATGTGGTCGCTGGTCACCATTGTAGCCAAAATGGATTGGAATATGAGGAAGGTTACTTGAATAACAGCTTGATAGAGCAGAGGATTTGCTAGGGTTAAGGTCTTGGCGATGGCGGCTTTGGTTGTTGAGGCTTGCTCGAGAAAGAAGGGGAAGGCGAATGGGCCGAGTGAGTTGGAAATGATACTGATGGGGTATTATATAAATTGAGACTGAGAAATTAGGAGTCGAGTGTGTATTTCGGAATAAACGGTTGCGACACGGTGAGCAAGTAAATAGAAATTTTGAAATAAAATCTTTTTATCCCAAAATCGGAGGGCATGTGTTTACACCAAAATTTGGAAAGAAGAACGCGGGAACTCGAAGCTTCTAGGATTATATCATCAACGAATCGGTCAGATATGAATCGAGATCGGCTGGTTGTGATGCAGTATCGGAATCGGTTATTTTATAGATGATGTCAGCAAATAACATCAATGGACTACGTACGGATGGCGTCGGGAAAAAATATGTCGGACTCTACAAATAGGGAAAGAGTAGGGTCCAAGTTATCTTAAGTTAGAAATGTTTTCTTTTATTAAAAGAGTTGTAATAAGTCATATTTGGGTAGGATTCATGTTTTGATTTGAGGTATAAATATTGGACCCCGGCTATTGTAAACAACCAATCAATCAATAAAATCATTTTTTCGGCTTCACACCAACCCTTACCAGTAGGAGTACTGTAGATCTCGACGAGTTCTTCAACAAGCAGGGCTGCATCGATCTGGTCGACCTCCGGCTTATCTATAAATATCGTAATCACTTGTATCATACTTGTAAAGCTGCATCAGCCGATTGATCTTTTACGAGTATAATATAAGTTAGTTATCAATCTATATCATTATTTGTAAGGCTGCATCAGATGATTGATCTCTTACGAATCATAATATAGATCACAGTTATCGATCTTATGTTAACTAACTTGTTGTTTAATACAATATCACCAGTTATCGAATATGCCAAGATTAGTAAGATTTTCCTTGCTGTTTTTTTGTTGATTCACTAGTTATCGATCTTGTTATAATTAATGTCCTATTAGTTATAACAAATCACCTAATTGAGATAGAGATAGATCGGCATCATATCGTTATAATTGGTCGTCTTCTAGCCTAGTCACGCTTTGAATCTTATAATTGATGGCTTAGTTCTGCTAGATCGGCTATTTTATCTCTATTCCATTCAAACATAGTATGCATTCAAAGATATGTTTCAATCTTGAATAAACTCACTAGTTAATGAGATCTAATCTAATGACACTACCATAGTTACATCGATCCGGTCGAACCTCACTGGTAAGACTTTGGATTAGAGATTATCAATTAGTGATTTTGTTCATGGTTGAGACATGTACTCTGTTTGTTTGCTATGCATGCATCGGCTATTTTAGCCGATTCGCCTGTCGACATATAGATGGTTTTATGGATTCTTTGGCTTTAATTTGTTATCATTATCATTGTACTTGTTATCATAAATCAATCATGACCCACGAGTATCACAGTCCTAAACCGTCGATTTCTTCTCGTATCGGCTATTTAGTCGAGTCCCCTGTTTGGCTGCTCTCGAAGCAATATATTTGGAACTGTCTGGGTAAATACCGGCATGTTCCACCCTAAATTACTGATAAGCTTTCTTTCCTTGTCAATTGTATGTCAAATTTACTAGCACGCCTTCAGGATTTTTAGGATCGACTGGTCCTGTTTTTGAAGCCAAGAAGATCTCCGGGTCGTTACGGCTTGCTGCTTGCCCGACGCATCAACACGCGTCATGTTTTTGCGCCGACAAAGGCATTAATTTCTTAGGGCTAAGCAAATCCATTTTCCCACATTGAATGCATTAATTGTTGTGCTTTTCCCTTTATGCAGTATCCAGAATGTACTAGAGTGCTCTCTTGCTTGCATGGTTCGGACTGGCAAGTGAAACCACCAAACTTGACACAAGTTGACATGTGTTTGGTACTTTCTCTGTCTTGAAATACAGTGCATTGTGACTTCTAAATTTGTACTGGAATATATATTGCATTATGCATGGTGTTAATGCCTAAATTTACTAGAGTTTCTTAAAAAGAAAACCACAATTTAAGAAGAAACATGTTTGGGTTTAATCTTTGGGTACATGTGTCATTTGAGGATACCCTTAAGTTGTCTTAAAATTTTTAGAATGCCAATTACGATTAGTGTCCACTCATGCCAATTATGTTTGAATCATGATGATTTTTGTGAGATGTAGTTTCTGTTGGTTTAGAAGTTCATTTCCTCATCAAGTTTGAGCCAACTTCTGGGTGATCAAATTTTGGTGCATACCAAACAAACTGAGCAGCCACCTGCTTCTTGGATGGATCCATAATAGTGGTTGCAATGACCACATACCTCTTTGAGTTGACACATTGTGCCTGTTGGCGTGTAATGTGTCATCATGTCGTATATGGCCATATCATCCCAAATTCTTATCCGACACGCGCTGGTCCTGTTACTAGCGCATGCTGTCTTCTTCTTCGTTAGGGAGGGTGGGAGTTGCGGGGGCAGGCGGAACGGCATGACGGCGTCCTCGCTGCTGGCCATGAGCGGCGGTCAAGGCCAGCAATGGCGGCAGTTAGCGTTGGCGGCAGTGGAGCTTCGATAACCTTCAATTCTCCTCTAGTCCTAGATTGATGGGCGGCCGACTAGGGGTGTTGGCTGACCCGGCAGCGGCGATGGTTCAAGGGCGCGAGGTGCGGTGGCGCTGACACCGCCGACTGGGTGATGTCGGTCAACCGTTGGGTGGAGTACACAGTAGGGGTGAGGGCCTGTGAAGTTAGGACGGGCGATGGTTAGAGGTGACTGGTGGGTGGCTCGGAGGCAGTGGGCTGGAGGTGGCTGTGGGGAGGGTTGGCAGGAAGAAGATGAGCAGTGAAGAAGCCATGGCGAGGCGGGCGAGTGTGCGCTAGGAAGGTTAGCGACAGCGCACGTTGAGAGGAAGAGAGTCGCATGTCATCAGTCATGTTGACTCATTAGCCTTTGAACACACTTAATCATCGACCTTTTTTCCTACACAATGCCTAGGTATTGGTGTCCATGGCTCAGAGACAAAGATGATATCTTTATTTTTCTCCCTACGTGGTGCTATCGGTGGCCCTAACTCGAGATAACGGTGACATCCACTACGTAAAAAACAGTTTGTAGCAACGGGGTTTTTTTAGGGGCAGCTAGCATTGGAGCAGCCCCTATAGTAGCGTGCTCAGGCTCCAGCACAGCAGCCGCCCCTACAAATGGCATAGTAGAGGTGGCTGGTAATACGAGCTGCCCCTACAAATGCGTTGATTTGTAGGGGCGACTGGTATGTAGAGGCGGCTATTACCAGCCACCCCTGCTGTGTCCATTTGTAGGGGTAGCTGAATCACCAACCGCCCCTACAAATGCCCACTGTATATATAGCAGCCACCTTCTTCCACCTCGGGACACTCTCTCCAACCCGAGCAAAAAAGGTTGGGAGGCCTTGGGCTCCTCCCAAAAATTGCTCTACTAAGGGGGGAGGTTTTGATCTCAAATACTTTGGTGGAGAGGTTGTACAAGGTAAGAAAATGCTATTCCAAGCCTTTATTTGAAGTTTTAATGGGTGGTTAGTGATCATAATTAGAGTTTTGCTTTTCTCTCTCTTCTATGGTGCTTGAGCTTTGTATGAAGCAAATTAGACTCTAGTTTTGAAGCTATTAGTATAAATTAGTTAGATAAATGATATTACACCATTTATTAGTCGATCTTGGTTGATTTTAGTTGAGATTACACCCTAGTTTCATGTATGTTTCATGTACATGTAGATTTAGATCTAGATCTAGGGTTTGTTTTTTTTTTATTTTAATTTTGTAAATTTATGTTTCATGAAATTGGAATAGGGTTTGCATGAAAGGTAGTGGGTAAAATATTAATTGTTGCAAATTATTGTCTTTGAAATTATTTATTTTAATTAATAAATATATATTTAAATTATTTATTGATAAATAGGCCATTAATTAATTACCCTCTACCATGGTGTGTGTTTGATATGCTTCATGTAATTTTATTTTATATTTATATTTATATATATATGAAGTATATAGAATTATTGTCAAGTAATTAATTATTAATTTGATTCCTTTACATATATATCTGAATTAGTATTCCTTTAATGTATTTTCTTTGATTGTTGTGTTTTAAAAGATGGAGTACATGAAGTCTTGGATGTATAGTTCGTTAAGGTTCAAGGCAGGTTTCCGTGAAGAGATGGACAAATTTATTGAAGCCGCAAAGAAGCATGCAGCGACGTTGACAGAGAATAAGGATACAATTATTTATCCCTGTAAAGATTACAAGAACCTTATGGCATGGACAGATGTGAGTATCATCAGAGAACATTTGATGGTGCGAGGATTTGTTGAGGACTACACAGTGTGGATTCATCATGGTGAAACAACAGTTGTTGATAATGACACGATGATGAAGAAGACGACGTCGAAACCCTAGAATACCTATCCTAATACTCGGAAGAGCTTGATGTATAAATGGATCCTGAGTTTGGCAATGAACAAGGTGGTGATGCTGGTGGTTGGGATGGTAACGACGAAGGTGGTGCTAATAATGATGGGGGAGCACGTGTTGGTGATGAAGATGATTTGGATGATTTGGAGGAAATGATTCGGGTCATTGGACCAGAGATTTTACTAAAGAGCCTGAAAGATCTAGAAAATTTGGAAAGGCTGACAAAAGCATTGAAGGAGACTATGTATGGTGTTGAAAAGGGTTGTCTGACACATTGGACATTGCTATGTTTTGTGCTTGAACTACTCATCCTAAAGGCTAAGTACGGCTGGTCATACTCTAGTTTTTATGATCTATTGCGTCTCCTATCATGGGTGTTGCCACAACCAAACTTAGTTCCCGCCAACACATACCAAGCGAAGAAGGTCATAAGTCCATTGACAATGGGGGTTGAAAAAAATCCATGCATGCCCCAACAACTGTATCCTTTTTTGTGGCAAAATTTTCAAGTCACTAGATAAATGTCCCCGGTGTGGGGCCAGTTGGTACAAGAATAATGATCTTTACGGTGGGAACAAAGCCTCCACAGGGAAAAAGAGGAATAAGAAGGATACAAAAAAGGTGGTACAAGAATCTCAGCCCCTAGAGGACACTCCATTAGGCAACGATGCAAAGCAGAGAAGAATTCCTGCCTTGGTAATGTGATACCTACCAATGACCGACCGCTTGAGATGTATCTTTCTAAACCCTAAAGAAGACGCACTCATGACATGGTGGGAGGATGAGCGCAAGGTGGATGATGATAAGATTGCACACCTGGCTGATTGTAGTCAGTAGCAAAGGATCGATGAGAAGCACAAAGAATTCAGCGATGACCCAAGGAATGTACGGTTTGGCTTGTGCACCGATGGAATGAATCCCTTTAATGAGAGGATGAGCGACCAGAGCACTTGGCTAGTGATCTTGACCATGTACAACATCCCAACGTGGTTGTGTCAGAAGAGAAAGTACCTTCTCCTCACTATTCTTATTTCTGGCCCTAAATAACTAGGGATTGATATAGACATGTTCCTCGAGCCTTTGATGCAAGAAATGGAGAGGCTATGGTGGCATGGGGAGCTAATGTTCAATGCATTCCGAAAGGAGGACTTCATATGTAGAGCAATAATATTTGTTACTACCAATAATTAGCCCGCACTGTTTGCTTTGTCTGGACAGATCAAAGGGAAGACGTGATGCTTAGTTTGCTTGGATGGTACTACATGGGTGTTCCTGGATGCATTCAAGAAGATAGTTTCTTTAAGGAACCGGCGCTTCTTAAAGACAAGTCACAAGTACCGTAGTAAATTGTTCTTTAGATTTTATGACAACATCTCAGAGATTGAACCCCCTCTAGAGAGATGTCATAACGGAGAACACGTGTACAGAATGGTGAAAAACATACGCGTCGTCTATGGAAAGAAGAATCCAGATGAGACGAACAGAGATAGAAGCACACCTCCTATCGAAGGCGTACCTTTTAAGAAACAATCGATCTTCTTTCAGCATCTGCCTTATTGGCTAGACTTGGTGGTCCCCCATGCCATTGATGCTATGCACGTGTAGAAGAATGTCTTTGAGAGTCTCATTGCTATCTTGATGGACACAGGCTTCAACCTAACAAGGTACCTAAGGCTGAAATCATAGAAAGACATGGTGTAGCTAAACGTGATGCCACAGCTTCACAAGGTACCTGAGGCTAATGGAAAATACACTCTGCCCATGGCATGCTTCAACCTAACACCAAAAGAGAAGAGAGCTATATGCACTTCCCTGAGGAGGGTCAAAGTCCCGACTGGGTTTTCAGCGAATGTGAAGAAGCTAGTGTCGATGAAGGACTTGTCAATAACACACTACAAGACTCACAATTGTCATGTGATGCTGACAGTGTTTCTACCTATTGCAATCGGGGCTATAAAGCCAGAGTTTTTGAAAATGGCCATCACCCGCATGTGCTATTTCTTTTTGAAGATCTCACAGAAGACGATTGGCAAGAAAGAGGTGAGTGACCTACATGAATTTGTGGTGGAGACACAAAACCAACTAGAGATGTGTTTACCTCCTGCTTTTTTTGATATAATGCCACATCTCATGATTCACATGGTTCATTAGATACAGGCGCTGGGCCCTTGCTACTTGCATGAAATGTGGTCCTACGAGCAGTTCATGTCGGTTCTAAGCTGATATGTGCATAATCGAGCATACCCAGAGGACTCTATGATAGAGGGTTACAGTACTGAAGAAGTCATTGAGTGCTGTCAAGAGTACCTAAAAGTACGGAAAGGGATTGGTAAACCCGATTCTCGTCACAAGGGTAGGCTGGTTGGGAAGGGCACCAATGGTAGAAAAGTGTTCATCGACCATGATTATAAAGAAGTGAGTCGGGCGCATTACAGTGTCTTGCAGAGTACACAACTGATGCAACCGTACATTGATGAACACTTGGCTATCATTATGGCGGAGAGAAATGGTTGTTCAGATTATTGGGTCATGAAACAGCACAAGCAATGACTAACTATATGGTTGAAGGACCAAAACATATCGCTTGGAGAAACTATAGACTCTATTACGATCAGTAGGTTGGCAGAGGGGCCATCGACACAAGTGACATTAGAAAGCTTATGACATCAATGGGTACACATACTATACCCATGCAAAGGATAGTAAATATGTGAACCAAAACAACGGCGTTCGAATAGAAGCTCTCGATGGAGTGGGGCAAAAGATCCAATACTTTGGCATCATTGAAGTGATATGGGAACTTGACTATGGAAGGGATATAATGGTGGCCCTATTTTGATGCCGCTAGATCAAACAACACCAACTGAACAAGATCGGATTGAGAGTCCAAGACCTCGAGAATATAGGCTACCAAGATGACCCTAGGGTGCTCGCTTCACGTGTCACATAAGTTTTCTATATGCCTGACCTACAAAGTAACCTCCCCCCGAAGAAGACAAAGCACATGGTTGCCTCTGGGAAACAGCACATTATCGGAGTTGATGGCGTGGACGATGTTGAAACTTACAATAACTACGATGAGATGCCATTATTCACAGACTTTCCTAAGAAGATCAGTGTTGTAGAAAAGAACCTGCCCAAAGACATATTACCATGGGAACAAAAACATGTCAAGGGAAAAGTCGTTACAGCGGGCTAGCTAGTTGTTGAACGTGGAATGTTTGTGTAAGTGTGTGTGTTTGTAAGACTTCATTTATGCATGTCTGTGAGACTATATATTTATGTATGTGTGTGATACTATATATTTATGTATGTGTGTGAGACTACATTTATGCATGTGTGTGAGACTACCCTTTGCAACATCCAGATGAACCTATTGCAACATCCACTCTATTACTACTAAAATACCTGTAACATGCAGACACTTGAAATAGGCCCTTATTACTACTGCAACATGTTCGGACTACTATTGAAACACTTAAAACAAGCACTTAACACTTTATGAAATGAAGAAATGACCAAAATAAAAGTTGGAGATCTTGACGTGTTATACAACTTTTATATTCATCACCTTTACAGCTGAAATCATTTAGTGGATGAAAATCAGGTTTGAAGTTGTCATTTTCTGAAATTCAAAATTTGAATTGTCCAAAATTAGTGACAAAGATAGATGACCAGACTAAAATGATAGAGCATGATTTTAGAAAATTTTAGGAAAAAAACCATCACATTTGGAGTTAGTATGAGGGAGAAAAACTAGTTATAAGTTTCAGCCACAGATTAAAAAGAGAAATCACACTTGTTCATTATTGATCATCATGAACAGTTGTGATTTTTCTTTTTAATCTCTGGGTAAAATTTGTAACTAGTCTTTCTCCCTCATACTAACTCCCAATGTGATGATTTGTTTTCCTAAAATTTTCTAAAATCATTCCCTATCAAGTTACTGTGTTGATTTGGTCATTTTTTCATTTGACAAAGTTTGAGCAATTCAAATTTTCAAATTTTCAAAAATGACAAGTTCTAACAAGATTTTAAAATACCAAATGATTTCAGCTAAAAAAGTGATAAATACCAAAGATGCATAACTCATCAAGATCTACAACTTTTATTTTGGTTATTTCTTCATCTGACAAAGTGATAGTAAACATTGTTCACAAATCAACATGTCTCTCATATAGTTCATGAAACTATGAGTGATATGTGAATTTATGAATAATGTTTACTAATACTTTGTCAAATGAAGAAGTGAACAAAATAAAAGTTGTAGATAGTGATGAGCTCAACAACTTTTATGTTCACGACTTTTGTAGTTGAAATCATTTAAGGTTTCAAAATCTTGTTTGAAGTTGCTATTTATTGAAATTCAAATTTTGAACTGTCAAATTTTGTCAAATGAAAAGATGACCAAAATAAAAGTTGTAGATAGTGATGTGTTCAACAACTTTTATGTTCATGGCATTCTTATTTGAAATCATTGAAAGTTTCAAAATCTTATTTGAAGTTGACATTTATTGAAATTCAAAATTTGAACTGTTCAAATTTAGTCAAATAAAAAGATGACCAAAATATAAGTTGTACATCTTGATGAGTTCTACAACTTTGATGTTTACAAAATTTTCATTTGAGGTCATTTATGGAGATGAAATTGTTTTAGTTGTTTTAAATTTAAAATTTTCAATTTTAAAAATATTCTTTTTGTAAAGAACAAAATATAGAATTATATATTTTCTATATCAAAAAAATGTATATATAGATACATTTATATATATAGAATAATCTGAAAACAAATATATACAGTTATATATAAAGAAACATGAATATATAGAACAAGTAATAAAAATAAATTGAAAAATATTTGTAGGGGTGGCTGGTGTGTGAGCCGCCCCTAGAAATGTATTTGTAGGGGCCGCTCACTCACCAGCCGCCCCTACAAATAGTCCCCAGTATAAATATAGGGCGCGCTTAGAGGCCAAAATTTGGCTAAGTCTGGGCGCTCTTCTTCCTTGCGAACGTCGTTAGGCTACCGAATATTCCCCCCGCCGCCGCCACTGTCTCCGTGCCCTAGCGCCGCTTTCTCTCACCTCCGCCGTCCTCCTGTGACCGCCTCCATTGCCCACCATGCTTCTCCCCCAAACACCACCTTTCCCTAGGCCGACCGCCACGGTGGCTAGGGTTTGCGCGAGAGCTCACACAGCCGCATGACTGTCGTCGCCCCATCCATTTTGGACCTCAACCTCCGTCCTCGCTTGCCCTTGCGTGCCCGGCCGTGCGTTCTGGTAGTCATCCCCGCCACTAGCGGCGCCTCCTCTCCGACCTCACTGGCCCTTGCGCGCCCGGCCATGTGCTCTGGTAGTCGTCCCCGACACCGGCGGCGCGCCTCCTCTCTGACCTCTCCTCTGGCTGCCATCCCCTAGCCGGCCCCCACGCATCCCCGCCATCTTTCTATAGGTAATCCCAACCCCTTCTCCATTCCCCAATCCATTCTCCTCCATTCCCTGGCCCTGCATTTCTCAACTGTGTGCTGTAAAGAGATAAAAGATAGAATATTTTGAATTCTTGCTGTGCTTGGTGATGCTAATTGTGTGGTATGCTTCTGCATGACTTGCTACTACTTATGCACTTGTGCTTGCATGTGCTATTTATCTACATGTGGATAAAACACTTAAAACAAAGAAAGCTATGTTTAATATTCAGGAATGCGCCATGAATAATATTTGCTTGGACTGGTTTTTATTGATTTATTGCTATTGTGGCTGGAAAAGGTACCCTAGATGACTTTATAATGTCGTGGTGTAACTGAAGCATGTACTGTGAATGTGAAATAGGAAAGTACAGCACCATGTTACCTCACTGAACTGTTGCTATCGCATTGGGGTAGCTCAGCTACTTCTTTCCTTGAGATCTCACATCCATAGACCAAATGGTCCATAGAGATACAACAGTTGTTAGTGTTACAGTACTGATCATGATAAGCTGAGCCAAAGCCAATACAGTAAGTAGCATGCGTCCAGGAATGAAGATGTTGAGATACTCAAGACAAGAATAGATGCCTAATCACCCTTATTTTAGCAACTGCAAGAATGATGGGACATTGTGTTGTGCTACAAAATATGCACTAGGACTGTCATTGTCTAGAGTAGCACACTTTGAGGCATTCAAAATGTTGTGGGATTAGTTAAAAAAAAGCTTGTCCCCCTGGTTTTAGCTTTGGTGCACTGGCTATTTTTGTTTATTTTCATCTTGACACACAGATGAACTCTTGGGTAGAACAAAGTTTTCTTTGACATATTGTTGTTTGTTTTCTTGGAAGCACCAAGGGCACTCATGTTAGTATTGTAGTTTTTTATACCCTTTTAGCATGTCTGCTACTAAATTTTCAATGAAGGAATTTGGGAGTCGTTGTGATGTAGAAAATATGTAAATTGAGTAGCTTACACCCAAATTAGAATAAATATGTGCTACAATTGATGTGTTCTGCAGAAATTTTTGTGGTGCAAAAAAATATAAACTGAAAATTTTATACTTGCATGGTTTCATCTCTCTTTGGCACTTTATCGCTTGGAAATTCAAAGCAAAACAATATTTTTATAGAGCTTAATATCTTTTATATTTGACTTCTAGATGACATGTACTAATTGTACAGAACATCTAATGGAATGATGTTACAACATCAATATAACATTCTTATTTTATATTGTTAATAGTATCGACACTCGGGAACCAATTTTCATTGTTTTTTTTCTTCCTGTAAATTAAAGGAAAAGCAAATTAAAGGCTCATCAATGGATCGTTATATATTTGTGCTTTCAGTGTTCGATGTTCATAAGCATGTATTATGAGGGAACTGCAACTGCAACTGTAAATTTAAAATGTCATTTTTTGTGCATTCTACTACACTGCTGCTTTTTTGGCCTAGTTGTACTAGTCTGTTATATGGTCAGTAATATATATGGTCACTAGTTCATTGATTTTCTGCTAATAATGATACTAAAGCTGCTGTTTTTTGGTAGGCAGCAGCTGATTTGTTTGGCCTAGTCCTACTACTTCTACTACTCTTCTCCTCTCCTCTCCTACTACTTCTATGTTTGCCAGTAGTTGCTCTTTTTTTGGGTAGGCAGCATTTTGACTATTTTTGCCCAACTATCCTCTCCTCTCCTCTCTTTGGCCAATGATGAAATTGTCCAACTCCAGAAATTATCTTTGATATGAAGAGGTGATGATCAAAAACTTGTGAGGAACTTGGCATCATTACCAGTCACCCCTACATTACCTTCTCCTCTCTTCTCTGTTATGATGCCTTGAAGCTCCAAGTTCATGATCAAATGATGATTGACATGTTTTTGAGGCCTCTACTACTACTACTCATTTTTTTGATATATTGTTGTTTTATATGACTACTTTAGTTTATAGACCTTTTTGATTTCTTATACCTTCTCGCGTACCTAAAGTATACTTTCTTGCATCTATTAGAACAAAGTGTGAAATAATATCGCGGACACCAGACAGTGCAGCCCGATGCCCCGAGCATGATGAGTAGCCAACCTATGAGGAGCAAGCACTAGAGGACCAGCTTACTCAGGAGTACTTTGATAATGAGTTAGAAAAGGATCTATAAGTGATGCTTACCCAGGAGCAGTATGACGAGGAGGAAAGGGGAGTAGAAGGAAGAGCAGGAGAGGCTGCTGAAGGCGAAGAAGAAGAGGATGATGAGGACTCAGAAGAGGGATTTTTAAGTCCCAAGGATCCTTTCCTATGTGAAGCCAGAAGGAGGCCACCGGAGGAAGATTTGGACAAGGATTTTGACCCGAACGAGGAGGTAGGGATAAAGCCTTAGCTTGTAATTTTTGCTAAAGCTTTGGCTGTGTTACCTCTGCTAACACGTTGACCTGTCGTATATACAGGTCCCTCCTAAAATTCGGAAAAGACGACGTCGACGTCCGCGACATCTCGCCGGACAAGACAGAGTAGAGGAAAGGAGAGCAGAGGCAACATCCATAGAGATGGACATTGAGGCCTCTGCTCCAAAACCTCAAGACACAACCACGAACACGATTACCAAGCCAAAGAGGAAACGAGGGGATAGAAAAGCAAACCAATATCTAGATAAGGCATGCTATGTGATAACGGAGGTTGTGCCAGCAGGGGAGATCCTTGAGCCGAAGGAATTCATAGGACGATTCTCTAATGATATCAGGGCCCTAGTAAGAAATAAATTGAACCCAACAATCCCTAACTAGAAAGAGGTACCAGAGAAGAAAAAGGATGAACTATGGGATAAGCAGCTGAAGCTCAATTTTAGATTTCTGGAGGGTAAGCAAGAACTGGTAAAAAAATGCTTTCAAGATCATGGGAGAGTCATTCCGACGTTGGAGGTCAGAGCTCAACAAGAAGTATATCCAAAAGGGGTTAACTCCCCTCAATGAGTTTGGCAACATAACTCCTGGTCAATGGGAGGAGCTCGTGGCTCAGAAGACTTCACCGGAGGCATTGGAGCTCAGTGCCCATAACACTGAGCTGGCGAAGAGGAACAAACACCACCATCATCTAGGCCCTGGTGGCTACTATGCCAAGGAAGAGTAGTTTAGGAAGATGGACGAAGAGGCCACAGCTTCTGGGAATGTCGATGTGAAGAATTTGAAGATACGCTCAAGGAATTAGATATATGCGAGGAGTACAGAATTAACCGGTGGTAATCTTAAGTTTGATAAGCTGGAGACCGAGGCAGTATCAAGGATACTGAAATATGCTGAAGACAAGGAGAAGGGCTCATTCAATCCTTCTAGAGAGAGGGACGAGCTTAGCCTTGGCTTGGGAAACAATGAGCACATGGGCCGCACTAGGGGGCTAGGGAAAAGGATGACCTAGAAGCACGGATTTGAAGAGGACAAGCACATGTACAAGAAACATGGCAGAGTCTGGGAGGCTAATCTTGAGCTCCAAGTGAAGGTCTAGTTGTGAAAGGCATTGGAGTCACAAGGACTGTCTACGGAGCCATGAACATTAATGGCGCCACCGGGAGAACTAACATTAGTTGGCAGCCCTCCGAAAGTTCCTAGCAGCCAAGGTTTCACTGCAGCCACAACCTCGATCAATCGCATACAGGAACTAACTAGTTGCACATTGGTGTTTCTCAGTGGCCGGCAGAACATTGTGATGGAGATGGCAATGGGTGTGGTATATCCTCCCGGTGGCTTACACCACAATAATAAGATATCGCCGGACTACACTAGGGTTGAGGTGTATACCGTGAAGCCCGAGTTCATGCAGTGGAGGATGGACTACGTAACTCCTAAGGGGCTGGTGTTACTCAGAGATGTAATGGAGCAGTTTATCCTCTGGCACAAACAGGACGTTATATTGACTGCTTCTTCGCTACCTCCCCCTCTCTCAAATTTGGAGCAAGTTGTTGAGGACGGGGAGATATTTTCACCGTATCATGACCACCACATTCCTGAGATGCCACATTCTTCCCCGCCTCCTAGCGAGCATGTGCATGATAAGCCACAACCTTCTCTAGCTCATACTGAGCAAGTGCATGATGAGATGCCACAGTCTTCTCAACAAGCACAGCCGATACATGAACAACGAGTGCCTCCTGAAGAAGGTGATGCACAAGAAGATGAGAACATGCCTAAATGGGAACTTCGAAAGAAGCATCCAATCACCATAAGGATGATTTATGTTTCGATGAAAGACGTCTCATCAGTGCACAAGTGGTATGCCCATGACCAGTTCAAGCCTGAGAACCAAGTTAAAAAAGTCCCAACACGGGCTTCTGAGGAGGCCATCACTAGCAAAGTCCACCAAATAGCAAAGAAGTATCCAAATGTTGATGCCATCAAATGGTCAAAGGATTGCCCAAAAACATATGAAAGAGGCAAGCCCTTCCTACCAAACCGGGACATCTAGCGCCTATCACTTGGAATGAGAAGGTTCCATGATTGGTACTTACATGTTCTCCTAATGAGTATAGACCTCGTACAAGCATGCTTCCCCACCGGCACATTTGGAAGCCTAGCCGAGAAAATTATCTTTGACTTCAATGACATGCAGACATGCTTTCACATCGGAGCAATGCAAATGAATCTAATTCGTACGTGGTGCCTGTAAGTCCTTGCCCTCCTGATATGATATGAATGTAATCTTTGGATTTTGTTGTAACTAACCCACGCCGTGATTTGTAGAATGCAAGTGCACATTGTAAAACAAATGTCAAGTGTGAAAGCGGGGTATATAGACCCTCAAGCTATAGCACAAACAAATTTTAATTACCCTAGACAATGGAAACTGGATGCCAAAGAGCTAGCTGCTGGAAAGACCCTTTGGGAGAAAGATGACATCCGTGCGAAGAAACTAAGGCAAGAGTCCCTTAAGATTTCGGCATACATTGCCCTGGCTTTTAAAAATCTCCAACAGCACTCAACTATATGGCTACCATACAACTTTGAGTAAGTTCAACTCTATACTTAAAGCTTTGTTCGATATATTTTATTCGATGCAAAAGAGCTTATCTAGTTCTATGATTAAATTCATATAGCAACCACTAGATTTGTATAGGCGTCGATGTCGGGAGGAGCATGGCATGGGTCTTTGATTCAATAGATAGGGACCCGGTGACATACAAAGACTTCATATTAATTCTCAAGGCGTATACATTTCGACAATCCTCATTAGCTTATATGTTTGTATACATACTTGTAACGTTCACTTTTGGATACTAACAAGTTGCATTTGCCAAAATAATTCGAACAGGGCATTCAGGTTATATGTCAATGAACATCACGGAAGGCATGATCCAGTAAGGAAGGAAAGGCTGGCTATAAAAACACTACGTGCAGTAAGTGTAACTTACTTTAGTACTCCATTACATGGCTATCAAAACCATTACTTAACATTTTCATATGCAAAACACAGTGCCCCAAGCAGAAGCCTGGAAGTATACATTGTGGATACTATGTATGTTCTATGATGAATAACACCGGTGCCTACAAGAGACACCCCTTAAGGATAAGTTTGAACCTATTCACCCGTAGTATAAAAACTTCGCACATGATATGAAATACTAAACCGAAACTTGTTCTCTTGTAGTGGAAAGAAGAGAAAGAAATGAAAAGAGACCCATACAACGATGACCAACTCTTAGAGCTCGTCGACGACCTTTGCAACTTCATATTGGATCAGATTGTACACGCCAAAGGCACCTACCATGACTAAGATTCTGACTTAGGTATAAATCCTTAGTATCAACACCTTCGTGAGACTGAAAGGCTAGCTCTAGACCGTTGATAACAATGTGTATGGAATTTGACATTGGTCTTACCTTGTGGGACGGTTTGGACTTGTGGAACGAATTAGACTTGTGAATTATGTCTATTTAATGATGGATTGTATATATATTCTTGTGAATTGGACTTGTAATGGTAGTTTATATAATACTCTTGTGTTTGTGGTCAGATTTGAATTATATATGCATATATATATATATATATTCTGGTCGAATTTGAATTATAAATTTGTTTTTTTTTAAATGTACTGTAGGCGCGGTTCTAGACTGAACCGCCCCTACAAACATGTATTATAGGGCGGCTGGTACTACAGCCGCCCCTACAAATAAATTTTGTAGAGACGGCGCCCCTACAAATCGATTTGTAGGACAGCTGATAACACCAGCCGCCTCTACAAATCGATTTTGTATGGGCGGTGTGGGAACCGCCCCTACAAATGCATGATTTGTAGAGACGATATGGTAGGGGCGGCTGACCGAGCCACCTCTACAAAGCCTCACCAGCCTCTCCTAGAAACCATTCCTATAGTAGTGATCGTGACAGACTCCTTGACAGCGCCCTTATGTCTTAAGGCAGACATCAGCATATAACAAATCGTACTACTATCGTTTTTTAATGACAAGCCTTTATAATGGTGTGGACGACCGAGCACCACGGCCCGTCCTTTAGATTTCTATAAGAGTTAAATGCACGAGTGGTCCTTGAATTTGTCAAGTAGTGTTACTTAGGTCCATGAAAAATGCATTTCTAGGTCACTAAACTTGTTAAGTGGTGCAGCATAGGTCTATGTCAGACACGTGTACATTTTATATGACGTGGTATTGCTACTGTGACGCTGACTGCATATGGCACTTTGCATTTAACCCCTCAAAAATATTTCATCTATCTCAGTCTCACCCATCCTCCCTTCTTTTCTCATCTATACCTCATCTCTTTCTATTATTACTTAGCCCTTGCTCCACCCGTCCGCCACGCGTTGATTGGCGACGGCGGAATAGCACCTCGCTGCCTACCCTACCTTCGATTCCTCACATATGTTGCCTCTCGATCTTCTCCTCCACGCCAGTAGTAGCCACCGTCGACAATGAAGTAGCAGCAGCCGACCAACGAGCGGAGTAAAGAGGCGGAAAAGAAGAAGTCCATGGACTCGCTCCTGATTCCTCCATCCGTGGAATCGCGGCGGCACGACCATGTCCCCGGCAGTGCCCAGCTCCACGTCTGAGTCAGCATCGGCGTCGCCCGTGATGTGGGGCCACCGTCTCGTGTGCGGCGCTGGGAGGGGGCGGTGCTGGCACATGGCCACGATCGCCGGCTCATGCGGGGCTGGAGAGTACGGGCTCAAGAGGAAGGAGCAGGGGCGCATGCCAGTGGCGCGCGACGAACAAGGAACAACAGAGTGGCGCGTGGGTCACGCCGCCACACGGAGCACCTGCAGCCTCTGCCTACGTCTCGCGATGTCGCCGACCATATGTTCCTCAGCTGCGTGCCCATCATCCTGTCTGCAGTACGTCCATAATTCGGACAGGGCGGTGAATAATCTGAACTCGATCTGAAGCTTTTGGTGAAAAATGGTGTCTAATTAACTCCGGCATCAGATGGAGTATACTCTATACGCTGTGTTCTCTCTTGTCCTCGCATTGCGATTGTCTAATCTGTTTCTTTCACTTAGTAGTGTACTGCTTGTTCGAGGAAAGCTGTTGCCCTGTTGGTGATGGTGCACGTGCATGGCCACTTGACATCGTACGAGTCAGTGCATCCCTTGCCATCAGCGGTGCGCACCGGAAGGAGGCCCTTGCATGAAACGATGCCAAGGCGTGGGGAGCGACAGCTGCTGCGCCGAAGGCTAGAAATCGCTGTACACGTAGGACTGCTGTCTCGCGTGGGGCGTGGAGGAGGGAGGGCCGGGGGCAGAGCCACCAGCGTCCGGCGCTAGGACGGCGTGGCCACGGTCGCCGGCCCGAATGGGGGCTGGAGCGGAAGTTGGGAGTACGGTGCTGCAGTCTCGCGAGGTGCTCGAGGGGAAGGGGCAAGGTTGTCGGCGTTGGCTGCTGCAGCGGCGGTTGCCGGCACGCGTGGACCAGAGCGAGGATCGGTGCACTCCCATGGAATATTTTCAACGGGTTAAATGCAAAGTGCCAAATACTGTCAGCATTACAGTGGCAATGCTACGTCATATAAAATGTCCTAGTGGCTTATATGGACCTCCGCACCGCTCAACAAGTTTATTGACCTAGAAATGAATTTTGAAAGTTGATTGACCTAAGTGACACTCCTTCCCAATTTTAGGGACTGTTCGTGCATTTAACTCTTTCTATAATCAAAATAAGAGGATGCTTAAATTAATTTTGGCTTAGTTACTGCTTGATCGCCTCAGTTGCATATTGTAGCATGCGCAGCACCCTTACAGCTATATCCACACGGCCCCATCTAGCTAGCAACACTATCTCATCACTAGTATTGAATTGAGTTTGAGTAACTCGATTTGCATTTGATGTTTCCCCGGCCCCTTTGTAATGTCACCTGCCTGCCTGCCGTTGTTGCACGGCGCAAGCTAGTGCAGGAGGCTCAAGGTCTCCAGTGGCTTGACGGCGTCCAGCCGGCGAGGAGGCGTCTGCGGCGGCATCGCCGTCACCGACGGCTGCACGAACTTGCAGTTGGGGCACGCCGGGGAGTTCCTGCAGAGCATAACGAGGAGGTGGCAGTTCACGCACGGTACGGCCACCATGTGGCCACCGGAGGTGACGCTCTTGTAGGCGCTCGCGTTATTGCCTCCAAAGGTGGACGACGGGGTCGTGGAGATGTTGAGTTCCAGGTTCAGGGTGCCCTGCTCCTGCTCCTCCTTGGAAGTCGGCCTAACCCAGCTCTTCTTCAGGGTCTTCCTGTTCAGGTAGTACATCCTCCCAGACTGCGTGCCACAAAAGGCATAAACAACATTGGAAACTGACATTGGTCATCATGCAAAAAGGAAGAAAACGAGTTTTGTGGAATGTAAAAACATCAACATCATCATGAGGATCATGCAAGTAGTCCTACTACACTTGTACTAGTACTATCTAAAATTAAAATAGTGATGTGATGTGCTTCTCCTGCCACCTCAGCAACGGGCAGTGCCACGTAGACAGTGCTCTGTTTTTTTTTCTTTCTAAAATGGTTAGCAATGCAGAGCCATTCAACATCTCAATTTTCTGAACCATGCTCCTAGTTGCGTGGAATGCAAATTATTTCAGAGACAACCAGGAACATAATGAGCGTGTGTCTGTATACTCACGTGTAGGTCGAGGCACTGCTCCCAGTCCAGGGGCAGGGGATCGCCGAGCTGGAGGTCCAGGCTGCTGGCATGGGACACGGCCTCCTCCCAGGCAAAGTGCTTCCTCTTCTTCCCCGCGGCGCCGCTGCCGCTGCCCTCCGAGTCGGAGGACGAGCCCCTGGGACTTTTCATAGCTGCAAACCGCAGGGACGTCGTCCCCAGCGAGAGCTCCGGCTGCACCTCCATCGCCTGCCTACTCTCGTGAGTGTTTGTGGTCGCTACGCTACTCGGTAGCTATACGGCAGAGAGAGGGGCTACAGCTCCTGACTGAGTTGCACAGCACAAGTTGCCGCCGGGTTGTGCCGCTCTGGGTGAGGTACCCCTGAATTTATAGAGGCCGGCCGTCGTGATGGAGAGGAGGGGGAGGGAGTTCGTCATAAATGAGCTGCATCCAATGCCACAGAGAGCGGAGGCGAGGGTGCGCAGTGCAGCCTCTGCATTTAAGGAGTAGAAGTATAGTGAGTGCACTTGGAGCAAGTATAAGGGGCTCCAAGGAGGCTAAATGCTGAGGTGAAGTAGAGAGGGAAGGAGAGAGAGGAGAAGCGGACTGTAAGCTTACAGCCGGCTTGAATAAAAGAAGCAAGAAACTCTGTGAGGAAGACAAGTGGACCATGTATTGATCGTGAAGATGTAACTATTATATGAGTGAACTGAGAAGTAGATTGCAAGCATACAACCAGCAGTCGGCTGTATTATTAGCCTTGCTCTTAAATGAGCTTAGGTCAAACCCTCCTCTTCCGACCTCCCTTGCCCCATTTAATTTTTTTATTTAAGGCTCCTCGCGCGCGGCCGGCTGGCCAGCCGCTGCCGCTGCTGCGCGCCATTACGCCACGCCACCCGGCCGGGAGCCAAGCCATGGCTATTGGCAGTGTTCGGCTGGCTGGTGGCTGGCTGGCTGGCTGGTCAGCCACCTCACGAAATTACTGTTTACGTCCTATCAAAACAGTATTTTTCTCTCACAACAATCAGTCAGAACAGTATTTTTCAGTTCTGCCGAATTGACCCATTAGCTACGTACGTGCTAGCAGTCATCGTCTGTTGGCGTCTGATGTGTAGTAACTAGTGTGATCTTGCTGCCGGTCTGTGACCCTGGCGCCTCTAATAAAAACCCCTTCCGATCCGTTGTGGCAGATGGATATGCTTACACTTATCATCCCGGATCCCATACAAGCCTGCCTGGCTTGGAAGATACGGGTGGGTTAACAGCGCTGGAGACGAAGATATATAGAGCATTCGTTCAAGCGGTACATGGGTTGAATTTAGCACTCTAGCTAGATGGCGCCTCACGCCTTAAAGACTCCATCGCGTACTGTGCTGTGCTACCTTGTCATCCCTTCTATACCTACGCCATTAACTCTGTTTGTAGCAGCAGTAATCATGAAGTGCTTCTTGTGGGTGAGCATTCATGGCCGTCGCATGTACACGCCCAAATCCGGCCATCATAAAGAGAGAGCAAGGGACGGTGCGAGACGAGGGAGCTGATGGATGCGCCATCAAACGTCTCGATCGCTCACCACCCCAACACCCATGCAGCGCACTTGGAAAATTGAATTGAATTTTAATAATGTTCAGGGCCAAGGCATAAATAGGGCTTGCTGGGCTGACGATCGAATCGGCGCGGCCCGCCTCCTCTTCGTCTCCGTCTCGACCTCTTCTTCCTCCTCCGTCCTCCAATCGTGGCAATAAATGGAGGCGCCTCTATCTTTGGTCGTTGGGGCATGGATCCATTCAATGCTTGACGCGCCGTTAACTTCCCAGGACGCCCTCTTGATTTGATACAGGCCGATCGATCAATGCTTATTTTAGGCCTGATCTGTGTGTCTGTGTTGCATATACTTGCGTATACTCCGTACGTTTGAACGTGTTAGGCCTGGTTTAGTTCCCAGCTAAATTCTCAAAAAGTGCTACAATAGTTATTACATTGAATCTTGCGATACGTGCATAGAGCATTAAATATAGACGAAAAAAAACTAATTGCACAGTTTGGTTGGAAATTGCGAGACGAACATTTTGAGCTTAATTAGTCCATGATTGAACATTAATTACCAAATAAAAACGAAAATGCTACGGTAGCCAAATTTCTAAAATTCAGGAACTAAACATAGCCTTAACATCAGGAGCTTTAGGTCTGACAGCCTTCCTGCGTCTCTGATTTGAAGGCGGCCATACAGAGATGTGACTATGGATGTGCATGGCTGAGTTCTGTTTGGTTGCAGTTCAATTAGGTAGGCATTGATTTGAGGTCCACTGTTGATCGTCACAACGAAATATCTAGAATTTATTTGGTATAAGTACGGGGGCATACAAGGCAATTACTCATTCTGTCCCGAAAAATAGAAGCGGTTCTCGTTTTATGAGAAATCAGTTTCCATTTATAT
Source organism: Miscanthus lutarioriparius (assembly GCA_904845875.1). Lineage (NCBI taxonomy): Eukaryota > Viridiplantae > Streptophyta > Magnoliopsida > Poales > Poaceae > Miscanthus > Miscanthus lutarioriparius. Next base: position 70,243,045 of record CAJGYO010000010.1, read on the forward strand.
ATAAAAGAATATTAATATTTATAATATATAATTAGTATCATTAGATAAATCGTTGAATATACTTTTATAATAAACTTATTTGAAGATATAAATGTTGCACGCATTTTTCTATAAATCTAGTCAAAGTTGAGAAAGTTTGACCTGCACGCATCTCATAACGACTTGTATTCTGGGTTGAAGGGAGTATGAGTTTATGAGAGCATCTCCATCGGTATATAAAAATAACCCCAAAAATCAGATTTTCCAACCTTTTAATAATCCCAAAATCAGGTTTCCTAACCTTTTCAATAAGAAAGTTGATATATTTCGGGTGCCTAACCTTTTAGAAAACAATATTCGACAATTAGCTAGTACAAAAAGGACAACTTATAAGTAACAATTATTCACAATTTCTTCTAAGTGACAATTGTTCACAATTTTTTCTATAGTATCTCTTAAAAAATAAAAAAAAGCAGTGCGCGCTTAAAGATTTTTCTACATCGCTCGTATCACACCGATGTTGCTTCCATTGCCTTCACCAGCTGTCCCATAGTCGACCATCTTTGTCACCTAATTCACACTTAGAACCTTCAAAACCGAATTCCTATTGCCTCCTCAACCTTCCAATATTCTCATATCTAAAATAATAGCCAGAGATCTAATTCCGATGGACCTCCTAAGTTGTGGCAGCGTTGATTGCCCACTACTATAGAATCGATTTTGGAAGACTGCTCCTGGATTAACAAAGACTGCCACGAAATGGGTGCCACCTTTGTTAATGGAGAGGGGTGCCCACGGGAAAGGTCCATCTCTCTTAAAGCTCTGTTAATAAATATGTCAGATTAGAAAGGTCACCTCTGATAATACGAAGCAGGTGACTTAAAGTGACTGGCTTTGTTAATCTAGTATTGACAGAGGGAGACCTCTTAAGTAGCGCACCTCTGTTAATGAGTGGCCTATATAAAGACCACACCTACTTCTCTTCTTTCTCATGAGCTCACCCACTTTGACAAGCTCTTTGTGCATGATGAACAACTTTAGATCTTCAAATAAAATCCATCTATGGGGACGGGGTTTGTTCTTGTTCTTTTTAGGAGGTGCACATTGAAGGTTAGTATGTGCCCTCATATGCTTTATTTACCTTTTTGCAAGCTTTTTATGCTTTGTTGTTAGTTCAAGGTGGTCTAGATCTACACCTAAGTGGTGGGAGTAGAGAGAAAAGAGTAGGTATGTGTATTAGAGGAAAAAAATAAAAATACCATAATTCCTATTTTTTGACATGCAATGATATTTTTGCTTCAATATATATTTATGTACACACAGAAATAATGATATAAATAATGGTCCTGGCTGCAAGAAAATCTACTACTATCTACTATAGCAACTACTACAACACAGCCGCAGCCGTAGCCTAAGAAGCTGCAGTGAGTAGGCTGAATAATTCATACATATTTGTGAGCATTTATGTAATGTTCATATATATATATATATATATATATATATATATATATATATATATATATATATATATATATATATATATATATATATATATATATATATATATATATATATATATATACGTACTTATATGAGAAAATGTATTAAAGGGACCGTAATGCCTTAGAGAATAACTGATTTAAGATTTTTAAAAGCTACTTGGTCTTTATTTTCTATTTATCAAAACCTATACGAGATTCTATCTAAATGTAAAACTAGGTTTTTGCTAAATGTTGCTATCTCTACTATAAAAGAGTTTTACACCCTAGGTTCAAATCCTATCACTAACCTAGTGTCGCGGGGCCAAAATCGCGGCAAGCATTGTTGTTCGAGTCGGTGTTAGAGTACGTGTCTCCAGTAGCTCGGGTGGACTCAAGAACACAAAAATCACAGAGGGGACTCAATGGTTTATCCTGGTTTAGGCCGATCGATACCCTACATCCAGCAGCTGATGATCCTTATACTCAAGAGCTTCCAAAATCGAAGGGTTACAACAGAATGTAAAGAGAGATTTGGTAGGGGGTTAGCTCGGTGCTAATCCTAAGGTTGCCTCGCTGCCGGTGGAGCCTTCCCCTCGTTGGAGAGGTGGAAGACGACGGGTGCAGTGGAGGAGCTCTCGGTGACCCTCTCTCTGGGTTGCTCTGCTCTCGGTGCCGACCAGGAGCGGATAGAATGAGGAATGGAATGATCTGTCTAGAATTCTCCTCCCCCTCCTCTAAGGTCCATCCTTGTCCCTTATATACCGAGATAGGTCGGGTACATGGTGGTTTGGGGGGATGTGTCTACGGTCTACATATGCCGGAGTCTAGGAGGGTATTGCAGCGGCGCTATGTGGACCGTGGCGGTGTCGTGGAGTGGGAAAAAGCCTTGGGCATCGTCCGGCTGCCCTGTTCTGACACTCTACATGTTAGGCTGTTGTTAGTATTTATTAATGCACACAGATAAAAGATCCGCAAGGGCATGGATACTGCTATAGCTTTCACTCGGAAGTATTCCAAGTATCGTATCCATAGGGAAATGTGTGAGATTAACTATAATCTGACTTAACCAGGGGTAGCAACAAGGCTAAGGATAAATAGGAGTGTAGAGATGATAACTAAGGTTCTGTAGTTCTGACTTCGATAAGCTCTGTCTTCTACTATTCAACTGGGGACATTACTAGGGAAAGACACTAGCAGAGGATGCTTTCCTTTGTAACCAAGTCCTACTTGGCCTACAAACGGGAGGTGTACTACAGAGGACTCAACGAGAGTGTCACACTTGCGTTCTAACGCTACCTCACGATCTACCACCGATCCGGAATGCAGGGTGCACCCATGATTAACCCAAGTCTAAGCAACATGCTTACTCTTACGATTAATACTTTACTCCCCCTAAAAAGAGAATAAAGCACTCAAAAGAGTCACGATCCTAATGAACAATATAAACAAGATGCTTACTTGAATCAGAAGTTGATTACCAAAGAAGTCTCAAAAGCAAGCTCAAATAGAACTTGGATGCGCCAAAGTACAAGCCATAGAGAGAGCACCAACAAGCCAGCACATCCTCCAAACTCTTCCCTCACTCTCTATCTCACTATTTCTATTTACAAGACCAGATCCCATAGAGGGCTAATCTTCTCTTGATAGCTGGCTCTGATCCTAACGAGGAGGATATGAATTAGGGTTTTATGATGGCTCTCCTAGCGGGGGTACAAGGTTGTATATATAGGGGGCAGCGTCAATTCTGGACCCTCGGATCAAACCGACTTAAAAGGACGGTGTAAATGCAATCTAGGAGGTGGTGGGGAACCGACATTCAAAAGGGAGGCTAACCAGGGGCGCCCACAGGCCGGCCGACTTGTAGGTGGGTCCAGCCAGCACCACCTAGCCAGCCGGCTCTACCTAGCCTCCCCTTGGCCTCTGCCGTGGTGGGTTGCCTGCTGGTGTCTTTTTGGAACCTTCTGGTGCTGGTTTCGTCGGCCTTGATGGTTTTCTGGATATACCCTGCTGAAAACACAGAATCACCAAAACTCGTGGAATTTATTAGTTTGAATCCCTAGACCTATGTTTGGTGATGTATTTAAGTATATATGTAGGTTATATTGATGGTTTATAATTGATCTTAACGACTGTCAACAATTCCTCCAAGCTTAACCTTTGCTCGTCCCTGAGCAAAGCTAAATTTAGCAATGGATCAGGAGTTGCTACAATGCTTTCACGCCTCAAAAGTACAAATGAATTCAATAAAAAATTCTCCTCCGGATTAGAATAAACTGATCTGACTTTTAAACTTACCCATATTACCTTCAACCATAGAGCTTCTTAGCCTTCACTTGGGTCTTGAGCAATTGCAAGACAGAACGATCAAGTCAAGCACTATGTCTCAAGTTCTTTGTTTGACCATTGTTTCGTAGTTTTTATTAGTTTTCAAAATAAAACACAAAGGTTCCATTGTATGACACTCTCAAGTCTCTCAATATATGTAGTATTTGTGGATCCTCACCAAGGCAATAAAGATGTTATGCCTTTTTCTTTTCCTACCACTAAGGCTTATGTGGAATTCATAGGTAGGGAGAAAGCTAGGGCATACTTGCAATGCATATATTGTAAAGTAAAACAATGAATCCAAAGGGAGTTGAGTCATACAATCAAATCAAGATGTGCATGTGTGTGAAATATATGGTGGATATATACGGTGGCTAACCTAATTCTACTTTGCTTCTTGAAAACTTATCTCTCTTTTAAAACTTAGAAACATTTGCTAGAGAACAGGGGCTATCTTATTCATCTTCTTTTTTTTCAAGCACGCATCTAAGTACCCATTGTTTTAGATATCTCGGACACTTGTCCATTTTTTCCCAACTCTTCTTTTTTTCTTTTTTTATCAATAACTTTTGCATAGACCATGCCTCTTTTCGACAACAAAACTTTCGAGAGATAGCAACAAGAACTTTTAGCATTTATTTGGCGGATGAGAAACCTATCAAGCATATTTTTGTGTTCACTCCCAGTGTAGGAGTAAAATATTTTTGGGTGGATCTTGATTTTAAGAGCATGATAAATCTCTCATAAGGGTCAACAAAGCTTGACAAAACTCAATGCAATTACAAGCAGCATATATGTGGAAGTTTTCCTAGCCTAAATAACATATATAGCTCTTGTGGGAATTCAAGCTTTGTCATACAGGAACTCATCATGTAGCATTTTGTGTTTTTCAAAAAGTAAATCTCCAGAACTTTAGTGTCACTTGGAATAAGATAAACAATAGTTTAGACCTTCTCATATCATATCCGTCAATTACCTAGACTTAGATCAAGTATGTGCTACCCACGAGTTTCAAGTTTAGAGTAAATCTTTATATTAAAACAATCTTATCCAAAACTCAGGAGAATTCAAGGCTGAAAACTAGGTACTTGAAAGGAATTACAATAGAGGAACTATTCATCATTTCTATTTAAGAGATTATTCAGAGTCCTCTTTATTTTATTTAGTTTTTAGAAATCAAACTTAAAGCAAACTAGACACACTTTTTTATTTTACTACTACAAGGATAACTATTTATTTTGTTTTCATTCACCATTTTTTAACTATTAAAAAGAAACTAAAAACTAAAATAAAGGGAAAGAATACTTACCTGTATAAATAGGAGTACTTCTCCCCCAAGCTAACACTTTCGGTGAGGGTTTGGTGTTGTAAGTCCTTCAAACCAGATGTCTCCTTGTGAAGTTCATTGATCAAGTACCTCGATTTGCTCTAAAGACGAGGATTCTTGTGATGACGCCTCTAATGGTGATGTCACCTTCTTCCATCAAACCTGTCTTGGTCTTAAATTTTGATTTTGGTTTGACAGATTTAGAACCTTCACTTGTAGAAATTTGGGGAATCGACTAACTCCTCCACACTTTGAAGTGTGTCCTGCTCATAAGACAAGGTAGACATAAAATGCATGTGCTCTATTGGTGTGAAAACACCAACAGAACCAAAACTTTATTTATTCTTTTCTATCCTTAGGCACATTGAACAAGATAAAGTTGATGTTATGTGCTTTGTTCAAGTATAACAAGAGTGATAACACTACTAGGAATATCCATTTCTATGATGAAAATTTTAATGACGAATCCGAAACAATCATAAAAATCGCTTTTTATGACCAAAATTTTGGTTTTGTCATAGATCACTGTGACGAACCTCGAACCTCCCCTTATCTATGATGAAATCTGGTATCGTCACAAAAAACATCACAGAACAGCATAGCATTTCATCATAGATCATTCACGTGATTGTTCCTGCTCATCTGTGATGACCTTATTCAGAATTGTGACGAACAGGGCTTTGTAATTAAATTAATTACTGATCTGTGACAAACAATATTCGATCTGTAACGACAGCACTTCATCATAGATCTCCACACGGTACCTTCTCCATTCGACGTGTACATGTGGGACCTACAGTTACTCATCCATGATGCTTGCAGTTCATCATAAAAGTCTCCGCTCAATTCCTTCTCCATGCGACGTGTACTTGTGGGTCCCTTTCTCCATCCGACCTATGGGACCCAAACCTGTGGGGCCTGTCTCCATGTCCATCTAACCTGTTGGACCTGACGGCTTGCATGTCACTTGTGCTTGTGGACCCTTCTCCATCCGACTTGTGGGACCCGAAGACAATGTGTACCTATGGGACCATCCGACCTTTGGACCCAATGGCTTATGTGTCATGTGTATGTGTGGGACCTTTCTCCATCTCCATCCGACCTGTGGGACCTGATGGCTTGTGTGTCACTTGTTGCCGCCGGGGTTTAATAAATTCAAACTCAAAAAAACCATGAGACCTAGGAGTCGAATCCGGGACCTAGAGCAAGGAATAGACCGTCTTCACCATTGCGTTAGATGCCTGGTTGTGTTGACATGTCTTTGGAGTAGTATATGTTCTCTGTGTGGACAAGTTGACTTATATACTGGATATATCCCTATCCCCTACAAGTGGAAACAAATCTGTGCCTGTTGGACTTACGACGGTGGCGCCGGCACCGGCGGCGGCAATAGAGGATCCCCAGTGTGCTGTGGTGGCTCAGGCTTCCTTTTGGAGGCTTGGCGGTGGGTCTTCCCGGTGGAGCACGGTGGCATTACCATCCGTGTTCGTCATGTGCTGCGGCAGAGGCGACAGATCCAATTCGTAGGTCTACCTTCTCGCCTTTTCCTATTCGCTTCACTATTTTGGTCCTTGCTTGAACATGAGGTATACAAGAAACATTGTAGCGTTTTAGATCTGGTTAGGCCAATGATGATGAAAAGAACTAGGAGGTGGCACTGGTTGGTTTTCTGCCGGTGCGTGCCACTTGCAGATTTGTCTAGGCAAACAAACAGGGCCTTCGCTTCTGCCTTAAACTATTTTTTTTGTCCAGTGCTTTCTTGATTCTACATTTCTGTTTCATATGCTCCAGTGCCACCAGTTTGTCCTTATGGTATTTTGCACTTGTAACATATCTGAGGCCACATTTCTATGCCAATGATGTCTACATGGCTATTGAATGTTTTAGGATGCAGCTCATATGTTTGCTTTCTGTGTCTTCTCCTTATTGACAACCAAGTTATCCATTTGGTTCCAAACAAGATGAAGACATCGAAAGCAAATCAATGCTTTGTGTCCATCATTCACATGACTAAGGCCACTAATTAATGTCTAAGCTGCACATGCTGCTACTGATGCCAATGATGATCACTACCACTTGTTCACTGACATTCTACTTGTGAAAATTGAGGCAGCCTATTCAGGTTGTGCAGATTTAAGATGAGTCATCCCTGCTATTTTGTGTTCGATGGCCATGAGCCACGAGTTTACTACAACCGGCCTGACTGCCATAGACAAGTTCATAGGTTTCGTGGTGCTTGTTATAAAAAGTATGACTCCTATGAAGAAGGAATTGCTGCCTTCAAGTCAAGAACCAACTCAAATCTAGCCTTAGCTCATGATGATGACTTCTATCTTCAAAACCCAATAGCTGCTCCACCCTCTTTGTCCTTCAAAACTGTTGTAATTGTAGTCCTCTTAATCTTTGTCTGTCTCCTATGGAAGAAGCTCTGAGCTCGTGTACTGATTGTAAGTGTGATGGTTAGACTTAATTTAGCTAGAATTGTAATGGTTACAGCTCCATTAACAGCTACTCTAGTTTGAGTTATATATATCTATGTGGTGCTACTCTAAATTTAGATGAGATCGTTCCATGAAAATTATTAATGGTTGTTAAAGTTGCACTTTGGTATGAGTTGTGGACTTCACTAATGGATCTTTGTTGGATTATTTTCCCCCTCAGTGATCTCATTACTAAGCAAGCTCTCATCCTATCAGGTATCGATATTAGGGATACCCAAAGCAAGGAAGTTAGTGCTCACGCTGACTTCCCCGGATGGCTCGAGACATATTAAAAGGTCTCGCCCGACCCCAAGGCCACGGGCTCCGTCTCGCCCGATCTCAAGGCCGCGCGCTCCGTCTCGCCTGACCTCAAGGCCACGGGCTCCATCTCGCCCCTTGGGTGCATGCTCCGTCTCGCTCGACCCCAAGGACGTGGGTTCCGTCTCGCCTGACCCCTTGGGTGCAGGCTCCATCTTGCCCGACCCCAAGGACGCGGGTTCCGTCTTGCCCGACCCCTTGGGTGTGGCTTTCGTCTCGCTCGACCTCGAGGACGTGGGCTCCATCTCGCCTGACCTTGAGGCTATGGGCTCCATCTCGCCCAAGGTCGTGGGCTCCGTCTCGCCCGACCTCGAGGGAGCAGGTTCCGTCTTGTCCGACGGGGACCCATACTGCCACCAACCACTCTAGGCCCAAGCATATGGGCCTAGGTCAGAACTCTGATGCTAGGGAAGAGGCTGGCATGCCTTGATGTAACCCATGGCCATGACGGTCCATACCTAGGGATTCACATCAAGAACAGTGTCGGACATGCTAGTGCTGTTCTGCCTAATCCTGGTACGGACGCTGATAGGCGCGTCAGTTCACCACGACGTCCGTCGGGACGAAGTGGAACGCCATGACCGATAGATGATGCCTGTGCGTGGAGCCAGTGATGAATAGGGTCACGACATGGAGTCATCCCTGTTGACATCTATAGGATCAGTGGGACCCGCATGAAGGAGAAGAAGGAGCCAGCGATCCTGGAAGCCTTCTTCTCTCTCTTGTTCTTCTACTTTTTCTCTCCTGTAACCCGTGCTTTCCCTTCACCTATAAAAAGGGAAGCAGGGATTTGGACATGAAAGATCGAAAGACAAGAGCACGACATGAGGACACGGCTGAGGGGCAAGCGAGCTCTCAACACCTGTTCACTCCTTCCACCAGAGACCTGGGATCCTCTCCCTCTCTCGCCTGTTAACCCCTACTGCAAACCAAGTGTCGATAACATGAGCAACAATGAACTGGATGTAGGGACATTCCACCCAAACTAGTATAAACCCTTATGTCCTCTGAGCACACCATCCGAGCCAGACACGCAAATATAAATTTACTCGTCGGTTGTCTAAAAACATCGACAGTTGGCGCGCTAGGTAGGGGCTTTTTGTGCGTCTTGACGTTCACATCAGGCCTCGGATAGCTAGTCATGGCGTCAGCTAGGTCCTGGGCGCGCACGTGCACTTCAGGAACCTAGACTTCATCATTACGATGAAGGGAGAGTCAGCATAGGTTCCCGCTGCCATCCAACCTCTCCACTCCACCGGCCTCAACACAATCGCTGAGACGCTTGAGGAGCCACAGTTGCACGCACCAAAGGCCCGCATCCCTAGGAGCGACCAGTTCCTCGGCTTTGATTATGGGAGACTAGAGCACTAGCTCGGCGCCTTACTAGGACCCCGACCATCCCAGGAGGACCTAGCGCCGCCTCACCTTCTCATTCGCCAATGTGATGACGTAGCTTGCCAGAGGAGAGACGCTCTCCTTAGAATACCTCATTCGAAGCGCCCCGACAGCGCTCTCGTTCGGTCTACGTCATGCTGTAGAGACCGTTGGCCACCTTGTGATGCAGAGCATGACTCCATCCCCTACGAACAACGAGTTTGTGGGGATGACCGAATATGTCGCAGAATCTTTCCACGACCTTCTCTCACAGGAAAATCGGAGTCGCCCTCTGACTCTGACTCCAACAGGGGGAGAAATCACCCCTTGCAAGAATGTTTCATGGCAGTTACCCTCGAGGGATACATCAAAAGCATCCATGAGGGAGGGGCTACCCCAACAGATGACATCGACGATGAGATTGAGGGCGACGTAGGGGCCCCACCTCACTTGTAGGTAGAGCAGCTGAGGCATGACACCAAGAGCTTGAAGAAGCATGACTCTAGCTCCAGTAGGAATGCGTGGAGCTTGAGCAAGAGATTGAGCACCACGGAGATGGTGGGCGTGCACATGCCGTGGCCCACGACGTGAACTAGAGGATCATCGAGGACGACGAAGCCCTCCCACACTTCACCCGGGCAACCCAGAACATCGCTGCCATGGTGGCCTTGCTCCGGGGGCTTCCGGGGCCAACGACGCTTGAGGATCGTCTAGCCCATCACGAGATTCGTACGTTACTCGAGCATGCGGTGGTGCAGCAGGCCGAGAGCTCGCTGTCCTAATGACATGATCTCTGTGCCAGTCAGTGCGTGCCCTCAGAGTGACCTAATAGGGATGTGTTAGTCTACCAAGCGTAGCAAGGAGGTAGGCCACGCGCCGCGGTACCGGTACATGAGCGTCTCGGCCTCCACCGTGATGCACGCGACACCCTAGATGCTCGCAGGTGTGCCCATGGCAACAAGAGGTAGGAGGCTAGCCGTGGCTACCGGCCTTGTCGTGGCGGACGCTATGATAGCTGTGAGGACCAAAGCCTGAGCCCCAACTTGTCGGGACCTCAAGCCTTTGGTCGACACATCCTCAACGCCGTCTTCCCACCGCAGTACCGACCATCGACCAACATCTCAAAATACTCTAGGGAAACAAACCCTAGACTATGGCTCAAGGATTATCGGCTTGCTTGCCAGGCCAGCGGAGTGGATAGTGACAATTTCATTATCCGCAACCTTCCATTGTTCCTGGCCAATTTGGCGCGAACATGGTTGGAACACCTTTCGACCAACCGAATCCAAAGTTGGGTGGACCTAAAAGAAATCTTCGCAGGAAACTTCTAGGGCACATACACGCGTCCTAGGAATCCATGGGATCTCAAAAACTACCGACAGAAGTTCAAGGAAACTCTTTGTGGGTAAATCCAGCGCTTCTCAAGGCAGTGTAACGAGCTACCTAACGTCACCGATGCTGATGTTATAGGAGCTTTCCTGTCTGGGACCACCTATGAGTCCCTAGTCCACAAGATGGGATGTAAGGGCCCATGAACCACCTAGAAGCTCCTCAATATTGCCACCAGCCATGCCTCGGGAAGGCAAAGCAGGATGAGGATGCCGGCAAAGGCGCCTCCAACTGCCCAACAAGAAGGACAAGCAGCGGTGTGAGAGCTCGCTCGTGGCCACTTCGAGAAGCTACTTGAAGGGCCATGCCTGAACCATGCTTTCCCCATCAAGCACCTATACAAGGACTGCATCCTCATGAAGCGGTTCTTGTCCGGAGGCTCCAGCAAGGGGGAGCATAGGAAGGAGCCCAAGGACAGTGGATTTCCGATGCTGGATGGCTGCCTCATGATCTTCGAAGGGTCAATTGCCTATGACTCCAAGCGGTGTCAGAAGCTTGCGCACCGTGAGGTCTATACGGCCGAGCCAACCAAGCCTTCCTTCCTCCGATGGTCGGAGTCCGCCATAACCTTTGATCGGACTGACCACCCAAAAAGCATCCCGTAGCTGGGAAGATACCTGCTCGTGGTCAACCCAATCATTGGCATGAAGTGGCTCACCAAGGTGCTGATGGATGGAGGCAGTGGCCACAACATCATGTACACTAAAAGGCTCGACGTCATTGGCATCGACCGATCGCGCATCCGGCTGACTAGGGTGCCCTTCCATGGCATCATGCCAAGAAACTAGGCCATGCCACTTGGGCAGATTGATCTACCCATCACCTTCAGGAATCCAACCAATTATAGGACGGAGACCCTTAACTTCGAGGTGGTCAGGTTCCACGGGACCTACCACGCCATCCTGGGACATCCATGCTACGCGAAGTTCATGGCCGTCCCCAACTACACCTATCTAAAGTTGAAGATGCCAGGTCCATGCGAGGTCATCACCATCGACACCTTAGCAATTGTGAGGTCGAGTGCTGCGAACACGTCGTGGCAATTGTCGCCTCCAAAGAGCTTGAGGCCATCAGGGAGGAGGTTGTCAAAGAAGCGCCCGACCCCAAGCAGTCGGCCAGGTCTTTTGAGCTTGTAGAGGGCGCCAAGGAGGTCATCATAGACCCCAGTGGCTCCGAGGGCAAAGTGGTGCGCATCGGCACCATGCTTTCCTCCAAATAGGAAAGCTCGCTCGCCGACTTCCTCCGTGCCAAGAGAGACATCTTTGCGTGGAGACCCTCGGACATGCTAGGAATTTTGAGAGAAGTCGTCGAGCATGCCTTTATGATCAGCTAGGCTCCAAGCCAGTGAAGCAGTGCCTGTGTCGCTTCAACGAGGAGAAATGCAGGGCCATCGGTGAGGAGATTGTGAAGCTTTTGGTGGACGGGTTCATCATGGAACTATACCACCCCGAGTGGTTAGCCAATCCCATTCTTGTGCGAAAAAAGAGTGGGAAATGGATAATGTGTGTTGACTACATGCGTCTCAACAAAGCGTGTCCAAAGGATTCATTTCTGTTGCCACGCATAGACCAAGTAGTCGACTAGACCTCAGGGTACGAAACCCTTTGCTCCCTTGATGCGTACTTCGGGTACCATCAAATCACGATGAAAGAGTCCAACCAGCTCATGACATATTTCATCACCCCATTCGGATCATTCTGCTATGTCACGATGCCATTCGGCCTGAAGAACGCGAGGGCTACGTACTAACACTACATGCTCAAGTGTTTTAGGGATCTCATCGGGCAGACCGTTGAGGCCTACGTGGATGACATCGTGGTCAAGTAATGGGCTGACCAGGTCATAGCTGACCTAGAGCAGACCTTCGTGAAACTCCGAGCAAATGGCATCAAACTCAACCCCGAGGCGTATGCTGCTGGGTTTTATCATCTCCCAGCGCGGCATCAAAGCCAACCCAAAGAAGATCTCGGCCATCACAAGGATGGGCCCGATCTAGAACATAAAGGGGGTAGAACGAGTTACAGGGTGCCTTGCCATGCTTAGCCGCTTTATCTCACTCCTCGATGAATGAGGTCTCCCCCTCTATCGCTTCAAATGGATGCCTGAGGCCTAGGAGGCACTTGACAAGGTCAAGCAGCTCCTGATGAAGGCCCTAATCCTGGTCCCCACAACCGATGAGGAACCGCTTCTGCTCTATGTTGCAGCCACCAAGCATGTGGTTAGCGCCACCCTCATGGTATAGCAAGAAGAAGAGGGACACACCATCAAAGTGCAGCATCCCATGTACTTCATTAGCGAGGTCTTGTCCGATTCCAAGACTTGCTACCGCCAAATCTAGAAACTTCTATACTACTTCGAGTCGCATCCGGTGAGGGTCGTGATGTCCTTCCCTCTCAGTGAGGTTGTCCAAAACTAGGATGCCACAGGAAGAATCACGAAGTGGGCACTCGAGCTGATGGGTCAAGGCATTTCATATGCCCCTCGAACGGCCATCAAGTTCCAGGTGCTGGTTGATTTCGTTGCAGCATGGACCGAGATCCAAATGCCGCTAGCAGTCATCAACCAAGAGTACTGGACGATGTACTTCGATGGATCGCTGATTAAGAAAGGCGCCGATGCAGGGCTTGTCTTTGTTTTGCCCCTCGGGGTACGCATGAGGTACATGGTTCGCATCCATTTCCCCTCCTCCAACAATGTGGCTGAGTATGAGGCACTCATCAACAGCCTACATGTCACCATCGAGTTGGGTATCCGATGCATTGATGTCCGGGGCAACTCCCAGCTGGTCATCGACCAAGTCATAAAGAAATTAAGCTGCCACAATGCCAAGATGGTTGCATATTGCCGAGAAGTCTGCCAGCTGGAGGACAAGTTCAATAGTCTCAAGCTCAATCACATCCTGAGGCGTCTCAACGAGGCGGCCGATGCGTCGGTGAAAATGATGTCCGGCCGAGAACCAGTGCCAATGGGCATCTTCGCCAGTGATCAGTACAAGCCCTCGGTCCGCTACAAGGAGTCAGAATAGACCGATGATGGGCCGCTTGCCCTAGGCTCGGGAGCTAACCAATTGGCCGCTCCATCTGACCCCGAAGTCATAGAGCTTGATGAGGATCCAATGACAGAGCCTGACCCTCTGGCCAACTAGAGGATGCCTTACCTCGACTACCTCTTCTGTGAGGCACTGCTGATGGATAAAACAGAGGCTCGGTGGCTCACACGTCACGCCAAGTACTTTATCGTTATTGAGGGCGAGCTCTACAGATGAAGCCACACCGGGATCCTGCAGCGCTGCATCCCCATTGAACAAGGGAAGCAGTTGCTAAGTGATATCTATGGTGGGGTCTGCGGGTACCATGCCGCACCTAGGACCCTAGTTAGAAACACATTCCGACAAGGCTTCTACTAGCCAACCATAGTAGCCAACGCTGAACAGATTATGGGCACCTGTGAAGGGTGTCAATACTATGCTTGGGAGGCCCACCTACCAGCCCAAGCACTCCAATCGATCCCCATCACATGGCCATTCGTGGTCTAGGGGCTCGATCTGGTCAGCCCTCTCAAGAGGGCATCCGAGGGATATACGCACTTGCTTACCATGAATCTGTGAAGAAGACAAGACTTAGAGGAGTGAGAAGAGAACATGAGGGTCAAAAGCACGGTCATATCATACCTGGCCAACCGTGGCGACAATGTCACGCATTGAGCTCAGCATGGTGGTCAGGGCATGAACTGCGTCCCCAACCTACGTGTGGATGCTCTCCCATTCCATCTCCTCTGTTGGTTCATTGAGGGTAGCCACCAAGACCAGAGACCAGGATGTCCCCGCACCGACCTCAAGTGGCACCGACCTCTCTTGCGGTGGCAGCTCCTCCAGAGCGGCTCCTCTAGCGATTGAGGGGGCGGGTGACACGGACATGGATGCCTGCCCTGTCACCACATCCGCCAAGGATGCCTTAGGTTTGCCCCCTTTTGTCCACCCTACCGCGGACATGGCCACCAACATGGATGACGGCCCCGACCATGCCACCTCCGCCTATTACATCGAGGACACGACCGGCCATGCCACGCCCGCCATGGTCACCCCGAACGCGCCCTCCTCCACCTACTCTCCCATGGATGCAGCCATCGGCTACACCTCCCTAGTCAATGTGATGGCTGCCCCAACGCCACTCATGCTCACCACAGGCGTGGCAGCAGCTGGCTCCTGGGGCATTTGCCGAAGGAGGATCTTTTTCGAAGCGAGCCGCAGGAGAGTCCCACATCCTCTAACGCTACAAGGGACATGGCGGCCAGTTCATGGCAAAAATTTGTTAAGACAAAGGGATGAAAAAACTCTTGACTCACCCTGACACCATCATGCGAGGGCATTTTGGGTCTAGCTTGCTCGACCCCGACTGTTCCTCGTCGGCACGTTACCACTTCGAGCCCACTCTCGGCTCGGAGGGCTCGATCAAATCAGAATGGCTGCCTCCAGCTGTCTCTAGAAGTGCTGCCAAGGGCTCGGATAGAGCAGGGAGACCTGTTTCCACTGGCTTCGAGGCCGCCATCGAAGGCCTAGACGAGGCGAGGAGGCCTGATTCTGTCGGTTCTAAGGCCACAGTCGAAGGTCCGAGGGTGCGTCCTCCCCCTCCTACCCGATGGCGTGTCGCAGGAAGGGCCCGCATGCGGTGAAGGCCGAGTCCTCGTCCTCGGTGGCCAGATCATCCCATGGGATGGGCAACATGGAGCTATCATCCTCCTCCTCCTCCTCTTCTTCTTCTTCCAACAAACCATGACGCTGCTTCCCTCGCTGCAGCCTCGCTCGATGCTTCGACCGCCTTTTCTTCTCCTCTTCGTCCTTCTTCTTCTTCCTTTGTTCATCCGCGGCACAGTTCACCGCCCCCACGGCCATGTGCTCTGGTAGCGGCGCGACAGAGTCCTAGAAGACCAACCCTGCTGGTAGCTCGATGAAGCCCGCGTTCGGCCACATCATGGGATGCCCTGTGATAGAACCGCCCAATTTATACAAGATCAAGTATAGCTGTCCCCGTTAAACACGTTGACACGCGCATACTTTCACCTATATAAACCCGGTAGTCCGCCGAGTGTCACGAAGGACCTCGGTAAATCAACACCATAACCAAGATCACATGATTAAGCAAATACACATCACATACATAGAGTTGCAGTGGAAATAATATTACAAATGGGTTCACAAATAATAGTACAAGTTTGGGTTTCAAAATAGGTTAAGGGAAAACAACATAGCTTTCAAATGATTACATTAATATAAGTTCCAAATACATTACTAGCATAAGTGACATCCTCTGATAAAAGCATATAGATGAGAAATAAATATAGAGTCACCGAGCCCACCGGCGGTTAGCCACCATATTTAGCAGGCCGAGAACTTCACCTACAACATGGTGGGATAAACTCTGAGTACTCGAATGTACTCAGCTAGACTTACCCATCATAAACCAGAGATAAAGTGGCACCAAGGAGTATGCAAGGCTTTATAGGTGGAGCTAGCTTGACAAATTTTTGCATAAAAGCCACTAGTTGAGCTATACATTTTATAATTCGGTAACCAAGTTAATTATAGCTATTCATCTCTAGATTAGCACCTGCACTAGAGCAATCATGTGATTAAGCTAACAAACATTAGTAACCATATCCGGTGTAACATTTCCATATTCAACATAACCATCAAATTCCATCAATTAATGCTACGTTGCCGCTGCTTAGTCAAGTTCTCACTATCTGGGAGAGACGACGACTTGAATCGATTCCAACCAGCTAGGGAGTTATTCCTAACACAAACCCAGAGATACCTATGCTAGGGTAGTCATAGGTCACCTTTGGTACAACTCATGTACAGTCGCGGGTCTAAGCAGCGCCATAGCCTCAGGGATACTACCAGTCTGCTAGGAAGTTCAGGCCCGACATGCCCTTGGACTCATGCCTTTGGCTCCCCACACATCCTTGCTGCCTCTAGTGTGCGCATTTTCACTTATCGGGTCACGGGTTGAGTTGAGCTACTCGGCTTCGTGGTCGGAGCGACTTATCCAGCCAACTAAGTGCTAGGCATGCGTTCAACATGACATGAGGACATACAGCAAATCGGTCCTTAACCGATACAGATGGGGATAAATAGGCACCAAGATCTCCATGCCTTGTTGCTTCTCTATCACAATCCCGCCCGGTCTCCTTTTATTTATCAACACATGGTTATTTCCCCGATAGCAAATATAGCCAACTGTGCTTTGGTATCCACCTATATATCGTAGGTGATAGGAAATTACCCGACTTCTACTGGTCTAAGCATTGCTAAGCATACATTCGATCCTAGACCTACATAGGGTTCAAGGTATATTTCTAGACAAGGTAGTTCTATGCATCAAGTGATTCCAATCAACTCTTATAACCTAATGCATCAAACATAAAGGACTCAAGTGATATTTGTAAAAACATAGGAGGCTTAGAATGCTTTGGGGCTTGCTTGGGATCCGACACAGGTCAGTTCAGTTAGCTCGCACCGTCTTGGTGGCATCTTCGGTCCTAGCACTTGCTTAGTCCTTCCATCTTCGGGATAGGTCCACCAACACCGTCTTCTGGTTCAACTCCATCATCACGTCCTTCATGTGGTGCATCTAGCGTACCTAGATGAGATGCAATAAAGCAAGTGCATGAATGTGAAGAATGGCAATATGAGATGCCTCACATAAAAGTATTCAAGATGAGCACAAGGTTACACCGAACATATATAAGCACTCCATGTTACTTAATTAAACATCCCACAACCTATCATGCTAGGATAGCAAGGAAGGTAGCACCAAGCATGACACAAGTTTCACAAGGTTTAGGTATATTAGCTTAACACCATCAAAGGCATGAGCCACACTTAGCAACACACAAAGCCAAGCAAGGTGAAGCAAACAATTTTAGATACAAACATAGATTCTGAACAGCAGCACCACAGTCACTTGTTTTAATCATACCTAGAGTTCTAGGCATAAAAAAAGTGTGACTCAAGACTCTCTGGAAAGCTAATGAAATTATCTAAAACTTTTTTATTAACACAAAAAGCTGATTCAACAAATAACAAGGCCAAAATACATCATGAAGCAGAGCTTATACAACTAAGGACAGAAAACTGATATTAACTTCAGAAATGTATAACTGGAGTTCTCGACATTAAGCAAACATGATTCTTAACTTTATGGAAAGCTTATTAATTTATCTATAACTTTATTATTATCATTTTAAGATGATTCTACAGCTAACAAGGTCAAACAACACCAAGAAGGCATATCTTTCTAGATTTGGACAGAAATCTACCATTCCACTTTGAACAGCTATAACTGGAGTTCTAGAGCACCAAAAAGGGTGTTCTCTAACATTTTGGAAATCTTAAGAAAATAACTACAACTCTCCTATTATCACCAATACATGATTCCATGTTTAAATAAGTCAACCAAAGCAATCATTCAGATCTGTTCAGAGCACATGCAAAAATTGAAAGCAAACTTGTAAAATCTATAACACCTAAACCAACATGCCTAAAATCATGAAATTTTAGGAAGAGAAATATAAGGAAATTATCTACAACTTTTGTATTCATCACATCTATAGAAAACATCATTTCTATCACGAAGTAATCTTCACAACAGAAAATGCACATGCAGCCATTTCAGAATATAACAATTTGATGTTTCACTTGTTTGCTAACAAAGAGCATACACACATGAGCCATTCTAGAATTTCAACAACCACTAACATACTTAGCAACACTTTATTGAACACCAATCACTCAAAGCATCACCAAATACAATTACAAGCTTTATCTACAATTATGCTTTTATTAATCATTTCTTCTAATAAACATAAATATAATTTTTAGTGATGTATGAGAACAACTAGTTTGGGGCTGAGATTTTGATGAGTGGTAGATGTTATGAAAACATGGACACTGCACAAATTTGACATGCTCGGGTTTTATAATTTAATTACTATGAAAAAGACAAATTGCTATTGCAAGAAAACATGTAAAAGCAAGATAAATCTAAAGATCATTATTTTCTATAAACATATAGCCATATTATGGTTTCTCAGGTCACAATATCACCATGCAACGGCAAAGGAACCACATTTCACATTTTTGCATATATAAATTATTTATAAACCATTTAAAACCATTTATCAAGGATTAATAAAGTTAAATCAATAACTCAACCATACCACATCTAATTAACATGAAATTTTTATCACAGCAGACATATAGCATCAGTAGCCTACTATAAAAATTTTATAGCAATTGGGGCACCACAACTTTAGATATGAGAATAACAAGCAAAATAAGCTAAAATTGCCTATTTAAAAAGATTAAGTCAAAACATTATAAAAACTATACACAACTAGCATGTTTAATATTTTATTAGCTAGAGCATGTCATCATAAGACTAAAACAACTAGAATTACCATTTTTGGACTTCTAAAACTCAAGATATGCATCTGTCCAACTTAAAAGCATTTTTAAAAGCACTTTACAAGAATAAATAAAAATAGTAGAAACTTTCTACTAACATATATCATATTATAACTCTACTGCATATATCTACTTTCAAGGATTCCAAAAAGTCTTCATTTGCTATTTTACAAATTTTCTATGATTTATTACGATTTTCCAAAGTTTCAGTCATAAAAGAAAAAAAGCTTGCACCGAGGACCCCGAACTTCCACAAAAATAACTTCTAGCGCAACAGTCCTTCCAACCACTATTCACATGAGTCATGACTCTATAGAAAACCCCTTCCCTTTTTTCGAATTTGAGCGTGACATCCTTCGCCTTTTCTTCTTCACGAGACATAGCACGGGATGGCTTGGGGCCGGCTGGAGGAGGACCGACGGCGGCAGAGAAGGGACGTCCGAGCGGCGCTGCTACGAGGCATGCCCGCACGCGCTCGCAGCATGGCCCATGGCGGCTCGCGACCTACTGGCCATGGAAGCAGGCAACAACAGCGGTTGGTTCGTCTGGTGGCTTGGCTAGCCGGCGACGGAGGAAGGCTCGACGCGTGCTGGAGTCCTAGGGGGCCCGCGCGCACCTGTGGATGGCTGAGGACGATCGGGAGGTGGCCCGCAGAGGCCTGGACACGTGCATCCGTGGCAGCGATGGGAGCAGCTCCGATGGCTAGGCTGCTTCGGCGTTCTCCCGCTCAGCCGAGGAGCGCCGGTCAGAGAGGATAAGGAGGCCAAGGCGATGGTGCACGAAGCTAGTGTGGAGAAGGCCCAAAGTGGCCTGGCCATGGCGCCATGGTGGTAGGAGGCGAGCGGCTAAGCAACTTTAGCGCTAGAGCGGCAACGGCGCTGGGAAAAGGGTTAGGGTGGCATGACAAGGTTCGAGGAATGGGGTAGCGCTGTCTGCTTAGGCAGAGTAAGGCCAAGGGCAAGGAACAGCGGTGGGGAGGACCTCTGTCTGCCCATCCATGGCGGACACGGCCACACCCAGCGTGTGCGAGCGCCAGAGAGCGAGGGAGAGGGAACATATAGCAAGTGAAAGAGCAGAGGGCGAGCGTGAGTGGAGGGGAATGTGCCCAGGCTCTCCCCATCGATGTAGGAGTGCAGGGACGCACAACAGCAAGGTGGGGCACGTGGCACTATGCATGGTGGCCACATCGTCAATTCATCGAACACCTGGCGAGCGACTTTCAGGGCAAGGTGGGAGCCGATTTTGTGCTGCCTACGGGCCAATTTGGACCTTGGGCCCAAAAGCAAAGTTGCAGCCCACCTGATGATCTACAAAACTCATTAAGGGTGCCTTGGCATTAGGGCTCTCCATTAGCGTCTCATTAAGCTCCAAGTTGACACTATCAACGACTTGACGTGATTTAAGCCTTGCTCCGCTTGTGCTCCAATTACTTGGTCAAAACATGGTCAAACTGATCCCAACCTTTTGTATGTCCTTCTCCAAGATGTAAACTCCAACTTTTATTTTGGGATCAAGCCAAGTTGCTTAACGAAAACATGAGAACACGACATGCCAACTATCCTTGCCACTAATCTCGGACTTAGAATATTTTTCACGGCTAAAAACAGCAGCTGATTCAAACTTGAGACCATTGTTTGAGCCACTTAGGAGTTGAAATAGGTCTTGGTCCAAAAATAAAGTTTGTTGTACTCCACTCAAACTTCAACTTTTATTAAGGATCAAACTTCATATCTGGTACAAAAACCATTGCTTCATCTTGGTCAAAGCAGCACCTTGTTAAACCCTGGAATTAGGGTTTTCGACCAATTGACGCATTTTCTTGACATTTGCTCAACATGAACCCTTCATGACTTTTGTTGTAGAGTTCAATTAGAGTCATTTGGGCAAGGTAGAAAAGTTTGGTCGACATCACATATTCCCATTTCCTTAATAAAGCAATTCAATCAAGGTTATAACTTATCATTTCATGTGACTTCTTGGCTCCAAACTTCACAAAACTTTTCCACTGGTCAAGATGGATGCATGTTGATGTAATGTTCATGAAATAAGCATGTTTAATATTACTCATGCCTAATCTAAACTAGGGTCCACATGTAAGCAAAGTGTATTGTCCGAGTCCAAGTTGGTGCTCATTTTCATAGGTTTGACCTCAATACCTTCATCATTACTTCCAGATTATGAACTAGAGATCATAATCATTGATTGACATATCCTACTTAAGTCCAAATACACTACTTAACTTGTGACTAACACCCAGGGTGTTACATGCCCCGGAATTGGGAACACGGCGTCAGCCTCCCCCATGGCCTCCTTGATGTGCTGCGCGACCTCGCTGTTGTAGAGCAGCCCATGGGCGAGCGTCGTCCTGATGAGCTGCGTGCCATACGTGATCTCATACAGTGGGAGGACATGTGACATCAGAAGTGCCACCCTCCTCGCGTGATAACCCCTAATGACACTGGACCCACAGAGGCCGTGGGTCTTCAGGAATGCGATGGCCTCGAGGAGGCCGTGGGTCTCCTTGACGGCGGCCCCCACGGCCATGATGGCGGTACTTCTTTGACTAGGTGCTCGGAGAAGATCAGCAAGGGAGCGGCAGGGTCGTTCTTTAGGTAGAACCAATGCGAGTGCCACCCCTTGTTTGGTCTAGAGAGCTGATAGGGCATGCACTTGGCCGCTCGCTGCCCCCGGAGGTGGATGCTCACGCATCCCATCAGCACCAGGGTCTCCCAGCCTCTCTCGTTCTTCTTGATCAAGGAGATGAAGAAGAAATATCTCCACAGCTCAAAGTGGGGTTCGATCCCCAGGTACCCCTCACATATCGCGATGAAGGCCATGATGTGCTAGATCCCATTAGGGTTCATGTGCTGTAGCCTGATTTGATAGTGGTTTAGTAGACCCCGGAAGAACGGATGGGGAGGAACCATGAGTCCGTGCTTGTGAAAGGGTGCAAAGGAGACGACGTAGCGGTCAAGCAGCGCCGGCACATCCTCATGGCCGGCATGATCCACTCCACGGAGAAGACCATGCTTGATGAGGCCCTCCATGCGCGCATGGGTAACATTGGAGTGGTACCATGAATCCATGGAGGATGGAGGCGGCTATGGAGAAGCAAAGGTGGTGGCGGAGAAGCAGAAGCTACAGATCTAGGGCTCCGATGGCAGATTAGCAAGCACGGCAGATTCAAACGGCGGTGGTGGAGAAACGGAGAGGATAAGGCTATGGTTTTGGTATGCAGAAACATGAAGGGGGAGGCCGCTATTTATAGGATAGAGCGAGGCGAGAAGGTGAACTTTTCTGCCTCGATTCATGCGCCACTGCGCTGTGTCACATCACCTCCCTCTGAAGATCATGCGCATGCTATCTCTGGCCGCACCCTTAAAGGACACGGCAGATGACGGTTCACCTGGTCGATGGGCCAAGTACCATCATAGGTAAGGAGGGATATAGAGCTAAAAATGCTCTTACGACCCATTTAGGATTAGGAGTTCAAAGGCTAGCCCACCGATGGGTTCACATCCGCTCCGAGGCACCCTTAGAGCGAGGGGCAGAAAGGGATGGGCCCACTAGCAGCCAGTAACCCAGGCGCATGAGCAGCGAGGGCATCCCAACCAACATTTGAGTCTTGGTCGGTTCCTAGTCCATGGGTTTTCCTCGAAGAAAGGCAACGAGCCCTTGAGACCGGCCAAACGGACCCGAGAACTATTTGGATTGGACGCCAAGAGTCTAGAGTCGGTCACTAGCTGATCTATGCTAGACTCCCACAAACAGGAAGCTAGGGCCCCACTTGGACTTGCCCATTAACAGCTCACCTAGCACCATGTTTCGTCCATCAAGGAAAAACATGGCACGGCTCAGCCCCTCTGTTTTATCGAAAAAAACTCTTGAAGGATGATGATCACCAAGACGAGCCGACCCTCGACCGGACCCTTGCTACATGCAGGGGCTCGAGGGAAGTTGGACTCACAAAAAAGCCCAAGGCCCTCAAAGTCCTCCTATCTGGAAAAACCTCCAAAGTAGTATTCTACTCCTCCGTAGGCTCAGGGGCTACTGTCGGGTATCAATATTAGGGATACCTAAAGTAAGGAAGTTAGCACCCACGCTGACTTCCACGGATGGCTCGAGACATATTAAAAGGTCTTGCCTGACCACAAGGCCATGGGCTCCATCTCGACCGACCTCAAGGCTACAGGCTCTGTCTCGCCCCTTAGGTGGGGGCTCCATCTCGCTCGACCCCAAGGACGCGTGTTCTATCTCACCCGACCCATTGGGTGTGGGCTCTGTCTCGCCTGACCCCTTGGGTGCGGGCTTCGTCTTGCCTGACCCCAAGGATGTGGGTTCTATCTCACCGAACCCCTTGGGTGCGAGCTCCGTCTTGCCCAACCCCTTGGGTGCAGGCTCCGTCTTGCCTGACCCTAGGATACAGCTTCCATCTCACCTGACCTTGAGGATGCGGGCTCCATCTCGCCCGACCTTGAGGACGCGGGTTCCGTCTCATCTGACAGGGACCCATACCGCCACCAACCACTCTAGGTCCTAGCATATGTGCCTAGGTCAAAACTCTGACACCAGGGAAGAGGCTGGCATGCCTTGATGTAACCCATGGCCTTGATGGGCCATACCTAGGGATTCACATCAAGAATAGTGTTGGATGTGCCGGTGCTGTTCTGCCAAATCCTCATACGGACGCAGACAGGCATGTTAGTTCACCACGAAGTCCACCAGGACAGAGTGGGACACCATGACCGGCAGATGATGCCTGCGCATGGCGCCAGTAACGAATAGGGCCGTGACATGGAGCTGTCCCTATTGACATCTATAGGATCAGCAGGACCCACATGAAGGAGAAGGACCCGGCGATCCTGGAAGCCTTCTTCTCTCTCTCATTCTTCTACTTTTCCTCCTCTATAACCCACGCTTTCCCTTCGCCTATAAAAGGGGAAGCAGGGATCTAGACATGGGAGATCAAAAGACAAGAGCATGACACGAGCACATGGCTGAGGGGCAAGCGAGCTCTCAGCACCTAGTTACTCCTTCCACCAGGGACCTAGGATCGTCTCCCTCTCTCTCCTATTTTTAACCCCTACTACAAACTAGGTGCCGGTAACACAAGCAACAACAAACTGGAGGTTGGGATGTTTTGCACAAACCCTTTATAAACCCTTATGTCCTCCGAGCACACCATCCGAGCCAGACATGCAAATACAAATTTACTCGTTGGTGGTCCGAAAACACCAACACATCCTACTGCATGCACATGACGAAATGGAGGAGGCCCCCAACAAGAGGAACGCATTGACTAGCCTTATGGATGATGTCTTTGTTGAGATCCTCTGCCGCCTCCTCGACTGCTCCTTAGTCTACTATAAATGTGTCTGTTGCTCCTAGAGATGCCTCATCTCGGACAACCATAAGTTGATGCCCCAGACTATGGCTGACTTCATCTACGATGGAATCTACGACTAAAGAAACTCCACCAGCATCACCGGTGTTTACCCCTCCTTGTCCTTCTTGCCCTTCACCATGAATAATGTAGCTGTTTTAGATTGCTGCAATGGCCTCATCCTATGCTGGTGCCTTGGGGCAAATGGATACCGCTATGTCGGCTGTAATCCAGCAACCCAGGAGTTGAAGGTACTGCCGCCTAGAATCCTATCAACAGAATATTATCGGTAGTCCTCCGAGGGGTATCCCACGAAGGTAGATTAATCAACAGAGGTGCGTGTAATCTAAAACAAGAAGGCAATAGAGACACAAGAGTTAGACAGGATTGGGCCATCTGCATGACGTAATACCCTACTCCTGTGGTATGTTGGTTTGTATTGGCTATCGTATGATATTGCGTGTGTTTTGGGGGGTCCCCTACCCACCTTGTCTAGCTGGGGGGTAGGGCTACAAGTCGGTTAGATCTAGGAGATAACCGGTAAGTAATAACAAATTACAGGAATCACGAGATCGAGCATATCCTAATAGATCTCGTAGCATCTTTAGGATATCGCCCATGACATCTTGCGGTACACGCCGAGCAGTACTGTGCACTGTAAGTCTTCGTCTTGTGGGCTGGACCATCCCTGGTGGTGTAGCCCATGTAGTCTACCATGGGTGTCTGGTGTCGTACCCCCCACAGCTAGTCTCCGAGCACCTCGCATCCGCTGTGCAACGCCGTCTTGAGCTTGTCCGAGTAGGTGTAAACAAAGCCGAGCAGTCAGACTCATAGTCCGACCACCCTAATGAGTCATCGAGCAGTTGTGGACCATAACTGACTAGCTTAACTGTTTGGCCAAGCACAAGCTTACCCAAGTAAGGCTTGCCAGAAGGATGTAATAAGCTCAAGTTCAAAATCGAAAATTTCCTTGCTGTGAACCAAGTGTGCCCACTTAGATTCCGACCATGAGAAAGAGAGATAATCTTGTTCAACTTCAGGAGGCATGGAGTCTTCCAATGAACAGATTAAAGAAAACACACTCATCGCAAGGTGAAGTGTGCCCACTTAGTCCCTGAGCCTGATAGTAGGTGACGTAGTCACATGGTGCTAGGGTCCAGAAAGTAGAAGAAAGGCAAAAGACCAGCCGAGCAGGCAACCAGTCCATGGGCTGAGCCCTGAAATGAAAAGCGCACATTCACCGCAAGGTGAAGTGTGCCCACTTAGTCCCCGAGCCTGACAGTAGGTGATGTGGTCACATAGTGCCAATGTCAGAAACAATAGTAACCAGAAAAAAGTCCCCAGTGTAGTGAGGAACCAAGTCATAATGATGACATAGTCCCCGAGCCACAAGTGGAAATCTTGAATAAATCAAGAAGTGCCAATTACTCAAATCATGGAGAAAAAGCCGGAGTAATTACTGTATAGTAGAAATTACTGAGCCTTGATGGCATTGCGAAGAGGTCGGTGAATATTTGGTGTGCAGTACCGAGTTGCAACGAAAAATTTGCAATTACGGGCCGCAGTTGCACGGAAGCCTAGATAATGGCCCAACACACCGCTTTGGGGAATTTGGAAAGGCGCAAATCGGTATGGTGCGGTTTCCCAAAAACCCTTGAATGCAAAAAGTAGATTGGGTGTCTTTATAACTACGTCGCTACACTCCGCATTCCCACCTTTGCCACTCCACCACTTCATCTTGCTCCTTGCCCTAGCGCTCCCCCATTCGCATTCACACGCACTCTAGATCTGAGGGATGGCACCAAAGAGGGGAGGTGGTAACGCGAAGAAGGCGGCCACTGGGGTGAGCCATGATAAGGAATGGCTACCATCACTCATGGGGGGAGACAGAGCTCAATGAGATGGTGGAGGCGGGCATTCTTCCTAACTGTGTCACCACCGGATAGCGTCCGGCCAACAGTTAGCCCTATCCGATGCCACACACCGACGAACTTGGTGTATTCAAAGATTACTTCTGGCGTGGATTAGGGCTTCTAGTACATCCCTTCTTTTGGGATCTATTGGAGTATTTGGGAGTGAGCTTGTGTAATCTTCATCCGAACAATATTTTGCACATTTTTGTGTTTATCCACTTCTGTGAGGTTTATCTTGGCATTCTTCCTCATTTCAATATGTTCCGACACTTTTTCTGGCTCAAGAAGAAAGGAGGGGGCGGTTCCAAAGTTGTCGACTGTGTGTATCTACAGCTCCACAATGGGATGGAGAGCAAATACATTCATGTGCAATTGAATACCTCACTGAAGGGGTGGAATGCCAGGTGGTTCTCTATGAAGCAAGTTGATTCTACCGTCCGATGCGATGTCGACCAGATTCTAGAGAATCAAAGGAGCTGGTCGGAGAAACCGACCAGTGCTGATATGGAACAGGTAAAGGAGCTCCTTGAGATAATAAGGGGCATGAAGATGAGCAGAGTGGTGGTGGCGGTGAACTTCATATTGCGCCACATCTAGCCCTGCAAGGAGAGGGCTCATGCGGGCTTTGACTTCAAAGGAGATACTGATGGCACCCAGGAGAGGACGAAGAATCCGATGATGGAGGCTATGCTACATCAGGCCGCTGAACTATTCGCTCCAAATGTGTTGTACACCATGCCGGAGCAGCCAAAACCCTTTAACTGCATGAACCCACCTCCTCAGGTAAAAATCTTGACTATTATTCCTAGTGTTTTTATCCTATGCCGCGCTGAGCAGTGGACTGATTCGCTTATGGAAAGATCCATTGGCAGGAACGGGCGGTGTACTTCTTGGGCGTGCCGAGGAGCAATTGGCCAAAAGCAGGCCAACCACTCAGCCAGAGCAAGGTGCCGTCAGCACCTCATCCAAATCCGTAGGCGAAGGTGTTGGTCAAAAGGAGAGTTCCCCCCGGTATCAGAGAAAGTTTGGGGGAAAAGGACGATGAAAGATGAGCTTTCCTGAAAGAAGAGAATAACGGTGGATGTAGCTCCCTATAAGCATGTTGGCATCTCATTTGGTGGTGATCGGACTGCTCGGACACAGAGTGCGATGATATCCGAGTGGTCGGACGATGATGGGGCTCCAGTAGCTCCCCCTCTAAGCACTAAAGCATCATCGCGCAACAAGCATGCGGAGGTGCAATCGAAGGGGGGGAAGGAGTCCCCAAGCAGCAGGCGGAGAAGACGCTGACGGTGGGGGCCGTAAGACCTCCAGCCCAAGACACGCGGGTTGACCCAGAGCAGTGCCTGGGTGCTCGAGGAGGCAGTGCTGGTTTAGAACCATTTATTAGGAAGCTGATGTGTAAGTATCTTTGCCTTGGGATCGGTAGCTATCCGATTTTTATGGTTACGGTGATCGATGAGCTAATCTGATGCAGAACGGGGCACATGGAGGATCTAAATCCTTCAGGCCAGACTTGTGAGCAGCCGGGGGCTATTCCCAGCGTGGAGACATTGTGGGCTGACTCCGTCCTAGAGTCCCCGATCACTCGTCGGTTTGTAGAGTATTCGACCACCGCTGCTAATGGAGTTGGAGGTGGAGAGCGGTTGGCGACAATGGCGGATGATTCAACAGAGACACTAGGAGCAACGGCAAGAGCCATTGAGTCTTCAAAGGCGGAGGCGGGAGCTATTGATGCCATGCTGGAATCTAGGGCGTAGAGGCCGGCAACGTTGGAAGAGCAAGCGGCGCGCCCTAAGATGCCGCAGGGCGTGGTCGGTCACTCTGTGCGGCCACCGTGCCCCCATGGAGTGCCACCGGCTGTGGTGGAAGAGGATGAGGTCAAGGAGATTGAGCGTGAAGGATCATGAACTCAAACCATCCGCATCTTCTACAAGCAAGGGGAAGAAGTTGTGGTCGTGGAGAGGACACCACCAGGGAGGTGAAGAGGCTACGGTCCACCCTTTCCACAGCTATAAGCAAATTGAGGTTAGTATTGCATCAGCAGTCTCCATCTTTTGCGTTGGATACTATGGTCTTTTATAATCTTGGTGCTTTGCAGGGCATAGCGTGGACTGCCACACAACGGCAGCAATTGATCAAAAGGATGGAGCCCCTCACTGAGGAGAATGAGAAGCTAAAGGAGGCGATGAAACTGATGGAGAAGAACGTCCAGACGGCCCAGTGCGAACAAGATCTTGCTGAATCAAACACCAAGGACCTAGAGTACCCAAAGGGTATCTTATCTGAGCAGTTGAAGACCGTCTCCGAGTAGCTAGAGCGCACCTCCGAGCAGCTAAAAAGCATCTCCAAGCAGCTAGGGCGCACCTCCGAGCAGCTAAAAAGTGTCTCTGAATAGAAGAAAGGTACTACAGATCGGTGAATTTGATCTGCATTGCCGGATAGTCTTGATGTTGCTGTCGATCATTATGTTTGTAGAGTGAGATGCAGAGCTCGGTGGGTTGCGTCAAGTCATCGGTTAACTCCAAGAGGAGAAGGAAAAGGCGTCTAGGCGAGTAGAGAAACTGGATGAGGATTTGGAAGGTGAGTAGTTCATGGTCGGAGTTGTTGCTGAAATGATTTCTTTGTTTGACGGATCCCTTTGGTGTCTGTAGAAAACCATTGAAGAACCAAGGCGCGGTTCAATGTGCTAGAGCTAGAGGCAAAAATCTAGAGGGGAAAACTTGACGCCGTGGTGGCCGGAGTTGGGCCGGTGCTCGATTGTATCGACATGGAGATAACTCCTCAACCCAACGATAGGCCGCCCCATCCGGATGCCATCAATGATAGGTGCAAGGCGGCGTGGGAGAACTTCAAAGGCTTCAACCGAGACGTCGCTATCTCTGGTCTCACTACCCTGCCATCAATCTTCGAGCGATAGGGGCCGGATTCGCTAGAGGGATGGGTGCGATGAAGCAGGAGCAGCTGAAAGATGAGGTGGAGGATGCGGCGAAGACGCTGGCCGGTGATGTCGATCTATTCGGTGAGGTAGACGGTGAGGGCCAAGCTCAATAACCTAAGTGGAGAGGAACCTATATGGGACAACTAGAAAGGGGAGTTAAATGCACGAGGGCCTAAGCAAACATTTGTGTATTTGTATGAATGTTATAAGTAGATGACATGTGCGTGTTCAGGCGTCTTGCTAGTGCTTGCGGTGAAAAAGAGACGTGTTGTTAACCCTAACGCATTTATACGTGGTATAAGTAGTGTCCGAGCAGTTAGTTCGTTATTGAGCTCTTAGCCTTGGCTATCCCGTATTCCATAACGTCGAGCGCTAGAGCTCGTGCACGTGTAGGAGGAACAGACGTGACCAAGGAACCACAGCCGACCACCAATAACACAGAGCGCTGGAGCCCGTAGCATGTGTAGGGAGAGATCGAAGATAGGGTTTTCTCCAAAGAACATAGAGCGGAACGTTTGCTACTCAATGGTTGGCAGAATATCTTAAAGATATTTTAGTATGGAAAAACGGGGCGAAGCACTTATAGACATCATGTATAATTGTCGAAGTTTGTTAAGGAGTAGCTTGGAGCTAGTAATCGTAGATGGAGATTAAACAAAAATGGAGGAATAATGGAGACAAATTATGGCGACAAAAACTTCATTCATTATGGAGTGAAGAGTACATATCTGGAGCATTTCAAGGATAGAAACATATAAGGTGCTCGATGTGCTACGAATTGGGGATATCGATCCCCTCCATGTCACATAGATGGTAAGACCCTGGTGAAAGGTCCTTGTTGGTTTTGGTAATTGAGTGACAACCTAAGTGGACTAATTGTGTTTATGTGAGATACACAGGTGATTAGTCCATAGGTACATGTGTATGAGCAACATATGCCATGGAGGTGAAAATGGCTTGGAGATGTTGCAAAGCTCACACATGTGATGATGAAGGAGCTTATTGCACATGAGACATGACATTGAGTCATGTGATCAAGGTGGAGAAGATCAAGACAAGACTTGGCTTGATGGACCAGTTGCAAGCGTGAAGGGCAAGTCGAAGGCTTTGGAGTGATGGACCGTGTGGCGGTGAAGCTTGAGCAAGACTTGGCGCCGATGGACGATGGCAATGGTGAAGAGCAAGTAGAGTCAAGATCGATGAACCAATATGATCATGTGATGATATGAAGTGGATCATATCATTGTTGATCGTGTTGGTGCATGTGTTGCATCGACATTGAAGGAGATGGAATGGAATGCGCAAGGCAAAGGTATAACCTAGGGCATTTCATTTCACCGGTCATAGGTGTGTAGAGAAGTTTATGACCGGGTTTAGGATAGATGGCTGTACTATCAAGAGGGGCAAACTTGTTTGCATATCGGTCATCTAGTGCCACTCGAGTGATCTAACTTTGCATTGTCGCTAGGATCGAGTGGCGTGGCAAGTTGAGTGGCTAACATCCTTTGGGAAATGATTGTGAAAATGCTAACACACATACACATGGTGGTGTACACTTGGTGGTGTTGGCACATTTACAAAGGAGGTGGTGTTTGCAGGGGTGAGATGGGTTTGGATTCGGCGCTTTCGGGAAAATAGAATGCCTATTTTCTATTGCGCCGGATGCAAATTCTTGTGGTTAGCACATTGGAGCAAGGGTGATGAAGTTAGAAGTGAAAACGAGTTAGTCGCGAAGATGCTGGCGTCGGTCAACTGACCGGATGCTGGATCTGAATGCACCGGACGCTGGCAGGCTGTGTTCGGTCAGGCTAACGTACGATGACGCAGAAGCTGGAGTGTGACCGGACGCTGGCTACGTCCGATCAAGTGTGACCGGACGCGTCCGGTCGAGGTCAGTACCTTACTGGAAATGACTGGACGCTGGGGGTTCAGCGTCCGGTCAGTTGAAAGCTGCTGCGTCCGGTCAAGTCAAGTGACCGTTGGAACCGGGGCACGTGGCCGTCTGCGGGCGACCGGACGCTGAGGTCCAGCATCAGGTCAACACGACCGGAGCGTCCGGTCGGCCCGACCGTTGCCCAGTGAAGGGGTAACGGCTAGTTTAGCCCTTGGGGCTATAAATAGAAGTGGCCCTCGGCCATGGCTGGCGTTGAGCACCTCAAGGGACTTAGTGTCCTTGCTTGTGAGTGCTTGGGAGCCCTCCATCACACACATACTTGATAGCGATCATCCGATTATGTGAGTGAGCGATTCTAGTGCGATTGCATCGTGAGGTTGCATCGAGTGGCACTAGGTGATCGAGTTGCGAGCCGGTGGTGCTTGTTACTCTTGGAGGTTGCCACCTCCTAGATGGCTTGGTGGTGGTCTCCGTCAAAGCCCGCAAGAAGCTTGTGCGGCGCTCCGGAGAAGTGCTTGTGACGGGTACTTGTGCTCGCCCCACGGGAGTCGCGAAGAGCAACTTTAGTAAAGCGTGTCATTGAGCTACCCTCACTCAAGGGGTAGGTTCTTGCGGTGCCCGACGTGCGGGCTTAGCGGGTGATGCTAATTAGCCGCCGAACCACCAAGTGAGCGGTCGACACAACGGGGACTAGCGTGTTGGCAAACACGTGAACCTCGGGAGAAAAATCATCGTGTCAACCTTGTTCTTCCCATTGGTTTGCATCCCCATTACACAAGCTTGCAATTACTTATATATATATATATTAAGCTTGTGTAGTTGCTCTTGTAATTAGATAGCTTGTGTAGCTAGCTAATTACCTTCTTGCTTGTGTAGCATAGAAGTAGCTCCCTTGCGTGGCTAATTTGGTTTTAGTAACCTTGTTAGTCACATTGCTTAATTTGTGTAGCTAAGTATTTGCGCTCTCTAATTAGGCGTTGGTTGCCTTGTTATTGAGCATTGCTAGTGAGCTTAGTTAGCTTTGTGCTTTTGCTTACTAGCATGTGTAGGAGCTCCCTTGTTACTTAAAGTACTAGTGGCATAGGTTTGTGTGACCTTGCTCCTAGAATTGTTTAGGAGAGCTCTAGCTAGCACGGCACCTTAGTTGCTTCATTAGTATCTTTGCAAGGTGCTAGTGAACATATATAGAGGGGTGTAGTCTTGGCTAGACCGATTGTTTTAATTCCGCATTTATATCGGTTAGCCGACGCGATTAATTTTAGAAAAGACTATTCACCCCCCTCTAGTCCGCCATCTCGACCCTTCACCTGGTTAGGTAACCTCTTTGACCATGTAAGGCCCTTCCCATGGGGAGGAGAGCTTGTGCATCCCTTCGGTTTTCTGCTTTCTACGTAGAACGAGGTTGCCAACAGCAAATGAATGACCTTTGATATTGCAATTGTAGTATCTTCGTAGGCCTTCTAGGTTTTGGTTGTGCAGATGCAAGTGATCAGGCGTTCTTCTTTGGCTCTATCGACATCCTCTATCCGAACAGCTGTGGCTTGCTCTTCATTATAATGTTCCACCCTAGGTGCTTGGAAGGCAATGTCCACCGGAACTATGGCTTCTAAGCCGTAGACCAAAAAATATGGAGACACACCGGTGTTGCGACTAGCTTGAGTGCGCAGTCCCTAGACCATAGCTAGGAGCTCTTTGAGCCATCTGCCTGGATGCTTTTCCTCTTTCTGGTATAGTCTCTTTTTAAGGGCATTGAGGATCATGCCGTTCGCTTGTTCGACCTGGCCATTGGCTCTAGGATGGGCAACAGAGACGTATTTGATGGAGATGCTTCGGTCTTCGTAGAAATCCCAAAAATGGTGACCGGTGAATGTAGTTCCGAGGTCGGTGATAATGCTGTTTGGGAGACCGAAGCTATGGATGATATCTTCGAAGAGCTCGACTGCCTTCTTTGTAGTGGCCAAAATAAGCGGCTTGTATTCGATCCACTTGGAGAACTTGTCAGTGGTGACGTATACATACCAAAAACTGCCTGGCGCTGTCTTGAAAGGCCCGATCATGTATAGTCCCAGCATACAAAAGGCCAAGAAGCTAGGATGATTTGCAATTCCTACACTGGCACGTGTATTTGCTTGGCAAAAAATTGACATCCTTCACAATGTCGGATGAGGTCTTCTGCGTCGGCGATGGCCATGGGCCAGTAAAAACCAACTCAGAAAGCTTTGCCGACCAGGTTTTTGGAGGCCGCGTGATTGCCACAGGAACCAGATGAATTTCGAGGAGTAATTTTGCACCCTCTTCTCGGGTGATGCATTTCTGTAGTATCCCTTCCTTGGCACTTTTCCTGATCAACTTCCCGTCTACCAGCACATAATGCTTGCTGTGATGGATGAGGCATTCAGTTTCAGTCTTGTCAGCGGGTACGTCAGCGCTGGTGAGGTACTTGATGAACTGTTCCCTCCAATCTAAGGTCAGCCAAGGTATTGCGAGTACGAGCTGCTCAGCGGGGGGGATTTCTTGAACTTCCTTCTCTTCCTTAATACACGGTGTAAAGAGGTCTTGAACGAAGACTCTAGGTGGAATTGCAGCGCGAGAAGAGCCTATCTTAGATAGGTGGTCGGCGAGCAGATTTTGGTCTCGTACCATGTGGTGGTACTCGATACCATAGAACTTTCCATCGAGTTTCCTAATCTCGGGGAAGTATGCGTCCATCTTCTCACTAGAATAGAACCAATCTTTGTTGACTTGGTTGATGACCAGCGTGGAGTCTTCGTATACCATGAGGTGTTTGGCGCCGAGCTCGATGGCTATACGAAGTCCGTGGAGACATGCTTCATATTCCGTGGCATTGTTGGAAGCTGGAAAATGAATTCAGAGGACATATCGGAGCTTGTCCTTAGTTGGAGTAATAAACAAAATACCAACGCCAGCGCCGTTGATGTTGAGGGCGCCGTCAAAATACATTATCTAGTGCTTGGGGCGAGCAGTGGGGATGGGCTCTTGGATCTCGGTCCACTCAGCGATGGAATCAGCCAGTGCCTGTGTTTTAATGGTAGGCCTGCTTCTGAATTATATGGAATAAGTGCCGAGCTCGACTGCCCACTTGATGATGCGGCCATTGGCTTCTTTGTTATGGAGGATGTCCCCTAGAGGTAACTCGGTGACCACGGCGATCTTGTAGTACTCGAAGTAATGGAGGAGCTTGCGTGACGTGACCAGAATGGGGTATAATAGCTTTTGAACCTAAGGGTAATGAGTTTTAGACTCATTAAGAACCTCACTGATGAAGTAGACCAGGCGTTGTACCTTATAGGTGTGTCCAACTTCCTCACGCTCGACGACAATAGCTATGCTAACGACGCAAGAAGTGGCGATGATGTAGATCAATAGGGTTTCGTCTAGTTGAGGCACCGTCATGATCGGGGGCTTCGTTAAAAATAACTTGAGCTTCTCGAAGGCCATATCGGCCTCCTCTGACTAGGAGAAGCGCTCGGAGGCCTTGAGTAGTTTGAAGAACGGTAGTCCCTTTTCGCCGAGGCGTGATATAAAGCGGCTGAGAGCAGCCATGCACCCTGTGAGCTTCTGTATATCCTTTACGCAGGTTGGCCATTTTATATTGGTAATGGCGGAGACCTTGTCGGGGTTGGCTACGATACCGCGGGCACTGACGATGTAGCCTAGGAGTATGCCAGATGGAACTCCAAAGATGCACTTTGAAGGGTTCAACTTCCATCTATATCTTTTTAGGTTGGCGAACGTTTCTTCGAGGTCGGCGATGAGACTATCGGTGGTTTTAGATTTGACGACCACATCATCGATGTAGGCTTCGACATTGCGCCCTATCTGTTGGTCAAGGCACATCTAGATGGCCCTTTGGTAGGTCGCCCTAGCATTTTTGAGTCTAAAAGTCATGGTGGTATAGCAATACGCACCGAATGGCATGATGAACGATGTTTTTATCTGGTCGTCTTCTTTGAGAGATATCTGGTCATAGCTGTAGTAACAGTCAAGGAAGGAGAGGAGTTCACAGCTGGCGGTGGAGTCTACAACCTCATCAATCTGAGGCAGACCGAAGGGGTCTTTAGGGCAGTGTTTGTTGAGATCAGTGTAATCAACGCACATTCTCCATTCTGTATTCTTTTTTTGAACGAGAACTGGGTTTGCTAGCCACTCAGGATGATACACTTCTTTAATAAATCCAGCTACTAGGAGCCATTTTATTTTTACCCTAATAGCCTCCTTCTTGTCTGGCGTGAATCGTCAGAGCTTCTGCTTGATCGGCTTGGCGGTCAGCGAGACATTTAAGGAGTGCTCGATCTTCTCCTGTGGTACCCCGGCATGTCTACAAGTTTCCAAGCAAACACGTCGGCGTTGGCACGTAGGAAGGAGATGAGCGCGCTTTCCTATTTGGGGTCAAGATGAGCCCTAATCTTGGCGGTATTGGCGGGGTCATCGAGGCCGAGGCCGACCTCCTTCATTTCCTTAGACTTGGCGGAGGCGCGAGGAGGCTCTAGCGCTGGGATCTCTAGGTCATCGGCGGGCACCGTCTTGGCGTCAATGACCACGCTAGCCATCTGGATGGAGAGGTTGGTGGATTCGGTGAGGGAGAAACTCTCTGTTTCGTAGGCATAGGCGATGGAGAGGTTGGCCCGTAGAGCTAGAACTCCTGTAGGTGAGGGCATCTTCAATCCAGGTAGGCGTATTGCAGTATGGCCATGAACATGGCCAGAGCTGGCTGCCCAAGTATGGCGTGGTAGGCGGTGTTGAAGTTGGCGACGTAGAAGTTGATGTGCTCGACACGGAAGTTGCTAGCCATGCCGAATTGCACTGGGAGGGTGATCTCTCCAAGCGGTCATGATGCCCTGCCAGGTACCACACCGTAGAAGGAGTCGGATGGAGTGAGGTCTTCTACTCCAAGGCCTAGCTCCTTTAGGGCTCCGGTGAAGAGGAGGTTTAGGGCACTTCCGCCATCAATGAGTACTTTCCTAAAGAGTACTTTCTTGACGGTTGCATCGAGAACGCTGGGGAAACGCCCTATGTAAGGGATGTTCGCCCACTGGTTAGCCCTACTGAAAGTGATGGGGACCTTAGACCAGGGGTGATAGCTAGGGTCAGCAATAGCGTCTTTTGTGTTGACGGCAAGTACCCAGCGGGCGGTGAGTTTTCGATCTCTTCTACTCTCGGTGGCGACGAGGCCCCCGAAGATAGTGGCAACCACTTTTTCGTGATCCCGGAAGGCATTATTGTTGTCCCTAGGTGGTCGGCAACCTCTGGCTCCGTCGTTGTTGTCATCGTCCTTCTTTTTGGCCTAGAACTCCTTAGCCAAACCAAGGCAGTCCTTCATCTTGTGCTTGCTGTTCTTGTGGAGGGGGCATGGGCCTTCGAGGATTTTCTTGTACTGCTCGTCGTAGTTATGTTTGACATGAGGTTCATCAGCGGTGGCGATGATGTTATCTGGTCGGCAGCGGCGATACTGACCAGCTTTAGACCCTTCCGACCGATCAAGGCCACTATTCTGTTGGTGGCCGCGGTCATTGTAGCAGCGGTCACTTTGGCGTCGTTCGTCGGGGCGCTCATCGCTTCGATGAGTTGGGCGGTGAGTGCCTGCATCCTCGTTGAAGCGAACTTCAGCCTCTTCAGCATCGGCGTACTGATCGGCGATCGTGATCATCCCGCCAATCCCCTTTGGCGGCTTATGATTGAATTTGGAGCAGAGGTCGAGGTGATGGAGTCCTCTGACAAAGGCGGTGATGACTTTTGCTTCCGTGATGTTGGGAATAGAATTCCTCATCTCAGAAAATCGTCTGATGTAACTACAAAGGGGCTCGGACGGTTTTTGATAAATGCGATTCAAATCGTGCTTGGTGCCCGGCCGAGTACACGTAGCCATGTAATTGTCATTGAAGACCTTCTTCAACTGTTCCCAAGATCCAATGGAATCTAGGGTGAGACTCGTGAGCCAGTTTGTTGTGGTTGGTGTGAGCATGACGGGATGATAGTTTGCCATGACACTGGTATCTCCCATGGCAACGCGCACAACGATGGCATAAGCTTGTAGCCACTGTGTGGGGTTCATCCGCCCCTCATAGGGCTCGACCCCAGTGATTTTGAAACCACGGGGCCACTAGAGTGTTCAGAGTGCTCTCATGAATGCTTGGGGCCCTTCGGGATCGTCACCATTGGGATCAGCAGCATTTCTGGCGTTAAGTGGCTGGAGGGCTGCATCCGGATTACCGAACTCTTGCTCGTATTCTTGACGTTGGCGTACTTGCTACTCATGTCGAGAGAAATGGTGCCCATCGAAATGACATCGTGCATCCCGGAGGTTGTTGATGTGTGCTCGGACATCTTGGTCAACTTCCTGGTCGAGTTAGCGAGGGTAGTTGACACGGTTCCCCCTAGCTCCCCCCTGGAGGGGTTGTCCATCATCACAATGCTAATCGGCGAAATGGCTTCTATCGGGGCGGCGATTGGATCTTGGCGCGGTGGATCGGTGACTCGAGCTTGTCGAGTAAGAAGGTCCCTAATCCTGGTGGATCTCGTTAACTTGGCAGTGCATAGCTTTAAGCATTGCGGTGACCTTAGCGACCTCTGGCGTTTTCTCGAGCCGAGTGAGCTCATTAGTGGCCACGGCCAAGTTGGTGCTTGGGGTCTTGTAGACATCATGGCCGTCAACATGGATGAATTCGTCGTTGAGGTTACAGCGGAGTGGGCGTGGCCTCCCTTGCGAGTCGAGCTGTTCTTCGTTCCGAGCAGCCTCGGTTAGCACAATGGTGGCCTTATTCGCTCGGCGCTGCACATGGTTGGCATTTCTGTTGACACGAGCTACACGGTCCTCATCGGTTTCTCCATCCTGTGTAGGGCTATTGATGCTGACATTAAAAATCCCGCCTCCTCGGAAGGGTGGGAAAGGAAGTTGGATGGCGGCGGTTTTGGCGAAAGTCTCCATAGAGCCCTAGGACTCAGAGTCTAGATTTTCCTTCAGGATGGTGTGGAGGGGTGCTTCAGGACGTCGGCCAATTTGCAGCATATTGATAGTCGGCGAGAGCCAGTCGGTGATTGGGTCAGCGAGAGGATAGATGTCTCCCATCTAGTCGGCGAATTTGTACCTTAGGGCATCCTAATGGATGGCAGCCATATACCCAAGAGTTTGCCGATCAGTTTCCGATAGATCGAAACTAGAAGGTGGTCGGCGCCTAACAAGAGTGGTCAGAGCCGATTCTATGAGGGAGAGGCAGTCGGTGAGCTTCTAACCAACCTAGTTGATGGATGCGATCAGATCATCATTGCCGATGTGCTTCCTTGGGTAGCGGGGGAGCAGGCAGCGAGTTGTTGATGAAGACGACCTCAGAGGCGGTTCCAAGATCGGATCTGCCATTGTAGGTGTTGGTGTGGTTGGCATAGAATCGATCTGCACCGGCTCGATGATCTCTCCATCTTCGTCAGCATTGATGACCCAGGAGATCGATCCGATCGTAAAGATCTGGTCAGGCTTTGGAGAGGACGAAGAGCCTACAAAATGTACCATCTTGTTCGTCATGGAAATAGCACACACACCCCTACCTGGCATGCCAACAATCGACAGAATATTGTCGGTAGTCCTCTGAGGGGTATCCCACGAAGATAGATTGATCGACAGAGGTGCGCGTAATCAAGAACAAGAAGGCAATAGAGACACAAGAGTTAGACAAGTTCAGGCCGTCTGCATGACGTAATACCCTACTACTATGGTCTGTTGGTTTGTATTGGCTATCGTATGATATTGCGTGTGTTTTGAGGGGGTCCCCTACCCGCCTTATATAGCTGGGGGGTAGGGTTACAAGTCGGTTAGATCTAGGAGATAACCGATAAGTAATAACAAATTACAGGAATCACGGGATCGAGCATATCCTAACAGATCTCGTAGCATCTTCAGGATATCACCCTTCACATCTTACGGTACACGCCAAGCAGTACCGTGCACCATATGTCTTCATCTTGTGGGCTAGACCACCCCTGGCGGCGCAGCCCATGTAGTCTGCCGTGGGTGTCTAGGGTCGTACCCCCCACAAGTCCATTCTATTGGTGAGGCTCGATTGGGGTTCGATCCAACAACCTCCCTACACTTCCATGTGTTTGCATATATGGAGGATGGTCAGTGCGTGGGTGTGGACATCTACTCATCTAAAACTATAGGATGGATCTTTCAGGAATCTAAATGGGGTGAGGAGGCTGAGTGGACATTGTCAAAATCAGCAACTGTGTTTCTTAACTGTTGTCTGCACTATATTGGGTTCTGCAAGGGTTACCATTGTATACTTGCTGTGGATATGAAGGGAAAAGCATGGAGGAAAATTCCTTACTGGCCGTGTGGTTTTCATGCTCCATCCATCAAGCTCAGGGTCACTTGTGTCAATATACTGTTGGTGGTCGTAATATGTCCAAGCTTTCAATCTGGATCCTTGAAGACTATGGTACTAATAAAAAATGGACATTGAAGCATACTATCATCCTGTGTAAGTTGTTTGGAAAGACTAAGAAACAAATGGGTTACTTTGATTTTGAGTTGTGCTACACAGTGGTTATAGTTCACCCAGAATGGAATTTGGTTTTCTTTGTTGGGGTTACAAAGGAAAGAGCCATCATCACATATAACATGGACAATAGAAAAGTTCAAGTCATCCCTACACATTACATTCCATATGGTAGACGTGACATCCTGCCAGAAATCATCGGCATACATTACTATCTTCCCTATGTTCCCTTGTTCTCGAGTTGGAGTCATTAGCAAAGTAGTAAATAAAGCTGCATTTGATGTATCTCTCTGTCATGACATGTTTAAATGGATCAATGTTGTTTGATTGTCTATGAACATGTTAATTTCCTCTTGGATGGATGTTGTCATTATTTTGCAACAACTTTAACTTGTTTGTAATGTAAGCTAAGGTCTGTGCAGTGTGTTAGACGCATTTCAACACCAATGGCTTTTGCGTGTGCATTAGCATTTCAACACCAATGGCTCCTCTTTGTTCCCCAAAAAAACACCAATGGCTCCTCTGTAGTAGTGATATATTAACCATCGCAATGTCTTCCACAACTTTGCTTGTTTTCCTTCCTTCCCTGAGCCTTCCCATTACCACTACAGATCTAAAATCTCCAGGAACGTGTGGTTGCCTTCTCCAAACCTACTTCACTATTAGCCACTGCCATGGTGAAGGGCGATCCTTCTATGAAGCACGCATGGGAGGGGTATGACACTGTGCTCATGGTGAAGGAGGATGACGTCGTGCCCGTGGTGAAGGAGGATGACGCTGTGCCCGTGGTGAATCAAGATGAAGCTCCTATGGATCCCTTTGGAGATAGAGATGATTGGGCTATTGGCATCATGAGTAAGGCTCTCTTGAAGTTCACGCATGTGCTACAGAACACCGGGGTGGGCACCCTCAACCCGCCTTGGGAGGAAAAGGTGAGCAGTTACGTCTTCATTTTTCACCAACTCGCCAATGTCCTGGAAGAACTGCCAGCGTACCTGAACAAGAATCACGCGGACAACACAGAGTACATCGTCGCCTCCTACTGGAGCCGGATAGATGGCTTCAACACTAGCATCATGGCATAGGGAATCAGCACCACCTACAACACCGAGAAGCACTAGCGCAACCTGGTTCATGCCGATGCTGAGTAGGTTGCCAACCGCATCACCGCTGACGAGCAAAAGGGCCTGATGGCTATAGAGGAGGATGACGATGACATTGATACCAAGGACGAGTATGAGGATCAGTACAATGATACCAATGAGGAGTAGAGGAGTAAATAAAGTTCCATTTGATGTATCTCACATTGCATTTGATGTATCTTCCTTATGTTGGGTGTATGGATGGAGTACATGTTGTTACTCTTTCCTTATGTTGTTACTCTTCCTTATGTATCTTCCCTTGCATTTTATGTTAGACGTGTTCAAATGTATAGAGGTTTTGATTTGTGAAGTCTGATTTGCATGTCTGTGTTTACTTTTGTTGAACTTTGTATTAGGTTGGTTAAACTCTGTTGAGCATGGTGTAGATCAGGTCCTTTGGTCAATTGGTAGCCGGTTTCTAGCCCCTGTTGTTTGGTTTTGCCTGCATGTTTCTTTCTGGTACTCTTTATGATCTGTAGTATGGTAAACATGCATAACAAAATTCATCTGATCAAGTCTCACATTGATGTAATGCCTAACGGAGGAGCCACATAGCTATTCAAATTTTACAGCACACGTAATAAAGTCCGAGCATCATAAATCTAACCGGGCCAGACACATCTCACATTATATTATACAGGGAAACCTGTTTCATAGGAATACATTCATTGAATCCCTAAAGGAAACAAATAAAATTGAAACTAGTTACATGTCCGTCCTGTTCAAATTTACGCTGCATGGACTATCAGGCGAACAAACGGTTTACAAGAAATAGGTAAACGTCATTTCATTGAATATACTAGAGGGACGTGGTCGGGGGAAAAGTTGTGATCATTTGTTGTAGAGTACACATCCGTGGTATGGTAACTAGTTGCCATCTGTAAGCATGATTTCGGTTAGTGTCAATCGACTGAAGGGGAAAGCCACTCATGACTACTACTACTGATACAAATGTTGTGACCGAGTGCACTCCGTACGTAATAGTTTTACTCATATCTCTGTACTGTATAGTGTCTGACGAGATTAAATGTGCCGCATTCGGACTTTCTTGCAAGCGTAGTAAAATATAAGAATGAAGCGAATGCGGTAGGAAAGCTGGACACAAAAAGTGAATCGAGAAAAAGAGCTTTTGACCACCATGACACGCTTGATACTTGAATTCCTGGTGCAGTTGTGATAGTTCTTTTCTGTACTTATTTCACTCTAATCCAAGCAGTCATGACAATCGAGGGGTAGACTGATTGCTACGACACTACTATCCTACGAGATCAAATATGCAGCGACAGAACTTTCTTGCGTTCGTAGTAGAAGTCAACAACTTAGGCTCCTCCATTCTACATTAAATGGAGGCGAGACTTGTTCAGATGAACTCCTCACTGCATGGTTCTTTCAAGTTCAACAAATTTTATCAAAGACATGAGTTGGCTTTAACAAAGATCAAATGCAGTCATGAATGTTTAGCAAATTAAGTTTTAGATCAAAGACAACCAGTACTTCTAGTACTATTGGTACGTCCCATAGATCAAACCTAGTCATGACTACTAGTACTACTGGTACATCCCAAAGATCAAGGGTCGAGGCAGGCGTGCAAGATCTCGTCCACAACCACCTTCGCTAAGACGGCGTTGGTGGCCAGCTCGAAACTCTCGACTAGATCGACGATGTCATCGTCCTTCGATTCCAGCGGAAAACCCTACTTTGCCACCCGAACGTTAACCGCTATGGCAATCTGAAGCTAGGAAGCAGCCAGCAAAGCGACAGCCCCCTGATGAATGGCTTTGGTCACCATGGCTTAAAGGTGGGCCGGTAGGGCTCAGAACGGCTCCTCTACGATGAATAGATTATCCACTGCTCGCATGGGGAAGCCCGAGTTAATGGCGGCTTGCATGCACAGGATGAGGGTCTCGACCTGTAACACCAAAAAATTTCAACTACAAATTAGTAATTAACTTTCAGCATTTATTTGATTTTCTATTTATTTCTAACCTAGGCCAAATAATAGTTTTGGTTAAATAAAATTAACTATAGGGTTTAAAAACATGTTTGCTGCATTCATGCCGAAGCATACTATTTTTGGTTGAGTGTAGGGCTAGGTTGTTTGAAGTTGAATTCAAATTTCCTGTCTGCTCGGCGGCCTAGCTCGCGCCGTCGCTCCCTTCCTTTTTCCACCCGCACTGCCTACTCCGCACCGGCCCCTCGGCGGCCCGCTTCGTGCCCTTCCTCCGCACCGCACACGGGCGACCGTAGCCCACTACCGTGGCCCGCTTCGGCCTTCACTACTAGTGCCCACGCCCGCACACGCTCCACTCCCTTCTCCCTCACTACAACACGGGACCCACTCGTCAGCGCCCGTCCTCCCCTTCCTTCTTCGCCGCCCGAAGATGGCATTGCCATGCTCGGCAAGTCGCCACCGCCGCACCTACATGGAAGGCGACCAATTCTGCCCGAGCATCGCTCCCTTCCTTCTACTGCAGCACCCGTCCAGCCTATAAAGCCCCAAACCGAGTGCCTCCCTCTCCCTTCCATTCGCCGCTCGAGCTCACTCACCGCCGCCCCGTTGCCCGCTGTTCCCAAGCCCAATCATCGACGCCGATGCCTCTCGGAGCTCTGCTGTACTCCCCCGCGTCCGTAGGTACCATCAATTCATCAATTTGGTTACCCGTCGCTCGGATTCAAGCTCACCCGCACCCTTTCTCTCTCTCTAGTTCGCCGCTGCCATCAACCCAACCCTTTAGAGCCTTCCCGAACACCGTGACCACCACCATCCGACTCGCGGTGAGCTTCTCCACCTTCCCATGCCTCCATTCCTTCGAATAACACACTAGAGCACCGTATCGGCGAGCATCAGTCACCGCCGAGCATGGCACCGCCGTGCGACCATCGCTCCGACGTATTCCCCACCCTAGGATTGCACCCCATTGTGTTCGCGAGTGCCTGTAGTTCATGTACGTGTAGATGGATTTGATCGGGACGGTCTAGAACGCTATACCGGCATTCACCATGGCGCACGGCTCGCCAGCGGCCATGGCGGGCTTGCCGGAGGTGCTGTGCAGCAGTGGGGGATCCTCACATTTGTTCCTCACTGTCGGATCTGTTTTAGACGGCCACGATTAGAACATACCAGTTCGGTATGTTGCCGGTCCACTGCGGACCGTGGACTCAGTCCACAGCGCCGCGTCAGCGCGCGGCCACGCACACGTGGTGCACCGCACCAATTACGTGCGGCCACGTGGCTGCCTAGTCAGCAGCCGCAGTCAACCCACGGTCAGCCACGCACGTTTTGTAGAATAGCCCCTCGGTTTCTAGTAAA
Source organism: Miscanthus lutarioriparius (assembly GCA_904845875.1). Lineage (NCBI taxonomy): Eukaryota > Viridiplantae > Streptophyta > Magnoliopsida > Poales > Poaceae > Miscanthus > Miscanthus lutarioriparius. The sequence continues at coordinate 70,287,278 of CAJGYO010000010.1, forward strand.
TCAACCCGCAGTCCAGTTTATTTCAAAAGAAATACATTTCAGTCCTATTTTTATTCGTTTTAGACCCTATAGTTTCCAGAAATAGTGCGTGCAGTCCATAAACCGTGTAAATTCATATTTTAATTGTTTTAATTCAAAAATGAGTTTAGTTTATTTACATAAATGCCATTGGAACCTTATTTCATGCATAACTTTTGCGTTTTAAGTCCAATTTGAGTGATTCTTTCGCTCACGTGTTCGTAGCAGTACGTATAATAGATTTATAAGCATTTCAAACTATGTTTCTACTATTTGGTGTACTGTTCTAATACAAATCTATTTGAATGCATGTAATGATTGGACTGGATGCTTGATTGGTGAATTGGAACACGTTTAGAGCGTGAGCAGTTTGAGGTGACTAAGGATCAGCAGGAGGATCAGCAGTACCAGGATAACTTTGAGGAAGGCAAGTGTAGCAAAGGCCCCTTGTACCTATGAACTTTACAATTCATATTCATGCATGTGTCTAAATTAAAGTACCTTTAAGGACTTTACCTAGATTATTACTTGTACCACATATCCTTGTTACCTAGGGTTTGAGTATGCATTTTGGATAGATGCTGCAACGCTTAACATAAAATAATTGTTAAACCTGACTAAAGGCAATATGCAATGTGATAAAAATGGAGCTTTTTAGCAACAATTAGGGGGCTAGAGTACAGGGTTGAGTACTCTAGTGCCTCTCCATAAGGACTTAATCCTAAAGCGGCCACCTAGGAGGTTTCGTACAACCCCGAGTGTCATATGGCTCAGACTTTAACCTGTTAACTAGATTGTACTAGCTTGTCTATAGCTTTCCATAAGGGCAAGAGAGGGGGCACTAGTTGGTATGTTTCCTTTCCTGCTACGGTGTCTGTACCATGCCGCGACCACGCGTGCCACTCCTAGAGGAGGGCCACATACGGCTAGACGGCTGAAACCTTAGCAACTATGACTTGTTAGTGTGACTAGCGAAGGGTTACATAGTGAAACCCTGCCAAACTTCCTAGGTAGAGGTGTTGTGGGCTTTGCAAACCCCGACATTGGGAATCACAGCTCGGTGGGTAAAGTTGTACAATTTTTGTAGAAATATTTGACCTGGTATAACAGCCGTGCTCACGGATACGAGCGATCTGGATCCTTCATGATTAGTGGTTACTGTGGATGGTTGGGAATTGATATAAACTTGATTATACATTATTATCACTTGGGATTTGAGATTGTTCACTAAAGTAGTGATTCACGATGCTAAAACTTGATCAACTAAAATTGCGAACCGCAGTCAAACCGTGTCTAGCCTTTTGAGCCTCATAGATCCCTTTGATATACTTGCTAAGCATGGTGAGCTTACACTTGCTTTACATTAAATGAAAATCCCAAATGGGTAACAGATAACGTGTATGAGGAGTTTCCGGAGGATGTCTAGGACTACTAGGGAGATGTTCACTAGTTGGAGTTCCTGTGGCAGGTTGGGTCTAGTTATTCCGCTGTGTGTGTAATAATGTTGCCATCGAGCAAAACTATGTATTAACATTATGATGAGATATGCAATGTAATAAGTACTTTACTTTGATATTATTACAATTTGTGATATATGTGTGTGTTTGGACATCCTGGGCTCACATATATGAGTACTTGATTTTGCTATGCAAACTTGGGTGCGACAAATTGGTATCAGAGCTAGGTGTTCCTGCTCAGTCGCCCCCGAGGAACAGAGGAGAATTTGGAGACCCCAACACTAGCACCAACATCGACCCATAGGAGGAATTCTTAAAAATATGTAATAAACACGCATAGATGTGCGAGAGAGTGCTTAGTTTCTTTTCTTTTTAATGCTTGGACAATTGATACTTGAGTGGTTGGATGATTGTCATGATGAACAATGTTTGATTTGGATTTTTGGCATGATTGTGATGACTTGTGGGCATGTCCACGGTCATTTAGTATAAGGTCAAGGCTTAAGGATAATATGAATAAATAGTTGGGTTTCTTTATATCTTGCTGTCCATTCTGTATCATTCTGAGCAGTCCCCCTTTATCAGTTCATATCTCATGTTCTAGATGTCCAATGGTCATGAAAATTTTATGGAGATAAGTAGACTTCTATATATTTCTTTTAGCTCTAGAATCACCTCAATACCTATTATGAATTGTGAGATACAGTTGTTGTAAGTTGATGTTTTTGTGCTGTCAGAAAATCTGGAGCAGTACTGCTTGTTGTCTGTTTTTGCCTAATTAAACGTCAGAACCTGAAAAGTGTTCTAAATTAAAGTTGTAGATAATTTCATAAGATTTCCAAAAAGGTAAAATTCGCAATCATATGATAAACAAAGTGTGAGATATGCTCATTTGACTGCACTGTTGTTTGTCCAACTCGTCGGAAGATTTTGGAACAATTACCTTCTTGTATACCCTACATATATCTCTTGTCTTGATCTTGTGATACCTACTCTTACTAGACCCTTATCTCTTAAAGGTTATATATTATGGACATATGAGACTTATATGATGTATCTACAGATGGTGAACACCAGGAGGAACAACCAGGGAGGCGAGGAACTGCCATCACCACCTCCTGCCACTATGGAGTGGCTGATGATGATGCAAACCCAGTTGCTTCAACAAATGGCTCAGAACATGCAGAACATGGGGCAGGGGAATGGGAATGCACCCCCTCAAGTCAGAGATAAGAGGGGAGAGTTTCTGAAAGTACATCCACCTGTCTTCAAGCACTCCACTGACCCACTCTAGGCTAACGATTGGCTACGTGCTATCGAGAGGCAACTTGAGATTGCCCAGTGCGATGACAAAGAGAAGGCCTTATATGCTTCTGGATAGCTGCAAGGAGCTGCACTTGATTGGTGGGTGTCAACAAAAGATGCTCGGCAGTCCACCGATGGGTATCCCGCAATGGTAGATTTGTTGGTGGGGATGCATGTAATCAGGAACCAAATGGTGACACAAGGCGCAGAGACAGCGATTTAGACAGGTTCGGGCCGTCTGATAGACGTAATACCCTACGTCCTGTGTCTTTGGTGTATTGTATTGAATACATGATCCTATCCACTAGGGGACCCCTGCCTCTCCTTATATACTCTGGAGGGGTAGGGTTACAAGTAAAGTATCCTATTTGGTACTATACAATAGCTTGCGGTGCACGTCGAGCAGCGCCGTGCATGCCTTGATCTTGTGGGCCGGGCCACCTCTGATGGTGCGGCCCATGTCTTGTCTTGTGGATACCGGGGGCCATACCCCCATAGTGGGACTCCTTCCGCTTTGGCCATACTGAACCTAATCCCATCACCTAGCAAGAGTTTTGTGGTGCCTTCCGCTCTCATCATGTGCCTGCTAAATTGATGAAGCTGAAGAAGAAGGAATTCTTGGCTCTCAAGCAGGGGAGCATGACTGTTGCTGAATATCATGACAAGTTCATACAATTGTCAAGGTATGCACCTACTGAGGTGTATGAGGATGAGAAGAGGCAGGAGCTATTCATGGAAGGTTTGAATGATGGTCTCCAGTACCAACTGTTGTCTCATACTTTTGCTAGTTTCCAGCAACTGGTGGACAAGGCCTTGCTTATAGAAAACAAGCACCGCCAAATGGAGGACAAGAAGAGAAAGTTCCATGGGCAACAGCAAGGGAGTAACTCTCATGTCCACACTACTCCTCAGCAAGCTTACCTATAGCAATGCTATCAAGGTCAGTCCAGTCTCGTCAATCGCAACCAGCAACACAACATGCACAGCAGCAATATAAGGCACCTGCTCAGCACCAGCAGCAAGTCAATAGTGTGCCTATGAGGAATAATGTCCCCAATGCTCCATAGAAGAATGGCGCACCAAGGGCGCCAAAAGCAGTTAATGATAACAGATGCTTCAATTGTGGAGAACCAAGACATTACTCCAATAGATGCCCCAAGAGGACAGCTAACATGCAGCAGAACTATGTCTGGGGAAAAGTCAACCATGTGACTGCAGAAATAGCTCAGGTGGTAGAATGAAAGCAAATTGGATATGCTTAGCTGCTAGTCTCAACATAAGGGGGGTAGAATTTCAAGCCAACCTTGTAGTCATAGACTCATCTGGAATTGATGTTATCTTGGGTATGGATTGGTTGAGGTCCCAGAAGGTAGTCATTAATTATGGGAATAGTTCTGTGAATCTAACCACTCCATTCAGAGCGAAAGTTGAGTATGTGGCAACACAGTCAGCCGTAGAAATCTGTCGGGTTAATCAATTGGAGGGCATAACCATAGAGGATATACGGATAGTAAACGAGTATCCAGATGTCTTCCCTGAGGAATTACTAGGTATGCCACCTGAACGAGATATTGAGTTTATAATTGAACTTTTACCTGGAACTGCACCCATAGCTAAGAGACCTTATAGAATGGGAGTGAATGAATTAGCAGAACTTAAGAAACAAATAAGGGAATTGCTAGATAAGGGTTATGTCCAACCTAGTTCTTCACCTTGGGGTGCACCAGTATTGTTTGTAGAGAAGAAAGATGGTATACAAAGAATGTGCATAGATTATAGATCACTTAATGAGGTCACAATTAAGAACAAGTATCCACTGCCTAGAATCGATGACCTATTTGACCAGTTGAAATGAGCTTGTGTGTTTTCCAAGATCGACCTTCGATCTGGATAGCATCAGTTGAGAATAAGACGTTCTGACATTCCTAAAACTGCTTTTGTGACCCGATATGGACTATATGAGTTCACAGTCATGTCCTTCAGTTTGACCAATGCACATTCTTACTTCATGTATTTGATGAACAAAGTATTCATGGAGTACCTTGACAAGTTTGTCGTGGTGTTCATTGATGATATATTAGTCTACTCTAAGAATGAGGAAGAACATGAGGGACATTTGAGGTTAGTATTGAAGAAGCTTAGAGAACATCAGCTCTATGCTAAGTTTAGCAAATGTGAGTTCTAGCTAAAAGAAGTATCTTTCCTTGGTCACATAATCTCTAATGGAGGAGTAGTAGTAGATCCCAAGAAGGTTAGAGATGTGTTGAGTTGGAAGCCACCTCAGGATGTTAGTAAGACTCAGAGTTTCCTTGGTATGGCTGGATACTATAGGAGGTTCATCGAGGGATTCTCTAAGTTAGCCAAGCCCATGATTGCTCTATTAGAGAACAATGCCAAATTTGTATGGTCTAAGCAATGTCAGGATAGTTTTGAGGAGTTGAAGAAGAGACTGACTTTTGCCCCAGTGCTTATCTTACCAAAAGCTTCTCTATCTATTGTGATGCCTCACGGCAAGGTCTAGGCTGCGTTCTTATGCATGAGGGTAGAGTTGTTGCCTATGCATCTAGACAGCTGAGAAAACATGAGTTAAATTATCCAACTCATGATCTAGAGTTAGCAGCTGTGGTACATGCTCTCAAGATTTGGAGACATTACCTGATTGGTCATAAGTGTGAGATTTATACAGACCATAAAAGTTTAAAGTATATATTCACACAGTTAGATCTAAACTTGACGCAGCGCAGATGGTTATAGTTAATCAAGGATTATGATTTGGAGATACACTATCACCCGGGAAAGGCTAACGTTGTAGCAGATGCTTTGAGTAGGAGGAGTTATGTGAACATGGCCTATACAACTCAGTTACCTAGAGAGTTGTGTGAGGAGTTCGAATACCGGAACTTGGGTATTGTGGCTAACACCATGGAGTTAGAGGTAGAACCTACTCTAGAATGAGAGATTCATAAGGGACAGTTGAACGATGAAAGGATTAAAGATATTGCTAAATGTATAGTGATTGGTAAAGCCCCAGGATTCCACATGGATGATCAAGGAACAGTGTGGTTTGGTAGAAGGATTTGTGTGCCAGAAGTGAAGTCTATTTTGAGGGAAGCTCGTGACTCGGCCTATTCCATACACCCGGGGAGTACTAAAATGTATCTTGATCTTAAAGAGAGATATTGGTGGTATGGACTATAAAGAGATGTAGCTGAACATGTGGCCATATGTGATACATGCCAAAGAGTAAAGGCAGAGCATCAAAGGCCAGCAGGGTTATTACAACCTATGAAGATATCTGAGTGGAAATGGGAAGAAGTTGGAATGGATTTCATAGTGGGATTACCCCGTACACAAAGGGGATATGACTCTATCTGGGTAATAGTAGACCATCTGACAAAAGTAGCACATTTCATTCCTGTCAAGACAACTTATTCTGGTGTAGAGTTGGTAGAGCTATACATGTAAAGGGTTGTATGTTTACATGGTTTACATGGATTACCAAAGAAGATTGTTTCATATAGGGGTACACAGTTCACATCTCATTTTTGGCAGAAATTGCATGAGTCCATGGACACGAAGTTGAACTTTAGCTCAGCTTATCATCCTTAGATAGATGGGCAGACCAAGAGAACAAATTAGATTTTAGAGGATGTGTTGAGAGCTTGTGCCCTATAGTATGGAACAAGTTGGGATAAGAGTTTGCCCTATGTCGAATTCTCTTATAATAATAGCTACCAGAAAAGTCTTAAGATGGCAACGTTTGAGGCATTGTATGGCAGAAAGTGCAGGACACCAATATTTTGGAATCAAACAAGAGAAAGCCAAGTCTTTGGACCAGAAGTTTTGCAACTGGCAGAGAAACAGGTACAAACAATAAGGCAAAACTTGAAGGTTGCACAGTCTCGACAGAAAAGCTATGCTGACATGAGAAGAAGAGATTTGGTGTTTGAGATTGGTGACTTTGTTTATCTCAAAGTTTCACCTATGAGACTAGTTAAGAGGTTTCATACCAAGGGGAAGATGTCACCCAGGTATGTGGGACCCTTCAAGATCATTAACAGGAGAGGAGAAGTTGCTTACTAGCTAGAATTACCAGAACAGCTCTCAGGTGTTCATGATGTCTTCCATGTATCGCAACTTAACAAATGTTTGAGAGTACCTGAGGAACAATTACCTTTGGAAGAACTAGATATCCAAGAGAATCTATCATATAAAGAATATCCAGTGAGAATCTTGGAAACAGCGGCGAGAATCACAAGAAGTAGGATAATAAGAATGTGTAAGGTTCAGTGGAACAGACACTCTGTGGATGAGGCAACTTGGGAAAGAGAAGATGATCTAAAATCTGACTATCCCAATCTATTCAAACCATCCAAATCTCGAGGACGAGATTCATCTTAAGGGCGGCAGGTTTGTAACACCCAAAAATTTCAACTGAAAGTTAGTAATTAACTTTGAGCATTTATTTGATTTTCTATGTATTTCTAACCTAGGCCAAATAATAATTTTGGTTAAATAAAATTAACTATAGGGTTTAAAAACATGTTTGTTGCATTCATGCCGAAGCATACTATTTTTAGTTCAGTGTAAGGCTAGGTTGTCTGAAGTTTAATTCAAATTTCATTTGAATTTGGCTTAGATTTGAAGACTAGAAATAGAAAGGAATTTGATTTTGAAAAACTTCTTTTTTTCCAGCCTAGCCCTGAAACCGACCTGGCCTTTTCCTCCTCCCCTTCTCGGTTTTGGCCTGCTCGGTGGCCCAGCTCGCGCCGTCGCTCCCTTCCTTTTTCCTCCCGCACGGCCTGCTCCGCACCGGCCCGCTCCGTGCCCTTCCTCCGCACCGCAGGCACGTGCTTGCAGCCCACTACCGCGGCCCGCTTCAGCCTTCACCGCCAGCGCCCATGCCTGCACGTCCTCCACTCCCTTCTCCCTCGCTACGACGTGGGACCCGCTCGTCAGCGCCCGTCCTCCCCTTCCTTCTTCGCCACCCGGAGATGGCATTGCCATGCTCGGCAAGTCGCCATCACCGCGCCTACATGGAAGGTGACCAATTCTGCCTAAGCATCGCTCCCTTCCTTCTATCGTAGCTCCCCGCATGCTTCCCTTCCATCTACCACAACACCTGTCTGGCCTATAAAGCCCCTAACCAAGTGCCTCCCTCTCCCTTCCGTTTGTCGCTCGAGCTCACTCATCGCCGCCCCGTAGCCCGCTGTTCCCGAGCCCAATCCTCGACGCCAACGCCTCCCGGAGCGTCTGTAGGTACCATCAATTCGTCAATTTGGTTACTCATTGCTTGGATTCACCCTCACCCGCACCCTTTCTCTCTCTCTAGTTCGCCACCGCCGTTGACCCACCCCTTTGGAGCCTTCCCGAACGCCGCGACCACCACCATCCGACTCGTGGTGAGCTTCTCCATGTTCCCATGCCCCCATTCCTACGAATAACGCACTGGAGCGCCATATCAGCAAGCACTAGTCACCGCTGGCCATGGTGCCCCTATGGGACCATCACTCCGACGTGTTCCCCGCCCTAGGATTGCACCCATTGTGTTCGCGAGCGCCTGTAGTTCATGTACGTGTAGACAGATTCGATCGGGACGGTTCGGAACGCCGTACCGGCGTCCACCATGGTGCACGGCTCGCCACTGGCCATGGCGGGCTCATCGGAGGTGCTGTGCAGCGGTGGGGGATCCTCCCGTTTGTTCCTCGCTGTCAGATCTGTTTTGGACTGCCACGATTAGAACATGCCGGTTCGATATGTGGCCGGTCCACCGCGGACCGTGGACTTGGTCCACAGCGCCGCGTCAGCGCGCGCCCACGCACACGTGGTGCACCCCACAAATCATGTGCGGCCACGTGGCTGCCCAGTCAGCAACCACAGTCAACCCACGGTCAGCCACGAATGTTTTGCAGAATAGCCCCTCGGTTTCCAATAAAACAACCCATAGTCCAGTTTAGTTCAAAAGAAATACATTTCAGTTCTGTTTTTATTTGTTTTAGACCCTGTAGTTTCCAGAAATAGTGTGCGCAGTCCATAGACCGTGTAAATTCATATTTTATTTGTTTTAATTCAAAAATGAGTTCGGTTTATTTACAGAAATGCCATTGGAACCTTATTTCATGCATAACTTTTGCCTTTTAAGTCCGATTTGAGTGATTCTTTCACTCATGTGTTCGTAGCAGTACGTAGAATAGATTTATAAGCTTTTCAATCTATGTGTTCTACTGTTTGGTGTACTATTCGAATAGAAGTCTATTTGTATGCATGTAATGATTGGACTGGACGCTTGATTGGTGAATTGGAACACGTTTAGAGGGTGAGCAGTTTCAGGTGACTAAGGATCAGCAGGAGGATCAGCAGTACCAGGATAACTTTGAGGAAGGCAAGTGTAGCAAAGGCCCCTTGTACCTATGAACTTTACAATTCATATTCATGCATGTGTCTAAATTGAAATACCTTTCAGGACTTTACCTATATTATTACTTGTACCACATATCCTTGTTACCTAGGGTTTGGGTATGCATGTTGGATAGATGCCGCATCGCTTAACATAAAATAATTGTTAAACCTGACTAAAGGCATTATGCAATGTGATAAAATGGAGCTTTTTAGCAACAATTAGGGGGCTAGAGTACGGGGTTGAGTACTCTAGTGCCTCTCCATAAGGACTTAATCCTAAAGCGGCCACCCAGGAGGTTTCGTACAACCCCGAGTGTCATATGGCTCTGACTTTAACCTGTTAACTAGATTGTACTAGCTTGTCTGTAGCTCTCCATAAGGGCAAGAGGGGGGTACTAGTTGGTATGCTTCCTTTCCTGCTAGGGTGTGTGTACCATGCCGCGACCACGCGTGCCACTCCTCGAGGAGGGCCTCATACGGCTAGACGGCTTAAACCTTAGCAGCTACAACTTGTTAGTGCGACTAGCAAAGGGTTACGTAGTGCAACCCTGCCACACTTCTTGGGTAGAGGTGTTGTGGGCTTTGCAAACCCCGACATTGGGAATCATGGCTTGGTGGCTAAAGTTGTACAATTTTTGCAGAAATATTTGACCTATTATAACAGCCGTGCTCACGGATACGAGCGATCTGGATCCTTCATGATTAGTGGTTACTGTGGATGGTTGGGAATTGATATAAACTTGATTATACATTATTATCAGTTGGGATTTGGGATTGTTCAATAAAGTAGTAATTCAGGATGCTAAAACTTGATCAACTAAAATTGCGAACCGCAGTCAAACCGTGTCTAGCCTTTTGAGCCTCATAGATGGATCTCCCAGTCGACTCGTGCCTTGGAGACCTCAGTCTTGGAAAAATGAAATGCATCGTGCGCGGCATCCACCTTAGCGCGTAGCATCTCAGCGTTCAGCCTAGTCGATGACAAATCCGCTTGGGCCTCACGATAATCCTTCAATAATTGACGATACTCTACGTCATCTGAGGATTCATGCTCTTCTGACGATTCACCCACTTTAGAACCAGAGGGCTATGTAGGGACAGACGGGCTCGGTGACGGCGAGCGACGATGGGACGACTCTCCGGCACCCTAGGGAAAGCCCCATGACCGGGGATGGCGCTGCCATGGAGGAAGCACTGAATAATGCAAGCCAAGTTCAAGCCCATATAGGATAAAGGGGAGAGCAATCTGATTGAGAAGGCAAACGACTTTTAGCGAACTGACTGGCACAGCATGGCATGGAATCACGGGCGGTTGCCTCCATCGGGGGATGCCTTGCGGGGCCACTTTCTGAGCAAGACCGTGAACAAAGAACTAGGCTCCAGGGCCAACGAGGCTCGGGATGCTGTCACGCCACGTCCTCCTGTTGAGATAGTAGGCAAATTCCAAATACTAGTTAAATTAAACAGCATGAACACAAATACTAGTGTGAGCATTACTCACATATACTATAGTTAAATGAAGATAAACAACATGAATAGAGGTATAGTAATGATCCATCTCTAAAGGGGGAATTGGCAGGTGAGAGACCACGCCGACAAGAGGTCCATCTGTTGGTGGAGGATTGCCGGTGTGGAAGGCCTTCGGGGGCTCCCCATAGATAGACGACCTCGTTGGCTCCGCCATGGTCCTGGCAGGAGGCATCAATGATGTAGTAGGGTGGAAGGAAGCAGGTGTATAACCTTTCATCTTGCCCCTTGTCTCTACTGCTATAGTTTGGGGGCCATTGACCACCCTACGCTCGAGACGTTTGTGTGGGTGGGCGGTGGGGCTTCGCCCCGTCACGTCAATGCGACGGGCCAAAAGTGACGTCCCCTGCTGTAACAGGCTACTAATGCCACCCATGCACGCGCGCCTGCGTGGGAATGTAGGAGCACGTCATTCGGGTAGTCAAGATTTCAAACGGTCGAGCCTTGTATGATCCTGTGAATATGAAAATTCTGAATAAAAATCATCTTTGATGCATGGTTCTTGCAAGTTCAACAAATCTTATCAAATACACAAAAATAAGATGAGTTGGGTTCAATACAGATCAAAGCCACTCATGACTACTACTACAACTGATACAAATTGACCGAGTGCACTCCGTAGGTAATAGTTTTACTCACAGATCTGTACTGTATTGTGTCCGACGAGATGAAATGTGCCGCATCGGACTTTCTTATGAGCGCAGTAAAATATTAGAGTGAAGCAAATGCGGCAGGAAAGCTGGACACAAGTGAATCGAGAAAAAGAGCTTCTGACATGCTTTAGACTTGAATGCCTGGTGCAGTTGTGATAGGTCTTTTATGTACTTATTTGATTCCAATCCAAGTAGTCACAGCAGTGAGGGGCAGACTGAAGAGTGAAGAGTGAGACATGTTGAGCTCAGTCAGATTTGGTCTATTGGCTCGGTCAGATTTGGTCTATCAGCGGTAAAGTCACCATGAGTTAAATCCCAACTACTTGCATCACCATTACTTGCACTTCTCCACCTTCGGCTAGCCTGTTTAACCCTGGTCTAGATGCACCAGTTGGGCTCAATCCACACACTCTTGAATCCACACACTCGTGAGCCAATCATCTTTCTTCATCGCCTAGAGGTGCTTTGTCTTCCTCCTTGCACCTCTCAAGGCCTGGAGCCCATGAGAGGTTCAAGATGGAGACAAAGCACCTCATAGGGATGCTAGTGTTTGGAGAAGGCCTTCAAGATTGGGTGCTTTAGATTCCATAATCTTGTTGCATTTGAGCATCGAGATGTAGATCTGCATCCCTCGATCCTTAGAGGTAGCAAGATTATGGAATATAAAGCACCTCACAAAGATGCTGGTGCAAGTTTTGCGAGGTGCTCCTTCTCTATCCTTTGTGAGGTGCTACCGTTGAATAGGAGCTTGACCTTGATGATTGTAGATCTTCTTGCAGATCTTGTGTTAATAGAAGATCTTTAATCATCTAGTTCTCTCCTATTCTGGGGCTCCATACTTGATTAGGGGTGCTTCAAGTTTGCTAGTTGCTCGTTCTTCAAGATTGGGTGCTTAGAGCATCTCCAAGAGTACCCAATATTTTCTTCCCAAAAACATGAAGTTTTACAACTCCTAATAAAGTATTTGAAGGAATAAAGAAGGTAATCTCCAAGAGTTTCTAATAATTAGCCAATTAGTTGTGTTATTAGTCCATACCTGTTTGTATGGTAGACGTAGCGTCCTGCCAGAGTTCATCAACAGACCTTACTACCTTCCCTATGTTCCCTTGTTCTTGGAAAATTAGTAGAGGAGTAAACAAAGTCCATCTGATGTATGCCACGTTGCATGGTGCACTAAAGTCCAGCCCGTGTTGTTTCTCAGCGGTTGGACAATCCTGCGCGACCCAGATTTAAAAACAGGGTCCAAACTTAAAATTGTAAATGACACAGTAACAAGCATCATAGGAAAAAAAGGAAAATGAGACTTGCTCGTATGAACATTGCAGAAAGAAATCTACAGTGAAAAGCAACCAACAGGGGCTAGACGATGCTCAATAGGGTTTAACCCACCTAATACTTAAGTGCAGCAAAAGTTCACATAGACATACAAATAAGAGTGCACATATTTGCAAGGGCATCCCATAGATCAAACCTAGTCATGACTACTAGTACTACTGATACGTCCCACAGATCAAGGGTCAAGGCAGGCATGCAGGAGCTGCTCCACGTTCAGCTTCGCTAAGATGCCGTTGGCAGCTGGCCAGAGGCTCTCGATGAGATCATTGATCTCATTGTCGTTCGATCCCGGTGGAAAACACTGCTTCACCACCCAGACGTTCACCACCTCACCAAACTAAAGCTGGATAGTGGGCAGCACCGTGGCAGCCGCTTGACGAATGGCTTCGGACACCACACCTGCATTGTCTTCTCGCGCTTGGGTGGCTTCCTGGAGGGCCATGACAAGTGTGGCACGTGCCGCCACCAAGTCACTGCGTAGCATGTCGACATGCCGCCTAGACGCACACAACACTACTTGGATCTCGTGGTAATGCATCAATAACTTACGATATTTTTCATCGCCGGAAGATTCACCCACTTCAGAACCAAAGGGTTGCGCATGGACAGACGGGCTCGGTGGCGGCAAACGGCGACGGGATGACTCTCTGGCACCACTGTTGGGAAGCCCCACGATGGGGGGCAGCGCTGCCATGGAGGAATCGCTGCACAATGCAAGATGAGTTCAAGCCCAAATGATAAGGGGGAGAGCGTTCAGATTTAGAAGGCAAACACTTAACCAATCTAACCAACACCGCATGGCACAGAATCGTCGGTGGTTGCCCCCATCGGTGATCTAGCAATGGTTCATCGCCAGCGCGCGATGCTAGGCAATCTTCTTGTCAATGGCGTATGTCCCGTGTGGGCGGTGGTTGGCCCAAGCTAGGACATGCTCCCTGACGACAGACTATGTCCAACCACAAGGCACACTCTCTAGGCAAAAATGATAGACCAGCAAGCCATAGCGGTTGACGCGTATCATCAACTTCTGGCTCTCGGGGATAGGAGATGCGTACCCATGCTGACGATCATCCTCCAAGTCCATCATAATGCAAGCCTAAGAGCGCTCGGACATGTCCTCGGCGGACGCTAAGCGGGAGCACGAGGATACATGAGTCCCGCTCACGATGTGGTCTAGCAAGAGCAGAGGAGTCCATGCAGCATGCGATGATGGCAAAGTGGAGCGCACCGGGAGTGATGGTGGTGAGGGAACCCGCGGTGCCACTGGCGCCAGTGTCGTCATCAAGTGCCACGGGGAGAGCAATGGCAGTCTAGGAGATGGTGGGTGGGAGCATGACGGGAACACCGGTCTCCCACGATTGGACATCAACGCCACCTCTACCGACACCAAAGCAGGGCACACCATCGGCCCCACCTCCTCCGAAGCGGGGAGAGCTAGTACACTAGAGGAAGTGGGGACTGGAGCATGGCCACCCTTCCTCGAGTAGTGCTTCATGGTCATGGCCTTAGTTGCAAGCAACGGGGAGGTGGAGTTCGGGACTTTGCGAGGCGAGGCGAGGGTTTTTTGCGTAATGCAAGGTGGAATCAAACAATGGGAGCGAGGCCAAGCTTTATGTATGCACAGGGCAAACCTTCTATATGCTGTGAAGTACACATGCTTTATTTATACACAGGGCAGCATTTCATGGATCATGATTCTTGATTTAGCTCATTGTCAGGTTCGGTATAAAATGTTGTTCTATTAGCATGATTGTTGACGGTAGTTATCATCCATCATAAACCACCAATATAACTTGAATAAATGCATGAAAATGATCACCAACATAGACTTAGGGATTTAAATAGACAATTTCCATGAGTTTGGTGAATCTATGCTTTCAGCAGGGTTTATCTAGAAAACCGTCAAGTGGGATCAAAACGTCAAAGTACATCGCGCTTATCCACATCGAAAACAACTCCAAAAGGTTCTAGAGGACACCAAAAGCCATGCCACCGAAGTAGACCTATAGAGGATGACATGTGGGGCTAGCCAGCCCCACCTGTAGGCTAGCTAGCCCATGGGGCCCACCTGGCCGCCTTCGCTTCAATGTCGGTTCCTCCACCGCCTCCTAGATTGCATCTATGCCGTTTATTCAAGTCGGTTTGATCCGAAGGTCCATAATTGAAGCTCCGGCCTATATATAGCAGCCCCTGCCCCCTCCCTCAGGGAGATTGCCATAAGTAAAGATCAGACCAGAAATTAGGGTTTCCAGAGAGAAGAGAATAGAGCTCCAATTCTTCAAAGTTCTAGTATAGGCTAACTAGCAAGATTCAAGTGGAGTTTGGGCTATTGCTCAGGATTCTAGATTCGTCATCTAGAGTCCAGTATATCCATTATATCCCTCTTAATTTTATGGCTTTGTGCTACTTTAATATTATGTTACTATTTATTATGTTCCTAGTTTGCTCGAGTTATATGCTTGATATAGTTATGATTGATGATGAATATATGCATATGTTCGCAAAGCGCTTAGCTCAATACTCAAGCGAGTTAAGTGGTCGACATTATGTAAGTGTGGTGCTTAAATATTGTTTACCTATGGATGCATTCTACACTTTGGGTCATGTGGTAGATAGCGGATGTGACACTCCCGTTGAGTCCTTTGTAGTCCACTCCCCGTTTGTAGAGCAAGTAGAACCCGGTTGCGAAGGGAGTCAAGCTTTATTCTTGATCTTCCTTAGTAATGTTCCTTATGCATAGATACAGAGTTAATTATTCTATAGATGAAAGTGTATATACTTGGGTGTACAAAAGACTTAGTAAATAAGGAATGACTTAGGAATCTTTTGCTCTTAATTAATGTTCTGCCTAGCCATACTACATTTATGAGTATCTATTTCTATCTCTAGAATACTATCAATGCCTTACACTTATCATTTATTTATCATTTGACTTACCCCTGCTATAGCATGAGAGTTAATGATTTGGTCATAAGTATACATATTTATTAATATCTCTAGCCACCCCATCGCTCCTCCCTGTGGATAAAATATAAATAACAATACCTGGCATACTCCCGGGTGAAATGCTGCAATGGTATATTATCTATGCACTTGCGGATACTTAACATATATATATATATTTATAAGTGTTCTTAATAATTACCAACAACGCATTTTTGGCATCATTGCTAGGGATAACAACCTAGTATTAAGGTGATGCTAGGAAATGTCAACAAGCATTTCTAGCGCCGTTGCCAGGGAGGGCCACATGGCTAAAGAGAATTGATCAAATAAATACTTATAGACGAGATCATAACTTTATACCTCTACTTTAGCAGGCTTACCCTTGTTTGTCTTTGTTCATATCTTATACAGGGTATTGCAGGATTGGTTCTAATTCATCAACAATCTACATCAATCACAATCAAACCAATCAAGAGGAAGCTCAACACCAGTTTCTGAAGCTATGGTGACAAGAGTCTATGTGAATTCTCCGCTCCAAGCACTGAGAACATCTGCACTGGACCAACACTCAAAACTAAAAACCTTGAGTTTGAGCTCAAGCCAAGCCTCATCAACATGGAGCAAGCTACTCCATTTAGCGAAAAGGTACATGAAGATGCCAGTGTTCATCTTCAGAATTTCCTGGAGATAAGCAGCACAATCACCATCAAGGACATTGCTCAAGACATCATACTACTCCGCTTGTTTCCATTCTCATTAGTGGGAAGGGTGAAGCAGTGGTTCTACACCAACAAAGAGGACATAAACACATGGGCAAAATGTTCAAAGGCCTTTCTAGCAAAGTTTTTCCCTATAGGCAAGACCAATGCCTTAAGAGGAAAGATTTCCAATTTCCAACAGTAGAAAGGACAGACCATTCCCAAAGCATGGGAACATTTTCAAGAATACATTTTAGATTGTCCTCATCATGGGATGAAGATTGGTTGCTCATGCAAAACTTTTACCATAGATTAAATCAGAAAGCTCATGAACAACTTGATGCAACTACTGGAGCATCATTTATGTCACTCACCCTTGGAAATTCTAAAACTCTCAAGGAAAAGATAGTCTCTAATCAAGGTTGGTCGCAAGGAAGTATTCAAACATGCAATAAGAGCGAAGAAATACCAGAAGAGGTGTGTGCATTGTCAACCAAGATGGACGTACTATTGAATTGGCTTGAACAGCAAGCCAATTACAAGAAAGATCATCAGGCTATTCAAGATGTTTTTAATTCCCAAAACGTATGTGGAGAATATTTGGCGGTTGAATTCCCTTATATCAAGAAGACGCAAACATTGTCATCAACAACTCTGCTCTACAACAATAGAGACAAGGATGGAATCAACAATAGTGGTCAAATTACCAAGGTAAGTACCTAGCTAATTATCCCTCTAATCCTAAACAACCATCCTTGAGAGATCTGATCTTAGAATAAGCTAGTATTAATGAAAATATTTCTAAGAAGCTTGCTTTTAATGATAAGGTCCTAGAAAACATAAATACTAAAATGGATAGTTTTTCTTCTGCTATAAAAGACCAACTTAGCTATAATAAAAAAGATAAAATCTCAATTAGCCTGGTTGGCTACTGCTCTGCCTTTTGCACTAACCTTAAAAAGGTCAATGCCATAACCACAAGAGGTGGCAAGTCTACTCATGATCTGCCATATCCAACAAGGATAGGTAAGACATCGGCAGCAGAACAAGAGGAGAAGAAGGGCGATGAAGTTGAGCCACAAACACAAGAAATGATGCAAGATTTTCTAGACACCACCTTCCTATTGATTCCACGTAGAAATCGAAAAGCCAAAATAGATGAGCAGTTTGGTAAGTTTGTAGAGGTAATTCAAGGTTATATATCAATATTCCTCTGCATGATGCCATACAGGTACCTACCAATGCAAAGTACCTCAGAGACATCCTCTACAAAAAAAGACCACTGCCCACCACTGAGGTAATTAAGTTAACGGAGGAGTGTAGTTCGGCCATCCTGAACACATCACCTGTCAAGAAGAAGGATCCAGGATGTCCCACTATCGATTGTTCTATCAGAGACTAAAACTTTGAGAATACACTATGTGATCTTGGAGCAAGTGTCAGTGTCATGCCCAAGAAGGTTTTTGACAAGCTCAACTATTCAACACTTACGACAACATCGATGTGCCAGCAACTAGCCGACCAATCAGTTCGCTATCCTGTAGGAATCGCCAAGAATATTCTGGTAAAAATAAGAAACTTTTTTGTTCAAGTGGATTTTGTAGTACTTGACATGCAGGAGGACATGAAGACACCCCTCATTCTTGGGAGACCCTTCCTGAGTACTACAAATACACACATTGATGTCAAAGCCAGAGAAATCAAATACCATATCAATGGCAAGGAAGAGCGATTTGCCTTCAAGCCAAGACCGCAACAATGATCTAATTTGAAGTGGCATGAGAAGCCAGTACAACCATCACGGTCTCCACCTCCAAGACCAACTAATGCACCTGAGGAATAAATGTAACTGGAGAAGTCTGGTTCGGCAGACTTAAAATCCCGAACCCTCGCCGGGAGGTAAAATCGGTAGTTATTCATATTTACTTATTTCATTGCATTAATCATTTTATCTCAGCATATTTACTTTTCATCACCTGCATTAGAAAATAAAAATTCTTATCATGGCATTATAAACTTCAAGCACCATATAAATAATTTTTTACGGAACGTAAAAACCCGTAAGAAATATTTACTGTGGAGGCATAAAATGTAAAAATCTAAAAATACCATTCGTTCATTTTATTATATTTCATAGTATTATAAAATATTTTTGTATTGCATATATATACGTGAATATATGGTAGAAATACAGGCATATGGGACCCACTCAACCACCATCCATCACTTCTATCTCTACCATCACCTCCATTTACACCTCCATCTCCACTTTGCACTGTCTAGAGTGCATTTCCACCGAAAGGAGCACTCACCTTACTTAACCATGAAGTAAAGAAGCATCAGCAGGAAGGGGAGGCCATTTGGCCACAAAGTGGGGCCGGCAGGCCCCACCACTTGGCTGGCTAGCCTGCTGCTCTCCCGCCTATAAATACCACCCCTCCTGCTTGCTCTCGGCCACAACCACAACTACAAACTAGCTCTCCAAGTATGAAATTCCAGTTCCCAATTACGTTGTTTGAAAATTCACTTAGTAAAGTGATTTTTGAATTAGGGAAGAAGAGGAAGTTCTAGAGTGGAAGTGTTGCTAAAATTTGAGCAAGGGTGAGAGAAATTAAGAGTAGAAGTGAGAAGGTTTAAGAGTGGAAGTGTTGTTAAAATCGAGAGGAAAAAATCAATAGAATTAAGGGGGAAAGTTCTGCCAAAATCTTGATTACAAAAATTCATTCGACAACCTTGAACAATTAATCCGTGGACAACTAACTTCTGGACAGCTAACTGCTAACTTTTTATTTTCCTAATCCATTCCACGAGTTGTGTTGTCTGTTTATTTTGCAGGAAGATGAGCAAGTTAGTAGGCAAGCTCAAGCGTGCGACATTGTTTCGTTCGACGACAAGCTCTTCTTCTAGAGGAAGCGCCAACATGTAGATTGATACTCTATCTCCCGCTGTTGGAATGCCGTCTGGGTCATCATCCGCCGAGAAAAAATATTCTCCTAGAAGAGAAGCATCAGAAATTCTAGACACAAGACGGAGAAGGACGCCTACAAGCAGTAGAAAACTCGGAGGTTCATTCTCACTCCCGCTTATGATCCAGCCCTCCTACAGTCAACCGGTACGAATACTGAGTTCGGAATCATTTTTAAAACAGTTGGGTGGGAGAATGCTTGGGAAATTAATGAGCCAGGGTCAAAACTTTTAACTGATGAATTTCTATGCACCTTGCAAACCACTGATTCTGAAGTCACATTTAGACTATTTGGGAAAGACTTTTCTCACTACTAGGAATATCCACTTCTATGATGATCAGCTTTCATCACGTAATGTGTCAAATTCATCATAATTTCAGTTTTATGATGAATTTATGATGAAAAATGGTTCGTCATAGAAGTCACGTCATTCTTGCAATTCTATGACAATTCTAGAAAATCATCATAGAATTGGATTGATCTATGACGAAAACTGATCGTCATATAACTGCTCTGGCATGCGTGGCAGGGGCAGGCACGCTGGCGGGTGCTTCCGTTGGAGATGCTTTCCACGTGTACATGTTATAGCCAGTTGCATTGGAGATGGTTCGGGTACGTGTCACGTTCTTATTGCACAACGTGGCTATCTCTTGTTCTTGCATGTTTCAGGTTCTTACTGGACCACGTGTTGGGACCCTGTTGTTCGACATGTTAGTTTTCTATTGGCACACGGGTCGTGTTGCGGTTGGGTCACATGTCACTTCTTCATTGGACCAAGTGTCATATTTTTATTGGTCCACATGGCGTGACCACAATACCCCGCATGCCTTTCTTTTACTTGACCACGTGTCTCGATGTTGTACGTCCGTGAGTTAGTATTTTATTGGGCCACGTGTCGCGCCCTAAGCTACCCATGTTTCTTTTGCTGATTCAACCACATGGTAGGATGGATTTGTACCACGTATTTTGTTTGTATTGGCCCATGTGCCGTGTCGTGGCTGTTACACGTGTCATTTACTGGTTCGTCCACGTGTTAGATTCTTATTTAACAACGTACCTATGCTGAATCTACCACGTGCACACCAATCATTACATCAGAGAAAATGATTTTAGATCTACAGTGCTACACAAAATGACTACATGCATAATTATATTGAACCAGAATCAAATAACAGTAGTTCAGCTCAGTAGCAAATGACTAACAGAGTTCACATATCAAGCTGCCAAAATTTCACATCAAAGTAGCAAACAAACCACATGTTCACTACATCAACAAGATTGAGAGTTACCAGCGCTTAAGAGCATGATATGCTCACGGAGCTTATTGTACTCCTCCTATTGCTATTTCTTGAACTTATCAAACTCCCTATGAGTGTTTTCTACCTTCTTCTTCAGTTGATCCACTTATTCGGCGAGGACAGCTGAACTTTCCTAATGAGCTGCAAGCTGTTCCTGAAGTTTGGAGTAGCTTGTCCTGATACCAGCATTCTTCAAAGAAAAGGTGTTGCAGCTAGCCTAGGAGAGGACCTTGGAAATAACATAAGCAACATGTTCTGCTTGTATAGTTTCCATAGCTTCCTACGAAAACCAAGGAGTAAACATTAGGAAGAGGACTTCAACTACAAAACCAAGAGATTATTTTAGTACAAGTAATGCATAGGTCTTCCTTAGCCTACTGCCGATAGAGATTCATAAGCACAATGCTTAGGTAACATATTAACTACTGTAATATTACAACTTCAAAATGATGGTGCCACTTTAGGCTCCTACTTTTCCTTGTTCTATGCCAATGGCTTTAGCAGATTATAAGGAAATCAAATGAAGGTACTTACCATTGCTTCTCTTGCAGCATCGCTTAGTCTCATGTGGCTACTGGTATGGAAGTTGTTGAAGATTTCCACTGCATCAACATCTTCATGAGGTCGATCATGTTCTTCAATGGTTGATCATGTCTAGCGTCCATCTTGTTTTTGTCCTTCTATTAAAATTGCACATGCCTTTCTATTGACAGAAAAGGCATTGCATATTTGATATAAAAAGAGTAACACAACCATCACTTACATATGCTTGTAGGTGGGCAATATAGGAGCGAGATCCTGTAACCTGGTGGCACTTGACTTTTGCACAGTTTCGCTTGTTCTGCTCTGAGACTACCTATAACCACAATTGTGTTAGACTGCAGCACAAGTAGACCACATAAAGACTAGACAAGCAATAAATGAGTTCACACACACACACACCCTTGTTCTCGGAACTTAACCACATGTGGACAAGTGCACACCACTGTGTGTCATTCATGCAAGACACATGAGAGGTCTTTCTGATTTCATTAGCGGGGACGCCGTAGAAGTAAGATTGCTTGAACCTGTACCGTGTCTACCATACAATAGACTATAATACACTAGTGCATGCCTCTTCACTGCGGAAGTGTGAATGCAAATTAAATCCATTACTAAGTTGCTCAAGGTAGAGTTGAATGTCAATAGAGGATATACATACTTACAGATAGCTTGGCCACAAATCCATTGAGAAGTTCGATCCATTGCTTGTAATGTATCCAGTGTGGGAAAATTGGTACTTGAGACCTGACTACTAGACCTGCCTCTGAGGCAAACATGGCAGCTTGCAATGGATCATGTGGCCTTCTGTTCCCCTTGACAACAGAGATGGGCATCCTTGTTCCCATTGATTGGGTGGTTTTGTGAAGCCCAACCCCCTTAGTTGCTTGCCTTCACTTCCTCGCTCTTCTCTGCATTGGTACTACACAGTTTTCATACATTCAAATTGTTAGAAAAGTAACATGGATATCAAATAGTGTGGCTTGATTTATCGACATGTCTAAGGTAGTACCAACCTTCGCAAGTTTGGTCATTCTGCTGTTGGGGAGGTGGAGTCTCCTCTTCGGCATGGCTAAGGTCATCTTCATGTGACCAGTCCCTCATAGGGCTTTGTTCACCTTGTGCGTGCTGACTTTTGGACCTAGTTGGAACTACAAGATGTTGCAACTCTGCTGGATTAGTTGGCTTCACTCTCTTGGATTACCATCCCCTAGGACCCATATCGGTGCAGCCTTTTGCCTGGCTGGCAAGGACTTCTCTATGGCTTGTTCAACCCAAAGCCTGAAATTGGAGAAACAAACTTAAGTGGCAAGCATGTAAAAATTGCATTGCTATCCACATAGCAAAGAATTGAATTGCACTGCAACCTAAACTAACCACCCTCCCAACCCAACATGACAAGATAGAACAAGCACCTCAATTGCAAGGGGTACTCGCTCTTTTAAATTTGTATTTGTATCACCATATCCCTGAACACACTCCCCTGCTTCAAGGAGATATTCCGGATGTCAACATGTTGATCACAAAGGCATTTATTGAGTTAACCTTATACCGAATGTCAACAAAATAGAGCAAGAGCATGCAAATTAGGCACCTCAACTATAGCTTATACGGAAGCCATTACTTGAATAAAGCAGATGTGAACTATAGCTTATACGGAAGCCATTATACTTGAATAAAGCACATGTGAACTACAATCAACTAAGAAACATGTAACCCCGTCACTATATATCTATATGTCCCAGGTTCAACCACTAGAGTACAACACGCATCATAAAAGGAATTTTGGTACCTCTTCCTATTCCTGGCTACGCTACGTCGTCGGCACCACCCTCTTGTCATCCTAGTCGCGGAAGTGGTGCGAACGGCGTTGACGAAGCGGTAGCAAATCTAGTGTGGTGGTCGTCAACGATGACGCTGGGGCTCGGTCGTGGAAGGTGCTGACGTAGGGGGTCTAGATCTAGTGTGTACCGTCGCTGACGGCGGTCCTTTCGTAGTCAGCGGACCTGCTATCGACGAAGGGGATTGGATCTAGATCCGGCTCCGGCTAGGGTTTGGAAAGGTATGAGAGGGTGCGGCTGGAGAGTGGAGAGGGAGTCAAGCTGTTGTGCCGATGCGCCTAGCTAGGGTTTGGATTAGGGTGGTAGAGGGGGCTATGCTTTGGAGTGGGAGGAGAGACGGTGCGGCTGGTCCAGCTGGAGAAAGGAGATGGGGGTGGAGACGATGACTCCTTGCACTTTTATCTGGCCATCACAATACCGCAAATATCCTTGTCTAAAATCGATGGCGTGGTAAACAATTTTCCATGAGGAGGGCAAAAGAGAGAGAGAGATCTAATTTTCAGTTCGTGTTGGTGGCACTGCTGGGCGCGGGGATCTCATTTTCGTTCGAAATCAAATTTTTGCCCAGGCAGAGCGCCGCCCCGTCTGGCGTCTTGTGAGCAGAGGCCGAATTTTATATGACAAATGGTGATGATATATATGGAGTAATACACTAATGTGTATTAACCATTGGATCACCAATATTAATGCCCAAGTTTTGGTGGACCCCCCAAGTTTTGGTGGACGGCAACTCTTGACAGTGTTTATGTGTCCGTGATGCAATTACACGACATATGGGAGAGTGCACTACTAAAGGCATTCTCTGACCAGTACCCTTCTTTTCCTCTTCTACGCATCATTTCCATCATCGTTCACCCCTCCGATGCCACCCACCCTACATCGCCTCCCCCCTCCCCTCTGCACACCGAAACCTCTTGCCTAGATCCTTTCGCGCCGCAGCGATCTACCGCATCGCCGTCTGTCAGCCCACCACTCTTCCAGCGAGCAAGCCGGTCGAGATCAGCTTCTCGCCTTAGCACGGTGAGGCCGTCTGTGATCTCCTCATTTTTTCTTCATGAATTTATGGTGTTTGATGAAACACATGTGTAATTTTTCCTGATTGTTGCAGATGGCCCGAGTTAAATCAAAGTGGGTAGAACTACCACATCGCAGAACGAGCTAGAGGCAGGCAACCATTCTCCTAGAAGTAGAGGAATAGACACCACCATAGCCCAAAAAGAGACAGAGGAAGGCTCGCAATGTCCTAGAAGTAGAGGAACAAGCACCTCCACAACCCAGGAAGAGGCAGAGGAAGGCGGACAATATCCGAGAGGTAGAGGAAGAAGCAATCAATGCTATGCTAGCCCTGGAGTCTAGAAATTCTTGTAGGCAGACTCGAATGGCCCGCTAAAAGCAGCAGCATGAGGAGAGTGCTAAAATGGAACTCAAGGAGGAGGAGCTCACTGAGGAACAACTACAGCAAATGACCGAGTTCCACTCCAAAATCGAGACCAGACGCTTTGCACCTTCCTGGATCAAATCTGTAGCTACTCATGGGGGCACGGGTGCTCACACTTGTGGAGGTTAGATGTGTACCACAATGGTGGTATGAGGAGCAGTCGAGGATGTAATTTGATGTGTGCCACAATTGGTGGTACGAGGAGCAGTTGAGGAGGTAATTTGATGTCTGCCAATGGTGGTACGAGGAGCAGTCAAGGAGGTTTGGTGTCTACCAATGGTGCTATTAGGAGCAGTAATATTGAGAGAAAGAAAGAGGTGGTTCAGTTCTATGACTTTTGGTATTACAGCTCAAAGAAGATACGGAGCATCAGGTTCTGTGATATTGAGTTCTGGTTTCCACTCCTCAAAGAGCCCGGCACAAAATCACAGTTCCCTAGACTATGACTCAAGAGAGTTTCTTCATGAGCTACCATGCTAGAACGATGGCACTAGCAGACCAAAGGATACTTGGTTGGGATGAGCTTGAGAGAGCAGCTGGTATACCCATCAGGCCCCTCTTTGAGTGGTACCCGGGCTGTGTTCAACTTTTTAGTGAGGTTGATCGAATTGTGATAAGCTAGGTGCATCAGTTCTATGTAATAGTCTAGATTCATTTGGAGCATTACTTCATTGCTTTTATGCTCGATGGTTGGCCAGAGCGAATGTTCGATAACCACCGACAATAACTCCTTGGAGTTGACACTTCAGATAGGTAGCTCCACCAGATAGTCTACGGAGATGCTCTTCCTCCATGTCATAGCAGGGCTGGAGGTACTTTTCCTATAGACCAGGAGATTCGGTCGCTCTTCATGGAGCCCTTTGCCAATGGCTCCTTGCGTACATTGGACAGACTACATCTAAAGGCTTATGTTCTACACATGGCTCTAAGGAAGACAGTCCTGCCTCATGGCAGCAACAAGGAGTCATTGACCAGCTTACAGCAGTGGTTACTACTATCAATATGGAGAGATGAGCAGTTTGACTTCTTACACTTTTTCCTCTCTGAGATCGAGGATGTGATAGCTAACGCTATTAGTACTGGACGACAGCACGTGTACCCTCACATCATTAGCTATCTGCTACTCACGATTGACTCTAAAAAGAATGGGCCATTGTACAATGAGCCAACCTGCGAGGTTTTGACCTACATGCCAGCAAGTCCGGACAATCATCGTCATGGCCAACATGGCCTTAGGTCCGTTCAAGAGCTATTACCCATATAGGATAGAGAAAGACATGAAATGGTGGATGCAGCCCTAGAGCAGGTAGAGCACTAGTCGGGGATTAGAGGAATCTAGAATGTACAAATGCAAGATTCAGACTCCGATGATAGCAACTACTGTTACCCTACATTAGACGACCACGACGAGGGAGGGTCATCTTCTGGTGGTGTGGCCGACAAAGAGATGGATGATGTTCCACCTACTATAGAGATGTTAGCCAAGCAGGCACCACCTCTAGTGTCCGTTCAGCAACCATCAGAGCTTGTTTAGATACTTGCTAGGCTAGTTGTCGTCTAGGAAGAAAACTAGAAGCGTATGGAATGACAAGGTAATCATATGGAATGATAAGAGAGGTGTTTGAAAGCAAGTATTAATAAGCAAGCGGAGAGTGTGGTCCTTCTTAAAGAGTAGTTGAGCTAGCAATCATCTGCTTTTTGTGAGCCCATCAACCAACAAGGCCAAAAAATCGACCCAATGTGCAATGTGTTCACTAGTTGCTTTAATCAACTGTACAGTGCCACAGGGATTAAGGCCCCTGACTTTCAAACGGCTCAGTTGCAATTTGGAAGTTAGGTCAACCCCATTGCTGGTTATCTGACTGGCCCTGACAATACAACTGTCCACATAGAGTTACCCATTGCGATGATGCTACATAAGTAGAGTTTAGCTTCAGGTCCTAATCAGGCCGGTGATCCACCTTCTTCACCCCCTCAGGTTAAGGTGCATGTCACCATGGAGGCACATATAGAGCCTCTCAGGGCTTCTCCAATGCTCGAGATACCTGAGCCAGCTTTAGGTTCTGATGAGGCAGGTGATCCACCTTCTTTGCCCCCTTATGTCGAGGTGCAAGCTGCCATTGGGACACATACAGAGCCTCTCGGGGCTTCTCCAATGAATGAGATGCCTGAACCTACTAATGCTAGTATTACTACAGTCAAACATAAGCAGAGTTTAGGTTCAACTCATGAGGCAGCTGATCAACCTTCTCCGCCCAATCAGGTCGAGGGGCCAGATATTGCGTGTGAAGCCATAGGGGCACATACAGAGCCTCCTAGGGCTTCCCCAACAATCGCAGAGCCTGATGCGACCACTGAGCCTACTAATCCTACCATTAATATAGCTGAGTTGACCCCAGGGTCTGACACTACTACTTCAGTTCAGTAGACCGGAGAGTCCACCATTCGTCTAGGTAACCACTTCACTGAGCATGATGACACATCTGATTTGGACGATGAGATTTTAGCGTACTCACTAGGAGAGATGCACTAACTAGGCGAGTTCAACCTCAATAGCACCGTCATGACTTTGATGCCTACTTCGTCTTCATCACCACATCATTCGGATGCATAGTCACCTTGATTCCCTACCGAGGAAGGGATGAACAAGAGATTGGTAATAGTTTGACAGTCGAAGGGAGGGATGCAGTAGAAGGTTAGGGAACAAAGACATCAAATTTTGGATTTAGAACGATTCTTGATGTAATAATTGAAGTCTTGCTTACGACACAATGTCTATTTTATGGTTCTATAATAAGTTGTACATGGTGAACCATTTTTATCCCTATGTTGCCACATAGGCTTTGAAATTTGGATTAAAATGATTCTTGATGTAATAATTGAAGTCTTTCTTAGGACACAATGTCTATTTTATGGTTCTATAATAAGTTGTACATGTTGAACCATTTTTATCACTATGTTGCCACTGTAAATTAAACCTAACATCTAAGTGCAATATGAGCGACATCTATCTAGTTTGACTACCTCGTTGCAACTCAAGTCGTTCCTCTTAAGAGAGAACTACAGGGTCGAACAACCCCATTGCAAGTCGAGGAGTCACCCGGACATGAAATCTATTGTCCAACGCATTACAATCATAGAGAAGGGGACTTTCTTTCGTGTTCAATCAAATCTTGCGTGCGCATTCAGAAAAGAGTAATAGATATTGTCCAGTGCGTTACAATCACATAGCGTCGGACTTTATCGTGTGTGCATTCAGAAAAGAGTAATACACATTGTACCCGCGATTAACATTTACAATGCCTGACACAGGTGGAAGCATTCAGAACAGAAATATATGAAGTTACTAAGTTACCTACGGTGTTTCATAAGAGGGAAGGAAGCTTCCCTAAAACCTAACTCCCTTTCGAGATGGGAGGCATGATCTGGCCATGACCTCCTAATCACCTCATCCGAGCATGTCCGCCGCACAAGCCTTTTGCATCCAAGCACAAGAAGCAAACACTGTGAAAGACAAAGCGACGCGCATAAGTTGCTCTTTGAATTAAAGTAACAAACTGGACTTTCACTAAGATTGGAATGACCATAGATACAATCTACGGCTCAAAGAAGGCAGCGAGGATGGCGTCTCCTGCATGCGTGGCCACCACGATGGCCTCCACGGTGGTAGTAAAGTTGTCAGTGAGCTCCACCTTCTCCTCATTGGTGCCAACTAGAAAGCCAGGTTCAAGCAGGCGGAGATCGTGGCTAGAACAAAGTTGCGCCATGGCCAGGGCTGAGGTAGCCCCATGGCACACCCGGAGAAGGGCCACCATCCTAACCCGAGCTGGCA
Source organism: Miscanthus lutarioriparius (assembly GCA_904845875.1). NCBI lineage: Eukaryota > Viridiplantae > Streptophyta > Magnoliopsida > Poales > Poaceae > Miscanthus > Miscanthus lutarioriparius. Next base: position 70,315,531 of record CAJGYO010000010.1, read on the forward strand.
TGGACCGCAGATGGTCCTCAACCAGGACACCCCCTGCGTTCACGTCATTGACGGCGATGAGGGCCACCTCTCAAAGAGTGGCCAACTCCTCCTCCAGGGCTGACAACACTAAAAACCGTCAAAACAAGGCCATAGACATTTGGATAGAGCTTCTCGATGAAGGAAACCTTACTGATCATCCAGGCCTGAGCATTGGTAGCTGTCGCCCGAGCATCAGCATTCTCCTGCTCCAAGGCGACAAGGGCAGTCTGGATGGCGTCGAGGCAGAGCACGAGCCGACTAACCTTGCCCCTAGGGTTAGAGCGTGGGTCATAAGCCGTATCCCAATTATGGAGGGGCTCATGGACTTCCCAGTTGTCGGGGGAAGAAGACCCCTCTGGTTCTATAAGGCGCGCGTTCGATGAGCGGGTGGCACCGGATAACCGCATGACCTCTAGCGTCACGGCGTGAGAAATGGCCCTAAAAAGATTAAGGAGATCAGAACAGAGCGACTCCAGCAACTAAGAACAAGACCGCATTACCCAAGGCGTCACAAATGGGAGCAGAGACGCGGTGGGGGCCCGCTGTAACACCCCTAGTGTTAGGCATGGCATTTGGCACTTGCATTTCATGAGCACAAGCATCATCTAAGCATTCATGAGCATAAGCATATGAAGTTTCATTTCATTTACCTTCTCTTTATCATATGTGATGTTGCTCATATACTTAATTATGCTTGTGATCATATGTGACTGTAACACCCTAAAAATTGCTCCTTTGAAAATATAGCTAGGATGATTTAATTATGAATATTTGGTGCTCATGAAAACATAGGAAATAATAATTTTTCATTAAATTAAAATTTATCATAAGGTAGTAACATGTGTGAGCATACATCCTGTTGCATTTTATTTATTGTGATGTGTGGTTTTGATCAAAATTCAAAACAAATTCAAATGCTTTTGAAAGGAGTTTGAAAAGTGCTTTGAAATAAAACAAAACAAAATAAAAAGAAGAAAAACCTCCTCTCTCTCTCATTTTGGCCCAAAGGCCCATGCTTCCTCTGGCCTGCTCTGCTCCCCTTCTCGGCCTCGGCCCACTGGCAGCCCAGTTCCGTGCCCTTCCTCCTCCCATGCATCGGCCTGCTCCACACGGCCTGCTTCACGTCGCTCCACGCTCGCGGCCTAGCTCGACGCTGAGGCCCGCTTTGGCCTTCACCGCGCACCCATTCCCGTACGCCGCTCCCTTCTCCCTCACTGCGACCTGGGACCCACACGTCAATGCCCGTGCCCTTTCCTTTCTTCCTCACGCCTCCTTTCTTATCTCACTGCCGGTGATGGCACTGCCACCTACGGCAAGCCACTGAGTCACCGTGCCCGTATGGCAGGCATCCAAATTGCCCTGCTTCCCTTCCTTCTACCATAGCACTGTCGGCCTATAAAGCCCTGAACCGAGCACCTCCCTCTCCTTTTTCCTGTCCGCACTCAAGCTGACCACCACCACTAGCAATCCACCGCTTCCGCACCTCAATTGCCAACGCCGACGCCACCCGGAGCTCCATCGTATTCCCCCGCGCCCATAGGTACCATCAATTCTTGGTTTTGGTCATGGTTTGCTCGGATTTACCCTCACTACACCTCATTTCTCTCTCCAACCACCGTCGTCGAGGACCCACCCCTTTAGAGCCTTCCCGGATGCCGCAATCCATTCCTTCAACCTCGCGGTGAGCTTCTCGTTCTTCCCGTGCTTTTCGTTTGTCAAATAGCTGAAAGCTCTAGTTTGGTTTTGGTTAATTGATAAAACCCTAAGTGCTAACCTAGTTTATCAAAGTAATAATGAGATAGGTAGCACTACTCCAAGTGATGAAGCAATGGTAAAGATCATGATGATGGTGATGATCAAATGCTTAAACTTGGAAAAGAAGAAAGAGAAAAACAAAAGGCTCAAGGCAAATGTATAAATTGTAGGAGCCATTTTGTTTTAGTGATCGAGACACTTAGCGAGTGTGATCACATTTAGGGTCGGTAGCCATACTATTAAGAGGGTTGAAACTCGTATCGAAATGCGGTTATCAAAGTGCCACTTGATGCTCTAACTCATTGCATATGCATTTAGGATCTAGTGGAGTGCTAACACCCATGAAAATGTTTGTGAAAATAAGCTAACACATGTGCACAAGGTGATACACTTGGTGGTTAGCACATTTGAGCAAGGGTAGGAAACTTCACCAGCAGAGTGTCTGCCCGTAGAGTGCGGACAGTCCAACGGTGCCACCGGTGCCCTAGATAGAAAAGACGAAGGTCACTATAAGTGACCGAACGCTGGTCTCAGTTGGACCGGCGCGTTCGGTCAGTAGCAGCAGTGAGCGCGTGGTCTCGGTCTTCGACCGGACGCGGGCGCTAAAAGTGACCGGACGCTGGCAGGGTGCGTCTGGTCAGTGCTGACGTACGCTGATGTGGGACGCACAGAGGAGACATTGAGTAACCGGACGCTGGGTGAGTCCGGTCGAGCATGACCGGACGCATTTGGAACCTTACTAGAAATGACCGGACGCTAGGGTCCAGCGTTCGATCACTTTCTAACTGACGCGTCCGGTCATCACTTGACCGTTGAGATCGGGCGATCGACGTTTGAAGCCGATGACACGTGGCAAGCATCAGGCGACCGGACACTGGGGTCCTGCGTCCGGTCAAACTGACCGGAGCATCCGGTCACCTCGTGTTGTGCCCAGTGAAGGGGTACAATGGCTCTATTTTGTGGGTCTTCTATTTAAGCCCCATGGCCGGCTCAAGCTCACTCTCTTGGCCTTTTGCATTGACATAGCAACCTTGTGAGCTTAGCCAAAGCCCTCCCACTCATCTCCATCATTGATTCATCGTCTTTGTGAGATTGGGAGAGAGTCCAAGTGCATTGCTTGAGTGACTGCATCTAGAGGCACTTGGTATTCGTGTTTTTGCTGCAGAATTCGCTTGTTGCTCTTGGTGGTTGCCACCACCTAGATGGCTTGGTGCAGCGGTGGAGGATTGGCACGAGTTGGTGATTGTTCATGGCTATCTCCGATGATTGTGAGGGGATTTGTACCTTCCCCGGCAGAGCACCGAAAGGTAACTCTAGTTGATTGCTCATGTCATTGAGTTACCTCACTTGTGGGTAGGTTCTTGCGGTGTACAATTGTGTGGACGAGGTTTGTGCAACACCTCTTAGCCACCGAACCACCAAGTGTTGGTCGACACAACGGGGACATAGCGTGTTGGCAAGCACATGAACCTCGGGAGAAAATCAGTTGTCTCTTGGCATTTGGTATTCTCCCGGTGATTGATTTAATATTCATCTTGTGAATGGTTCACTTCTCTACATGGCGGTATAATCATCCTACTCACTCATTTATATTCTTGCAAACTAGTTGTGCCAAGCTCTTTAGTGTAGTTAGAATTGAGAGCTTGCTTTGCTAATTAAGTTCATCTTGTGGAGCTCTTTAGAGTAACAAGGTTGAGAGCTCTTAGTGAGTAGTATCATAGCAAGTTGTGTGACTAGCAATCATTGCAACTAGAATTGTTGGATTGGTGGCTTGCAACCCTTGTAGAGCTAGAGCAAGTTTGCATTTTGCTATTTGTCATACTAATCAATTTGCTATAGTTGATTTGTAGAATTTTAAATAGGCTATTCAACCCCCCCCCTCTAGCCATATTAGGACCTTTCAAGTGGTATCAGAGCCGTGGTCACTGTTTGATTAAAGGCTTAACAACCTCGGCGTCAAATTATGGCTCAAGTTGTGTTCAACCATGTGGGGGGCAAACCACAGTTGTTTGATGGCACATGCTATGATTATTGGAAGAGAAAGATGAGGATGTATCTTGGTTCAATCAATGATCAAGTATGGGAAGTGACCGAGAAGGACTATGCTATCATTGCTCCTGACAATCCCACCAACCAAGATAAGACCAACAAGCAATGCAATACAATGGTTCTCAATGCCATATACAATGCCATTTATTCCAAGGTGTTTGAGCAAATCAAGGATTGCGAAAGAGCTAATGAGGTGTGGAGGAGATTGGAGGAAACATATGACGGCACACTGGCGATAAAGAGTGCCAAGTTGTACATCCTCAAGGATAAGTTGACAAGCTTCAAGATGAAGGATGATGAGAGCATTCCGAAGATGTTCCATCGGTTGCAAGTTATTGTCAATGACTTGAAAGCTTTGGGAGAGAAGATCAAGGATGACGATGTCTCTCATCGGTTCTTAATGTGCCTACCTCCAAGATTTGAGATGTTGAGATTGCTCATCATAAGAGGAGGATTGAAGGATATTACCCCTAACAAAGTACTAGGTGATGTCATGACCCAAGAGACATATCATGTGGAAAGGGAAGGGGATGACAAGGATGACAAGAAGGAAGAAGAAGAAAAGAAGAAGAAGAATATAGCATTCAAGGCTAGCTCATCATCATCCAAGAACAAGGGCAAGTCCAAGAAAGAATCAAGTGATGATGATGATCTTAGTGATATTGATGATGAAGCTATGGCCCTCGTTGTATGCAAGATGGGAAAGTTCATGAAGAAGAAGGGCTATGGTGCAAGAAAGAGAAGAGATCACACCAAAAGCAAGGAATATGTGAGAAGATGCTACAATTGCAAGAGCCCCGATCACGTTGTAGCAAATTGTCCCTACAATAGTGACAATGATGAGGATGAGAAGAAGAAACTCAAAAAGGATAAGAAAGAAAAGAAGGAGAAGAAGGAGAAAAGAATGACCTTCCAAAAGAAGAAGAAAGGTGGAGGCTATGTGGTCACATGGGATAGTGATGGCTCTTCGGATAGTGATAGCTCTAGTGATGATGACAAGAAATCTATCAAGAGAGCAATAGCAAGCATCGCCATCTACAACAAGCCCTCCATCTTCGACACTTCATCGACATGCCTCATGGCAAGGCCTACCAAGGTAAAATATGATGAGAGTGATGATGATGAATGTGAAAGTGATGCTTGTAGGAATGATAATGATGATGATGATGAGGAGGAGTACACCAAGGAGGAACTCTTGGACATGTGTGAGAAAGTGCACACTTGCAATGAGATGAAGAGAAAGGAGTGCAAAGAATTACGCAAGAAAGTAAAATTTCTTGAGCAATCCTTTGATGAGCTCAATGCCACTCATGAGAGGCTAATGGAAGCCCATGAAAAACTTGGCAAAGCTCACTCTAAGCTTGAAAAGGCTCACTCCTCTCTCATCGAGCAAGTCAAGGAGGAAGCCAAGAAGGAGCAAGTGATTGTATCATGTGATGTGGGACTAACATGTGATCTTATTGATGAATCCTTTTATAAGCCCATTGTAGTTGCTCCCACTAACACTTCTTGTAGCACTATTACTTCTACTTCACCTTTGAGTGATGGTCTCACTTGTGATACCTCACTAATGGTGGAAAATGAGACCCTCAAGAAGGAGGTGAATGAGCTCACTCATGCCTTAGGCAATGCCTATGGTGGAGATGCCCGCTTGCTAAAGTGCTTGGGTAGCCAAAGGTTTTCTCTCAACAAAGAGGGATTAGGCTATACCCCTAAGAAAAGGCAAGGCAGCCTTTGTCACTCCCAAAGTTAGCTTTGTGAAAGGCAATGGTCGGTTTTGTAATAGATGCAAGCAAGTTGGGCATGTAGAGCAATATTGCAAGATTAACAAGAACAAGCTACCTATGGTATCCTCAATTAAATTTGATTCTTGTTACATGCTTGTTAAGGGTGCCAATGGTGTGAAGGCTAAGTTCATTGGTACACCAATTGTGGGCCCAAAGAAGAAGGCCATTTGGGTACCAAAGACCTTGGTAACTAACCTTCAAGGACCCAAGCAAGTTTGGGTACCTAAAAAGAATTGATCTTCTTTTGTAGATCAATTATATAGCTGGAGGAAGGCATTGGGTGCTTGATAGTGGGTGCACACAGCACATGACCAGTGATCCAAGAATGTTCAATTCAATCAATGAAAACAAGAGCAATGGAATTGATAGTATCACATTTGGTGACAATGGCAAAGGCAAGGTCAAAGGGCTTGGTAAGATTGTAATATCCAATGACTTGAGCATTTCCAATGTGCTACTAGTAGAGAGCTTGAACTTCAACCTATTATTGGTAGCTCAATTGTGTGATCTTGGTTTCAACTGCATATTTGGTGTGGATGATGTTGAGATCATAAGTGTAGATGGCTCTAACTTGATATTCAAAGGATTTAGATATGAAAATCTATACTTGGTTTATTTCAATACTAGAGAAGCTCAATTAACAACATGTTTGATCACTAAGTCTAGCATGGGTTGGTTATGGCATAGAAGGCTTGGTCATGTTGGAATGAAACAATTGAACAAGTTGATTAAGCATGACTTAGTTAGAGGCTTGAAAGATGTCATATTTGAGAAGGATAAGCTATGTAGTGCATGTCAAGCCAGAAAGCAAGTTGGTAACACACATACTAAGAAGAGCATGATGAGCACATCTAAGGCATTTGAGTTGATGCACATGGACGTATTTGGACCAACCACATACACTAGCATTGGTGGAAACAAATATGGATTTGTGATTGTGGATGATTTCACTAGATACACATGGGTATTCTTTCTAGTGGATAAGAGTGATGTGTTTGCAACATTCAAATCATTTGTCAAGGGCATTCACAATGAGTTTGAAACAACCATCAAGAAAGTGAGAAGTGACAATGGTAGTGAATTCAAGAATACTAGAATTGATGAGTTGTGTGATGAATTTGGAATTAGATATCGATTCTCGGCCAAGTACACTCCACAATCAAATGGGTTAGTTGAAAGAAAGAATAGAATTTTGATTGACATGGCAAGATTAATGTTGAGTGAGTACAATGTGAGTCATTCATTTTGGGCCGAAGCAATCAACACGGCTTGCTATTATAGCAACCGACTCTATTGTCACCCCATGATGGAGAAGACACCTTATGAGCTATTGAATGGAAGAAAGCCCAACATAGCATACTTTCGGGTTTTTGGATGTAAATGCTACATATTGAAGAAAGGCACTAGATTGAGCAAATTTGAAAAGAAATGTGATGAAGGTTTCTTGCTTGGTTATTCCACTACTAGCAAGGCTTATAGAGTTTGGAATTTGGCTAGTGGTACTCTTGAGGAGGTTCATGATGTGGAATTTGATGAAACAAATGGTTCCCAAGAGGAAGATGAGAATCTAGATGATGTAAGAGGCATTCAATTGGTCAATGCAATGAAGAGCATGGACATTGGTGATATAAGGCCTAGAGAGGTGATTGATGTTGAAGATGACAAGAATCAAGTGCTCTCTAACTCAAATGTGCAAGCTAGTGGTTCTCATGATCAAGTTCAAGCAAGAACTAGTGATGACAAAGTGCAAGATCAACAACAAGTGGCTAGTTCATCATCTCAACCAAGTGATCAATCAAATGCAAGCAATCAAGTGCAAGTGCTTCAACCAACCAATGTTGCAAGAGATCATCCTTTGGACACTAGCATTGGTGATATTTCAAGAGGTGTGCAAACTAGATCAAGATTGACTTCATTTTGTGAGCATTTCTCATTTGTGTCATCCATTGAACCTAAGAAGATAGATGAAGCTTTGAAGGATATTGATTGGTTCAATGCTATGCATGAAGAGCTAAACAACTTCATAAGAAACCAAGTATGGGAGTTAGTTGAGAGGCCTAAGGATCATAATGTGATTGGAACCAAGTGGATCTTTTGGAACAAGCAAGATCAAGATGGGATAGTAATAAGGAATAAAGCAAGATTAGTGGCTCAAGGTTACACTCAAGTTGAAGGTCTTGACTTTGGAGAAACATATGCCCCGGTTGCAAGATTGGAAGCAATTAGAATCTTGTTAGCCTATGCTTGTGCCCACAACATAAAGTTGTACCAAATGGATGTGAAGAGTGCATTTCTCAATGGGTACATCAATGAGCTTGTGTATGTTGAGCAACCTCCCGGTTTTGAAGATGAAAAGAAACCCAACCATGTTTACAAGTTGAGAAAAGCTTTGTATGGATTGAAACAAGCACCTAGAGCATGGTATGAGAGATTGAGGGATTTCCTACTCTCTAAGGGATTCAAGATGGGAAAGGTTGACACCACTCTCTTCACCAAGAAGCTTGGAAATGACTTGTTTGTAATGCAAATCTATGTTGATGATATCATTTTTGGGTCAACAAATCAAGATTTTTGTGAGGAGTTTGGCAAGATGATGGCAAGTGAGTTTGAGATGTCCATGATTGGAGAACTTAGCTACTTCCTTGGTCTTCAAATCAAGCAAATGAAGAATGGCACTTTTGTGTGTCAAGGCAAGTATATCAAGGACATGCTTAAGAAGTTTGGAATGGATGATGCTAAAGCTATTAGTACAACAATGGGGACAAGTGGAAGCTTGGATAGTGATGCTACTGGCAACATGGTGGATCAAAAGATGTATCGGTCTATGATTGGAAGCCTACTCTATGTGACCGCATCAAGGCCGGATGTGATATTTAGTGTATGCATGTGTGCTAGATTCCAAGCCTCATGTAACACCCTAAAATTTGCAATCTTTTAAAATAGTAAATTTGATTTATTTATGTTATATTATGTGCATTCAAATATAGGAAATTAATAATTTTTGTGAAATTAAAATCAATCATAAGTATAGATACATGTTGATGCACTCATGCTGGAGCATTGTATTTAATATGTTGAGTGGTTTTGATTGAAACTCAAAAGGAATCAAAAATCATTTCGAAATGGAATTGGAAAAATTATTTGGAAAAAAGAAAAGGAAATACTTTTTCCCTCCCCTTCCTTTCTCTAATTTTTGGCCTATAGGCCCTTTCTCCCGTCGGCCCGCGCGCCTCCCTCCTTTTCCCTCCCCCTACCTTCCTTCCTGGGCCGGCCCAGCAATCGCCGCCGCTCCCTTGGCCCAGCTCGGGCGTAATTGCCATGCCCCTTCCTCCTTCAGCTGCTGACGCCTAGGCCCACGCGTCAGCGTTGTCCCTCACCTCCCACAACTGCAGCGCCGGTCAAGCCGGTCAAGCGCAACCGCCGCCCCGCTCCTGGCATCGTGGGCGCGTTGCCCCGCTCCCTGGCCTCTTTAAAAAGTGAGCCGAGCCCTTCCCCGCTCCCCCTGCTGCCTTCCCCGCTCCCTCTCGCGTTCGCCCGTGCTCGTGGAAGCCACAACCGCATCGCCGAGGTCCTCCATCCGCCCTCCGTGTGGTCCGCCGTCCCTGAGCCGCCTCCGACCTCGCTTTCTCCCATGGTGAGAACCCCCTTGGTCCCCTCTTCCTCCCCATGCCATTTATTTCGAGTTTCGTGGTTTCTAGTGCCCTAGCCGCGTGCGCCGGGAAGCTCCGCATCGCCGACAATGGCGACCGCCGCCTTGGCTCTCCCCTCCGACCGCCGTATCGGCCTTGGCGAGTTCCCCTTCACCCCTCTCTCCCCCGGTGCCCTCGGTTCTTCAAACCGTGGCCCGTGGGCTGAGTTCCACGCGCGCCGGTGACCTCCTTGCCGCCAGCAATGGTGCCTCGCCGCCGGGGCCACTGTGCCCGGCCGGACTCCTCTCTCTCCCCCAGATCTAATCCAGGCCATCCGTTGCTTGATCGACGGCCCAGAAAGGCCGATACCCCTTTGCGGGTTATTTTTCTAAAAAGACCCCCATGTTTTGAGATTTTGAATCCATAGTCCTCGGCTGATTTAAAAATCACAGATTTATTTTAAATCCGAAAATAGTTCTTTCTAATTACAGAAATGCCACTAAATTTGTTTTGCTCATAAAAACTTCGTTTTAGCTCCGAATCGACCCGTTCAAATTACGTTAGTTTTGTAATTGTTTAATCTACATGTTAGTGCCACTATTAATCATGTTTGCAACTTTTAAATTTCATGGTTAGGTTTAATTAAATAAATTGCAATAGGAAACCCCGTTTAATTCATAACTTTCGCATTTTAGCTCTGTTTCTCGTGAACTTCGCGTTGACGTGATCATAGCGAGATGTAGAATCTTTTCATAAACATTTTATCTTGTTTTCTTTACTATTGGTGTACTATTCTAACCATAGGTTTTTTTGCTTTGCATGAATGCCTTTGGAATGTTGTATGTTGCTGTGTTGGTCGTGTTCAGACGGTGAGGAGAACGTTGGAGACCAAGAGTTCTTCGACGACCAGCAGGACCAGCAGGAGTTTACTAACCAAGGCAAGTATAGCATGGGATCTACCTTGATGCCTATTCACCTTTATTAATTACTCATTTGCATGTGTCTAATTTTGATACCCGTAAGGACATCCTAGTGATTGATTATCATGTTCCTTGTCTCTTATGGGTTATATGCATATGGGTAGTTTGCTAGTGCTCAATGTAAATGTACATAATCTACATAATGAATAATGGTTCTATGGAACGAAAGGAAAATTTGGCTTTTAAACAACTGAATTATAGGGCGAAGGAGCGAATGACTTTCGATCATGATGCTCTCGGCCCTCCATAAGGACTTATCTGTCGGCAAAAGCTGGGACTGACAGTGCAACCGTGAGGGTCATATGGCTCTGACTTCAGCGCAGTAATAGGACCTTTTCTAGCTTGTTGGAGGTTACCTTTATGGCGCAAAAGGGGCTTGCCATGTTGGGTATAGGACTGCCTCTGTTCCTACGTGTATAGCCACGATGGATATGTGCCATAGGAAAGGGGGGTTCCTACATCTGCCTGCCAAGGAAACCTAGCGGCCCTAACTTGTTAGAGAAACCTATGAAATGGCTTCATAGTGTACCCTGCCCGCTCACCTTGGCAGTGATATGGGAGTAATTAACCCGGGCATATGGGAATCACGACTCACGGTGAATGTGCACCAGCTCTACAGAGGGTTACAAACTATTATAACAGCCATGCTCACGGTCACGAGTGGCCCGGAAAACTCACAGAATAATTGGTTGCTTAGTATTGTTCATTTATGATGATATACAATGATAATATGATGCAAATGATTCTGATATCTGATTATGTGGGTTTAAATGGGAGCTTAAGCATAACTTGATAATAAAATCTTGACTTACTAAAAGTGCTAACTATAGTAAACCAGTGTCATCCTTTTTGAGCTTCATAACCCCATGTTATCTTGCTGAGTACGGGAAGTACTTACGCTTGTTTACTTTCTATATTTGGATAAAAATCCTGGATGGGTAACAGATGACAACGTGTATGAGGAGTTTCCTGAGGACTATTAGGCTTGTGGTCAACTAGTTGACCATCCCTGTGTTGGAGCTTCCACGAGAGAGTTATCTTTTTATTTTCCGCTGTGTTGTATAAGACTATGTGATATTATTAATCATGTTGTAAGATACACCGTGATGATACTTTTGTAATTTGTCAACTTATGTGTGTGACTGATCCCTAGGCACACATGAGTTTAGTGCATTCAATTTTATCCTTAAAATTGGGTGTGACAAATTGGTATCAGAGCCGTGTTGACTGTAGGACGCAATCCTAGTAGAAACTGGTCGTTTTAAGGTTTATAAGTTGCTGCAAAAACCCTTGCTCTATGAACCTTGATATTTTCTTCTCTACTATATCTCTATCTTTGCTATTCGTCTCTACCTTGGTGCTTACTTTAAAGACTTTGTTCTCATCTTCACTCCTTGGTTTGATATGCTTTTAGAATTGTTGCTCATCACCTTCTCGCGTAATTTGAAGACGAGTCTTAGGACTGTTACCCCTAGTACAATAAAAACGATAGTATCGCAAGTTGAGTCGATGATTGAATTGTGCATCTTTATTGTTTGTTGAGTTCTCATTATGCTTATGATTGTTTCGAATCTTTCTAATGAATGCAATGATCTTGTTGGGTGTTCCCACAATTTTATTTAGTTATAGGCCTAAGGCATAAGGATTAATGCAATAAATAGTTGGGTTTTGGTTTTCTTCTGTTTTCCCTATCCTGTCTTCTCAGAGCAGTCTGCACTCTTTGGCTTATATCTCTATTCTTGGACAACCAAAAATCATGAGAAAATTTTGGACAATAGTACACTTCAATATGTTTCTCTGAGCGCAAGAATCAGCTTGATAGCTATTTTGGTTATGGAGATACGAAAATCACAAGGCGATGCATCTGTGCTGTTTGGAATCTGGAGTAGTTTCTGTTGTGTACTATTTTCGACCAAGTGAACTACAGAATTTGGAAAAGTGTTCTATAAGAAAGTTGTGGAGAATTTTATAATATTTCCAATGGTATAAGCTACAACTTCATTAGATTAACAGAATGGAAGTTACAGCTATTTTACTGCACTGCTGTTTTTCGTCTCGTGAGGAATTTCAGGTTTCTTGCCCATACACAAGAGTATCATTGGGATGTCAGAACATCTTGATACTAGTTAGCTCATCTAAAAGAAGTAGATGTAAGCTATACTTTGGTGTCCCCTAGTCTATCTTTTCTTAAGGGGGGTAGCCAAGTTGAAGAATTTATAAGATGAAGTATCATATGTTCTAGTTTGCGCAGCAGAAGCGTGGTGGTACCCAAAGATGTGAAAGCAGTTTAGAGTCTCAATGAGGTTTGATTAAAGATTCAAGGGAAGTTTATCCAAGATCATCAAGATTTTGGTAGAGCTACCGGAAAAGTTTTCAAGTTAGTTTGGATCAAGAAACTTCAGCTAAGTGTTTGAAGGAGTCCAAGAAGAGGTTGATGTAAAACCTAAGTATTAGCTTTGTCAGATCCAGACGAGAGCTTCATATCTACAAGGATGCACCTTGTCAAGGTGTGGGATGTGTCCTTATGCAATAAGAAAAATGTAGTACCTTGCTCATTAAGTCAGCTAAGGAAGCGTGAGTTAAACTACCTAGCATGTTATCCGGAGTTATCCATTGTGAAGCATGGAAGTAATATCTTCTTGGAAGTAAAAGTGACATATAGGAGGATCATAAGAGTCTATAGGACATCTTCACTAAGGTGATCTTTAGCTTGTGAAATCCTCGTTGGAATGAAAATTGATTACGACTTGGACAAGTGCTATTACTTTAAGGAGCAAAGTCATGGCCGATGCCCTTAGCAACGGAGAATTATGCTAAGAAGGTTCGGGTGACACCAAGGATTAAGAGTTATATTCCCAGTTCGAGCAACTTAGCCAGAAACATTAATGTTTTGAAGATTGGTAGAAGAATTTTCTTCTGACCAAGAGATTCGTCAGGACTTCGTCGGAAGGTGGATATTTTGAAGAGAATTGGTATTATAGGGAAGGTGGCTTAGTGATTGGAGTTACCTAAGGGTTGTTCAAGGTACCTATCAGAATCTTGAAATCAATTGGGCAAGTTACTTGGAGTAAGATCAACATGTATGCAAAGTAAAGTGGAATCCCTATCGAGACGATGGAACTACACGAGGAAGTAAAGAAGAATCCAAAGGTGGAGAATCTGCATCTCTTTTGTCGACATCTTCTGAATCTCGAGGACGAGATTCATCTTAAGGGGGGTAGAATTGTAACACCCTAAAATTTGCAATCTTTTAAAATAGTAAATTTGATTTATTTATGTTATATTATGTGCATTCAAATATAGGGAATTAATAATTTTTGTGAAATTAAAATGAATCGTAAGTATAGATACATGTTGATGCACACATGCTGGAGCATTGTATTTAATATGTTGAGTGGTTTTGATTGAAACTCAAAAGGAATCAAAAATCATTTGGAAATGGAATTGGAAAAAATATTTGGAAAAAAGAAAAGGAAATACTTTTTCCCTCCCCTTCCCTTATCCAATTTTCAGCCCGCAGGCCCTTTCTCCCGTCGGCCCGCACGCCTCCCTCCTTTTCCCTCCCCATGCCTTCCTTCCTGGGCCGGCCCAGCAACCACCGCCGCTCCCTTGGCCCAGCTCGGGCGCAATTGCCGAGCCCCTTCCTCCTTCAGCCGTTGACGCCTAGGCCCACGCGTCAGCACTGTCCCTCACCTCCCGCAACCGCAGCGCCGGTCAAGCCGGTCAAGCGCAACCGCCGCCCCGCAACTGGCATCGCGGGCGCGTCGCCCCACTCCCCGACCTCTTTAAAAAGTGAGTTGAGCCCTTCCCCGCTCCCCTTGCTGCCTTCCCCACTCCCTCCCGCATTCGCCCGTGCTCGTGGAAGCCGCAACTGCATCGTCGAGGTCCGCCGTCCGCCCTCCGCGTGGTCCGCCATCCCCGAGCCGCCTCCGACCTCGCTTGCTCCCACGGTGAGAACCCCCTTGCTCCCCTCTTCCTCCCCATGCCATTTATTTTGAGTTTCGTGGTTTCTAGTGCCCTAGTCGTGTGCGCCGGGAAGCTCCGCATCACCGGCAATGGCGACCACCGCCTCGGCTCTCTCCTCTGGCCGCCGTATCGGCCTTGGTGAGTTCCCCTTCACCCCCTCTCTCCCCTGGTGCCCTCGGTTCTTCGAACCGTGGCCCGTGGGCCGAGTTCCACGCGCGCTGGTGACCTCCTTGCCACCGGCAATGGTGCCTCGCCGCCGGGGCCACTGTGCCCGGCCAGACTCCTCTCTCTCTCTCCCCCAGATCTAATCCAGGCCGTCTGTTGCTTGATCGATGGCCCAGAAAGGCCGATACCCCTTCGTGGGTTATTTTCCTAAAGAGACCCCCAAGTTTTGAGATTTTGAATCCGCAGTCCTCGGCTGATTTAAAAATCACAGATTTATTTTAAATCCGAAAATAGTTCTTTCTAATTACAGAAATGTCACTGAATTTGTTTTGCTCATAAAAACTTCGTTTTAGCTCCGAATCGACCCGTTCAAATTGTGTTAGTTTCGTAATTGTATAATCTACGTGTTAGTACCACTGTTAATCATGTTTGCAACTTTTAAATTTCATGGTTAGGTTTAATTAAATAAATTGCAATAAGAAACCCCGTTTAATTCATAACTTTCGTGTTTCAGCTCCGTTTCCCGTGAACTTCGCGTTGACGTGATCGTAGCAAGACGTAGAATCTTTTAATAAATATTTTATCTTGTTTTCTTTACTGTTGGTGTACTGTTCTAACCATAGGATTGTTTGCTTTGCATGAATGCCTTTGGAATGTTGTATGTTGCCGTGTTGGTCGTGTTCAGACGGTGAGGAGAACGTTGGAGACCAAGAGTTCTTCGACGACCAGCAGGACCAGCAGGAGTTTGCTAACCTAGGCAAGTATAGCATGGGATCTACCTTGATGCCTATTCACCTTTATTAATTACTCATTTGCATGTGTCTAATTTTGATACCCGTAAGGATATCCTAGTGATTGATTATCCTGTTCCTTGTCTCCTATGGGTTATGCATATGGGTAGTTTACTAGTGCTCAATGTAAATGTACATAATCTACATAATGAATAATGGTTCTATGGAACGAAAAGGTAAAATTGGCTTTTAAACAACTGAATTATAGGGCGAAGGAGGGAATGACTTTCGATCATGATGCTCTCGGCCCTCCATAAGGACTTATCTGTCAGCAAAAGCTGGGACTGCCAGTGCAACCGTGAGGGTCATATGGCTCTGACTTTAGCTCAGTAATAGGACTTTTTCTAGCTTGTTAGAGGTTACCTTTATGGCGTAAAAGGGGTTTGCCACGTTGGGTATTGGACTGCCTCTGTTCCTATGTGTATAGTCACAATGGATATGTGCCATAGGAAAGGGGGGGTTCCTACATCTGCCTGCCAAGGAAACCTAGCGGCCCTAACTTGTTAGAGAAACCTATGAAATGGCTTCATAGTGTACCCTGCCTGCTCACCTTGGCAGTGATATGGGAGTAATTAACCCGGGCATATGGGAATCATGACTCACGGTGAATGTGCACAACCTCTGCAGAGGGTTACAAACTGTTATAACAGCCGTGCTCACGGTCACGAGCGGCCCAGAAAACTCATAGAATAATTGGTTGCTCATTATTGTTCATTTATGATGATATACGATGATAATATGTTGCAAATGATTCTGATATCTGATTATGTGGGTTTAAATGGGAGCTTAAGCATAACTTGATAATACTTGATAATAAAATCTTGACTTACTAAAAGTGCTAACTGCAGTAAACTAGTGTCATCCTTTTTGAGCTTCATAACCCCATGTTATGTTTCTGAGTACGGGAAGTACTTACGCTTGTTTACTTTCTATATTTGGATAAAAATCCCGGATGGGTAACAGATGACAACGTGTATGAGGAGTTTCCTGAGGACTATTAGGCTTGTGGCAACCAGTTGACCGTCCCTGTGTTGGAGCTTCCACGAGAGAGTTATCTTTTTATTTTCCGCTGTGTTGTATAAGACTATGTGATATTATTAATCGTGTTGTAAGATACACCGTGATGATACTTTTGTAATTTGTCAACTTATGTGTGTGACTGATCCCTGGGCACACATGAGTTTAGTGCATTCAATTTTATCCTTAAAATTGGGTGTGACACCTCACCAAGAGAAAGTCATTTGAAGGCAACAAAGAGAATATTGAGGTACCTGAAGCATACACAAAATGTTGGATTATGGTATCCCAAAGGAGCAAGATTTGAGTTGATTGGATATTCGGACTCCGATTATGCGGGATGCAAAGTTGAGAGAAAGAGCACCTCGAGCACATGTCAACTATTGGGAAGATCACTTGTGTCTTGGTCATCAAAGAAGCAAAATAGTGTAGCACTTTCAACCGCCGAAGCGGAGTACATTTCGGCTGGTAGTTGTTGTGCTCAATTACTTTGGATGAAGGCTACTTTGAGTGACTTTGGAATTAAATTCAAGCAAGTGCCATTGCTATGTGACAATGAGAGTGCAATAAAGCTCACCAGCAACCCGGTTAACATTCAAGAACAAAGCATATTGATGTCCGCCATCATTTCATAAGAGATCACCAACAAAAAGGGGACATTTGCAATGAGAGTGTGGGCACCGAAGATCAACTTGCCAATATCTTCACCAAGCCACTTGATGAGAAGAGGTTTTGCAAGCTAAGGAATGAATTGAACATACTTGACTTCTCCAATATGTGTTGATGCACCCCCAATTTTATGACATGCCTCTCCTTGAGCAATCCAAGGTAAAAGTTGATTGGCATGGCATACATCCTTGCTAAAGACATGATTAGTGCATCTAGACATATTTCACATTTGAATAGGCTCATTCATGAAAATCAAATGAATTTGATGCTTGTATGGTACCACTATTGCTTGTATGTTTGAAATGATCTAGTGGTAGCATATGACATGTTTGTGGGCTTGTAAACCTAGTGTTTGATCCATAAAATGAGCTATAAGTGTTTAACTCAACATGGTACAAGATAACCCTTATTTGGAGGTGTGAAGAAGCTTGTCCTTGGATCAAACCGAGTTAAATAACTTTTGCAAGTAATCTAGATTGAACCAATTTGGGAAAATGATCCTCACTTCACATGGTTTCACCCTAACCTATCTAAAATTTAAGCCCTCTTTTTGTGCTAATTGTTGACAAAGGGGGAGAGAAATTCACAAAAATTCACAAAGATAGTAAGATAGGGGAGCAAACAAATCAAATGACATTGTAAGGGGATCCATCAATATTGCACACAAGTAGGGGGAGCAGAGCAAGCTCATAAACTTGTGTGATGCATTTGAATGTGCATTTCATATATTTGCTAGCATGGTACAAGTTCTTAATTTCAATATCCATGCCTGTGTGGTGTATGCTAGTTGTAGGTTTGAATGTTGAAATGAAAAACTAGCATGCATAGGCTAAAGTAACTAGACTTATGTTCATTCTATGGGAACTAGACCCTTGCTTGTAATATTGATCTCATGGGGCATTCTAGTTTTTGTGTATGTCTAGTTACTAATGGTGCTAAGGATGGTATATTGGTGCACTCGGATTGGTATCATGCTTCAAAGGTCCATCTCTTATACCTTAGCATCATTTGGTAGAAATTGTCTCCTGTATTTCCTATCTAAGCATATGTGCAAGCTACAATCCAAACTCTTAGCACATATGTAGGGGGAGCAATTGCTACCATTTGGAGTTCATGAAACTTGTCCATATTCTTTTACACATGGTAAAAATGCTTGGGCAAGCAACATGGATTCAATTAAATTTTAATTCATATCTTTGTGTAAGGGTTGTCATCAATTACCAAAAAGGGAAGATTGAAAGCTCTAGTTTGGTTTTGGTTCATTGATAAAACCCTAAGTGCTAACCTAGTTTATCAAAGTAATCAGGAGATAGGTAGCACTACTCCAAGTGATGAAGCAATGGTAAAGATCATGATGATGGTGATGATCAAATGCTTAAACTTGGAAAAGAAGAAAGAGAAAAACAAAAGGCTCAAGGCAAAGGTATAAATTGTAGGAGCCATTTTGTTTTAGTGATCGAGAAACTTAGCGAGTATGATCACATTTAGGGTCGATAGCCGTACTATTAAGAGGGCTAAAACTCGTATCGAAATGCGGTTATCAAAGTGCCACTAGATGCTCTAACTCATTACATATGCATTTAGGATCTAGTGGAGTGCTAACACCCATGAAAATGTTTGTGAAAATAAGCTAACACATGTGCACAAGGTGATACACTTGGTGGTTAGCACATTTGAGCAAGGGTAGGAAACTTCACCAGCGGAGTGTCCGCCCATAGAGTGCGGATAGTCCGACAGTGCCACCGGCGCCCTAGACAGAAAAGACGAAGGTCACTGTAAGTGACCGAACGCTGGTCTCAGTTGGACCGGCGCGTCCGGTCAGTAGCAGCAGTGACCGCGTGGTCTCGGTCTTCGACCGGACGCGGGCGCTAAAAGTGACCGGAAACTGGCAGGGTGCATCTGGTCAGTGCTGACATACGCTGACGTGGGATGCACAGAGGAGACATTGAGTAACCAGACGCTGGGTGGGTCCAGCGTTCGGTCACTTTCTAACTGACGCGTCCGGTCATCACTTGACTGTTGAGATCGGGCGATCGATGTTTGAAGCCGATGACACGTAGCAAGCATCGAGCGATCGGACACTGGGGTCCTGCGTCCGGTCAAACTAACCAGAGCGTCCGGTCACCCCGTGTTGTGCCCAGTGAATGGGTACAACGACTCTATTTCGTGGGGCTTCTATTTAAGCCCCATGGCCGGCTCAAGCTCACTCTCTTGGCTTTTTGCATTGACATAGCAACCTTGTGAGCTTAGCCAAAGCCCTCCCACTCATCTCCATCATTGATTCATCATCTTTATGAGATTGGGAGAGAGTCTAAGTGCATTGCTTGAGTGATTGCATCTAGAGGCACTTGGTATTCGTGTTTTTGATGTGGGATTCGCTTGTTGCTATTGGTGGTTGCCACCACCTAGACGGCTTGGTGCAGCGGTGGAGGATTGGCACGAGTTGGTGATTGTTTGTGGCCATCTCCGGTGATTGTGAAGGATTTGTACCTTCCCCGGCGGAGCGCCGAAAGGTAACTCTAGTTGATTGCTCGTGTCATTGAGTTACCTCACTTGCGGGTAGGTTCTTGCGGTGTCCAATTGTGTGGATGAGGTTTGTGCAACACCTCTTAGCAGCCGAACCACCAAGTGTTAGTCGACACAACGGGGATGTAGCGTGTTGGCAAGCACGTGAACCTCGGGAGAAAATCGGTTGTCTCTTGCCATTTGGTATTCTCCCGGTGATTGATTTAATATTCATCTTGTGATTGGTTCACTTCTCTACACGACGGTATAATCATCCTACTCACTCATTTATATTCTTGCAAACTAGTTGTGCCAAGCTCTTTAGTGTAATTAGAATTGAGAGCTTGCTTTGCTAATTAAGTTCATCTAGTGGAGCTCTTTAGAGTAACAAGGTTGAGAGCTCTTAGTGAGTAGTATCATAGCAAGTTGTGTGACTAGCAATCATTGCAACTAGAATTGTTGGATAGGTGGCTTGCAACCCTTATAGAGCTAGAGCAAGTTTGCATTTCGCTATTTGTCATACTAATCAATTTGCTCTAGTTGATTTGTAGAATTTTAAATAAGCTATTCACCCCCCTCTAGCCATATTAGGACCTTTCAATAGCGAACTGGAACGCCATAATGTAGAACACCAGCCACCGCCATGGGACATCGCTCCGGCGTGTTCCCCGCCCTAGGTTGCGCTCTGTTGAGTTCACGAGGTTCTGCGCTTCACGTCCGTGGGTTCTGGTTGGTTTGGGATGGCCGGAATCACCCTCCCGACGTCCGCTGTCGTGCTTGCCTCGCCATCGGCCATGGCGGGCTCGCCGAAGGTGCTTTGCAGCCGCCAAAGGATCACCCGCACACGCCTACGCTGTCGGATCTTGGATGGACGGCCAGGATGAGATCGCACCATTTCGGTGAGTAACCGGTCCACCGTGGACCGTGGACACGGTGCACCGCGTTGATGTCAGTGAGTCCACCGCACACGTGGTGCACCACGCCAACCAGTGGCTACCGCATGGCGCCCAGTCAGCCACGACAGGTCAACCCGCAAACAGCTACACGCCTTTTTGCGCTTAGATCCCTGTATTTTTTAGAAATTAACCTACGCTCCCTACCAGTTCAAAATAATTTCTTTTTGGTCCTATTTTCTTCTGTTTTAGCCCCTACAGTTTTGAGTATTAGTACCCACAGTCCAGTTAGCATTTAAAATTCAGAATTAATTAGTTTAAATTCAAATTTGAGTTCATTTAATTACAGAAATGCCATCAAACTTGTTTAGGCCACAACTTTATCATCTTAACTCCGATTTGACCTGTTCAAATTGCATTAGGACCGTATTTATGTTTTCTACATGTTTATACTACTATTAGGCATGTTTTTAATATTTAAAATTCATGGGTAGATTTAATCTATTATTGAACTAACAGAAAACTTGTTAAATCATGACTTATTCATTTTAACTCCGAAATAGTCTGTTCAAGTTGCGTTGGATTCATAACGACGTGACCTACGCATTAGTATGAATGTTTTCTATGTCAAAATCTCTGGAATTTCATGGTTTAAATCCTAACTTGAATAATAATTATGTCACTAGATTTATAAATAAAATGTAATAAATTCTACTTCGATTTTTAAAACCAAATATAAGTTTGACTTAATTCAACTTAAGTATTTTCTCTGAAATATCATATACATGCTTTTATATAATAAAATAAATAAAGCTTATGGTTTTCCGTTTTATAAGCAAAATATTCCGGTAGATGTATCTTTTCAACCGTAGCTCTGATTAGCGTGCTTCCCGCATCTATGTGTTCGTAGCAATACTTAGATCTGTTTCAAATCCTTTTCCACTAGTTGGTGTATTGTTCTAATATGGCTATGTATGTATGTTATGCATGTCTGTTTGGATGCTTATGTGGTGTTCTATGATCAATTCCAGTCGGTGAGCTATACGTGGTGAGTCTAGAAGCAGTTCTTGGAAGATTTGGACTAGAAGAAGATCTGATCTGAGTTTAAGGCAAGTATAGCATGGGACCATCCTTGATACCTATTCACCTTTAATCATTTAATTCATGTTGCATGTGTCTACCTTGGCAACTATAGTAATTTCCCTAGCTAATTGATATCCTGGATTCCTTGATACCTTTGGGTTATTGCATTGGGTAGTTTTTGCTAGTGCACAACCAAAACCATGATCTTGTAACTTGACTAATGGTATATGCAATAAACATTAAAACATGACTTTTTAGCAACATGGAAACAGGGGGCTGGAGTGTTTAGCTACTTTCTAAATGCTCTAGATTCCTCTCCCTAAGGACTTATCTATAAGTAATCATCTGGGACTTACAGTACAGCTATGAGGGCTATATGGCTCTGGCTTTAGGTCAGTATCAGGACCTTTTCTAGCTTGTTAGTGGTTACCTTTATGGCGCAAGAGGGGCTCCAACATGTATGATCTTGGCCTACCAAGAGGTTGCACTTTGTTAGTCACTCCTTGGAGGGGGGGTTTATGCTTATTGATGGGGAAACCTTAGCGGCCCTAACTTGTTAGACGAACCTTTGAAAGGCTTTATAGTGAACCCTACCAACCTTCCTTGGTAGTGGGTCAAGAGGTTGATTACCTCAGGCGAAAGGGTAAATCACGACTCATAGTGAAAGTGTACAACCTCTGTAGAGTATAAAACTGTTATAACAGCTGTGCTCATGGACATGAGCGGCCTTGGAACCCTTATGGAATAGAGATGATCACTAATGATTAATTGTTTATGCTATTCATTATTCATGTTTACCTAATCATGTGTTTATGGGCTTATGATAAATTTGTTGCTACTCAGTTGCTTAAAAACATGACCTATTAAAAGCTAATCGCAATAGACTAGTGTCAACCTTTTGAGCTTCATGAACCCCAAGTTATATTGCTGAGTACGATATGTACTTACGCTTGTTTTACTTTTCTATACTTTGGATAAAAATCCTAGATGGGTACCAGATTGCTAGTCTAAGGAGTTAGGCTTGTGGTCAACCAATCAGTTGTCCCTGTGGATTTGGAGTCTTCGCCTAAAGATCGGAGTTGTCTTTCCGCTGTCTATCCTCTGAGGTTATATTTCTTATACTAATATGTTATGTAATAAGTATTGTCTTTTGATATTAGCAACAATTTCATCGAGTATGACATCACAAAAGATCTAGCTAAGAGTTGGTGTCATTATTGCCAATAGGAAGGACATTATGTTAAATCTTGTCCACGGAAGAATTAAACATTATACCATGGAGGTAGCCAGAGTCAGGTCAATACAGGACTACCACCAGCAAGTGATAGTGACACATAATACAAAGGAAGCCCATGATGAAATTGATGTAGTGGATGACATGTCACTCCCATGCAAGAGATGTTACCTAGATGTCCCTATAATCATGCCATTCTTAAGAATTAGGAGTTTGTGTTCCTATGGAATAAAAGCGCTAGTGTCGAAGTCGAGTCAAGTCAATAGTCCTTATGTGTGGCTTGTGAACCTTTAGTGCTAGATTGAATTGTCTTTATGATAATGCTTGAGTTGAATCTTTGTAATGAGTGCAATGATCTTGTGGGTTTTTTCCCACAGTTTCATTTAGTTTATAGGCCTAAGGTATAAGTATCAGTGTAATAAATAGTTGGGTTATGGTATTCTTCTGTTTCCTCTATCCTGTCTTTTTGGAGCAGCCTGCACTCTTCAGCTTATATCTCTAATCTCAGATGACCAAAAATCATGAGAAAATTCGGAACAACAGTAGACTTCAATATCTTTCTCTGACTGTAAGAACCACCCTTATAGCTATTTTGGTTATGGAGTTATAAAAATCACAAGACGATGCAACCGTGCTGTTCAAAAGCTGGAGCAGTTTCTTTTGTGCACTATTTTGGGCTACCTGAACAGCAGAATTTGGAAAAGTGTTCTATAAGGAAGTTGTGGAGAATTTTATAAGCTTTCCAATGGTATAAGCTAAAACTCTATTGGATGAACGGAATGAGAGTTACAACTGTTTTATTTCACTACTGTTTTCCTGCTCTCGAGAATTCTCAGACTAGATGTTCTTGCTTACGTAGAGGAGTTTCTCTAGAATGTCAGAACATCTTTATGTTAGTTAGCTCATTTTTAAGGAACCCTTTTGTGTGCCCTAGTTGATTTTTCTTAAGGGGGGGTAGCCAAGTTGAAGGGTTTGCAAGATGAAGTTTTCTTGCATTCTAGTGTTTCATGTGGAAGAATTGGATATCTCGATGGTTGGGGTTTTCTCTAGTCTTTGATACTATCAATCCCATCTTGTCATCTCTTGAAACTACAGTAAAGAATGCTATGAATGACTGGATCCTAATGCATATATATTGGAAACAGATGGCCTCTACTAGGAGAAGTGCTTCACAAATGTTGGAAGGAATGTTCCCACTTCTAATCCATCGCCATCAAGTCCCCCAACTATAGAGCAAGCTTTGATGACGCAGACTCAGCTATTACAGACCACTGCTCAGAGTGTGTTGAACAATCCACAAGAAACACCACCTATTGACAAGCGTGGTGAATTTCTGATGGGACACCCATCGACATTCTCTCATGCAAGCGACCCACTAGAAGCTGATGACTGGCTTAGAGCTGTGGAGCGACAACTGGACATAGCCCATTGTGATGACCAGGAGAAGGTGCTTTTTGCATCTGGCCAACTTTAGGGTGTAGCACAAGACTGGTGGGAGTCCTACCAGTATGGATGTCCCAACAATGCTGGACAAAGCACCTAGCAGGAATTCATGGAGAATTTTAAGACGTACCACATTCCCGCAGGTGAGGTAGAACTCAAGCAAGATGAGTTTCAGGCTCTCAAGCAAGGATCCGTATCAGTGTGTGAGTATCATAATTGGTTCACTCAATTGTCATGCTATGCTCCAGGAGAGGTAGATAGTGATGCTAAGAAATAGAATGCTTTTTGAAAGGACTGAATGATGATTTGCAACTACGTCGAGAGATGGAAGAGAAGAAGAGAAAACATGATCTTCAATGCCAGTTAAGAAACACCCATCCTCGGTTCGCTACGCAACTAGAATATCATCAAAATCAGTATCAGCAACCCGATGATGAAGGGCAACAGGTTGGTTCTCAAGAGCCATGTTTGTCATCTCCTACTATCACCTTCATGAAGACAAATACACCTACTAGTGAGAAAGGTTATGATTGTGGTGAGATTGAACATTATGAGAACAATTATCTTGAGAAGTTTGTCGAAAACAATCAAGGCCAGAATCAACCACAACAAGAGCCAGAACAGAATGTCCATAGGAAGCTGGTGCATGGAAATAAGTTAAAGCGAAATTACATCCTTGGAAGTTTGAACAATGTGGATATGATTACCACTCATGGAGCTAAGGAGGTCATTTATGGTTTGATTGCAGTAAGCTCAGCCACTGCTATGGTGATGTTTGACCCCAGTGCATCGCATTCGTTTATCTCTAGTGCATACGCAAAAGAATATAGGATAACTATGCTTCCACTGAGGAAACCAGTGATAGTTAAGTCCCCAGGAGGAGAAATGAAGGCAAACCGCATATGACCAAGAGTTAGTCTTAACATAAAGGGGTAAAATTTGAAGCAAACCTTATTGTATTAGAGTTAGTGGACATTGATGTTATTCTTGGAATGGGATGGATGTCTACATGTAAAGGAGTGATCAAGTATGCCCAACGTTCGGTGCTTCTAACCACACCGTCAGGAGAAAGAATTGAGTATGAGGGTATTCAACCTACACCTGAGGAATATGACAATGGGAATGATCTATTAGAAGGTGTGAACACTGAGGATAGCAAAGTGGACTGTGAGTTTCTAGATGATGGTGTAGAGGAACAAACACCCTTGGAGGAGCTCTATCCGACAGATGATTATACTTATGATGATTATCCAGTTAGGATCTTAGAAAGAGCCCAGGGAACTCTTATGGGAAGAGTGCTTAAAGTGTGTAAAGTTTAATGGAGTAACCAATCAGAGGAAGATGCAACTTGGGAAAACGAGGATCAAATGAAGACTGATTTTCCTCGTCTCTTTGAGGTGTAACACAATCACGTTAGAAGTCAAGATGGGCTTTGGACAGTCAAGAAAGACAAAAAGTTTGGTTATGCCCTTGAGTTTAAAGTTTCTGTATTCAAGACAGTTATATCCCTCAACATAAGGGGGTAGTCCATGCAGCCAAATCTTTTTATTCTTGAGCTTTGGAGATGAGACATGTGTAACTTGTTAAGCTGGTTTACAATGCAAGTTGAGATGTTGGAATGTTTATCTAAGTTCTATTCCTAGTTCTGTCTCCCTTCCTTGTCCCTAGCCTTTTTCGAATCTCGGGACGAGATTCATCTTAAGGGGGGTAGAATTGTAACACCCTAAAAATTGCTCCTTTGAAAATATAGCTAGGATGATTTAATTATGAATATTTGGTGCTCATGAAAACATAGGAAATAATAATTTTTCATTAAATTAAAATTTATCATAAGGTAGTAACATGTGTGAGCATACATGTTGTTGCATTTTATTTATTATGATGTGTGGTTTTGTTCAAAATTCAAAACAAATTCAACTGCTTTTGAAATGAGTTTGAAAAGTGCTTTGAAATAAAAGAAAAAAAATAAAAAGAACAAAAACCTCCTCTCTCTCTCTCATTTTGGCCCGAAGGCCCATGCTTCCTCTGGCCTACTCTGCTCCCCTTCCCGCCTCGGACCACTGGCGACCCAATTCTGTGCCCTTCCTCCCTTCCTCCTTCTCCCGCACATCAGCCTGCTCTGCACGCCCCGCTTCGCGTCGCTCCACGCGTGCGGCCCAGCTCGACGCTGCGGCCTGCTTCAGCCTTCACCATGTGCCCATGCCCGCACACCGCTCCCTTCTCCCTCACTGCGATCTAGGACCCACACGTCAGCGCCCACGCCCTTTCCTTTCTTCCTCGCGCCTCCTTTCTTTTCTGACTACCGGTGATGGCGCTGCCACCTACGGCAAGCCGCCGAGTCACCATTCCCGTATGGTAGGCGTCCAAATCGCCCGAGCGCCCCACTTCCCTTCCATCTACCGCAGCATTGCTGGCCTATAAAGCCCTGAACCGAGCGCCTCCCTCTCCCTTTTCCCATTCGCACTCAAGCTCACCATCGCCATCGGCAATCCACCACTTCCGCGCCTCAATCGCCGACGCCGACGCCACCCGGAGCTCCGCCATATTCCCCCAAGCTTGTAGGTACCGTCAATTCTTGGTTTTGGTCATGGTTTGCTCGGATTCACCCTCACCGTGCCCCATTTCTCTCTCCAGCTGCCGCCGTCGACGACCCACCCCTTCAGAGCCTTCCCGGACACCGCAATCCATTCCTTTAACCTCGCGGTGACCTTCTCGTTCTTCCCGTGCATTCCGTTCATCAAATAGCACACTAGAACACCCTAACGTAGAACACCAGTCACCACCAGCCATGGCGCCACCGCGGGACGTCGCTTCGGTGCGTTCCCTGCCCTAGGTTGCGCTCCGTTGAGTTCACGAGGTTCTGCGCTTCATGTCCGTGGGTTCGGGTTGGTTTCGGATGGCCGAAATCACCCTCCCGACGTCCGTCGCCATGCTTGCCTCACCGCTGGCCATGGCGGGCTCACCGAAGGCGCTTTCCAGCCACCGGAGGATCACCCACACACACCTGCGCCGTCGGATCTTGGATGGACAACAGGGATTAGATCGCACTGCTTCGGTGTGTAACCGGTCCACCGTGGACTATGGACACGATGCACCGCGCTGATGTCAGCAAGTCCACCGCACGCGTGGTGCACCGTGCCAACCAGCAATTGCCGTGTGGTGCCTAGTCAGCCGCGACGGGTCAACCCGTAGACTGTTGCTCGCCTTTTTGCGCTTAGGTCCCTGTAGTTTTCATAAATTAACCCGCGCCACTTGCCAGTTCAAAATAATTTCTTTTTGGTCATGTTTTCTTCTGTTTTAGCCCCTGTAGTTTTGAGTATTAGTACCCACAGTCTAGTTAGCATTTAAAATTCAGAATTAATTAGTTTAAATTCAAATTTGAGTTTTTTTAATTATAGAAATGCCATCAAACTTGTTTAGGCCATAACTTTATCATCTTAACTCCGATTTGACCCGTTCGAATTGCGTTAGGACCGTATTTATGTTTTCTATGTGTTTATACTACTGTTAGGCATGTTTTAATATTTAAAATTCATGGGTAGATTTAATCTATTATTTAACTAATAGAAAACTTGTTTAAACAATGACTTATTCATTTTAACTCCAAAATACTCCGTTCAAGTTACGTTGGATTCATAACGACATGACCTAAGCATTAGTATCAATGTTTTCTATGTCAAAATCTCTGGAATTTCATGGTTTGAATCCCAACTTGAATAATAATTATGTCACTAGATTTATAAATAAAATGTAATAAATTCCACTTTGATTTTTAAAACGAAATATAAGTTTGACTTAATTCAACTTAAGTATTTTCTCTGAAATATCATATACATGCTTTTATATAATAAAATAAATAAAGCTTATGGTTTTCTATTTTATAAGCAAAATCTTCCGGTAGATGTATCTTTTCAACCGTAGCTCCGATTAGCGTGGTTCCCGCGTCTGTGTGTTCGTAGCAATACACAGATCTGTTTCAAATACCTTTTCCACTAGTTGGTGTATTGTTCTAATAAGGCTATGTATGTATGGTATGCATGTCTGTTTGGATGCTTGTGTGGTGTTCTATGATCAAGTCTTGTCGGTGAGCTATACGTGGTGTGTCTAGAAGCAGTTCTTGGAAGATTTGGACCAGAAGAAGATCCGATCTGAGTTTAAGGCAAGTATAGCATGGGACCATCCTTGATACCTATTCACCTTTAATCATTTAATTCATGTTGCATGTGTCTACCTTGGCAACTGTAGTAATTTCCCTAGCTAATTGATATCCTGGATTCCTTGATACCTTTGGGTTATTGCATTGGGTAGTTTTTGCTAGTGCACAACCAAAACCATGATCTTGTAACTTGACTAATGGTATATGCAATAAACATTAAAACATGACTTTTTAGCAACATGAAAATAGGGGGCTGGAGTGTTTAGCTACTTTCTAAATGCTCTAGATTCCTCTCCCTAAGGACTTATCTGTAAGTGATCATCCGGGACTTACAGTACAGCTGTGAGGGCTATATGGCTCTGGTTTTAGCTCAATATGAGGACCTTTTTCTAGCTTGTTAGTGGTTACCTTTATGGCGCAAGAGGGGCTCCGACAGGTATGATCTCGGCCTACCAATAGGGTGCACTTTGTTAGTCACTCCTTGGAAGGGGGTTTATGCTTTTTGATGGGGAAACCTTAGCGGCCCTAACTTGTTAGACGAACCTTTGAAAGGCTTCATAGTGAACCCCGCCGACCTTCCTTGGTAGTGGGTCAAGAGGCTAATCACCTCAGGCGAAAGGGTAAATCACGACTCATAGTGAAAGTGCACAACCTCTGCAGAGTGTAAAATTGTTATAACAGCCGTGCTCACGGACACGAGCGGCCTTGGAACCCTTATGGAATAGAGATGATCACTAATGATTAATTGTTTATGCTATTCATTATTCATGTTTACCTGATCATGTGTTTTTGGGCTTATGATAAATTCGTTGCTACTTAGTTGCTTAAAAAGATGACCTATTAAATGCTAATCACAGTAAACCAGTGTCAACCTTTTAAGCCTCATGAATCCCATGTTATATTGCTGAGTACGATATGTACTTATGCTTGTTTTACTTTTCTATACTTTAGATAAAAATCCTGGATGGGTACCAGATTGCTAGTCTGGAGGAGTTAGGCTTGTGGTCAACTAGTCAGTTGTCCCTGTGGATTTGGAGTCTTTGCCTGAAGATCAGAGTTGTCTTTTCGCTGTCTATCCTCTGAGGTTATATTCCTTATACTAATATGTTATGTAATAAGTATTGTCTTTTGATATTACCCTTTTTTGTGGCTATATGTGAGATTTGACTTCCTGGGCTCACATATAGTGTGTATCTAGTTTTGTCTTTAAAACTAGGTGCTACAGTGACCAATGCATGAGATGGTTGTTAGGTCACCAAAATACCTTAGACACATCTAGAATGATATTTGGAATAATGTTTATATTCATGACTTAAGCCAATTTTGCTTCTAAGTGTTGGTTTACTTTGTAAGGCCATTTTCCTGATGCTAGTTTGACCAAAGTTGAACAGTAGCTTAGATTATTTGCATGGTTGTGACCTAAATAAAAGTTGTATTTTACATCAAGGGTAACAAACTTTATTTAAGGGTCATGAGCTAAATCAGTGCCTAACATGGTCAAATAGAGCTCACAAGTTTCAACTCAATGTTGTTTGTCACTTAGAAAAAATTTCTAAGTGTGGAACTAGTTTTTAGTTTCAATGTAGCCTATTTTGGAGCATTGTAGTTTGAAAACCAGCTCAAATTAGACCACGCTCCTTAAAGAAAAGTTGTAGTACTCACATAGTTCTACAAATTCTATTAACAAAGCATGCACTGATTCGCCATGGATTAGGAGGACTGATCGCTTGAACTTGCTTCGTTAGTCGGGTTCAATGGTGTCTGAATTGGTGCCGCGCGCGCACGTCGTGGCCGACCGGCGTTAAGCCAAGGCGACCGTGTGGAGGCTGTCCACTAGCATCGGGCCCGTGCGTCAGGCCAGGGTGGGCAGCAAAACCGCACGACGCCACTGCTCTCTCTCACTCGCGCTCACTCTCTCTACCTCGCTCTCGCTCCCGCTCTTGCCGTGCCAAAGCAAAACCATGCACCGTCACCATTGCCGTCGAGCTCCGCCACGCTCACTCGTTGCCACCACCACACCACCATCCACTACATCTCGCCCATAGCTCTGCCATCATCTCGTCCACCTCCCCAAACTGCCTGTGCCACCATCCGAGCTCAGGTGCGGCCGTAGTTTGAGTTTGCCCTCGTCGCGCAATCGTCAAAGCACTATCGAGCTCACGCTCACCATGGCCATGCTCCACCGAGCCATCTCGCTCACTCTCTTCTCTTGTTAGGGTTAGCATAGGGTCATGTCCTACTCACACTACTAGTCGTTGAGCCAATGTCAGCCTCATTGGAGCAGAACGCTGCCGTGCCGCCACATACGTGGCCAAGCTTTGCCCTCGCTCCACCAAAGCCCCAACTTAACCCTAGATCTCTGCTACGCCACCAGGAAGCCGTATATGTGCTCATTAGAGGTTGCCATGGCCGGAAACAACCGGTGCGCCACCGTAGCACCACCGTCGTCCGCCATTAGCACCGCCGCAGTAGCCAACCACCATCAGGGGTTCACCCACTCAGGTCACTAAGTGCGGAACGAGGAGGGGAACACGTCGATGGTGACCACGCTGTCGGCGAGTTCTCACCGGTCAAACCACCTCCTCTATTCTGTCTCACTGGCGCGTGGGACCGAGTTGACTGCGGGACCCGCGCGTCAGTCATAGCAGGGTGTATAGACCGGGTGCACCTAGCATTTAGGGTTTAGTTGGTTTTCAAATTATTTTCATAGATTTGAATACAAACTTCAAAAATTCATATCTGGAGCTAGGAGTATCCAAATGGGGTGAACCAAATTTTGTTGGATTTATCTTGAAGTGTACTATTTAATAAAAATATGAGATCTACTGTTTAGGGTATTTTTCTAGGAGAATTAAATTGAGCAAGATAAGTGCTTTTAAATTAGGTTATATCTTGTAAAATGCAAAACTTGACCTAGGAAGATGATAAAATTGTGATTCAATTTTGCTGGTCTTGTGTTGACATGCTCTAGCTAGGAAAAATACTAAACCTATAGTAGACATACTTGAAATATGGTCTTCATATTTAATCCTAATTAATTGCTAGTTTCTAGTGAAATTAAATGGGGTAAAAATACATAACATATGATCATGCAAATTTTTATACAATATTCTTGTGCTAGGAAGAAAGTAAGAAAAATATTAAATCTATTACTTGACACTTTTCACTATGCTAAACTATTTTGTTAAACTAATCATATGTACAGTAGACTATTAGGGTCATTTGTAGGCTACTGTAATTTTCTCAGAATTTATTGAGCACTGGAAATATTTATCCTTTAAATCACCTTATTATATAAGGAAATTGATAAATAAATATAAATAAATTAGTTAGGCATAACTATGATGTTTTCTATGATGCTTATGATGCATATGATCTGTCGGTGCAATTAGTTAGGCTTAGAAATATTTGTTTATAGTCAACTATTTAATTATTGCTTTATAATTCAACTCGATGACTGCATGTGTAGTTTTTGTTGTGGTGTTGATTTCCTGATGATAATGATCTTTTCTGTAAAGTTTGTTAATAACAATGTTGTAGATAACTTACTTAACTACCATGTGTTAAAATCTCATAGTCATAGGACTTACGGTTTGAGAATTATGGTGGTTGGAATTCTGCTATCTGAAATGCTTGCTCTCTAGATAGATCTGAAAGATTGAATTGTTTGACCTAGATAACTATTGAATCACATTAAGATGATAAAAGAAAGTTGTAGCCAATTTCATAAGCTTTCTAGAATGTCCATAACTATATTAATTATATGTGTATAACTCCCGGTATGGTCAAAACAAGTGGCTACTGTCTTGTAGTCCAGAAAATGATTTACATAAGTGTTTGTTTAAGTTACTAGAGAAGAGATATCCACCTACTCAGTAAAAGAAAATATAACTTGTTATCACCTTAAGGCAATGCTGTTGAGAAGACTTAGGAGGATGCATTTCATCACACTATATCCTATGCTACTTGTCATTATATATGCATCTATGATATCTTGTTCCGTGCTCATGCATATAGGATCGTTCGAAGGAATAATTCTATTGGAGTTCGAAGAAGAGCCGAAGGAACAACAGGAGGCACCTCAGGCCGTAGCTCTAGAAGGAGAGGAGCAAACTCTTGAAGACTTACCTGAGTGCCTAGACCACATGCCAACTTCTTTTATAAAAGGCAAGCCCCGAAGCATTTTAAGCCTCCCATGTTGTACAAAATATCACTTGAGTCCTTTATGTTTGATGGATTATTAGATTATAAGAGTTGAATTGGAAACACTTGATGAATAGAACTACCTTGTCTAGATAAATATACCTTTAACCTTGTGTAGGTCCAGGATCAAACATATGCTTAGCCTTGCTTAGACCGGTAGAAGTCAGGTGATTTCCTGTCACCTGCGATATATCGGTGGATACCGGAGCACGGTTGGCTATATTTGCTATCGTGGAAAAGAACCATGGGGTAATTTAATTGGAGGCCGAGGGGAGTCTATGTGTAGGTTGACTCATGTGATTCAGTCTGTGCCGATTAAGGACCGTACCATTGTTGGCACTTCTGTCGAGATTGAACACATGCCTCTCACTTAGCTGGTCGGATAACTCATTCCAACAGCGAAGCCGAGTAGCTCAACTCAGGCCAGGCCCCATTCTGTAAGAGTGCGCAATCTGGATAGTAGTAAAGATGTGCGGGGAGCCAGATGTGAGCCCAAGGGCAGGCCAGGCCTGAACATCTTGGCAGCTAGTCATCCCTGATTGTGCGGCACTGATTGAACCCACGAAATATGGACCTGAGTTGTACAAAAGATGACCTAAGGTGACCTTTGATCTGGTCTGCCTGGGTTTGTGTTAGGAATAAATTCCCAATTGGTTGAAATCGATTTGAATCGTCGTCTCTCCTGGACTGTGAGAAACTTGGCTAGTTACAACGTTGTAGTAACTGTATTATGGAATGATGGTTATGAACATGGAATTACTACACCAGCTATGGTTATTGTTGTGATGCTACAAAATGATATACCACATGTTTGGCACAGGTTAGTTGCTAATCTAGAGATAAATAGCTATAATTAACTTGATGACCAAATTATAACTATATACTTGAATTGGTAAGCTTTTTATGCAAAATGTGGTCAAGCTAGCTCCACTTATACAGCCTTGCATAATCCTTGGAGTCACTTTATTTTTAGTTTATGACGGGTAAGTCTAGCTGAGTACCTTCTTGTATGGGTTTATTTCCCATTGTTGCAGATAATACGATGTATCATGGCTACTGTAAGAACTACTTCTATCCCGCTGTGGACTTGAGTAGGGCACTAGGCAAGGCGTCTCTTGTTAATTCCCTCTCTTATGCTTTTGTGGGATTATCATCATGAGCTAGCACAGTATTTGAACAACGATGGAGATGTTGGTTTCAAACTTTAAATTGCTTCTGCTACTATTTTACATGAACTTGGTTTGTAATGACTTTTAATCATACTCTGATGTATGGAACTGTATTTGTGAACTTTATGTAACATGTGACATGTATGTTGAATCATGTATAATCTTGGTTGTATGTTGGTTGAATCAAGACCCTTCGTGGTACTCGATGGACTACCTGGTTTATATGGGCTCAAGTATGATAGTGCGACCGCTTGTGGGCTGCTATTGTACTTGTGCTCTTATAAATTGGACAGTTCTACTACACCCGCTCCCCTCCAGAGGGTTCTCCATCGGGCGCTTCCCATGGTCCATCACTCCAGCCGAAGACGCGATTCGCTCGAGGCTAGAGAGAAGGCAAAGGAGTACTGCAGGAAGATAGAGAAGAGCGGCTACCTCGCTCTTACCTCTCTCGTAGATCTATGGCTAAACCAGGCACACTGGGCTCTCTGGGTTTCATGTAAATTTAATACAGATTTAATTGTTGGGGATTTCCAGGCAACAGGTTGCAGCGGGTGCAGTCAGAAAAAGAGTAATAGATATTGTCCGACACGTTACAATCACATAGTATCAAACTTTCTCGCATGTGCATTCAGAAAAGAGTAGTACACATTGTGCCAACGATTAACATTTATACAATGCCTGACGCTGGTGAAAGCATTCAGTCATTGTCTGGCACATTACACTCACATAGTATTGGACTTTCTCATGTTTGCATTCAGAAAAGAGTAGTACACATTGTGCCAATGATTAACATTTAATATACAATGCCTGACGTAGGTGAAAGCATTTAGTAATTGTCTGGCGTGTTACAATCGCATAGCGTCGGAATTTTTCACGTGTGCATTTAGAAAAGAGTAATACACATTGTGCCAATGATTAACATTTACAATGCCTGACGCAGGTGCAATCATTCAAAATAGAAATACACTGATAAGTTACTAAGTTACCTATGGTATTTCATATGTTTTGTGGATCAGTTGGAGGCCATTGTGCATTTCACTATCGATGGCAAGCAAATCTAGCATCAAGAGCCACATCCACTCCTGGCACCAGGCCATGGCCTCCTCCTTTGTGGGTTGCACATCGAACAACCAGCGGCACTGCCCATTGGTCTATTTCTCCATGAAGTGCTTTAGGACCTTCTTCATCATCGACTTCGGCGACACGACCAGCTTCCACCTGGTGAGGATCATGTGGAACACGTCGTACCCTTCATTTGGTGAGATGACACTAATGGCAATGAACCGAGATGCCAAGCATAGTACAACAAGCTTGTTGACAAATGGCATCCACCAATGCTCCCGCCAAAAGCGAGCTCATACTGCAGCACTATCTTGTCGTCGCAATCTGCCGTGAAGAACCACCTACACAAAGCACCCTACCAATCTTTTCAAGGGAACTCACCCTGTAGGAGGTCAAGCATTTTCTAGGATGAAATCTTGGATGCCCACCTCACTAGGTGGTCAACCCACGCGTCTGTAGCTACCATTCCTCCCATTGATGTCTTGTTGCAGACATTTCCAAGTCCATGCTTCAGGTAACGAATGATGACACCATCGACAAACCCGTTCCAAACATTAGGCCAAGCTGCTTGCTTCCATGGCAGCACAATGTCATAATTTTTATGCGTATTTTCACCAGTACACTTCAATAGGAACTTCTGGACCGCAGTTAGCACCCTGGTGAGCATCGGCTGTAGCAAGTCTCGGTCGATGGTCGACATCCACGGATGCAGAAATACATTAACTGGAACAATCTCCCAGGAAGCATCATAACTATCGGCAGCGCTGGATAGTCTGGGCAACACTACATCATGTAGAAAATCCGTAGCATGAGGGAACTCTGTGTCACAGAACCGACCAATTTACAAGAGCACAAGTACAATGGCAGCCTGTAACTGGTCGCACTTTCATACTTGAGCCCATATAAACCCGGTAGTCTATCGAGTACCACGATGGGTCTCGATAAACAATCCACATACAACCAAGATCGTACATGATTCAACATACATGTCACATGTTACATAAAGTTCACAGATACAATTTATTCATCAGAGTACGAAATAAGGTTATTACAAACCAAGTTCGATAGATAGTAGCGAAAGTAAATTAAAGTTCGAAACTAGCCTATGCCAACATAATTCAAATATAGTGCCATCTCATGATCACAATCCACAAAAGCATATAAGAAGGATTATTAAAGATGCCTGCCCAGGGCTCACTCCTCATCCACGGTGAGATAGAAGCAGTTCTTGCAATAGCCGTGATAAACTGTACCATTGCAACAATGGGAATAAAACCCTGAGTACGAGAAGGTACTCAGCTAGACTTACCCATCATAAACCAAAAATAAATAGACTCCAAGGATTATGCAAGGCTTTATAAGTGGAGGTAGCTTGACATCTTTTTGCATAAAAGCGATTAACTCAGTTATACAATTATACTTTGGTCATCAAGTTAATTATAGCTATTCATCTCTTGATTAGCAACTATCCTATGCCAAACATGTGGTATATCCTTTAAGAGCATACAATAGTAACCATAGCAGGTGTAGTAATTCCATGTTTATCCAAACCATCACATTCCATAATACAATTACTACGATGTTGGAACTAGCCAAGTTTCTCACTATTCGGGAGAGACGGCGATTCGAATCAATTTCAACCAAATGAGAATTTATTCCTAACACAAACCCAGGCAGACTAGATCAATGGTCACCTTAGGTCACCTTTGGTACAACTCAAGTCCACATTTTGTGGGTTCACCCAGCGCCGCACATTCAGGGACAACCAGTTGCCAGGACGTTCATGTCCGGCCTACCCTTGGGCTCATGCCTAGCTCCCTACACATCATTTCTACCATCTAGAGTGCGCATTTTGATAGAGTGGAGCCTGACCTGAGTTGAGCTACTCAGCTTCGCGGTCGAAACAAGTTATCTAGCTAGCTAAGTGATAGGCATGCATTCAATCTTGTTAGAAGGACCAACAACGGTACGGTCCTTAATTGGCACAGACGGAATCACATGAGTAAACATACACATAGACTCTGCCCGGCTTCCATTTATATTAACCCATGGTTCTTTTCCACGATAGCAAATATAGCCAACCATGCTTCGGTATCCACCTATATCTCACAGGTGACAGGAAATCACCTGACTTCTACCGGTCTATGCACGGCTAAGCATATATTCGATCCTGGACCTACATAGGGTTAAAGGTGTATATATCTAGGCAAGGTAGTTCCATGCATCAATTGTTTCCATTCAACTCTTATACCTAATGCATCAAACATAAAGGACTCAAATAGTATTTTGTAAAACATGGGAGACTTAGAATGCTCCGAGGCTTGCCTTTGAGAAAAGAGGTGGGTCAAAAATCTAGGCACTTAGGGAGCTCTTCGGGAGTATGCTCCTCTTCGCCTAGAGCTGTAGCTTGAGGAGTCTCCTACTGATCCCCTTTCTCTTCTTTGTTGAACTCCAACAGCATTATCTCTTCGGTCGATCCTATATGCATGAGCATGGAATAAGATATCACGAATAAATATACGATGACACGTATAATATGATATAACATGATGAATGCATCCTCATAAGTATTTTCAATAGCATGGTGTTAAAGTAATAACAAGTGCATCCTATTTTGCTGAGTAGGTGTATATCTCTTCTTTATTACTTAAGCAAACACTTCAGTAATTTATTTTTTGAACTACAAGATAATAGCTACTCGTTTTAACCATAACTGGAGTTATATACATCAAAATAATATGGTTGTGGACATTCTGGAAATCTTATGAAATTATCTATAACTTTATTTTAATACCCTTAATGCGATTCAACAGTTATCTAGGTCAAACAATTCAGTTATTCAAATCTATCCTGAAAGTAAATATTTCGGACAGCAAACTTTTAACAGCTAAAACTTTTAAACCCTAAAGCCTATGACTGTGAAAATTTAACACAAGGTAGATCAGTAAGTTATCTACAACTTTGTTATTAACAAGTTTTACATAAAAGGCCATTATCAACATGAAATTATCAGCTCAACCAAAACTATACATGCAACCATTTAGTTGAATTATAAAGCAATAATTAATTATTTGCTTACACCCAATTACTTCTAAGCCTTACTACTAACATCAACAGTTTGTATGTATCACAAGCACCATAGAAAACATCATGGTCAAGCACAATTTATTTAATTACATGCCTTTATTAATTTAATTAGATAATTAAGTGAAATAACAAACATATACCAAATACGCACAATAAATTCTCATAAAATTATAGTGGCTTCCAAGTGCTTGCAATAGACTACTGTAAAAATTTCATACCATTTGAACATTTATAACATCCTCTACAAAAATGACAAGCTAGCAAGGTTTATTTTAGTAAAAATAGTTAACCCTATAGAAAAGTGTTGAACAACAAATTCTATATTTTTCTTAGCTTCCTAATAGTGCCATAATACTGTACAAAAATTTGCATGGCAATATGTTGCTTATTTTTATCCCTATAATTTTCTTCAGAAACACCATTTATTAATAGATAAATAGCAAGATCATATTTCAATCAAGTTTACTGCAAGTTTATTATTTTTCCTAGCTAGAGCATGTCAACACAAGACCAGAAAAATTAGAATCACAATTTTATCACATTCCTAGCTCAAGTTACACATTTTACAAAATTGTAAACATTCAAAAAGCACTTATCTAGCTATATTTTATTCTAGAGCATGTCAACACAAGACCAGAAAAATTGGAATCACAATTTTATCACATTCCTAGCTCAAGTTACACATTTTACAAAATTGTAAACATTCAAAAAACACTTATCTAGCTATATTTTATGCACCTAGAAAAGTACCAAAAACAGTGCATCACATATTTTTATAAAATACTACACTTCGTGAGGAATCCCACAAAATTTGGATCACCAAAATTGGACCTTCTTAGCTCTAGATATAATTTTCCAAACTTAGCACAAAAATCTATAAAAGAAATAACAAAAACCCTAAACCTTAGTCACTGACGTGTGGGGCCCAAGTGTCAACGGGGTCCATTCACAACGGTTATGGAGTTAAATCATCCCAAAGTCAGGCACATCAACACTGTCAGAGTAGTTAGACTTAAAAAAAAATCAAGTTCCAAAATCAGTGAAATGTTGATTCTTGTGAGCTCAAAATGACCAAGCTAGGCACTGAATTAGCTCATGACCCAATAATAAAAGTTGTTTCTCTAATCAAGTACTACAGCTTTGCTTAAGGGTGTACTGCCATGCAAATAATCTATGACATAGGTCAACCTAGGTCAAACATACCACTTGAAAATGATGACTTACACTATAACTATGACTTAGAGACCAAACTAGCCTTAGTCATGAATACCAAAGTTGTCCCTAGTAACATTCTAAACATGTTTAAGGTATTCCTAAGGTTCCAAAATCATTTTATACATTGGTTACATATAAACCGTAGCATAGGTAAGGCAATTCAGTGACAACACAAGCAATATAAGCAAACATAGAAATGATATTGAGATACTCATGCTCATGAATGATTAATGATGCTTATGATCATGCAATGCCAAGACTAAATGCAAGCTTAACACCTAGGGTGTTACAACCCCTCCACTTATAGAAATCTCGTCCCGAGATGCAAGACCTACCATTCTTTGAAAAAAGGCGGGATAAACCTCACATAAATAATCATCCTGTTCCCACATGGCATCTTGTTCACCATGGTTATTCCACACCACTTTGTAGAACTTAATAACCTTACTCCATGTTACTCTTTCCATCTCTTCTAACACTCGGATTGGTTTCTCTTCATACGTCAAATCTGATTGGAGCTCAATGTTGGTGGGTGCAATGGCTTCCTTAGGTATACGAAGACATCTTTTCAACTGAGAAACATGGAAGAATCGAATATAGCACTCATCTCTAGGGGAAGTTGTAACTTGTAAGCGACATTTCCTTTCCGTTCAGTAATCTTGTATGGCCCTACATATCTAGGCGCAAGCTTTCTTTTCACTCCAGAACTCTGTACTCCTTTCATGGGTGACACTTTTAAGTATACATAGTCTCCCACTTCAAAAGTCAGTGGTCTCCTTCTTTTATCAGCATAACTCTTTTGTCTTGACTGAGCTGCTTTCGTATGTTGTTGGATGATGCACACCTGCTCTTCAGCTTCAGTGACAAAATCAATGCCAAAGTATCTTCTTTCGCTGGGCTCAATCCAATTCAATGGAGTTCTACATTTCCTACCATACAAGGCTTCAAACAGAGCCATCTTGATGCTTGCTTGATAACTATTGTTGTAGGAGAACTCGACTAAAGGTAGCCATTTCTCCCATGAACCCTTGGAAGATATAACACAAGCTCTTAGCATATCTTCTAAGATCTGGTTCACTCG
Source organism: Miscanthus lutarioriparius (assembly GCA_904845875.1). Lineage (NCBI taxonomy): Eukaryota > Viridiplantae > Streptophyta > Magnoliopsida > Poales > Poaceae > Miscanthus > Miscanthus lutarioriparius. The sequence goes on from CAJGYO010000010.1 coordinate 70,355,491, forward strand.
CTCGATCTGTCTAGAAGTTTGTGGATGGTATGCTGAACTTCTGATTAGTTTAGTCCGCAAGGCTTGTTGCAAGTGTTCCTAGAAATGAGCTATAAAATGTGGTCCTCGATCTGAGATTATAGTCCTGGGTATTCCATGTAGCCTCACGATCTGAGAAACATACAGTTCAGCGTATTTCCCTGAGCGATCCGTTGTGTTAACCGGTATAAAATGTGCTGACTTGGTGAGGCGATCAACAATGACCCATATTGAATCGTGACCTTGCTGTGTCATCGGAAGGCCTATAATAAAGTCCATACTTATTTCTTCCCATTTCCAGCCTAGAATAGGCAATGGCTGAAGTAATCCGGTAGATTTCAAATGAACGGCCTTTACTCTACTACAATTATCACACCTAGCCACATAAGTGGCGATCTCTTTCTTCACCTTGGTCCACCAAAAATGGGTTTTCAAATCTTGATATAATTTTCCACTACCCAAATGGATAGACAACTTGGATGAATGAGCTTCATCTAAAATTTGATTTCTAAGCTCACAGTCTTTCGGTACAACAAGTCGGTCCTCAAACCATAGCACACCACTTTCATCTAACCTGAAATGCTTGGTTTCTTGTTCTTGCATCTTTCTCTTGATGTGAAATATACCTACATCTATCTTCTGTAGTTCTATGATTTTGCTCTCAAGTGAACAACCGATAGTGATATTGTGCAGCACAACAGGATGTAACAAATTAAATCCATCTTCCAACAATGCTTCCAAAGTGTTGCAATGAGATTTCTGACTAAGTGCGTCTGCTACAACATTGGCTTTTCCTAGATGGTAGTGCACTTCTAAATTGTAGTCCTTGATCAGCTCTAACCATCTTCGTTGTCTCATGTTCAGCTCAGGTTGAGTGAAGATATATTTGAGACTTTTGTGGTTAGTGTATATGTGACATACGTTGCCCAACAAATAATATCTCCATATCTTTAACGCATGAACAACTGTTGCAGGCCCTAAATCGTGCATAGGGTAATTGACTTCATGCTTTCTCAACTACCGGGAAGCATAGGTAATAACTCTTCCTTCTTGCATAAGCACAAACCCCAAACCTATGCCCGATGCATCACAAAACACATCAAAAGGCTTTTCAATGTCAGGTTATGCTAAAACAGGAGCTATAGTTAACAGGGTCCTTAGGGTGTGAAAAGCCACTTCACACTCTAGTGTCCAACTGAACTCTTCATCTTTCTAAAGTAATCTAGTCATGTGCTTAGCTATCTTGGAGAAATCCAGAATGAAACGACCATAGTAACCTGCTAACCCTAGAAAACTCTGAACTTCATGAACCGAAGTCAGGGCCTTCCAGTCCATGACCTCTTGTACTTTAGATGGGTCTACAGAAATTCCATCTCTTGATAAGATGTGACCCAAGAAAGGTACTTTGCTCAACCAAAATTCACATTTGCTAAACTTGGCATATAACTTATGTTCCCTCAATCTGGACAGAACAATTCTTAGATGCTCTGCATGATCTGCCTCATTCTCTGAATAAATCAAGATATCATCGATAAACACAACCACGAACTTGTCGAGCTCGAGCATGAATACCAAATTCATCAAATACATGAAGTAGGCAGGAGCATTCGTTAGTCCAAAAGACATGACCAAATACTTGTATAAGCCATACCTAGTGGAGAAAGTGGTTTTTGGTATATCCTCTGGCCTAATCTTAATCTTTTGATAGCCTGACCTGAAGTCAATCTTGGAGAATACCTTTGCTTTTGCCAACTGATCGAACAAGATATCGATACAAGGCAAAGGATACTTGTTTTTGATGGTCACAGCATTAAGTGGCCTATAATCCACACACATTCTCAAAGACTTGTCCTTCTTCTTTACAAACAATGCGGGACATCCCCATGGAGACAAACTAGGTTGAATGAGACCTTTGTCCAACAGTTCTTGTAGCTAAATTTTAAGTTCAACTAACTCATTTGGTAGCATCCTATAGGGTCTCCTTGAGATAGGTGTCGTACCTGGCACTAACTCAATCTTAAATTCCACATCCCTATCAGGTGGTAAACTTGGTAACTCATCTGGGAATACATCAGGAAACTCACAAACCACTGAAATATCACAAAGGACCGTGGCTTGGATAGCACAAGACAAGTTTTGGAGTTCAAAATTTTGGGAAAGTGGTACTAGAAAAGCATTACCTCCCTTTGGTTCTCTCAACATAATTGTACGAGTGCTAGTGTCAATGAGAACTCCATGATCGCTCATCCATTTCATGCCTAAGATCACATCTATAGATAATCCAGGCAATACGATCAGATCCATCGTATACTCCCTCTCTTGTATAGAGATGAGCACATTTTTGACCATCTTATTTGTAGAGATAGTAGCCCCAGCTGAACTTATACTATAACCACCCTTGCTTACCTCAATTACTTTCTAATCATTTCTAGATGCAAATGCTTGGCTCATAAATGAATGAGAAGCTCTAGAATCAAATAAAATAATGGCGGGATGTTTGATAACAAGAAACATACCAGGGGTGACAACGTCTCCCATGGCAACCTCTTCAACAACGGTGTAGTGCACGTATCCAGGACGTGCTTTAGGATTTGCTTGTCTTTGATTGCTCTAGTTCTGATTGTTGTTCTTCTTAGGGTGGGGCATTCCTTGGCCCAGTGACCCACTTGATTACAGTTAAAGTATGGTTGATTGCTCTTGGGTCCTGCTGAGCTTCCTTGCCCTCCATTCCCCTTAGGTAAGGCAATGGTGAACGCCTTATGAAACACCTTCTGAGGTCGGTTGGCCTGAGCTTTTGGTGGTGGAGGCCTAAACTTGGGCGTTGGTGGTTGAAACTATGGCCTAGCTGCTACAGGAGCTCTAGACTGAGAAGACCCTAAGGCACCTACCTCAGCTGCCCTCTTGCGGCCCTTTGCTGCCACATGCAGATTATTGTGGTTCTCCTGAGTCAAGGCATCACTAATGAACTCGTTGTATATGGTGCACCTCGAGATGGCAATAGTTTTCATCAGCTTACTGCCAAGACCACTCTTGAAACTTTTGGTCTTCTTTTCTTCTGTATCAACAAAACCTGGGGCATAACGGGACAGATTGTTGAAAGCATGCATGTATTCAGTAAGGGTCTTGGTCCCTTGTGTGAGATGCATAAACTCAGCTGCCTTCATGCGCATTAGCCCTAGGGGAATGTGATGTCCCCTAAAGGCTAGCTTGAATTGCTCCCATGTGACCTATGCATTGGTAGGTAAAGAGGACAGGAAATGGGTCCACCATATCTCGGCCGGTCCCTACAGCTGATGGGACACATATTCCGCCTTCTAATGCTCCGTGACCCTCAGTAGACGAAACTTTTGCTCAATGGTGTTTAGCCATTCATCCGCCTGGAGCGGTTCTTCGGCCACCTTAAAGATAGGAGGCTTGGTGTCTAGGAAATCCTTGAAAGAGTTGTACTGATTCAGCTCAGGCTCCTGTTGTTGCTGACGGGCGCAAGCCGTGTTCTACGCAATAAGGCGTAGGGTTTCCTCCATAGTTCTCTGACTTCCCAAGAATTGTGCAAAGAACTCATTCGTGGACGGTGGTGGCGGTGGTGGTAAGTCACCGTCATTGCCCTCTTGGCTGCTGCCTGCTCCAGCACGAGTGCGAGTCATCTGCAAAGTTGCAACAATAAGTGATTATTAGATGATGTCAATAGATTGCAGATGAATTGTATAATCATGCCAAACTAAAATTACTGGAGAGAATCTTAAATTCATACAATAAAACAGAGGCAGAATAATTCATTCTCGCAACATGACATCACCAATTTGATCACTTATCGGGCTCGCAGCGTGTTAACATACAAGTCATAATCACCAGTAAAACAAAACTGGAATTTCATTAAAGTTCAACCCATCATGAAACAACATGCAAAGTGCCAATATAACATGGAAGTCCAAACGCAATTACCAAACTTCAACTACAAGTCCATTACATAAATAGAAGGGATACATCTAGTGCTTTAACTAGTCACTAGGCGATTCTAATCTTCATTATGATCACTGTCGAGGTCGGAGATAGGATCATCCTCATTCTCTAGCTCCACTTCTTCCTCATCCCAGCTGTCATCTTCAACTAACATCTCTGGATCTTCTTCTTCCTCATCAAGATTCGGGTGCAGTTGGTTATTCAGAAAATTCACCTCATGCTGAAGATCAACCACTACATTCTGGGCCAGTGCAAGCTGCTGGCGCAAGTCCCTCTCAACACAGTCCTGCTGGACGCTCATGGTGTGGGTCCTATCTCGTTCTGCTTCTACCATAGCTACATGGTTGTTTGCTAGGATCCGCTGGCGCATAGCTGTGAACGCCTTGGCATGAGCGTCCTCCAGCTGCTCCTGCAATCCTACTACCATTGCTTAATCATTTGCTCTTGCCTCTTGGGTGGTAGCTCTCTGCTGATCAACTTGCTCCATTTGGGTGTGGAGATTTCCCAAAGGTACATATGCTTGATCAGCTTCCCATCGAACCTCACTTGCTGCCTTTTTGTGCTTACGCACATGCTTCTTTAGCATACACTATGCGCCTTCAGCTCTCATGAACTTATCCATGCAAGTGATATAGGACTCCTGCCAGAAGTCCCTGGTATCCCGACGAGTGTAGAACATCTTCATTACTGCAAACATGGCTCTCATAGCAGGACTAGAACTATCTGCCAGCTCATCCCGATCTCGGATCAACGCATTGCTGTTGCGCTGTGCCCACACAGTTGTGGATGGATCCACCTGAGGAAAAGTACTAGCGGCACTACCGGTAAGCTCATCCTTGTGCTGCTGACAAATCTGACTTAGTACCTCAAAGGCTACTACTTGGGTAGCCTCCCAAGGAGTTCTTCCTTCAGATTCTGCCTTCCATTCCTGCCAGAAGGGTGCTTGGGTACGAGCTGGTATGGTCAGCCGCACTTCATACCATTGTTGTCCCTCTAGGTATACTTCATTCCAGTAATAGAGGGGCGGTTCCTAATACCCCGCATAGTGCAAGACTCTCCAAAGCAGGGCAGGAATTCCAAACATCAACCGAAAACTCTCACTTCCAGCCGGTGCTGCCATCTGTACCAACATAGGTGCAATTCTCATGAAACAAAGTCATAATGGATAAGAGGTACATAACCGAGTAAGAGATTTATAAGGGGAGGAACAATGCAAGTATTGAATAATAATTTATCATGATGCATGCACGTTCCGTACGTCCTTACAAACTTAGGAAAAATTATTTCTAACGACATACATGGTGGCACACATACGTTCTCTCATATATAGCGTAGCTAGTCGGGCTACATGTTTCGCTATTAGTGTACCTACACAAGAATTTCATTTCAGCCCAACCCCACAATTATATATGCAGAATGTAAATCTAGGCTCTAGGTTGTAATCTAAATACTTCCATATATATATACCCATATATATACTTCTGTATCAAAACTTCTGTATCAAAACTACCCGATGACAATTTATTACCCACAATTAAATATGCACCATACATACATGCAAGCATGCATACACAGCCATATCAAAGCTAGCTCTCCCAGACCACACGCTCACATCTTGCAGTCATGCCACTCATCAACTTACCTTTTTACCTTGGCGTAAAGGCATTTGATCCATACATTACCACTCAAGTGAATATCATCCATACAAAAGCACGCCGTATGGACGACGAAAGTAAAAACCCCCATGTTAGTACTTAAATAGCCACCTGAAGTCCTTAATTGGGCATAAAGGAAGTGATCACTGGCACACTTTATATTTCAACTTTGGGTTTCAAACACCTATTTATATAGCCATTAGTTGCTAGAAACTAGTTTTGTAAAACAAAAACATTTGTTTTAAATACACATGTGGCAATTAATGTTGAACCTTGGTCTGATGCCAGCTGTCGCAGAACCGACCAATTTATAAGAGCACAAGTACAATGGCAGCCCGCAAGCGGTCGTACTTTCATACTTGAGCCCATATAAACCCAGTAGTCCGTCGAGTACCACGATGGGTCTCGATAAATGATCCACATACAACCAAGATCGTACATGATTCAACATACATGTCACATGTTACATAAAGTTCATAGATACAGTTCATTCATCAGAGTGCGAAATAAGGTTATTACAAACCAAGTTCGATAGATAGTAGCGGAAGTAAATTAAAGTTTGAAACTAGCCTTTGCCAACATACTTCAAATACAGTGCCATCTCATGATCACAATCCACAAAAGCATATAAGAAGGATTATTAAAGATGCCTGCCCAGGGCTCACTCCTCATCCACGGTGGGATAGAAGCAGTTCTTGCAATAGCCATGATAAACTGTACCATTGTAACAATGGGAATAAAACCCTAAGTACGAGAATGTACTCAGCTAGTCTTACCCGTAATAAATCAGAAATAAATAGACTCCAAGGATTATGCAAGGCTTTATAAGTGGAGGTAGCTTGACATCTTTTTGCATAAAAGCAATTAACATAGTTATACAATTATAATTTGGTCATCAAGTTAATAATAGCTATTCATCTCTAGATTAGCTACTATCCTGTGCCAAACATGTGGTATATCCTTTAAGAGCATACAATAGTAACCATAGCAGGTGTAGTAATTCTATGTTTATCCAAACCATCATATTCCATAATACAATTACTACGATGTTGGAACTAGCCAAGTTTCTCACTATCCGGGAGAGACGGCGATTCAAATCAATTTCAACCAGATGGGAATTTATTCCTAAAACAAACCCAGGCAAGCCAGATCAACGGTCACCTTATGTCACCTTTGGTACAACTCAAGTCCACAATTCGCGGGTTCGCCCAGTGCCGCACAATCATGGACAACCAGCTGCCAGGACGTTCAGGCCTGGCCTGTCCTTGGGCTCACGCCTGGCTCCCTACACATCCTTACTACCATCTAGAGTGTGCATTTTATAGAGTGGGGCCTGGCCTGAGTTGAGCTACTCGGCTTCATGGTCGGAACGAGTTATCCGGCCAGCTAAGTGATAGGCATGTGTTCAATCTTGTCAGAAGGGCCAACAACGGTACGGTCCTTAATCGGCATAGACGGAATCACATGAGTCAACCTACACATAGACTCTACCCGGCCTCCATTTACATTAAACCATGATTCTTTTCCATGATAGCAAATATAGCCAACCGTGCTTCGGTATACACCTATATCTCGTAGGTGACAGGAAATCACCCGACTTCTCCCGATCTAAGCATGGCTAAGCATATATTCGATCCTGGACCTACATAGGGTTAAAGGTGTATATATCTAGGCAAGGTAGTTCCATGCATCAATTGTTTCCAATCAACTCTTATACCTAATGCATCCAACATAAAGGACTCAAATAGTATTTTGTAAAACATGGGAGACTTTGAATTCTCCGGGCTTGCCTTTGAGGAAAGAGGTGGGTCGGTGATCTAGGCACTCAGGGAGCTCTTTGGGAGTCTGCTCCTCTTCTCCTAGAGCTGTGGCTTGAGGAGTCTCCTGTTGATCCCCTTCCTCTTCTTCGTTGAACTCCAACAGTGTTATCTCTTCGGTCGATCCTATATGCATGAGCATGGAATAAGATATCATGAGTGCATATACGATGACACGTATAATATGATATAACTTGATGAATGCATCCTCATAAGTATTTTCAATAGCATGGTGTTAAAGTAATAACGAGTGCATCCTATTTTACTGAGTAGGTATATATTTCTTCTCTATTACTTAAGTAAACACTTGAGTAATTTATTTTCTGAACTACAAGATGACAGCTACTCATTTTAACCATAACTGGAGTTATATACATCCAAATAATATGGTTGTAGACATTCTGGAAAGCTTATGAAAATGTCTACAACTTTATTTTGATACCCTTAATGTGATTCAATAGTTATCTAGGTCAAACAATTCAGTTATTCAAATCTGTCTAGAAAGTAAACATTTCGGACAGCAAACTTCTAACAACCAAAACTCTTAAACCCTAAGGCCTATAACTATGAAAATTTAACACAAGGTAGATCAGTAAGTTATATACAACTTTGTTATTAACAAGTTTTACAGAAAAGGCAATTATCAACTTGAAATTATCAGCTCAACCGAAACTATACATGCAACCATTTAGTTGAATTATAAAGCAATAATTCATTAGTTGCATACGCCCAATTGCTTCTAAGCCTTACTACTAATATCAACAGTTCGTATGTATCACAAGCACCATAGAAAACATCATGGTCAAGCACAATTTATTTATTTACATGCCTTTATTAATTGAATTAGATAATTAAGTGAAATAACAAACATATACCAACTGTGCACAATAAATTATCCTAAAATTATAGTTGCTTCCAAGTGCACCCATTAGACTACTATAAAAATTTCATACCATTTGAACATTTATAACATCCTCTACAAAAATGACAAGCAAGCAAGGTTTATTTTAGTAAAAATAGTTAACCCTATAGAAATGTGTTAAACAACATATTCTATATTTTTCTCAGCTTCCTAATAGTGCCATAATACTGTATAAAAATTTGCATAGCAATATGTTACTTATTTTTATCCCTATAATTTTCTTCAGAAACACCATTTATTAATAGATAAATAGCAAGATCAAATTTCAATCAAGTTTAATGCAAGTTTATTATTTTTGCTAGCTAGAGTTTGTCAACACAAGACCAACAAAATTGGAATCATAATTTTATCACATTCCTAGCTCAAGTTACACATTTTACAAAATTGTAAACATTCAAAAAGCACTTATCTAGCTATATTTTATTCACCTAGAAAAGTACCAAAAACAGTACATCACATATTTTTATAAAATACTACACTTCATGAGGAATCCAAAAAATATTGGTTCACCAAAATTGTACCTTCCTAGCTTAGATATAATTTTTCAAAGTTAGCACAAAAATCTATAAAAGAAATAACAAAAACCCTAAACCTCAGTCAGTGACGTGTGGGACCCAAGTGTCAGTGGGGTCCACCTATCAGCCAAACAAAAATAGAGGGGCGCGTTTGACCGGCTCTAGCTCACCGACGGTGAGCCCTCCGGTGAAACCAACCCCACCTACGTGCTCTACTCACTATCCTGCGTCGATTGATATAGGTGGTGGAGGCGCGAACACATCGGAGCTACCTCATCGCCGGCCGTGGCGGCACGGCAGTGCTGTGTGGTGGTACGAGCTCCACGGTGACCAAGCGAGTCTAGCGAGAAGTGCCTAGGCTAGGTGGGATGCGCCTAAGAGGCCTGTCCGCGTGCGCGGTGGCGTGGCGGTGAGAGCGCGGTGGCGCTGCGCGTCATGTTCGATGCCAGCGAGGCAACCGTTCGCAGTGAGGTCATGCTACCAGCTAGTACACACCCTAACCAAGCTCTAACATGAAGAAGGGGGATGAAATGGCAAGCGAGCCGAGCGGTGGCGAGCTCACTGTGAAGGCGGCCATGGAAGCTGAGCTTTCCATCGAGGACGAGAACGGCGATTTTGCCCTCACTGTAGCTTGTCTGGCACTGCTAACATGCCGAGGAGGTAGAGGAGAAGATGGTGCAGCTGCTGGCCTAGATGGAGGCGGCAATGGTGCGGTGGAGCGGGCGCTAGGCGACGACAGAGCCATGCGATGATGCAGCGGCGCTTGGTGCTCCGCTGTGCGAGAGAGAGAGCAGTGGAGAGGGAGAGAGTGAGAGCATGAGTGCGGAATGAGCAGCGCGGCCTCTTCTGATATCACGCGCCACACGGCCATGGCGGTGGCCCGACGCTGGCCAGCGGTGGCCAGGTGTTGTGCCCGGTCGACCACACGGTGCATGACGACGTGGCCATCAGAACCGGATTGAGTGACTGACAGAGCAAAATGAAGGTGCTAAAGCTCTCGATCCACGGCGAATTAGTGCACGATGTTAAAAACCAAATTTGTAAAGCTATGTACGGGCTACAACTTTGCTTTAGAACTCAACTCCTAATTTGCAACGGTTATGGAGTTAAATCATCCCAAAGTCAGGCACATCAACACTGTCAGAGTAGTTAGAAAAATTTTCAAGTTCCAAAATCAGTGAAATGTTGATTCTTGTGAGCTCAAAATGACTAAGCTAGGCACTGAATTAGCCCATGACTCAAAAATAAAAGTTGTTTCTCTAATCAAGTACTACAACTTTGCTTAAGGGTGCACTTCCATGCAAACACTCTATGACATAGTTCAACCTAGGTCAAACATACCACTTGAAAATGATGACTTACACTATAACTATGACTTAGAGACCAAACTAGCCTTAGTCATGAATACCAAAGTTGTTCCTAGTAACATTCTAAACATGTTTAAGGTATTCCTAAGGTTCCACAATCATTTTATACATTGGTTACATATAAACCCTAGCATAGGTAAGGCAATTCAGTGATAACACAAGCAATATAAGCAAACATAGAAATGATATTGAGATACTCATGCTCATGAATGATCAATGATGCTTATGCTCATGCAATGCCAAGATTAAATGCAAGCTTAACACCTAGGGTGTTACATTCTGGTGGTAGGTTGTGCAAGAACTGTACTAGTTGTTCCTACTGCGGGAACCTAGTGGGAGTCCACGTCTCCTTCAACCATTTCATAATGGGGTCGACCTCCAGTTCAATGAGCAGCCCGGCATACGGCAAGGAGGCAGACCTATCATCCAAGAGTATGTACTTGAGCTTGCTCACCACCTCCGTCTTTCTGTTCGACTGCTCCAACAGATCATACCACGTCAACAGCTTGAACATCTCCTGCATGATAGGGACCAACATCTTGCGCGCTGTGTCTAGTAGGGGCATCTCCTTGAAATAGGAGGGATACATAGTCAGCAACTTCGTGAACTCACTGATAACCGTATCCAAGACGACCTCGGTTTGGCTCTTCTACAATTTTGGTGGTTACATGACCTTGTCATCATGAGGACTCAAATTGCTTGCGCCCTCATCATCAGACGAGGTTGAATCATTGGAGGGATTATTGGCTACAGGGATGATGTTGGACATGTTGGCACAGTCGGTGCCGAGACCTGAGTACCTGTGGTGCAGTCGCACCTGGATGAGGTTGGCATCCACTTGGTGGTGCAGTACGAGGCCATGGCCAGCACTGTAGCCCATGCGTTCCATTATCCAGTGAACCGCTAAGTTGTTCACAGCGGTCATCATCGGCGTCGTGAGACATGGCAACGCTCGATGCACGCCCAATGGAGCGGAATGGCCGAACCATGACGCTAGGCCCCCAAAGACAAACAGCATGGGTCACCTGTAATCGACGGCAGCAATGGGCATGGCATCCTCGTCGGCAACCATGGTGCCATCAGCATCGACAACCGTGGTGCCACTAGCATCGGCAACCGTTGCGCCATTAGCTTTGATAATTGTAGCAATAGGGACAACGCCAGTGTTGTGCTTTGCTAATGCTGTATGCTGGATGTTGCCGCCGATGGGCTCATCGGAGGACATGGGAAGCGGCGATAGTTGTGTGGATGGATGTCACAACAAAGTGGGAGGCAAAAAAAGTTGTGCACTACTAACTTTTTCACTTAAGTACGGAAATGTGTTGCGGCAGTTCCAAACACTGGATGTAGGATGATTAGTAACTGCTGCATTAATATGGTTGAATTGAGATTGGGCCGCGTCTGTCGCATCGCCATGGGCATCGCAACCGTCAAATTTTGCCCTTTCTGATCGGAGGACGTAGATGTATAGCTATTGAGATTATCGGGACCCTAAGATAGTCTGACCCTACGAAATATAGATGCTTTGGATCACTATGAGTCAACAACAAAATACAATGCTGGCAACTATCAGGGGCTATCCAACTAGTCCATAGAACCCAACTATCAGGGGCTAACAACTAGTTCTAATCTATAGAACCCAACAATTAGTTTGCTTTTTTAGCCATGGCTAACTACTCATAGTCCATCCAAATAGGGCCTAAGACAGTCCGATACTAGGAAATCTTGATAGGCCGGATCATAGTTCTGATCAAACAACAAAATAAAGATTATGTCAACTCTTGCACCGAGTTCACCGCAACCATCCGCCGTTCGTCTTGTGCACCTCCACCTTGAGCTTAGCTTCATCGTACTCCTGCTCCACCTCCCATTCCTTGTCCTTGTCATCGCTGCAGGTGGCCTCACAGATCATGCTAAAGAAGCAGGTGTTGCCGATGTTGAGGTGGTTGCTTGCACAGAACTAGTCCCAACCGTACTTGAATGACATGCGCACTTTGTTGTTCATACGAGTCGTCTCCAAGCCCACGAACCAGGACTGCCCAACCATTTGTAGCTCGACGGCTTCCCGCTGCTGGTAGCCATGCGCTACCTCGAAGTCCACTAGCACGTTCTTCACCTCTCACAAAAAAAGATTAATGAGAAAGACTACACTAGTAACTTGCGACATCGGTATATTCTGCGTCTTGCGCGAGTGCTCACCAGATACTTCACTTTGAGGTGGTACTTCTTCAGGATCACTGCAAAACTCTTTGGATCCATGATGGGTAGGGAGAGCTGACTACCACCAGCCTCGAAGTCATGTGGGTACTACTTGTAGCAGGTGGTAAGGTCGGTGACCTTGATGTTAATCTATGACCGGCCGTCATACCGCAATACAAGAAAGAAGCCATCTTGGAGGTCGAGCGTGCGGGTGAAGTGCTTCCATCCCCAGCAGAGATACAAGTGACCACCATCGGGGAACACCTCCACCTTCCACCAGGCCAGGCTTTGCTTGTCGTCTAGACAAAGCTCAAGTTTCCAGCGACCTCCGATGGCCTGGGCCATTGCAGCTAGCAGTTTCTGCGTTCACAACGATCAACATAGCCAGATAGAGGGACAAGTCGATTCCCAAAGGCAAACCACAGCAGATCAGATTTAGCACATAGAAAATGGGCATTTACTAATGTTTCTGCATACAATCCAAGAAGAAGGATCTTCATGCACTCTAGGTCACTCTGGCTTGGTCCTGCCATGTCTTCTTGCAGCCCCGTCGTGCCAACTAGGGAACTTGACAGTCTTGAGGAATCCTTGCTGGTATGTTTCTATGTTTTTGGTGTTGTCACAAATGCAAGGAGTGCACATAGTGTTGGGGCATCAGTGGAGGAGCTAACATGTACAGTAAAAACCAGCACCGAGACTGACGCCTTCTCATCGGCATAAATGGAGGAGACATGCTCTGTTTTCATCAGTGTATGCTTGGGAACGTCAATACTCCTGCATCTCTGGTCAAACACACCTTCTATAGTATGACTAGTCGAGGTTCCCGAGGGAGTGCGACATCCCACCAGGGGTGAAAAGACCTATCACCACCACACCAGGCTTTCAAGTCTCACTCGTGTTATGGTGGTCAATTCACTCCTGTCTAGCTTTCATCATGTATTCACTTTGCTCTCGGCAACCTTGCAAGGTTTCTTTGAGAGGAGCAAGCCTCGGCAACCAGAAAGTCCTGCCGCCATATATTTGAATGCATCAGATAGTATTCATGTCATATGCATTTGTGCAAACATTTTTGTTCACAAAGGAACATTTACCATTATCTTGTTGAACACGTGATAGTCCGATCATTGTAAATCTAACCGGGCCGGACACATCTCACTCTTGCCAACCGCGCAATGATTGCTTCATGCCTCGGTTTGGTGAACCAAATATGTATTAGTAGTGGTAGTAGTCATGAGTCGCTCTGATCATGATCAAAATGAGTGGCTCTGATCCGTCATGAACCCAACTCATCTTATTTGCATGTGTCTGATAAAAATTGTTGAACTTGTAACAGCCATGCAACGACTTCATCTGAACAAGTCTTAGCTCAATCTAATGCACAATAAAGGAGGCATAGATGTTGCATTTTTACTACACATGCCATAAAGTCCCCCACTGTCCATTGGATCTTTCATTGGATAATAAGTGTACCCATCTCTAGCTAGCCGCTGCGTGTCTCTTCAAAAGGGAAATTGCTTACCAAAGCATCTCCTCTTCACTCTTCTATCTGCCCCTTGACTGTTGTGACCGCTTGGATAGGAGTGAAAAGACCTATCACAACCGCACTAGGCTTTCAAGTCTCAACCGTGTCATGGTGGTCAAAATCTCATAAATTTTCACTCCTATCCAGCTTTCATCCTGCATTCACTTCGCTCTCGGCAACCGCGCAAGGTTTCTTTGGCCTTGTTTGTTTCCCCCTCCTAAACTTTAGTCTCTATCACATCGAATGTTTGGACACATGCATGGTATTAAATATAGACTAATTACGAAACTAAATGCGCAGATAGAGACTAATTTGCGAGACGAATTTTTTAAGCCTAATTAGTCCATGATTTGACAATGTGGTGCTACAGTAAACATGTGCTAATGACGAATTAATTAGGCTTAATAGATTCATCTCGTGGATTACTGAGGACTTGTGTAATTTGTTTTATTATTACTATTCAAACACTCCCGTGTGACACCCCCATGTGACACTCGATGTGACACCCCTAAACTTTAGCCCCTGGATTTAAACACCCCCTTTGAGAGGAGCAAGTTTGGCCTAATGCAGAACATATGAGCCATAGGTGTTGAAAATTATACTACACACACAAGAAAGTCATGCCGCCTTATATTTGAATGCGTCGGATAGTATACGTGTCGCACGCATTTGTGCAAATGTACTCCCGGCACCATGTCATAGATTATGAAAAATGTTACTTTCTTTTAGGAATTATTAAATTTAAAGCCAAGGAGAACACGGTCACATGACCATGCCCCTACTAGTATTAATAATATTGGATGAAATGATGAGTGAGTGTAGTCGATCACAAACTATGAAATTTTACTACGCACGCCAAAAAGTCCGCTGGGCACACAATTGATGTCGTCGTGCCGAGACTCATGCTGTCTCATCAGCGTAAATGGAGGAGACGTGCTCTGTTTTTGCAACCACCAGTGTAATATGGTTGCGATTCCTAAGGGAGCGCGACGGCACCCACCTCCGGGAAAGATAAATCTTCACAGAGTATCTTGCCTTAGAAGCCTTAGCCTCCCTGTGTATAAATAAATCTTTACGGAGTATCTTGCCTTAGAAGCCCTAGCGTCCCTTTATATATATAAAGCATGGCCTCACCTCAATTCATATTGTTTACCATTCCACCTTCCATTGTGCAAAACCTCTCTCCTCGCCACCCACCTCCACCACCCCGTCGGTTGCCATGAAGGCCATTGGTGGCCCGGCTACAGTCCCCGCTTCCTCCAGTGGTTCGGTGGAGGTGGGGCCAATGGCACACCCTGGGTTTGTGTCGACAGAGGTGGTGGCGATGTCTAGTCCCTATAGATCGGTGTTCCCATCACTGAGACTCACGCCATCTCCTAGGCTGCTGCTCTCCCTGTTGCCCTCAGCGACGACGCTGATGCCACCGACACCGGTGGTTCGCTCACCATCGCCGGCCCAGGTGCTGGGTCCGCTCGCCATTGTCCGATCTGCTCCCCGCATGAGCAGGTCACCTGCACCGTCACGATCCCCCTCGCCATCTGGCGAGGCTAACGATGAGGCCGACAATGAGGCTAATCCTAAGGCTGACAATGAGGCTAACATATTGGCTAAGGCTGAGGCCATGTCCAACATCTTGGGCGATGCTGAGGTTGAGTCCGACGGCTCTCCGGGCTACGTCATGATGGACTCAGATGATGATCGTCTGCAAGGCTACGCAACGCCTATTCTCCCGGGCCCAAATCTATTCTTGTGCGTTAGCCCGTATGGTGGCCTGGTGTGCCTCGTCTGCCCCAACCGTAAGGCCCGTAGTTGGATCGAGGTTGATGCCAGGGAGCATGTGTTGGCGAGGGCACATGCCCCCCTAGACAACACCTACACCAACGATAAGAACATTGCCCACCATCATGCCCTGGCAAGGAACTAGGGCTGGATGGCCTAAAGGGATCATCTGGCCACACTGGTTCACTGTAGTGGAGAGGTTTGCTGGCTTCAACCAAGGTCAGTTTACCTTGTAGGCGTTGGATTTTGTTCGCACCTGTTGGTGCCCTTGTTGTATGACTTGCGTAGAGGTGCTGGATGGCACTCCTCATTAGTAGTATCAAGTCATGTCAACATATGTAGTTAGGACTAGTTTGTTGCCAGGTGCCATTAGAATTAGTATGAAGTCATGTTAATCATCTATAGTTAGAAATAGTATGTCTAGGTAGTAGTTGGATGACTTTGAGTAGTGGGATGGCACTGCTCTCCTCTTATTATTATGGCAGATGAAGGCATGATTATATAGGCTAAACTCGTATCATTGCTGTAATCCACATATATATGAAGTTGTTGGCAGTCCTTAACTCCAAATTTTAACCACCAACTTTCATATAAAAACTACTAAAATAAACACCAAACTTAGTAATAGGGTTTATAACTAACGAATTTCATGAGTTTTGGTGTTTATTCATTTGTAGGGGGGGCATTTGTGGAAATACACATAAAAGGGCTAAAAATGTGCAAAAGAACAAAGCACAAATACTATTCTACACAAGCCCAAAAGAGCGAGGCCCCTTACCAAACAAATCAGGGCCCAGCCAAAGGGGAGAATAAGGCCAAACCCAAACCAAATCATCGAATCTTCACAGAACACTGCCATGGCCAAAGTTAGGAAGCCCAAAGGAGCACTCTCACCAAAGATGGGCTGATTCAGAGCCGATCATGGTGCGGCCGCACCCCAATCTGGCCCGTTTGGCCCCAACTTTGGTCGGTTGAAAGATACTGCTTTGCCAACGTCGGTGTCAAGGTGCTTGGCCAGGTTCAATGTATCTACAAGGCGGTTTAGGGTCGGTTTGGTACCTTCCATGAGGAGAGGAAGCATTTTCCAAAGAGCCCCCTCCACTCCACCTATTAAAGGAGGCTTTTCCCCCCTCATTTGAACAACACATTGTGATAGAACCACCCAATTCATACAAGCTCAAGTACGGTTGTCCCCATTTAACACATTGACGCGCACATACTTTTACTTGTATAAACCCGGTAGTCCACCGAGTGTCACGAAGGACCTCGGTAAATCAACATCACAACCAAGATCGCACGATTAAGCAAATACACATCATATACACGGAGTTGCAATGGAAATAATGTTTATAATGAGTTCACAAATAACAATACAAGTTTGGGTTTCAAAACCGATTAGTGAAAACAACATAGCTTTCAAATGATTACAATAATATAAGTTCCAATTACATTGCTAGCATACGTGACATACTCTAACAAAAGCATATAGATAAGAACACTATATAGAGTTGCCGAGCCCACCGGCGGTTAGCCACCATCTTCAACAGGTCGAGAACTTCACCTGCAACATGGTGGGATAAACCCCGAGTACTCGAATCTAGTCAGCTAGACTTACCCATCATAAACCAAAAATAAAGTGACACCAAGGATCATGCAAGGCTTTATAAGTAGAGCTGGCTTGACAACATTTTGCATAAAAAAGCCACTAGTTGAGCTATACATTTTATAATTCGATTCCAAGTTAATTGTAGCTATTCATCTCTAGATTAGCATCTAATCTATGCCAAACATGCGATGTATGATTATGTAGCATAACAATAATAACCATAGCTGGTGTAACATTCCCATGTTCATCATAACCATCAAATTCCATAGTTCAATTACTACGATGCTGGAGGTAGTTGAGTTTCTCAGTATCTGGGAGAGATGGTGTTTTGAATCGATTGCAACCAGCTGGGCAGTTATTCCTAACACAAACCTAGACATACCTATGCCAAGGTAGTCTTAGGTCACCTTTGGTACAACTCAGGTCCAATTCCTGGGTTCGATCAGCGCCGCACAATCAGGGACACTACCGGATGCCAGGTCGATCAAGACTCTAGCCTACCCTTGGCGTCACTCTGGCTCCCCACACATCCTTACAACCTCCAGTATGCACACTCTAACAGAATGATGCCCGGCCTGAGTTGAGCTACTCGGCTTCACGGTCAGAACGAGTTATCTGGCCAGCTAAGTCAGAGGCATGCGTTCAATCTCTATAGAAGTGCCAGCAATGGCATGGCCCATAAAAACACAGACGGGATAAAACATGCACACAAGACCTCCATGCCCTTTTGCCTCTCAATCCCCAGATCCTATCCGGTCTCCATTTATTAATGATCACATGGTTATTTTCCACGATAGCAAATATAGCCAACCGTGCTTTGGTATCCACCTATATCTCGGAGGTGACAGGAAATCACCCGACTTCTACCGGTCTAAGCATTGCTAAGCATATGTTCGATCCTAGACCTACATAGGGTTCAAGGTATATTTTTGGACAAGGAAATTATATGCATTAAGTGGTTCCAATCAACTCCTATAACCTAATTCATCAAACATAAAAGGACTGAAGTTGATATTTATAAAACATAGGTGGCTTAAAATGCTCCGGGGCTTGCCTGGGATCCAACACAAAGTTAGATCAGTTAGCTTGCACCATCTTGGGGAACATCTTCCACTCTAGGCATGCACTCCTAGGGTCCTTCCATCTTCGGGATAGGTCTACCAACACCGTCTTCTAGTTCGACTCCATTATCACGTGCTTCACGTCCATGCGTTGTGCATCTAGCGTACCTAGATGAGATGCAACAATGCAAGTGCATGAATGCGAAGAATGGTAACATGAGATGCATCATATAAAAGCATTCAAGACAAGTATAAGGTTACACCTCAAGACATATGCACTTAGAGAGCAAGTCATTTAACTAACTATCACTCAAGTCTAGCATAGGGGTAGCAAGCATAACAAGCATGGCACACCAGTTAACTCGAGTCAAACTATTACAAGCATTTAATAATCAAGAACTAGGGCTGCGGTGAATGACACCAACATAATTAAAGCTCTAGCAAAACATGCATCAAGATCATTTTGTGGCAACATGCATACATGACCGTTTATTAGTTACGTGCTTGACCAACATTATATAACACATTTATAAGATACCTCAGGTAGATCAATTTAACTATAGTAGTGTCATGAGCTAACACTAACAAGCATACAAAGCAATGCAAAGTGA
The DNA here is from genome assembly GCA_904845875.1 of Miscanthus lutarioriparius. Taxonomy (NCBI): domain Eukaryota; kingdom Viridiplantae; phylum Streptophyta; class Magnoliopsida; order Poales; family Poaceae; genus Miscanthus; species Miscanthus lutarioriparius. The sequence continues at coordinate 70,374,523 of CAJGYO010000010.1, forward strand.
AGCAAACAACTTTAGGTACATGCTCAGATTCTGGGCTGCAGCACAGCAGTCACTTGTTTCAACCATAACTGGAGTTATAGGCAACAAACAAAGGTGATCCAAGACTTTCTGAAAATCTTAGGAAATTGTCTACAACTTTGTTATTTACACCTAGAGCTGATTCTAAGGTTAACAAGGGTGAAAAACACTAACAAGCCGTTCTGCTCAAACTAAGACAGAAAACTAACATGAACTTCATAAATGCATAACTGGAGTTTTAATCATCCAACAAATACTATCATTCACTTTATGGAAAGACTATTAAGTTACTTATAACTTTCTTATTATCATCGTAAGATGATTCTACAGCTAACAAGGTTAAACAACTCAATGAAGACATCTCTGTCCAAATTTGAATAGAACCTGCCATTCCACTTTATACAGCAATAACTAGAGTTCTAGACCACCAAAAGCAGTGATCTTAGACATTTTAGAAAGCTTTGGAAAAGCACTACAACTCTCCTAATATCACCAATACATGATTCCATGTTTAAATAATCCAAACAATACAATCATTCAGATCTGTCAGAGCACATGCAAAAGCTGACTGCAAAGTTGTAAAATCTATAACTCCTAAACCAGCAGGCCTAAAATCATGAAATTTTAGGACAAGAAATATAAGAAAATTATCTACAACTTTTCTATTCAACATATCTACATAAAAAATTATTTACATTACAAAAATATCACCACCACAAAAACTATACATGCAGCCATAACAGCAGAGATACAACTATATGCATTTACCATTTATGTTGTTAACAACTAACATTTTGTTGCAATATATATAGCTCCATGCAACTCCTAACTATAACCAAGCAATCACATTACCTAGCACCAATTATTAGAAGTATTACATTGCATAAACACAAACATCTACTAACAAACTTTCATTGGCTTTTCTATATATAAAAACCTATATATTAATTATAGGTGATGTTGCACACATCTCATTTGGATCTAAATTTTTTATGAGAGATAGATGATGACAAAATATGATTACTGTACAAATCCTACATGCTCAGGTTTTATAGATTAATTATTACAAAAAAGACAAATTCCTAACGCAAGAAAACATGTGAGAGCAAGATAAATCTAAAACACACTATTTTCTACAAAGGCATGGCCATATTATATGTTATTATGGTAGAAAAACATCATACAAAGGTAGAGGAACATCATTTTCCATTTTTACACCTTCATAAAAATTATAACTTATTTAAAACCATTTATCAAGCACCAAACAAGTTAAATCAATAACTCAGTCACACATGCACCAATAAACCTGAAATTTTTACAACAGCACACATATGACCTCAGTAGCCTACCATAAAAATTTCACCTCATTTGGAGCACCACAACTCTAGATATGAATTTATTCCTAGAAAACCCTAATTTACAAAAATAAATGAAAACAGCAAAAAAATTCTACTAACACATATCATATTATGACTCTACTGCGTAGATCTACTCACAAGGATTCCAAAACATCTTCATTTTCTATTTTACGATTTTTCTATGATTTACTATGATTTTCCAAACTTTTAGCCATAAAGAAAAACAAATTTGCACCGAGGACCCCAAACTTTCACGAAAACAGATTCCAACGAAACGGTCCTTCTAGTCACTATTCACATGAGTCACAGACTTTGCAGATTGGCCCTTCCCTTTCTTCGAATTCTTGCGTGAGGTCCTCCACGTGAATTGAACAGAGGAGGTCGTCGGGGAGGCCGGGATTTTGGCCGGAGAAGGGCCGGCAGCAGCGGGGAATGGTGGGGGAGTGCAAGGGGTCCACGCGCATCCATAGGACCTCTTGGCTTAGCCACATGCGCTGGCGGCCCCTAGCAGGGCGACACAGCGGTGGCGGCACTCCGGTGACGTTTGGCTTGGGAGAGCATGCACGTGAGATAGAGCACGATGAGGCAAAGGTAGTGATGCACGTGGTTGGGCATGAGGGAGCTCGAAGACCAAGGAATGGAGGCGTCCATGGAGCTCCACTGCTCGATGGCAGCCATGGTGGAACGCGCTCGCGTTCCTGCGGTGGTGAGTGAGGTAGCGGGCTAAGAGAGTGAGGGAGAGCGCTAGGCCGAGTGAGGGAGTCCGAGGGAGGGCGCCTGCATTCGCTCATTGAGGAGCAGGGGTGAGACCACACGGCAAGGAGGTGTGGGATGCTGCTGCCCTGCATGGTGGCCACGCGCCCATTTCAACGAACAAGAGGCAAGCGACGAAGTGACCGGCTTGGGGTGCAATTTTGGGCTTCTTACCGTTCGATCTGGGCCTCGAGCCTTAAAGAAAAATTGTTCCTTTCCTTGTGCTCTCCAACTCATATTTAGGGTGCTCAGCAAATAGAGCAAGAAATTAGTGGGTAATTAGTGACCAACATGATAATGTCAGTGCATTGACAGCGATGAGCAAAAATCCAAATTGATGGTCAAAACGAAGTCAAATTGGTGCCTTCTTTTTGGATGGTCTTCCCCAAAACATATAGTCCAACTTTTATATTTGTCTCCACTTGAGTTGCTTAACAAAAACATGAGAACGCGGCATGTCAATTAAGTGGTTACTAATCCTAGACTTAGAATATTTCTATGTCTGAAAACAGCCACAGATTCAATCTTCGAGCCTCTTTTTGACAAACATTAAGGGTGATTTAGGATTGGGGCTTTGAACAAAGTTTGTTGTACATATCTTGCTCTACAACTTTGCTTAAAGGATGATGGACTGGTTTGGATTGGTTTGAAATATATAAGGCTCCAAAGTGGGGTACTCAAAACTGAACCGAAATTCAAATAACTTCTAGGAAACAGTTAGCATTTTCTATTTTTGAAATCATTTTAAAATGTCCAAACGTGCTTCAAAAGTCAAGAGACATGGTCTATTGTTTTGATCCCAAAGTGTACTTCAACTCATTTTAAGGAATCCAATTGAGTTGTCACACAAATCTAGAAGATAAAAATTCACAAACATGTCAACTAGCTGATGTCGATCAGGGACAGAAAGATTTCCGAGAGCCCAAAGGAGCACTGCATTCAAAATGGAGGCCACTGTTTGAGCCACTTAGAAGTTTAATCAAGGCTTGGTCCAAAAATAAAGTTGGTAGCAAACAAACTAAACTACAATTTTTATTAATGATCAAACTTCACCACTAGTACCGAAGTAATGGTTTCATCTTAGTCAATGTAGCATCACGATAAAGCTTAAATTATCCTTTTTGATCCATTGAAGCATTTTCTAGACATTTGCTCAACATGAACCCTTCATAATTTTTGCTCATGAGTTTAATTAGAGTTGTTTGAGCAAGGTTACAAGGTTTGGTCAATATCCCATGTTCTCATTCACTTAGTAAGCCATTCACACAAGGACATAACTTATCATTTCATGTGACTTGTTTCCAAACTTCATGAAACTCTTCCAGTGATCAATATAGATAGAGATGGATGTGAGACACATGAAGGAGGCTCCATTAACATCACTAAAGCATACATTTGGAAAGGGGCAATCACCAGCAAACAAGCTTTGTCTTTAATTCACATAAATTAAGTTAGGCCTCATTTCAAAGAGAAGAGGCTTCAGCTCACTTGTCGCCATTCCAATGTAGAGAAGAGGCTTCAACTCACTTGTCGCCATTCCAATGTTGTGATCCAAACTCATGATCATCACTAGACATTGCTCAATTAAGTCCAAGCTCACTGTACAGCTAGTGGCTAACACCTGGGGTGTTACAGCCCTCCCCCTTATGAGAATCTTGCCCTGAGATTCGGTGCGAAAGACTTTTAAGGAAAGAGAAGCATGTCATCCATTTTCCAACCTCTACAATAGCATTAGGCTACCTAGCTTCGAGCATCAGAGAGGCTAATTTGGTCAAGACAACTTTCTAATACTTGCTCTTTGTAGTAAATTTTTGTCTATAGAATTTCCTTCATTAACTCCCATGAAGCATTGTTACTTTGCGAGCAATCTAGGACAGCACTGTTTTGAGTACTTGTTCTTGGTGTACGAAGTGTGGTTCAGAGCATAATGAACTACTCACATCCTCTGCCTCTCTAGTGGGCATAGCACGTACAACTTTCTATAAGGGATGAGATCATAGATGGGGTAAACATCTTCCGAGGCGGTGAAAAACCGACTACTCCAATAGGCCATGCCTATGTCGGTCGTAACTATCCAATCACTCAAATGCTAACTGATGGAAAACTACATAATCTTCCATGTGTGCAGTTCTCTTTCTCTAATGATAACATGGTATTATCTGAGTCTGTTGAGAGAGTGGTGAATGTGATAGCTGACTCTGTTGGCTCAATAGTTTTGATGATCATTAGTTAAGGGGATCCTCGTATCCAAGCGGCAACAGTTATCTAGGTTGAATCTGATTTAATCTCTTGGGTAAAAACACGCAACAAGTACCAAAGGACGAGTCGATGTTAAAGATTGCTACTGAAAAGGAGAATAATGACGCTCAGAGGACAGCAGTGGTCGAAGATTTATTCACAAAATTCGAAAAGCAGTCCTCTACCAAAGTAGCTTGAGTACAACTTTCTTTCATGGTACAATTACAATCCAACAAAGCTTACTTGTTGAACTACTTTTGACATTGAAGCTTCCTTTCTAATGTCAATCAACAACTCAAAATCATAATCTGAAATATGTTGTTTGACACTTTTCAATTTGTTTTTGACTTGCAATAGCATAAATTGACTTGTAGAACACCTTGACTGCTCAAACATTGTTGATATGAGAGGGCAAAAGCAAGGCACAAAGGGGTGCAAGGAGTCTTCTCTAGGGCATCTAAAGTATTATCTAATGGCAAAACATTGACCATGTTGCTAATCTTGGCATCAATTACAAACACAACCTTCTAATACGAGGGATGATAGCAGTCAACAAAAAAATCATAGATTCTGTACACCTTGGTTTTTAATTCATATCTCACAAACTACTGCTCCATTGTGCACGAGTTTTGGTAGGCGTATAGATCCAAGAGTCCTCTAACTACTGACAAAAATTTAACTCAAACCGACACCGTTTGAATTTCCAAACAAATCATGTACCAAAACTCCTCTGTTCTAAAATTTTTGTGACCCGAACTGACAAAACATCTCTCAAATTTGATGCTTTACTCAACCAATACTCAAACCAACTTAAGACATCGAAGTACCCTAAGCGAGGAATGAGCTCACCAAGTCTTGTGACAATCGAACCATGTTTGAGCTTCTAATCACCGGCTTAAAGATAGCTGGTTTGGTGCCATGAAATCTGGACAGATTTCCTGTTCTTCTTTTTCTTTGCATCACACATTGTGGAGTGTGTTCCGCACTCTCTAACTCTTCATACAGAACTTGCAGTACCTTTCTCACTAAGGATGGAGGCTAGGGTTTTTCCTTACATGCCTCTTAGGAAACAACCTCAACCGTTGATTTAGACACCAACTCGAAGATACACAAGCACTAGACTTCTGGGCTGTTTTTGTAGGGCACAATGCATAATACATGTAGATGGGCAGTCCGCAAAGATAAGGGACCATTTCTAACTATCCTTCGGCACTTCATCCAATAGGGTCCTGAACAAATCCTTTTGCAGCACTTCATCCAATAGTGATGCTGTCCTCAACTAAGGACATGCTTTCTCTTGCTCTTTACCTAGCTGATATAACATCTTGTACTATCTGTGTATTGTCCACGATGGAATTGCCTTGACGACATAGGGTCTGGAGAAGAAAGCAGTACCTGCATCGCTGACCGGCTTTGCTGTTTCTTCGCTTAACATTATTTTGTGAGACATAGCCTTTGTAGCTACCAAGGAGTCATTACCTAGCCAGAGATTAACCTTCCTACTTGCAACTAATCAGTTGTCTCTCAACACTAAAAAGATTCAAAACTTCCTTCTTGATGGAAACAATTGTAGTTAATGCGCAAACAGACAATCACCCTGGAAGTCAGCAGAAAAGGGGTCACACCGAAGAAGGTCAGTTTTTGACTGCATGATCCTTATGCACCTAAAGGTTGAGAACTTCGACATGAAGCTCATGAGCACCAGGTGACCTATTATAGCACATAATATCTCCATCCATTGTCACTCGACTGATAACTTGTATAATGCTACATGTTGTGCACCTTTCTAATCCAACAGGGATGACATAAGTTGCTCACTAGATGATCGACATCATTACAGGGACAGCCAAGTAGAATCACTCGTCTACCACCTCTTGTAGTCTGTTAATGTTTATGTCGGTGACATGTTCTTCAAAGGTTATCTTCTTTCCAACTTTAGAAGGAAGCTTTACTACTTTTGGTCCGATATATGGATCTTCTAATAAGATATGGGGATCTTCTGATAGGATCAGGAGAGATAATCGAGGAAAAGCTCATGATGAGATGACACATCGGCGTAGTTCCATAATGGATCATCAATAGAAACCTCGATACCAGCGCGCACCCAGCAACAAAACTATGTGTCGATCGGCCACAAGGAGGCCCTAGGTTTCGTCGCGGCACCATTAGTCATTAACCAAGACACCATTACCGAACATACAACCTACAAGAAATCTCATGTGGCACAAATTGGGTTACATAGGAGCAAGCACTATGCGAAGGAGGATTAGCAAGCAAAGGTAGTCACAAGGTTAGGAGTCAACAAGGAGGCGATCTGAGGATCAAAACATAGCACAAGGGAACATAGATTAACTAACAAAGACAACTAAGCATGAGACACTTGCTTTAGTTCCATATACACCTTGTGTCCACCCAGGTGATTACCAGATAAAGATTAACACGAGATTTGGTCTTACCGAGCAGCAACATGAGATCAAGACCGATAAACATCTAGAGACTTGAGAGAGTTGGAGACAAAACAAACGAGATTCGAGGGACAAAGCCGATACACTGACTAGGATTCAGTTGATAAAGCAACGACATGATCTGCTAGGAAAAGTTTCCAAAGCTAGGGTAGATAGAGATTAGCGTTGCACCAGACCATCTTTAGGATAGGAAGCAGAGAGGTCTGACAAGGATTTTTGGGTAGGGTCTTCACACAGGAGCGAAACAACCACGACACATGCAATCATTCAAGGGAACTAAGCTTAGGCTCAGGAGTCAAGCAAAGGCATGGATACACAAACATTCAAGGGCTAACAATCACACATATAGGCTCAAGCTCCTAAGCAAAGGGAATCTACTAGGAGACAATCATGAGATTAACGTAACTTGAGTGTTGTTCCAGGTTAAGGCTGTTCACACTCACATGCTTACCGAGGACAAAAAGGGTGACAACTATGGTACCACCTAGATCACAACACATTTACACATACATCATGGTAATACCTAGAAAGCAAGCAACCACACCTCTAAAGAACTAATGTGAAGATAACTTGAAAGGAAGAACCTGACATTATATTTAAAAGAAAAGCATGTGTAGGCATCTAACAAGGTATGACTACCAGTTTTAGTTTTCAAATGGGTGAAGTTTTTGCTAACTACTAACTTGCCATCTATTTCCTTTGCAAGCAAACATACAAGGCAAAGCTAATCACACACTATCTTAAAGGAAAGCTATTCAAGAGGCATGGAACAAGGCATTTTGCCTAGCTTCACACAGGGAAGATAGTAACATCACATTGATCACAAGTTACTTATTATTAGAACAAAAGTGAGGGAAGCATATTTATGCACAAGCACAATCATGATGCATGACCGTCCTATTCGTTCTCACAAACTTGCCAGCCTAAGGTGGCAATCACATTCTATTTCGGTGGCATAACACGTACTCTCTCGATATATAGCTAGTCATCAGCTACATTCAATCTACGCATTCATGGTTAACGTACTTACAGAAGGATTTCATTTCAGCCCAACCCCACATATACATATGCAAGAATAAAAGTCTGGTCTCTAGATTTCATGCTAAATACTTCTGTATATATATACCAACTATATGTATACTTCCGTATCAAAGCTACCCATCAGTAAATACGTCTATACATACATATAGAATATGCATATATAGCCGTACCAAAGCTAACCCATAACTAAATACTTTCGTATATATATGAGATATATATACTTAAGTATCCAAACTACCTCTCCCCTTTGACCGCACGCTCACATCTTGCAGTCATGCCACTCACCAACTTACCTGGGCGTAGAGGTATATTGATCCATACATTACCATTCAAGCGAATGGCATCCAGACAATAGCACGCTGTATGGACGACGGAATAAAATTTGCAATTAGTAAATCCCCCATAGTTAGTATCAGTTTACTTAGCCACCTAGTAGGCCTTAATTGGGCTTAACTTGAGGTTGTCGCTAGCATAGTTTTGCTAATTAGTTTTGACAAATTTGCCTGTAGCTAAAGTTTTAGTCCAAATAGGCTTTTCAAATCAAAACTTTGTTTTTAAAACTATGTACATGACAGTATTATGCTTAATCTTGCTCCGATGCCAGCTGTGACAGAACCACCCAATTCATACAAGCTCAAGTACGGCTGTCCCTGTTTAACACGTTGACGCGCACATACTTTCACTTGTATAAACCTGGTAGTCTGCCGAGTGTCACGAAGGAGCTCGGTAAATCAACATCACAACCAAGATCGCACGATTAAGCAAATACACATCATATACACGGAGTTGCAACGGAAATAATGTTTACAATGAGTTCACAAATAACAATACAAGTTTGGGTTTCAAAACCGATTAGTGAAAACAACATAGCTTTCAAATGATTAATATAAGTTCCAATTACATTGCTAGCATACGTGACATCCTCAAACAAAAGCATATAGATAAGAACACTATATAGAGTCGCCGAGCCAACCGGCGGTTAGCCACCATCTTCAGCAGGCTGAGAACTTCACCTGCAACATGGTGGGATAAACCCTAAGTACTCGAATGTACTCCGCTAGACTTACCCATCATAAACCAAAAATAAAGTGACACCAAGGATCATGCAAGGCTTCATAAGTAGAGCTGGCTTGACAACATTTTGCATAAAAAGCCACTAGTTGAGCTATACATTTTATAATTCGATTCCAAGTTAATTGTAGCTATTCATCTCTAGATTAGCATCTAATCTATGCCAAACATGCGATGTATGATTATGTAGCATAACAATAATAACCATAGCTGGTGTAACATTCCCATGTTCATCATAACCATCAAATTCCATAGTTCAATTACTACGATGCTAGAGGTAGTTGAGTTTCTCACTATCTAGAAGAGACGGCGATTCAAATCGATTGCAACCAGCTGGGTAGTTATTCCTAACACAAACCTAGACATACTGTCGGGGACCTAATACCGGGGTACCTAACGAGGTGGAACTAATGACCATCGAATGTTGACACTTCCGATCAGACGAGAACGCTACTGCGTTTCTTGTCTGAACGATGGAAGACTGGTTCCGCCTCGCCCGACCCCCGAGGGCTAGGCTCCGCTTCGCCCAACCCCCAGGGACCGGCTCTGCCTCGCCTGACGTCTAGGGGCAGGCTCCACCTCACCCGATGTCCGAGGGTAGCTCTCGCCTCGCCCGATGGCCGAGGACAGGCTCCGCCTTGCCCAACGACCAAGGGCAGACTCCGCCTCGCCCGACAAGTATGCCCTGCGCCTTTATAATGATGAGCACAGGGTACGACATGACATTTGAGTAAACGCAACACCAAGGACCATGCCCTGCACCGCAGCAGGAAAGTACTACCATGGTACGACGGGATAGGCGCTTTAGACCATTCCGGGTATGGCAGAGTCCGAATAGTGTTGTAGGCGCCGCCTTCAGCCGTCGGACACGGAACCTGACATAGACATACGACAACCACTATGGTCCAAGAAGAGACTCATGCCCTCTACAGTGACAAACGCACAGTCACCGCGCCGTCCGCTCCCAATAGGGCCACAGGTCAACACCCTTGTCCGACACGCCGCCCGGAGGGGCGGGAAGGGATGTGACCACTTGCTGATCTGGTAAGGGCATCACGTCGTCAGCACATAGGCATCCGGTGAACGTGCCAATCCCTGACACCGTCTGATCGTGTCAGCGAGGCTGGCTCAGCAGAAAAGGAGGGCCTAACACCTTCAGAGGGGCTTCTTGGCCTCTGGTTTTTCTCTTTTCTCTCATCTGTAACCCCTGCTCCCCCCTTGGTCTATAAAAGGGAGGGCAGGGCCCCCCACTAAGGGGATTGACTCTCGACGGAGAAGCTCACAGAGAGATCCACCCACATGACTCAACAACACACATCACACACAGCTGAGCAGTGACCAAGCTCTCAGCGACCTATCGACCATTCCATCAGAGACTTGGGACCTTTCCCTCTCTCGACCATTTGTACCCCCTAGTACAAACCATTTTCGGTACTAATAACACGAGCAGCAGTAGACTGGACGTAGGGACGTTCAGCCCGAACCAGTATAAACCTCGTGTCCTTTAGTGCACCATCCGGGCCTAACGCGCATCAATTATAAATTTACTAGTCGGTGTTTGTTTGAAACACCGACAGTTGGCGCGCCAGGTAGGGGCCTTTGCGCATTCCAAATCCATCGGCTCTGGCTACCTGAGGCTTGAGGGCTAGCCTAGCATCTCCCTTGGACCCTAGCCATCCAGGGAGGCCCCATGCTGCCTCACCCTCTCTCCGGAATGCTCCACACAGAGTGCCTCGATGGCATTTCTGTTTGGTCTCCACAACACCGCGGTGACCGTAAGCCACCTTGTGGCCCAGCACGCGATCCCGTCCACCGCGAACAACGAGTTCGTGGGGATGATCGAAAGCATCACAGAATCTCTCCACGGCCTCCTCGCAGAGGGTCCATGGTCGGACTCTGCCTCTGACTCCGGCAGGGGGAGCCATCATCCCTCCCGGGAATGCTTCATGGCGGAAACATCCGAGGGACACGTCGAAAGTGCCTCTGAGAGGGAGGTCACTCCGGCGGGTACCCTCGGCGACGGAACCGAAGGAAGAACGGCGGCCCCATCCCACGTAGGGGTGGAGCAGCTAAAAGCCCAAAAATGGGAGCTCAACGAGGCCGGACAACAGCTTGTTCGGGAATACGCGTTGGTGGATTGGGAGATCGAACGCCGTGGAGACGATGGGCACACACGTGTCGTAGCCCGCAATGTGAACTGAAGGATCATCGCCGATGATGAAACCCTTCCTCACTTCGCTCGGGTGAGCCAGAACATCGCCGCTGCTATGGCCTTGCTCCATGGCCTTCCAGAGGCCGCAACGCCTAAGGATCGTCGGGCTCACCGCGAAATCCGCACGCTGCTCGAGCGTGCGGTGGCACAGCAGGCGGAAAGCTCGTTGTCTCGATGATGCGAGCTCAACACTAGCAAGCGTACGCCCTTAGTACGTCCCGCCAGGGACGCATTAGTCCACCAAGCACCATAGGGCGGTGGGCAGCGCGTTGCGACCTAGATACATCAGCGTCTCGGCCGTGACCGTGACGCATGTAGCACCATTGACGCCCACAGGCGCACCTACGGCGACCCAAGGGAAGGAACCCATCGTGGCTATCATCCTCGACGCGGCGGATGCTACGACATCGATGAGGACCGAAGCCCGAGCCCCGGCCTACCAGGCCCTCAGGCCTTCGGCCGGCACATCCTAAACGTTGCGTTCCCGCCAAGGTATCGACCACTTACCAACATCCCTAACTACTCCAAGGAGACAAACCCTAGGCTTTGGCTTGAAGAATATCGGCTTGCCTATCAAGCCAGTGGTGCGGATAATGATGACTTCATTATCCGCAACCTTCCACTGTTCCTCGCTGATTCGGCACGAGCATGGTTGGAGCACCTTTCGTCCGACGCCATCCAAGGTTGGGTGGACCTAAGGGAGATCTTTGTGGGGAACTTCTAGGGCATGTACAAGTGTCCTAGGAACCCCTGGGACCTCAAGAACTATCGCCAGAAGGCCGGCGAAACCCTCCACGGGTACAGCCGGCGCTTCTTCCGACAGTGCAACGAGCTCCCTAACGTCGCCAACGCCGACATGATAGGAACCTTCCTATCTGGGACAACCTGTGAGTCTTTGATTCACAAGCTGGGACGCAAGGGCTCGCGGACCACCAAGGAGCTCCTGGACATCGCCACCAGCCATGCCTCAGGAGAAGAGGCGGTCGGAGCAATCTTCGATCGTTCCGACAGCAAGGCGAGGTGGGACAAGGGCGCCAGCGAAGGCACCTCCAACCGTTCCGCCAAAAGAAATAATAAGAAGCAACGGCATGACGACTCGCTCATGATCGCTGCCGACCATAAGGGTGGTCGGAAGCCTATGGAGGGCGCTCTGAATCACTTCAAAAAATGCTCGAAGGGCTGTGCCCGAACCACGCCTTTCCCATAAAACATCTGCTCAAGGACTGTGGCCTCATGCGGAAGTTCTTGGCCGGAAACGCCAACAAAGGGAAGCAGGGGAAGGAACCTGCCCCCACTACCGATGACGCCGAGGAGAAGGACGACGGCTTTCCGACGCCGAACGGCTGCCTTATGATCTTCGGAGCATTGGCGGCCTACGACTCCAAACATCGTTAGAAGGTCGCACGCCGCGAGGTCGACACGGCACAATCGGCCACACCTTCCTTCCTCCGATGGTCGGAGTCCACCATAACCTTCGACCGGACCAACCATCCGGATACCGTCCCGCACCCAAGAAGGTATCCGCTTGTCGTCGATCCGATCGTTGACCCAAAGCGGCTCACCAAATTACTGATGGACGGAGGCAGCGGCCTCAACATCATGTACGCCAAGACGCTCGATGAGATGGGCGTCGACCGAATGAACCTCCGCCCAACCCGAGCACCCTTTCACAGCATTGTGCCCGGGAAACAGACCATGCCACTGGGACAGATCGATCTACCCATCACCTTCGGGGATCAGTTCAATTATAGGACCGAGACCCTCACCTTCGAGGTGGTTGGGTTCCCAGAACTTTCCACGCCATCTTGGGATGACCATGCTACGCGAAGTTCATGGTCGTCCCCAACTACACATACCTCAAGCTGAAGATGCCGGGCCCCCACGAGGTCATCACCATCGGCACCTCCTTCCAGCGGGCCTACGAGTGCGAGGTCGAGTGCTGCGGCCATGCCACAGCAATCGTCGCCTCCGGAGAACTCGCCGCCCTCAAGGAGGAGGTCGCCGAAGAAGCGCCCGATGCAAAGAAATCAACCGGGTCGTTCGAATCGGCAGAGGGCTCCAAGGAGGTCCTCATAGACCCCAGCAGCTCCGAGGGTAAAACGGTACACATTGGTACCACGCTCTCCTCCGAATAGGAAAGCGCGCTCGTCGACTTCCTCCATGACAACAAAGACATCTTTGTGTGGAAACCCTCGGATATACCAGCGTTGTATGCTCAACTGCTTCGTGGACCTCATCGGGCAGACCATTGAGGCCTACGTCGATGACATCGTAGTTAAGTCCAAACGGGCTGGTCACCTTGTCGCCGATCTTGAGCAAACCTTTGCGAAACTCCGGGCAAATGGCATCAAACTCAATCCCGTGAAGTGTGTTTTCGGGGTCTCGAGGGGCATGCTGCTCGGCTTCATCGTCTCCGAGCGTGGCATCGAAGCCAACCCAAAGAAAATCTCAGCCATCACAAGGATGGGCCCAATCTAGAATATAAAGGGGGTTCAACGAGTCGCAGGGTGCCTCGCCGCCCTCAGCCGATTCATCTCGCGCCTTGGCGAACGAGGACTCCCCCTTTATCGACTCCTGAAGAAGGCCAACCACTTTGAGTGGACAGCCGAGGCCCAGGAGGCGCTTGACATGGTCAAACTACTTTTGACAAAGCCCCCGGTCCTACTTCCTCCAAGCGACGGAGAATCCCTCCTGCTATACATAGCGGCCACCACGTAAGTGGTCAGCACCGCCCTGGTAGTAGAGCGGGAAGAAGAGGGGCACGCCCTCAAGGTGCAACGCCCTATTACTTCATCAGCGAGGTACTATCCGACTCCAAAACTAGCTACTCCCAAAACCAGAAGCTCCTATACGCCGTTTTCATTACCAAGAGGAAGCTACGCCATTACTTCGAGTCACACCATGTGACAGTCATAACATCGTTCCCCCTCGGTGAGGTTGTCCATAGCCAGGATGCCACGGGACGAACCACAAAGTGGGCACTCGAGCTGATGGATCAAGGCATCGCATATGCCCCCCGAACGGCGATCAAGTCCCAAGTGTTGGCTGACTTCATCGTGGAATGGACCGAGGTCCAGATGCCACCGGCGGTCATCGATCAAGAGTACTAGACTATGTACTTTGACGGGTCGCTGATGAAGAAGGGCGCCGACGCGGGGCTGGTCTTCGTATCACCCCTCGGGGTCCGCATGAGGTACATGGTTCGGCTCCATTTCCCCCCATCAAATAATGTGGCTGAATACAAAGCACTCGTCAACAGCCTGCGCATCGCCATCGAGTTGGGCATCCGACGCCTCGACATTCGGGGGGCGACTCTCAGCTAGTTGTTAACCAAGTCATGAAGGAGTCAAGCTACCCCGACACCAAGATGGCGTCATACTGCCAAGAAGTCCGATGACTGAAGGACAGGTTCGATGGCCTCGAACTTAATCACATCCCGAGGCGCCCCAACGAGGCGGCCGACGCACTCGCGAAGGCGGTGTCCAGTCGAGACACTACAAGAGATATGACCTTCAACGACGATTGTCTCATGACGATGGCTAAATTCGTCGCTAAGTCATCATATTTTACGACGTTTTTTGGTGGGAGTATGACTTTATAACGAAAATTATGTGTTCGTCACTGAGATCTAGTAAAAATCGTCGTAACCTAGATGACTCACATTATACAACGAATAGTAACTCTTCCTAACATGCTAAATAATAATCATCATCAATTTATGACAATATTAATTCATCACATATTTTTAATAAATTAATTTTAACATGAAGAAAAGCTTGCTACATTATTTTAATTCTTCCCTTTTACTAAGGGGCCACGACACAGCCACCTGTATAAGTATCATTTTTCCTTTTATTAAAGGGCCACTGTCCATGTACGTGAGTGCAGGTTATTAAAAAAAATAAACACCACTCCGTACTGGAAATAGGATTTTTTTGTGTGTGCTGTTTTTTTTTCCTATCAGTATATAAAAAAAGCTCACAGGGATATTCAGTTTATTTGGTTTACTTACAGTATATAAAAAAAGCTCACAAGAATAACCCTGTAGGTTCCCTACAGCAAAAAAAAATCAGGGTAAAGGAATTTTCTTTCTGTTATATAGGTTGAGCTCAAATGTTAATTTAAGGTCGCATTGCCGCCTAAAATTTCGCAGCACGCCTGATTTCCATCATTTCGCGCCTTCCTCGTCGCTGCCTGCCCGAAATCTAAAATCTCTGTGACCCACATGATGAGAGAAAAAAACTCTATTGCTTTATCACCTCGTCCAGGGACCAGAACCCTAAGCCGCTCACTTTTCCCCTCCCCAATCCTAAATCCACGCGAGCCACCTCCACACATCCTGGGGACAGCACTGCCTCCATGCGCGCCGCCGGGCCTCTCCCTCGCTTCCGCGGCGGCGGCCGCCTCCCGCATATCCGCGCCGCCTGCTACGTCCCGGGCGTCCAGGCCGGCGGTGGCCTCTCCGCGAGTCCGCGCCTCCTCCCACAACATCGCAAGCTGGGGTCCACGATGCAGGTGGCCGCCTCCACTCCGCCACATCTTGGGTTTGGTGGCCGCATGCCGTTGGAGCCCTTCCTGTGGACGTGAGGTACTGCTGTGCACACTCTCAGTCTCAGATCTGGTTTTCTAGCAGTGGAAATTAGTAGGTGTAAAGCTTTGGTTTGATTTAGTGAATATATGCACAAAGAATATTTCCTGGGTTCTTACTCTTGAGGTATTCTGGCAGTAAACTGTGCGGGTACAATAAACAAGAATAACAAGACATGGAATAATGTTCCAGCGGAAGGTTTTGATACGGTGGCCCATACAAATATCAGGGGAACGGCAAATGTGTTCCGCCATTTCGTGCCACTCATGATAGAGAAGAGACATGGTATTATAATCAATCTATTCTCTCTGCTTGGAAAAGATCTGCTGCTGCAGAGGTCGGACAAAAAGCCATTGAATGCATTATAGTGGTTTCTTCTGTTGAATCAAAATCCACAGTACATACTAAATTGCATATTGCCATTTCAGGTTGCTCCATATTGTGCTTCGAAGTAGGCAATTGAGGGCTTGACACACTGCTTGGCGAAACAGCTCCCTCCTGGATTGGCAGCCATTGCTCTTAGCCCTAGTGTCGTGTATACTGACATGCTTTGTAAGCTCAGCGGCATTATATCGTACAACTGAAACATGGTAAACATCCCTGCCTTATGTTTGTTTGGCCTATTTAGCTTATGTTCTACTTTGTGCACATATAGATCATAAACATAGCGTCCAGTTATTCAGTATTCATTAGCTGAGCTGGATATAAAATCTGAACCAACGGAAGAGGGGTACTCAAGACAAAAGTAGTCAGATTACAGATACTTGGGGATGGGAAATTACAATTACATATCTAGCATTAACACTTTAGCATTGCCGATTGACACATAAATCAGCTTATTGGATCATCCTCCCAAGATAGTTCTCACCAGCAGATGATTTCATTGCTACACCTATGCCTTTACAGTCCACCTTTATTGTTATACAGAAGTCCTGTTGCCATACCAGTGATTTCAGAGATTTCTGTTCCACTCCAAATATGGCAGCACATAGTCCAACTAAATATACTGTCAGTAACCTTCAGCCTTGTATTGTGTTTCCAGTGCCCTGTCTCTACAATTCAACTTTGTATACTGCCAAATGTGAAATTTTGCCATGAAGTTTCTGTGGACAGTTAGACAGGGAAGCTAGATGTTAAGTAGCCTGCTATTATTTGTTACATTTGATCTATCGTATTGCATTTTTTAGACTTGAAAAATTTTGTGTTGAGAAATCTTGCCACTTTGAGCATCTTGGCTGTGATCCTGTAATTAAATGATAGCTGCTACACATCCGATGGATCTGTATGACCCATTTCTTACATAAGAGTCTGGAAAAAACGGTAGTTGAGATGCTAGGATAGCTGCTACACATCCGATGGATTTGTTACGACACATCCTGGCTAAGATGCAAGGATCTGTAAGCATTTTTTATGTTAGAATCTGGTTAATGGAATGTACTAATTGATTAATGCAATATGTATAGTTGCTCATAGTACAACCATATTTTTTTTGTTGAACTTCAGAACTACAATAGGCATTATAGATATGTAGTTTTGTTTGATTTGGTTGTTATGTTGCGGATATTTTCAGGGTGATTGCAAGTGGGCACAATGGTTACTCTTCTCCAGGATCAAAGGTTACGAGTATGAGGCATCATTCTCTAATGCCCGTTGGAATTTGTCAAAGAAAACGGTCGGTAATATAGATATGGTATACATTTTTGTTAGGATTCCAGGTTTTGTGCATTTATATTCGGAAAATTTGTCTAATAGACACTATTGAACTACTGCTTTTTGGATTCTGAATATTGTTGCAATATGGATGGCACTTCCAGCTAGCTATTTGTTAAAAAAGAATGTGAATATTATTGCAGACTGAATTTCTATGATGATAATGCAAATTTAAGCCGTGCTACTACTTAGCTACCCTTGTGCAACCCATTTTAGCTACTAATCTAAACTATTTTTGTCATGTTAGGCTCAAATGAAAGCTATCATGGCTCAGTTTGACCAGATGGGGAACAACCAGACTCTTGGAGAAGCTGTTGCTCATGTTTTGCCATCAAACAAATTTCTTCAAAATGTTGGCCTCAAGTCACTGGCCTCCAAGAGAACACTACTGCTGCAGCACGTGTACAAGAGTTGGTGCAGCACTTAGATAAATTTCATGGCGATTATTTTGCTACTTGTTGGACCTAGTAATAACTTGGACATGTGAGGTTCATGTATTTTTGGTTGAGTTTGACATGAGAATTATTTGGGCATGCAACTATTAATGGATCTGATTTGCCAAGTGGTGTAATGAATGTGGCCATTTTCAATTTGCTTGTTGGTTATAAACTGGTTATGTTAGCTACAATATATATAGTTGGCTACAATATATTGAATTACTACATTATATGAATAATATTGTATGACATTTTATTATCCTACGTGGCACCTGTATAGACATCCATGGTCAATGGTTCACGACGTTTTCTTTGCTTAATAACGACGATAATTGAGCGTCGTAAATCAATGACGCAAGTATGAACGTCGCAAAAATTACGATGATAATATCAGTTTTGTCACAGAACACCTTTAGCTACGGGGAATAGGTGACGAATCCATTTTCGTCGCACGTGCGTCGTAAATTGTGAAATACGACAAAATTTTCAGTTTCTATGACATTAGTGCAACATCGTAGAAGGTCATATCTCTTGTGAGCCGGTGCCAACGGGCGTCTTCGCCAGCTACCAACACAAACCCTCGGTGCACTATGAAGGGTCAGAGCGGGCCGACGATGGTCCATCTAATCTGGCCTCGGGGGCTGACCAACCGACGGCTCCGCTCGGTCCCAATGTCGTGGAACTTGAAGAGGATCCAGCAACAAAGCCCGACCCTCTGGATGACTGGAGAACGCTCTACCTCGACTACCTCCTCCGTGACACACTACTGACGGACAAGACGGAAGCTCGACGGCTCGCATGTCACGCCAAGTCCTTCGTTCTTGTAGAGGGCGAACTCTACAGACGGAGCCACACTGGGATCCTGCACCTCTGTATCCCCAGCGAACAGGGAAGACTTCTGCTGAGCGACATCCACGGTGGGATCTACGGTCACCACCGCGCCGAGGACCTTGGTTGGAAACGCATTCCGACAGGGCTTCTACTGGCCCACTGTGGTAGCCGACGCCGAGCAAATCGTACGCACCTGCGAAGGGTGTTAGTACTACGCTTGGTAGACTCACCTGCTAGCCCAGGCACTCCAGATGACCCCCATCACGTGGCCCTTCGCGGTCTGGGGGCTCGACCTGGTTGGGCCACTCAAAAAGGTGCCCGGGGGCTTCACCCACCTACTTGTCACCGTAGACAAGTTTACGAAATGGATCGAAGCTCAATCGATCTCCATGATCAAATCCGAGTAAGTTGTGCTGTTCTTCCTCGACATCATCCATCGCTTTGGAGTACCAAACTCCATCATCACAGATAACGGCACGCAGTTCACCGGCTAGAAATTCATTCGATTCTGCGATGAACAACACATCCAGATCGATTGGGCGGCCGTCGCGCACCCCCGGACGAACGGGCAGGTCGAGCGCGCAAACGGCATGCTCCTACAAGGCCTGAAGCCCAAGATCTTAAACCGGTTGAACAAGTTCAGTGCACGCTGGGTCGCCGAGCTCCCGGCGGTGCTCTGGAGCCTAAGGACAACTCCCAGCAAGGCCACCAGCTACACACCTTTCTTCATGGTCTACGGTTCTGAGGCCATTCTCCCGACGGACCTCGACTATGGAGCGCCAAGAATTAGAGCATACGACGAACAGGGAGCCGAGGCATCCCACCAAGACGCCATGGACCAACTAGACGAAGCCCGCGACATCGCCCTCCTCCGTTCAGCTAAGTACCAGCAGGCGTTGCGACGGTACCACGATCGATGGTTGTGGGACCGAGCCTTCAACGTCGGGGACCTTGTTCTCCGCCTCGTGTAGAGCAACAAGGACCGCCATAAGCTCTCCCCACCTTGGGAGGGGCCGTACATCATCGCAGAAG
Organism: Miscanthus lutarioriparius; assembly: GCA_904845875.1. Lineage (NCBI taxonomy): Eukaryota > Viridiplantae > Streptophyta > Magnoliopsida > Poales > Poaceae > Miscanthus > Miscanthus lutarioriparius. The sequence goes on from CAJGYO010000010.1 coordinate 70,394,277, forward strand.
TACTCCGGCCAGACGCCTACAAGTTGAAAACCATCGACGGCGAGGTCTTCACCAACGCCTGGAACATTGAACAGCTACGTCGTTTTTACCCTTAATAAATGCATACTTTTTCTTATTAGTTTTTGTCTTTACAAATCCCCGATCTTTAGTGACATCCGACCCCTGCAAATTGCGAGGGGTCGGACCTCACTCGGGGGCTGATACAAATGATGCAAGTATGTTTATCTTGCAAACACTTCCTGTGTTACCTTTGCAAACATTCTCTAAGTTTTCCATTCTTCTCATAACAAGTCCTAAGGCCTAGGATTTCGGGAACAAATTCTGAGTACAACTGGTAGGACTGCGGGAAACCCACGCCCCAGCGGCTACGACCTCCTTGCTCACCAGCGTGATCAGAACTGTTTCACCTGCACTCCTAGCCTTTACAACCTGAGCCATGGGAAGGGTCGGAGGGCACCAAAACCTCTTCTACAAAAAGAGGAAGCTGAAAAGCTGTTTGCCGTAACAAAAGATGAAAATTTGTTCATTCTTTGCACAAATTCGCCACTTACAAAGTGATTTCATCACGAAAAGGACTAATGTACTCTTAAATTCAAAGGACTGTTCACTCGGGGGCTCCCCCACAAACTTATTCAATTACAGTCTCTGCCTAGCTTTACTACGAGTACTGCTACGGTCGCTGGATCCGGATCCCACACGAACATACCCGTTAGCGAGCTCATTGAGCGCGACACTCGAGCCATCGAGGCAAGTATCGTTAACTTAGCCCCTCCAGTTGCGGAAACTGAGGACGGGGTAACACGTGAAAACATGGCCGACCCCTATCAGACCCTAAGGGGCTCGGGGGCTCGAGCCGCTCGATCCAAGATCGAGAGACCGAGGTTCGAAGGCTGACCCACGAAGGGTCTGGGGCCGCCTTACGTCGAACGAGAGCCAGGGGAGAAAATGCAGATGAGCCTCAGCAGCCTTTGCCTAGCCCGCATTGAGACGGATAGGGTCATCTCAACCTTCTAGTTCAATCCAGCCTCTAGCCGAGCCCATAGAATCCCCATTGAGGGGGAATCTGTTGGAAGGCGGGCCAAGGAGCAACGGAACGCCACCCGAGGGCTTTGCCGACCCTGTCGCAAAGCAAACGGGAGCGGATTCCTTCCGAACATCCCCGTTAGCGAGCTCATAAAGCACGTCACTCAAGCCATCAAGGCAAGTGACGTCGCCTTAACCCCTCCAGTTGCGAAAAACCGCCGATGGGGCGACAGTCACAAAATGAGCCGGCCCTTGACCGAATCCCCACCACGCGTGGGGGCTCGGGGAAGGCCGGACCAGCGATAAGACCAAACGCACGGTCACACAGCGATCACCAAAGTCCTAAGTAAGGGGTACGTGCGAATACAAATGTAAGTTCGCTACCCTCGCTCCGGTCTCCAGTAACATCCGACCCCAGCGACCGCAAGGGGTCGGATCTCACTCGGGGGCTGACAAAGGTACGAGTACCTCCTTTCTTTTTTCAAAACAGTCATTACATCAGACCTTCTCCTCATGTCAAGACTGGCGGCAAGGTTCGGGGGAACAGATAGGTAAGACTGCAAAAAGCCCACGCCCAGACGGCTACGGTAATTTTGCTCACCAGCACAATCAAAATTTCCCCTAAACACCTCGGGCCCTACAGTCTTAACAAACGGAAGGGTCGTATCGCATAAATCTTTTTTCATTGCAAAAAAGGAAGAAGGTAAGATCGAACAAATGAAACAAAATTGTGAAACAAAGTCACGAATCCGTTTTCAGACACAAAAGTACCGACACTTGTTCACATATCACAGATAAGTGTTTATCAAACTTATTCAACTAACTACTTCCGCGGAGGGAGAACCGTTTCTTTCAACCTGTTCGCCAGGTTTCGTGCAAGGGGAGTCACCGCCTTCTCAATCTCGTCCAGCTCGGGGTCTTCATAGATAGGCGTGAAGCCGAGACTCATTACCTCTAGGTTGATCTCCCGATCATAATGAGAACGGGCAACAGCGAAGGCTTGGGTGATCCCGGCGTGAAAGGCGTCCTCCTCAAGTTGGCTGACCCGCGCCGTTATGCCAGCGGCACGAGTCATAAGGGAACTGGTCCCCTCCTCTTGCGCCACCTGCAGGTCATCGCAGACCGCCATAACGGCAGAGCACAAGAGATCGTGCTGATCGCTTTCGACCTAAAGAAGCCCCCGCACCTCGGCGAGTTCCATGCTTAGCCCGGCAGAAATTTTCTTGGCCTCTAGCCTCTGAGCCACCGTGTCTCCAAGATCCGCCGGAAGGGCCACGACCTCCCGACGTGCCTCGCCACGCTCTTGGATGGCCTAGTCGCCCTCCTTGTGGGCTGTGCTATGCTCTGAGCGAAGTCTTTCTTTGGTCCAGCGCAGCTCGTCCCGCTCCCCGTGCAGCTGGGAGATCACCTCGGCATCCTGGTTCGCCCTCTGCTGCATTGCCACGGACCTTTCCTTGGCCTTCCGCCTGAGATCCTGCTCTGTTTCCAGCTCAGCCAGGACCTCGATGGCCCGCTCGTTGGCCTCGGCATCCTTTTGGAGCAGCTCGTCCCGCTCCTTCTGGATCCTGGCAGCCTCCTCCTCGTCCAGCTTTACCCTCGCCGATGGGTCCTCAAACATCCCATGGATCTCCTCCGCGTCCCGACGTTCCTCGGCCTCCCGCTGCTGGGCGGCAGCGTGCTGCATGCTCACATCTCCTCGTAGCCGGGCCTCCTCAGTGAGGTGGTCCCATTCCGCCTTTTGCTCGTGGAGGAACCGGGATTTGTTCCGACTACGAGCAATGATACACTGAAAAGAAGACCGGTATCAAAAATACGAAAACACAAAAATACGTGAAGAAAGAAGAAAACGAGGGAGAAGATTAAGTGGATACCCGGCCAGTAGGAACGAGGATTTCGCGCAGGACACCACTGGCCTGGCTCAAGGCATCCATCATAGCCGAGAACCCGATGTCAAGATTCTCCCGCTCCATGCTCTCGGTAGCATCGTCGAGCGAGAAAAGAGCCGACGTTGGGTCCTCAGCGGCCATCCACTGGAGCGGCTGTCCCCTGACAATAGGGCCAAGGGTGCCCTCCTGCTAGTCCTCTCCACCACCGCCACGACGCCTAGAGACCCTCCAGCCGTGTCCTCCTCCATCCGGCCCACCTCGGGCACCGCAGCCTGGGCCACTGGTGGCGCGGATTGCGCCGCCCCCTCGGACGCCACCGCGGCTGTGTCCGACTACGCCTAGGTCGTTAGGGTTGGGGACCCTCTGGCCACGTCCTCCTCTGTCTGGCCCACGTCGAGCGTCGTCGCTTGGGCCGCCGGAGGCACAGATTGCGCCGCCCCCTCGGACACCGCCATCGCTGCGTCCGGCTGCTCCCGGCTTGGCGCGGTCACGGCCGCCTTCGCCAGTGATACCGGACCCTTGGCTGGTGGTGCCACGCCCACCACGGAAGACGTCGCCTGCTCGGCAACCACCAAGGGCGCGGGCGCCGCCGGATCGGCCAACGAGGCCGCAGCATCAGCGCCACTCCTGCCCAAAACAGGGGCGACATCGGGCAGCGCCGTCCGTCCCGCCTGAAGGGTAAGGCTCTTCTTGGGTGCCAGCCCAAAAGAGTGGCCCCATCGCAAGAATCTGCAAGAGGAAAAAAGGCATAAGGTCAAAAATAGAAAAATAAAAGGGCAGAAAAACAAGGGAATCAGTAGCCTACTCTGGCGCCTTTGGGTGGCGGGAGCGTTTTGGGGATGAACCCCGAGACCCCTGCCCCGACTCATCTGGGTGGGTCCGCTTCGAGCCTGCCCCCTGCTCCCGGGCAGGGGGGCTCGTCTCCCTTATCTTCGAGGGCGCGGCAACGAAGCCGCCCCTCTCCGTTGATGCCTCGGGCGTGGTGGCGGACCCGCCTGCCCTCGTCAGCTCGTGGGGCGCGGCAGTAGAGCCGCCCCCCTCCATCAGCACCTTGGGGGCGGTGGCCGATCTGTCTCCCCCCATCCACCAATCCTCCGGCAGCACCCCGGATGGGGCGGCAGATTCTCTGGCTCCCACCGGCCCCAAGGACGGGCCAACGGCCCGGCCCACCTCCACCGACCTCATGGACTCGCTTCCCTCAGCATGGAACGGGAAGGGTCCCTGCATGGGCCGGTGAGCGTCTGTCAGCATATCCTCGTCCTCCAGGATGTCCCAATCCACGGCAACGGCTACCTCGTCATCGCCGTCATCGTCGTCGTTGTCATCACTGCCTGTCTCCTCTCCTCGATCATGCGCTTGCCGCTTCCATAACGGCTTCTTCTTCCTGAGCTCCCTCATCTTTTTGTCCCACTCGGCCGTGATACGGTTCACTTTCGCCAGGGTTCGATCCTTCTGCAACGGAGCTGGGCTATCCTTGAAGAATAGTCCCCCTGGCTGGTCCCGCCATCCCTAGGGTCAGCTTCAAGGGGTCAGAAATTCAAGTAAAAAAGGAGTACGGGGAAGGAAAACTTATGAAGTCAATAAACCCCGGTTATGGCCGCATTGGGGGATGCCCTAGCATCGGGAACACAAAATCAAGGACGACGCCAGTGGTGTCCTTCAAAGGCTCCATCGCCTCCTTGATGCACTGCGCCACCTCGGACGGAGGGAGCACCTCGTCGACAAGTGCTGTCCCTTCGAGCAGCGCTCCAGGCACCATCTGGTGCAGGGGAAGCATGCGTGCCATCAGCGGTGCCACCCTCCTCACATGGTAGGCACCGATGATCCCCGAACCCTTCACGCCCCTGTCCTTCAAAGTTTCAAGGGCAGCGAGAAGGTCGTCGATGTTCTTCCTCTCCTTGACCAGGACGCTCCACCTCCATGACCCCAGGGCCTCCTTGATGACGCACCCAGAGAAGACTGGCAAGGGGGCGGCGGCGTCATCCTTGACGTAGAACCATTGCGAATGCGACCCCTTGTTGGAGGTGGACAGACGCATTGACAGGTATGCATCTGCCCGGTTGTTGCGGAGGTGAATACCGGTGCATCCCACCGGCGTAGGTAGCTAGGCTTCCCGACCCGCCTCTTCAGAAGGTTGACAGCGAAGATATGCTACCATAGGTTGAAGTGGGGATCAATCCCCAAGAACCCCTCGCACAGGGCGACGAACGCCACAATGTGCTGGATCCCATTGGGGGTAAGGTGTTGTAGCTCCACCAGGTACTAATCCAATAGCCCCTGAAGGAATGGGTGAGCAGGTATGGCAAATCCCCGCTCATGGAAGTGAGCGAAGGACACGACATACCCTTCGAACGGCAATGGCTCGTCCTCATCACCGGGCAGCCGCCACTCCTCGGCGACGGTCAGCGGGCGTAGGAGGCCACGCCGAACGAGGCCCTCCAGGCGCTGAGGGGTGATGCTGGATCTGCCCCATGGCTCCATTGAAACAATTGGGAGGGGGGTGGACGCGAGTTCAACGGTGGTTGCGATGCGGATGCAAGCTTGACGGCGGCAGCAGTACTGGGTGTGGGAGGCTCTGGCGATTGGCGGTGGAGGTTGGCGATGCGAAGGTGAAAAGGCGGAGTACGGAACCCTGGGGGCAAACCCCGTGGTTTTATAGGGGAGACGGATGCGAGAAGCGCAACCGTCCGCCTCGATCTCCGAGCCCACCACAATATGCCGCCACATCACGTCGCGGGATATGCGCCCGCGATCCCTATCCTTTCCCGACGGCCGAGGGCAGACTCCGCCTCGCCCGACGTTTATGCCCTGTGCCTTCATAATGATGAGCACATGGTACGACATGACATCCGAGTCAAACGCAGCACCAAGGACCATGCTCTGCACCACAGCAGGAAAGTACCGCCAGGGTACGACGAGATGGGCGCTTTAGACCATTCTGGGCATGGCAGAGTCTAAATAGTGTTGTAGGCGCCGCCTTCAGCCCTCGGACACGGAACCTGACATAGACATACAACAACCACTACGGTCCAAGAAGAGACTCATGCCCTCTACAGTGACGAACGCACAGTCACCGCGCCGTACGCTCCCCACAGGGCTACAGGTCAACACCCTTGTTCGACATGCTGCCCGGAGGGGCGGGACGGGACATGACCACTTACTAATCCGGTAAGGGCATGTCATCGTCAGCACACAGGCATCCGATGAACGTGCCAATCCCTGACACCGTCTGGCCATGTCAGCGAGGCTGGCTTAGCGGAAAAGGAGGGCCCAACACCTTCGGAGGGGCTTCTTAGCCTCTGGTTTTTCTCTTTTCTCCTATCTATAACCCCTGCTCCCCCTTGGTCTATAAAATGGAGGGCAGGCCCCCCACTAAGGGGATCGACTCTTGACGGACAAGCTCTAAGAGAAATCGACCGACATGACTCAACAACACACATCACACACAGCTGAGCATCGACCAAGTTTTCGGCGACCTATCGACCATTCCATCAGATACTTGGGACCTTTCCCTCTCTCGACCGTTTGTACCCCCTACTATGAACCATTTTCGATACTAATAACACGAGCAGCAGCAGACTAGCCGTAGGGATGTTTAGCCCGAACCAGTATAAACCTCGTGTCCTTTAGTGCACCATCCGGGCCTAACGTGAATCAATTATAAATTTACTAGCTGGTGTTTGTTCAAAACACCGACACATACCTGCGCCAAGGTAGTCTTAGGTCACCTTTGGTATAACTCAGGTCCAATTCCCGGGTTCGATCAACGCCGCACAATTAGGGACACTACAGGATGCCAGGTCAATCAGGACTCTAACCTGCCCTTGGCCTCACTCTGGCTCCCAACACATCCTTACTACCTCCAGTGTGCACACTCTAACAGAACGAGGCCTGTCCTGAGTTGAGCTACTCGGCTTCGAAGTTGGAATGAGTTATCCGGCTAGCTAAGTGAGAGGCATGCGTTCAATCTTGGCAGAAGTGCTAGCAACGGTACGATCCTAAATTGACACAGACAAGATAAAACATGCACACAAGACATCCATGCCCTGCTACCTCTCAATCCCCAGATCCCGTCCGGTCTCCATTTATTAATCATCACATGGTTATTTTCCACGATAGCAAATATAACCAACCTTGCTTTGGTATCCACCTATATCTCGGAGGTGACAGGAAATCACTCGACTTCTACCGGTCTAAGCATTGCTAAGCATATGTTCGATCCTAGACCTACATAGGGTTCAAGGTATATTTCTAGACAAGGAAATTATATGCATCAAGTGGTTCCAATCAACTCCTATAACCTAATGCATCAAACATAAAAGGACTCAAGTTGATATTTGTAAAACATAGGAGGCTTAGAATGCTCCGTGGCTTGCCTAGGATCCAACAGAAAGTCAGTTCAGTTAGCTTGCACCGTCTTGGGGAACATCTTCCACTCTAGGCATGCACTCTAGGGGTCCTTCCATCTTTGGGATAGGTCCACCAACACCGTCTTCTGGTTCGACTCCATTATCATGTGCTTCACGTCCACGCGTTGTGCATCTAGCGTACCTAGATGAGATCCAACAATGTAAGTGCATGAATGCAAAGAATGGTAACATGAGATGCATCATATAAAAGCATTCAAGACAACTATAAGGTTACACCTCAAGACATATGCACTTAGAGAGCAAGTCATTTAACTAACTATCACTCAAGTCAAGCATAGGGATACCAAGCATAACAAGCATGGCACACCAGTTAACTCAAGTCAAACTATTACAAGCATTTAATAATCAAGAACTAATTAAGCCTAGCATCACATAAGAACTAGGGCTGCGGTGAACGACACCAACATAATTAAAGCTCTAGCAAAGCATGCATCAAGATCATTTTAGGGCAACATGCATACATGACCATTTATTAGTTACATGCTTGACCAACATTATATAACACACTTGTAAGATACCTCAGGTAGATCAATTTAACTCTAGTACTGTCATGATCTAACACTAACAAGCATATAAAGCAATGCAAAGTGAAGCAAACAACTTTAGGTACATGCTCAGATTCTGGGCAGCAGCATAGCAGTTACTTGTTTCAACCATAACTAGAGCTATAGGCATCAAACAAAGGTGATCCAAGACTTTCTGGAAAGCTTAGGAAATCATCTACAGCTTTGTTATTTACACCTAGATCTGAGTCAAAGGTTAACAAGGGTGGAAAACACTAACAAGCCGATCTGCTCAAACTAAGACAGAAAACTAACATGAACTTCAGAAATGCATAACTAGAGTTTTAATCATCCAACAAACATGATAATTAACTTTATGGAAAGATTATTAAGTTACTTATAACTTTATTATTATTATCTTAAGATGATTCTATAGCTAACAAGGTTAAACAAACCAATGAAAACATCTCTGTCTAAATTCGAATAGAACCTGCCATTAAACTTTGAACAACAATAACTAGAGTTCTAGACCACCAAAAGCAGTGATCTTAGACATTTTAGAAAGCTTTGGAAAAGCACTACAACTCTCCTAATATCACCAATACATGATTCCATGTTTAAATAATCCAAACAATATAATCATTCAGATCTGTCAGAGCACATGCAAAAGCTGACTGCAAAGTTGTAAAATCTATAACTCCTAAACCAGCAGGCCTAAAATCATGAAATTTTAGGACAAGAAATATAAGGAAATTATCTACAACTTTTGTATTCAACATATCTAAATAAAACATTATTTGCATCACAAAAATATCACCACCACAAAAACTATACATTCAGCCATAACACCAGAGATACAACTATATGCATTTACCATTTATGTTGTTAACAACTAACATTTTGTTGCAATATATACAGCTCCATGCAACTCCTAACTATAACCAAGCAATCACATTACCTAGCACCAATTATTAGAAGTATTACAAGGCATAAACACAAGCATCTACTAACAAACTTTCATTAGCTTTTCTATATATAAAAACCTATATATTAATTATAGGTGATGTTGTAAACATCTTATTTGGATCTCAAATTTTTATGAGAGATAGATGATGACAAAACATTATTACTGTACAAATCTTACATGCTCAGGTTTTATAGATTAATTATTACAAAAAAGACAAATTGCTAATGCAAGAAAACATGTGAGAGCAAGATAAATCTAAAACACACTAATTTCTGCAAACACATGGCCATATTATATGTTAGTATGGTAGAAAAACATCATACAAAGGTAGAAGAACATCATTTTCCATTTTTACACCTTCATAAAAATTATAACTTATTTAAAACCATTTATCAAGCACTAAACAAGTTAAATCAATAACTCAGTCACATGCACCAATAAACCTAAAAATTTTACCACAGTACACATATGACATCAGTAGACTACCATAAAATTTTCACCTCATTTGGAGCACCACAACTCTAGCTATGAATTTATTCCTAGAAACCCTAATTTATAAAGATAAATGAAAACAGCAAAAACTTTCTACTAACACATATCATATTATGACTCTACTACGTAGATCTACTCACAAGGATTGCAAAACATATTTATTTTCTATTTTAAGATTTTTCTACGATTTACTATGATTTTCCAAAGTTTCAGCCATAAAAGAAAAACAAATTTGCACCGAGGACCCCAAACTTTCACGAAGACATATTCCAGCGAAACGGTCCTTCTAGTCACTATTCACATGAGTCACAGACTTTGCAGATAGGCCCTTCCCTTTCTTCGAATTCTTGCGTGAGGTCCTCCATGCGAATTGAACAGAGGATGTCGTCGGGGATGCCGGGATTTCGGCCAAAGGGCCGGCGGCGGCGGGGAATGGCGAGGGAGTGACAGGGGGTCCATGCGCATCCATGTGACCTCTTGGCTCGGCACAAGGCAGCTCGGCCACGTGCACCGACGGCCCCTAGCCGTGCGACATGGCGGTGGTGGCGCTCTGGTGACGTTTGGCTTGGCAAAGCATGCGCACAAGATGGAGCATGATGAGGCGAAGGCGGTGATGCACGCGGTGTGACACGAGGGAGCTCAAAGACCAAGGAATGGTGGCGGCCATGGAGTTCCACTACTCGGTGGTAGGCATGGTGGAACGCGCCCGCGTTCCTATGGTGGTGAGTGAGGAAGCGAGCCAAGAGAGTGAGGGAGAGCGATGGGGCGAGTGAGGGAGTCCGAGGGAGGGCTCGGACATCCGCTCATAGAGGAGCAGGGGCACGACCACACAACAAGGAGGTGGGGCGCTGCTGCCCTACATGGTGGCGACGAAGTGACCAGCTTGGGGCACAATTTTGGGCTGCTTACCGTCCGATCTGGGCCTCGGGCCTTAAAGCAAAATTATTCCTTCCCTGATGCTCTCCATCTCATATTTAGGGTGCTCAGAAAATAGAGCAACAAATTAGTGGGTAATTAGCGCCCAACATGATAATGTTAGCACATTGACAGTGATGAGGAAAAATCCAAATTGATGGTCAAAACAAAGTCAAACTGGTGCCATCTTTTTGCATGGTCTTCCCCAAAACATATAGTCCAACTTTTATATTTGGCTCAACTTGAGTTGCTTAACAAAAACATGAGAACATGGCATGACAATTAAGTGGTTACTAATCCTGGACTTAGAATATTTCTAAGTCTGAAAACAACTGCAGATTCAATCTTCGAGCCTCTATTTGACAAATGTCGAGGGTGATTTAGGATTGGGTCTTCGAGCCTCTGTTTGACAATCTTCGAGCCTCTGTTTGACAAATGCCTCGATTGTACACATCTTACTTTGCAACTTTGCTTAAAGGATAATGGACTGGTTTGGATTGGTTTGAAAGATATAAGGCTCCAAAGTGGGGTACTTGAAAATGAACCCGAAATTCAAATAACTTCTAGGAAATAGTTAGCATTTTCTATTTTTGTAATCATTTTTGAATGTCCAAATGTGCTTCAAAAGTCATGAGACTTTCTCTATTGTTTTCATCCCAAAGTGTACTTCAACTCATATTAAGGAATCCAATTGAGTTGTCACACAAATCTAGAAGATAAAAATTCACAAACATGTCAACTAGCTGCTGTCGATCAGGGACTTACAAAGATTTGTGAGAGCCCAAAGGAGCACTGCATTCAAAATTGAGGCCACTGTTTGAGCAACTTAGAAGTTGAATCAGGGCTTGGTCCAAAAATAAAGTTGGTAGCAAACAAACTAAACTACAATTTTTTATTAAGGGTCAAACTTCACCACTAGTACAGAAATTATGGTTTCATCTTGGTCAAACTAGCATCATGATAAAACATTTTCTAGACATTTGCTCATATGAACCCTTCATAACTTTTGTTCATGAGTTTAATTAGAGTTGTTTGAGCAAGGTTGCAAGGTTTGGTCCATATCCCATGTTCTCATTCACTTAGTAAAGCCATTCACACAAGGACATAACTTATCATTTCATGTGACTTCTTATTTCCAAACTTCATGAAACTCTTCCAGTGATCAATATAGATAGAGATGGATGTGAGACACATGAAGGAGGCTCCATTAACATCACTCAAGCATACATTTGGAAAGGGGCAATCACCAGCAAACAAGCTTTGTCTTTAATTCACAAAAATTAAGTTAGGCCTCATTTCAAAGAGAAGAGGCTTCAACTCACTTGTCGCCATTCCAATGTAGAGAAGAGGCTTTAACTCACTTGTGACCATTCCAATGTTGTGATCCAAACTCATGATCATCACTAGACATTGCACAATTAAGTCCAAGCTCACTGTCTAGCCAGTGGCTAACACCTGGGGGGTTACACACATCAAGGAGCCAGAGCTACACCACTAGAGCATCATTCTAAAGGGCCTAGCCCTAGCTAGCTTGTAGAGTTAGTTGGGAGAGATGTGAGGAAGAGTACAGGGAAGAGCTGGACTTGTCGGTGTCTCCCAGAGCTTGTACCTCAACGAATACAAGCTTTGTACCTCAACAGGTTTCTTAGTAAGTATTTGTGATTCTTATGGTTACAAGTCTTTTGATTAGTTAAGCTATACTTTTACTTGTTTGCGGGATCATCATCCGTCCCCATGATGGATACTTTAGTATGGGGCCCTGATAAAGATGGATAACCCTTCCGAAACACTAGAGTAGTAGCTGATAGCGTAGACGTGGTGTCTAGGCTAGAGGCTACCTTAGTTTGCCTCGTGCCCCACGGTTGTGGGGTAGGCAGTAGGTGGTGATAGCCCTGTCTGTCCCTTGTAATCCCTCATGTTTGGGTACAACGTAGAGCTATAGGCATGTATCGCTTGGTAGACCAGGTGTACGCCAGTGCCAAAGTAAGCAAGTAGGAGTAGAGTTTATCTTCTCATAGACCCAAAAGCCATAGGAATCCATATCTACCCTTTCCAACCTTACCCCTTGTGTTGTCCTTGGACGAATTAGTTACAAGAAATACCTCCGTTCCCTATGGAAATACGATACCCTGAATACTTCCAGGTGAAAGCTACAACGGTAATTTCGTATGCTTGCAGATTCTTTCTATAAATGTTAAGAAATACCAACAAGCTTTCTGGGGCCGTTGCTGGGAACGGTTGCTATTTTCTTCGAATCTAGTTCATCCTCGTATCTGTATCCTTTCTTATAAAAACAAAAATAGTTTTCTTTTTATCTTTTTTTGAACATGAACTCGACTCCTATCTTTTACCCTTCTACTTCAAAGGGGGAGTTCCCTAAGCCACATTCAAAACCTAACCGTTCATCTGGCTATGAACTCCACCCTAGTCTAAAAGCCATGGTTCGGGCACAACCCTTCTCTGGGTTAGAAAATGAAAACCCGTACCATCACCTACACGAATTTAGGCATGATAAAAGAAACTATAAAGTGGAAATTGTTTCCCTTCTCTCTCATAGGAAGGTGAAACAATGGTACACATTTGCCGTAGAAAGTACGAATGGGGACTAGGATGAACTTAAAGACAAATTTTGTCTTGCATTTTTCCCCATGTCATGTATCTGCACTCTACTAAGGGCAATCATTGACTTTGAGCAGTGTGAAAAGGAGTCTAAAGGTGCAGCCTGGGCCTGGTTTTCAACATTAATACATGCTGACCCAGACTTGTCATTACCCAATGGCATGATTTTGTGTCTCTTTTGTTCGGGTCTTGACATAGATGCTGACCTATGCCTAGATGTGACTGCCGGAGGATGATTTACACACAAAACTATAACGGAACAAGTAGAATTTCTTAAGCACTTCATAGATAAACACACTTCTTCCATCATAAGAACCAAACCCCTATGGCAAAAGTCATGTCGAGTGTGGAGGAGTCCTCATTAGTCGAAACCAAACACACAAAATCCCTAGGTTTGACTCATGAGCCCCCACCTGAACCACAAACACCAAAGGAACGAGTAATTCATCCTTCGGAGTTCCCTATCGAATTCAAGGACTATGGCAATACCTCAAAACTTTTAAGGCATGAAAAGCTTACACATCCTCCCAAGGAAGTTTCCCCCAAAGTACCGTCAAAGGAATGGTTAATGGAAGTGAAACGTTCTTCCGAAGCAATTTGGATTTTTTTGCATTCCAAGACCATACCTTGCTCATTAAGGGGAATGGTTGTAGAAGCCCTACACAACCCCATGGTCGAGACTAATATCATGTCTGAATTCCTTATGGAAACCCTTCTGGGAAAAATGACGCTAGTCTTGAGCAACAAGCTCTTCAAAAGTCCATCGGGACTCATTTTCGAGTGTTGTGGGATTGCTAGGGCCGTGCAGGTCATAATCGACAAAATTGAGGTTTTCATAGACTTCCATATCTATGCCATCCTTGAGTTTGATATTCTCATAGGCTACCCCTTGGAAAAAGTTTTTCAAGAAAAACCTTCCCATGTGGCCTTGATGAAAAGTTGGGAATAACTGCTTCCGCCACTCCTATCCCTTGTCCCGAAAGTCCAAAGACGAAGTAGCAACCCAACCAGAACCCATTTGAGGAGGTGAAGTTTTTATCCCCGTTCGTTTCACCTAAGCTTGCTTATGAACCTAAACGATCATCGTCACCCTCACTCGAACCCAAGACATGTCCCTCTGGCCATCCAAATGTTGATCTCGATGATGGTCGAGATTCAACGTTGATCATGCATGATGGATCTTTTAAAAAAGAAAACTTTTGTGCCATGGACATGCCCGAAGCACCGAGTCTGGAGACCAAGAATAATTCTGCTAACGAGCATGAAAACTTCTCTTTTGAGATCCTCACATTTCATTTTCACTTTCAGAGTCTCCAAGGTTTGTCTTGCTTAGTGCTAGGTGCTTTCATGAGAACCACAACCATCTTTTAGTCCTCATTCACAAACTTTTTAAGAGGATGGTTGTGGATGCTTATGTTTATCATAAACATTTCAAATCTCATGGATGCATTGTGGTACTAACCTTGCAGCTTAAACGAAAATGCCCAATGTTTGGTGGTGAAGCTTGGGAACTATACCACCATTGATAGCTGTAAGAAGAAGTTCCCCCGGTCGAGCTTGTGACCATAAACAGAGCACTACCAGGAGATACCCTGGATTATCATAAAAATAACTTTCTTTTCAATAAAAGCAAGAACATGTTGTCTAGTTAGTATGCACCTTTGGTATTCTTGGTTGCTAACCTTTTCAGGAAGAGATCAAGAAGAAGAAGGGATGTACAATGCTTGAGAACATGAGGAGTTGCATCAATTATACACCGCGATGCTCTCTGGTAATGGAACATGCTCAAAAAGGAGACCCTGGTTCCACACACTTGACTTTTACACAAAAGTCCAAGTGTGGGGGAGGATGGTGAGAGTCTCACCTCAAGTCCCATACCAAAAGCCATCATGGGTTAAAAAATATAATAGTGATGTTAGCTCTGGCTTGCTAAATATATATATATATATATATATATATATAAAAAAAGAGAGAGAGAGAGAAAAATAAAATGATATAAAAAAATATATAAACAAAAGAATAGAAAGAAGGAGCCACAAGATGGGTGCTCCTCCTTTAGACCTTTGCTGCTAACCACCAAGGCCCACGGTCCATACACACTATCTGTTTGTGTGGCCTAAGCCTTGTTGCTCGCCTGAGATAGACCACATCTGATAAAGCCATCGTGCAAAACTTCTATCCACATATACGGTCGGTAAGTGCACTCAGGTACGCAAAGGTAAAATATTCACCAACTTCCTTATTCATGTTTGTCTCCATGAAAATAAAAACTTGATCATGCAAATTCATGCTTCCCTTGTTTATGTTATATGCTCTAGTTTGGGTGTATTCTATAGGTACACTCATAGGCTTTTTAATTTAAACATGGTGCTTAGGTTAAAATGGCCTTCTTTAATCAAAATTTGACATGGTGTTGAAATTTGATTAATGAACTTAGAGTAATAATTTCATAAAACAATGGAAGTGATCTTTTATGGAGATAAATCAAGGCTAGATTTATATTGCATCTTATACCTTCGCCTTGCTTGAGTATAAAAAGATTGGTGAACAAATAAAAATAAACATAATAAATTAATAGATAATAATAATAATTTAATAATAATAATAATAAAATGTTTTAGGCTCCTCGGTGCTCAAACCAGCAGAGCCCTTAGTTGTTTTCTTCTTTGTTTTTCTTTGATTGAATAAACATGTACAAGAATAAGTGTGGGGAAGATCTCTCATGCATAACGAACATACATTTGAGATCTCCCCCCAACACGTTGCACAAACATCGACGATCCATCATACAAGAAGGACAAGACCAAAAAATTTAGAGAGGATTGGCTGAACCTATGGTTAAGACAAACCATCTCTGACTCCCCGTAGGTCCTTCATCTTCAACGATGGTTTGTGCAACAAATCCTTCAACTCTCCCAAATTTTTGAAGTTTAAAACATTGAAAAAATAAAAAATGCAAAACAAATGTTGCTCCACCTCCATGCAAATTTATAAACCACACTTCGTTCAAAATTCCAAAAAAAATTGACATGTTCATAACATCTTTAAGATAGAAGCATGCATAAAGTTTGTTCCATATACATACACTTATGCTTGTGGGAAAAAATCTAATTGGACAATCATGTTGACTAAGTTGTTGTGAGGTGTGATATAGTTCTGACTTAGAAATCCTACCATTTCTTTTCAAAGTGCTTGGAGAATTTGTTTTGATAAAAATGTAATAAAACCATAGTATCACATACTCCTCAATTGGTGAGCAATTCCCACCAAAGCCAAATATGACATCTTGCAAGTTTCAAGCTTCTACATAAGCTGCTTGTTATTGTGTTGAGTTTGGTCAAGTCTTGTTGACCCTTGTTGAGAGATGTATCATGCTCCCAAGATCAAGATCACGTACACTCCACATACACTTGCTGCTCGTACACTGGGAGTATGCAAAAACATGCTTCCATCCACCAAAAATTCTGCTCCTGCATTGGGAGTAGAAAAAAATATGTTTGTTAGGCAAATACTCCATGTTCTAAGCAGATAATGATCTCTCTAAATATGTGGTTTAAGAGACATGGGCTACGCAAAAATTTGAAAAAGAAAAAAAATAGACACACATGAAGGTCCCAAGGTATTGAAAAAAAGATGAGCACATGAAGGCTTATATAAAAAAATGATAGTCATGTCTCAAAATAAAGTTAGAGAGAGATCATATCTACAAAAGGAGTATAGTTTTAGTTCACCTTTTTCCACACACATGCACATCTTGATCTAAGAGTATGGCACTTCTCTCCTTGGATCCTCGATTTGACTATACAACATATGCAATATAAGTATGGTATTTTGTTTATCCCTACCTAAAGCTGCACATAAACCTTTTAGAAGTAGGAGAAAACAAAAGAAGAAAAAACTTTACTATGCCTTG
Source organism: Miscanthus lutarioriparius (assembly GCA_904845875.1). NCBI lineage: Eukaryota > Viridiplantae > Streptophyta > Magnoliopsida > Poales > Poaceae > Miscanthus > Miscanthus lutarioriparius. The sequence goes on from CAJGYO010000010.1 coordinate 70,411,025, forward strand.
GTGAGGAAATATACACCATTGAGTGATTTGAGAGTGCCATTTGAGGAGTATAAAGTGAACTATGCTTTTGTTTGAGAAAAAACTTTCAAAACTCCAAGTTGCTAAGATGTGAAATTGGGAAGATGGCTTTGTTTCGAGAACTATTCCACTTTTCAACAACCCAAGGAAACATGTTAGCTAATGCCACATATCCCACTTGTGTAAAGCATGTATTGAATAACTTTCATGTATAGCCATATATCTTAGGATGTTATGTTCGTGATTACTTTATCCCTAACTTTGCTAGAGGACGAGCAAAGGGCCAAGTGTGGGGGAGCTTGTTGGCGGTCCTTAACTCCAATTTCTAACTACCAACTTTCATATAAAAACTGCTAAAATAAACACCAAACTTAGTAATAGGGTTTATAACTAACAAATTCCACGAGTTTTGGTGTTTATTCATTTGCAGGGGGGCATTTGTGGAAATACACATAAAAGGGCTAAAAATGTGCAAAAGAACAAAGCACAAATACCATTCTACACAAGCCCAAAAGTGCGAGGCCCATTACTAGACAAAATAAGGCCCAGACAAAGGGGAGAATAAGGCCAAACCCAAACCAAATCACCGAATCTTCGCAGAACACTGCCATGGCCGACGTCAGGAAGCCCAAAGGAGTATGCTCACCAAAGATGGGCTGATTCGGAGCCCATCAGGGCTAGCCCATTTGGCCCCAACTTTGGTTGGTTGAAAGATATCGCCTTGCCCATGTTGGTGTCAAGGTGCTTGGCCAGGTTCAATGTATCTACAAGGCGGTTTAGGGTCAGTTTGGTATCTTCCATGAGGGGAGGAAGCATTTTCCAAAGAGCCCCCTCCTCTGCACCTATAAAAGGAGGCTTTTGCCCCCCTCATTTGAACAACACATCAAGGAGCAAGAGCTACACCACTAGAGCATCATTCTAAAGGCCCTAGCCCTAGCTAGCTTGTAGAGTTACTTGGGAGAGATGTGAGGAAGAGTACGGGGAAGAGCTAGACTTGTTGGTGTCTCCCTGAGCTTGTACCTCGATGAATACAAGCTTTGTACCTCAATAGGTTTCTTTGTAAGTATTTGTGATTCTTATGGGTACAAGTCTTTTGATTAGTTAAGCTATACTTTTACTTGTTTGCGGGATCACCATCCATCCCCGTGATGGATACTCTAGTAGAGGGCCCTGATAAAGACAGATAACCCTACCTGAATGCTAGAGTAGTAGTTGATAGTGTACACGTGGTGTCTAGGCTAGAGGCTACCTTCGTTTTCCTCGTGCCCCATGGTTGAGGGGTATGTGGCAGGTGGTGATAGCCCTGTCTGTCCGTTGTAATCCCCCACGTTTAGGTACGACGTTGAGCTACATGCCAGTATCGCTTGGCAGACTAGGTGTACACTGGTGCCCGAAGTAAGCAAGTAGGAGTAGAGTTTATCTTCTCATAGACCCAAAAGCCACAGGAATCCATCTCTACCCTTTCCAACCTTACCCCTTGTGTTGTCCTTGGATGAATTAGTTAGAAGAAATACCTCCATTCCATATGGAAATACGATACCCTGAATACTTTCAGGTGAAAGCTACAACGGTAATTCTGTATGCTTGCGGATTCTTTCTGTAATCGTTAAGAAATACCAATAGAAGTTTGGTTTGCTATTATCTTTCTATCTAGTAGCACTAATATCCTCTTATTATGCATGTAATGTGCGCATTTGTGCAAACATTTTGGTTCACAAAGTATCATTTACCATTATCTTTGTGCGCACGTGATGGTCCGAGCATTGTAAACCTAAATGGGCCAGACATATCTCAATCCAACCGCACAAGGGTTACTTTGTGCCTTGGTTTGGTCAACCAAACACGTATCAGTAGTGGTAGTAGTAGTCATGAGTGGCTTTGATCTATGTTGAACCCAACTTGTCACTTCTCTCTCGGCAACCGCACAAGGTTTCTTTAAGAGGAGCAAGCCTAGCCTAAATGTAGAACAGAGTAGCCATAGGTGTTGAAATTGTACTGCACACATATTTGTGGTGAACCCAACTTGTCTTATTTGCATGTATCTAATAAAATTTATTGAACTTGCGACAACCATGCCACGAGGTGTTCATCTAAACATGTCTCGCCTAGACAGAAAGTCCGACAGCCATACATTTGGTATCGTCGTGCCGGTTCACCGTGGCGGAGAAGTCTAGTATGCTGCCTTGTGTGAAGTCATGTTAATCATCTATAGCTAGAACCAGTATGTCTAGGTAATAGCTGGATGCCTTTGAGTAGTGGGATGGCACTGCTCTTCTCTTATGGTCAGATGGCACTGCGCATTTGTGCAAACATTTTGGTTCACAAAGTAACATTTACCACTATCTTCGTGCGCACTTGATGGTTCGAGCATGTAACAGAACCGACCAAATCATAAGAACGTAAGTACAAAAACAATCACCGAAGTGATCAAATTCCTGTACTTAAGCTCCCATAATCCCGGTAGTCTAGAAATCATGAAGGATTTCAACCAACTTTCGACATACAAACCAAGACCGTAGTGATTCAACACAACACATCATTCGTTACAACATTTCATAAGTGGCATCCGGATTACATCCATCAGAGTGCGAATAAAATATTACAAGCCAAGTTCAAATTTGCGGAAGCAACATAGTTTAGTACATAACTTCATAGTTTCAAATACATTGCCAAATCTTAGTCATGTCCTACAAAGGCATTATCAGGTACGAGAACTAGGAGAGACCGCGCCCAACGGTCTAGTCTTCATCCCCAGTCGGGAGAAGGCAATACTTGCAGCAACCGAAGTAGAACTGGTCATCTGCAACAGGTGGGCGATAAACCCTGAGTACGAGAAGGTACTCAGCTAGACTTACCCGTCAAAACCAGAAATAAAAGACACCGAGGGTCATGCAAGGCTTATGAGGTGGGCTAGCTTGACACAGTTGCATAAAAGAGCTTATGAATATAGTGACCAATTTAAACTTAGCATCAAGCTTATCATCATTTACCTGTCCACTAGATTAGCACTTGTACTAGAGCACTCACTTATTAGGAGCAATCAATATTAACCATAGCAGGTATAATAAGGCTGTCATCATCATATCATCATTTCTGAACCATTATGTTATTTAGTGTATCTACTTTGGAGATAAGCCCGTCAAGTTCTCACTAACCGGGAGAGACGGCGACTCGATTCGAATTACAACTCAGCTGAGGGGGTATTCCTAACTCTCACCCTAGCATACTTTGCAAGGGTAGCCGTGGGTCACCTTTGGGACAACTCAGGAACCAAATTCGCGGGTTCGATCAGCGCCAGTACTCTCAGGGATTACCCTTCTGCCCGGACGATTAGGACTTTTAAATCACCTGCCCTTGGACTCACGCCTATGGCTCCCTTCCGAGGCGCACTTTATACTTATCGACTCTCGGCCTGAGGTGAGCTACTCGGCTTCGTGGTCGGTCTTCAGACACAGCCAACTAAGAGAGAGGCAAGCGTTCAACATGAATAGGAAAGGCTCCAAGATTCAGTCCTTAAGCGACACAGACGGAGTCACTGCAAACCGGCAAGCCTCCGCCCGGTCTTCATTTCAAATTAAGACAGGTTCTTTTCCATGATAGCAAATATAGCCAACCGTGCCATATGTATGTTCCTATATCTCACAGGTGACAGGAAATCACCTGACTTCTACCGCGTTTAAGTAGGGCTAAGCACTACACGAGCCTGAGCTACATAGGATTCAGGGTATCAATATCTGGACAAGGATTGGATAACCAATGCAGCAAGTGTTTGCATCCAACACCTAAACTTAATGCAACAATATATATATGTAACAATAATACTTTAACTGCATTTCGGAAATTAGGAGGCTTAATATGCTCCGGGGCTTGCCTAGGATCCGACACAAGTCAATTCAGTTAGCTTGCACCGTCATGGTGACATCTCCGGTCCTAGCACTTGCTTAGTCCTTCCATCTTCGGGATATATCCACCAAACCAAATCTTCGGGTTTGGCTCCAACATTGCATCCTTCACGTGGTGCATCTAGCGTACCTAGATGAGATGCAATATACAAGTGCATAAATATGAAGAATAGTACCATGAGATGCATCACAAAATAGCAAGCAAGACAAGCATAGTTTACACTAACACACTTAAGTACTTTGCGATGCTTAACTTAAACATCACACAATCTATCATGCTAAGATGGCAAAGAAGACGACCACACCAAGCATGACACAAGTTTCCCAAGATCTCAGGTGCTCTAACTCAGTCACCATTCAAGGCATAAGTCACACTTAACAATATACAAGCAAACACTATAATTGGAATCTGCCAATTTTTGGACATGCACACAGCAGCTACAAGATTTAGCTATAATTGGAGTTACACAAATCCAAATGACTTGCAAGAAGACATTTTGGAAATATTATGACATTTTCTACAATTCATCTTTAATCATCTTAGCATGATTCTCCAGCTAACTAAGTCAAATATACCCATTTACAGACAGTGGTCCACAATTGACAGAGAGCAGACATTTCTGAAGCCCAACTTTAAACAGGCATCACTCACAAACCACAAGACCAAATACCACCAAATTTTAACATAAGCTAGATACATGAATTATATACAACTTTGTTATTATCACCAAAAGCTCATTCAAATCCTAACTAGATCAAACACTAGCATCTTTCAGATCTGCTCAGAATACAATCGAAACCTGACAGAAGACTTAAAAGTCATGTAACTCCTACACTATCAGGCCTATGGCCTTATAAGTTGAACACAAGCAAGATCATGAAATTTTCTACAACTTTTGTATTCACTACAACCATAGCAAACATCATTTACACCACGACAATAATTGCACAAGCAAAACTGCAAATGCAACCCAACAGCAGTGGTACAGAAAACTGATAGGAACTTCAGAGAAGCATAACTGGAGTTCTAGACCTCCAACAAACATGAACCATAACTTTTTGAAAATATTAGGAAGTTACCTACAACTTTATTATTCTAGTATTAAGATGATTCTACAGTTAGAAGGGTCAATTAATTCAATAATTGCATCTCTGTCCAAAACATAGACAGAAACTGACATGCCACTTTAAACAGCTATAACTGGAGTTATACATGTCCAATAAATGTGGTTCTAGACTTTTTAGAAATCTTATCAAATTCTAAACAACTTTGTTGTAAACACCTAAAGCTAATTCTACTATTAAGAAGGCCCCACAATACCAACAAGGTAACCCTGTCAGAGATTGGGCAGAAACAGCCACTGATATTTAAGCAAATATAACTCAAGATCTACTTAACCAAAAATCATGATATTTAGCTTTTTGAAAAGCTTAATAAAATTAATACAACTCATGTTTTATCACAAAGTCATGATTCATAACTTAACTAAGCCAATTAATTCAAGCATGCAGGACTATTCAGAGTTGGAGCAAAGAAATACAGTACATTTGTTATTTTTATAACTCTTAAAATATAAATCCTACACTTCTGTAATTTTTATCAGACAAGAACAATCACCTTATGAGCACTCCATAAAAATTTCACATTTATTTGAGCAAAATAACTACAGTTATGAAAAAGACAAATACAACTAGCATTAAAAACCTAACTGCATAAATCTATTTTTACAGCTAAACCTTTAAACTAAAACATGTAATATTATAGATCTAGTGCATAGATAATTTCACAAGGATTCCAAAAAGTACTCAGTTACTATTTTATGATATTTCTACTAATTGCTACGATTTTCCAAAGTTCAGCACAAAAATCTGCCATTAAAAGATTAAACCGAAAAGAAAACGCTTTTGCATTGGGAACCCTGGACTTTACTCAAATCAACCAAGCCCGTAAATGTAACTTCTTGTGTCTGGCTATTTTACAAAGTGAACACGTTAAAAAGTTTCTATTTACGATCAGACCCTTCTTCTTCCTTTTGACGGGGCAGAGACGGGAGACGCGCCGTCGTGGCCGGTTCAGCCGACCGGCGAGGGGCTTCGGCCAGCCGGGGAGGCAAGGGGGAGGCCGGCCGGTGGTGCGGCCGGGCCAGCCGTGGCCAGCGAGAGCCACGCCCGGCCCTGGGCTCGGCCGGCAGAGGCTGCAGGAGGGCCGGCTGCGGCAGCAGGCAACGGCGGCGTGCTCTGCCGAGAGCAGGGAGGCGAGGGCGAGCGAGGGAGAGAGGGGAGTGAGAAGCTCAGGCGTCCGCTTTGGAGGGCTCTGAGGTACGGCAGGAGGCAGGCGCATGCTTCAATGGAGTGGGGCAAGCTCTCGCATGGCTGCCACGCTCACGGACACGCGCCGCCCATAGAGGCAATTCAGCGAACAGGTGGCGTGCGCCGTAGTGTCCGACGTGGGGCGCGCTTTTGGGCTAGATCTGGGCTGAATCAGCTATTAGGACAAAAATGAAGTTTTCTCTACACGGCCTTCTCTACGTTTCTTATTTAATGTGCCTGATCATTTGAGCTCTGTAACAATGGGTAATTAAGCCTCAAAGTGATAGTGTCAACACATTGATAACGGTCACGGAATTTCACTTTCGGAGGTCAAAACTTGGTCAAACTCAGTGCAACTTTTTTCATGCTCTTCTCCATAATATATCCTTCAACTTTTATTTTTGGACCAACTCAAGTTGCTTAACAAATTTTGGAGAACGCGGAATGCCAACGTCGTTGCTTAGCGGAACTCCAGACTTAGAATAATTCTAAGTGCTGAAAACTACAGCAGAATCAATCTTGTGACCTTTGTTTGTCAAGCTTAGATATAGATTTAGACTTGGGTCCTTCAATAAAGTTTGTAGTACACAAACTATACTACAACTTTTATTCAAGGTCAAACCTTGTATCTTGAATATAAACCATTCTTTTACTTTGGTAAAAGCAACATCTCGTTAACCCTAGAATTAGAGTTTTCGACCAATTGAGGCCTTTTCTTGACATGTGCTCAACACAAACCCTTCATGACTTTTGTTGTAGAGTTTAATTAGAGTCATTTGGGCAAGGTTACAAGGTTTGGTTGGCGATCTAGAATTCCATTCACTTTATAAAACAATTCAAGCAAGGACATAACTTGTCATTTCATGTGACTTCTTGATTCCAAACTTCACGAAACCTTTCCATGGATCAATATAGATGGATATTGATGCGAGACACATGAAACAAGTACATCTAGTATTTCCCAAGCATACTCTTTAGAAAGGGCAGCATGTAAGCAATGGTGCATGGTCCAAGTTTAAGTGGTGACTCATTTTCATATGTTTAACCTAACATCCCCATCACTACTTAACATGCCATGGTTGAGCTTAAACCCATTGCTTCATTGGTGACAAACACCTGGGGTGTTACGGAGCATCATCCATCTGACCGGGCCATACACTTCTCACTCTTGCCAACCGCACAAGGATACCTTTGCGCCTTGGTTTGGTGAACAAAAAACATATTAGTAGTGGTAGTAGTCATGAGTGGCTTTGATCTGTGGTGAACCCAACTCATGTCTTCGATAAAATTTGTTGAATTTGCAAGAACCATGTAGTGAGGAGTTCATCTGAACAAGTGTCGCCTTGATCTAATGCACAACGGAGGAGTCATAGCTATTGCATTTTTTTACTGCACACGCCAGAAAGTTCACTGTTGTCCATTTGATCACTCGTCGGATAATAAAAAGTGTAGCCATCTCTAGCTAGCTGCTCCATGCCTCTGCAAAACAAACCAAGAGAAATTGCTTATGAAAGTAACTCCTATTCACTCTTATGTCTACCCCTCGGCTGTTGTGACTACATTTTTGGAGTGAAATAAATACAGAGGCTTTCCTCCTGCATCTAATTCACTATTGGCAACCACGCAAGGTTTGCTTTGTGCCTCGGTTTGGTAAACCAGACACGTATCAGTATACGTACTTGGCATGCTGGTCGAACTGATTAATGATCTTGAAATAGTGGTTGAAGCATGCTGTGTGAAAGGAATGCTTTATGTCAATGGCTTATGTAGTGTATATGAACCTATAACAAGTACTAGTTGTAGTTGAATGGAATAGTCATGTACACAACAGATAGTCCGCATAGTGCAATACTGACCCCGACGGACAAAGCCTATGTGTTCGCTGAAGCACAAGTTTAAAACAACTGAGCATACTGAACATGTTCAGAATACAAAGCTAGAAATCCAAAGCAAAGTGCAGTTTTAGAATACATGTTCTCCCAAAGATTATACGTGAAATCTCCTACAAGTCATTGTCATCTCTAGACATGTGATTTCTACCACCACAGTTACTGTCGTCACTGCAATACTGGTTTCTAGTATCATCTTCATCCTCATCTTCATCCTCACTGCCTTCAAGTATGCCAATTGTTTCCCTCTTATCTCTTAGAAGGTCTTCTAAATTGGCTTGAATGATAATGCCTTCTCCACCATGACTAGCTTCATGCATAACTTGATCACCATCACCCAGCAGGACTTTATGCTCGATGTCAGAACAATGATCATCTTGGTGCACTACATGCTCTATTTCATTCACGTCATATATATCCCTATGTTTGAACTTCTGCACGGCCCACCAATCTTTGCCCAAGGAGGTGTCCTATAGATAAAAAATCTTTCTTGCCTGTGTCACGAGAATGAAAGGGTCATCCTTGTACCATAATGATTTAATGTTGACAGATCTATAATGTCCATCATCATCAATGCCTGCAGACTTCGTAGTGTCATCTAGATTGTACCAGTCACAGTGCAGAACAACCACCGTCCTATGGCAAAGGTACACTAGAGTTATACATCAACTGAATAACTTCTCTAAGGACACCATAAAATTCCACTAATTGGCCTTCATTTGTGACGGCGGTCATGACACCACTGTTCTGTGTATGCAGGGATTTCTCATGGTCAATAGCGCTATACCTGACTCCATTAATACTGAAAGCAGCACAGACCCGAACTCGGGTATCAGGACCACATGACAGTGCATACAAACCTCCACTGACCTTTGTTGGTTTCTCTCTACGTAGCTCCTCGATCTGCGCACAAACATGAAACCACCATCACCACTAAGTTGTCGAATAATTCTGCCAATGATCGGCCTAATAGAACTAAAATATGCTAATCACATACACGAGACTTAACCACGCTGGAAACTCTACTGCTAGCCTAGTATCAACATCATCACTTGCCCCTTGTTCCTCTAAATTTTGTGTGTGTATTCTGTAGCACATATAAGCATTATTATTGGTAACATTTCATACGTAATATAGGAAACAACAAATCAGCATATAAAAAATCATACTTACTGCACATATGGTCCAACCTCATTGTAGTTATTAAGCACATACAAAGCTAGCTTATTGATTTTGGCTTTATCTTTGATGTCCTTTACCCTAATCTGGCCAATGGGCTTGACACCATGCATGAAAACAGAGGTCTCACCAGGTGCTGGCCCATCATGTGACATATTGTCATCCTAGTTATATCTTGTTTTAACATCATCCATCAACCTCTCCCAAAATGCCAATGTCTCACTTTGTAAGTAAGCCTCCGCAATTGATCCTTCAGGCCTGGCCCTATTCCTTAATAAATTCTTCAACATGCCTAGTCGCCGTTCTATTGGGTACATCCATCCGTACTGTACGAGCCCTCTAAGAAGTGCCTCATCAGGTAGATGGACAGCCAAGTGCACCATAACATCGAAAAAGGCCGGTGGAAAAATCTTCTCAAGCTTGCATAAGATGAGTGGGATGTCCCGTTTTAGCTTTTCCATGACTTCTTTCCTTAGAGTTCTACTACACAGTTGCCAGAAGAAGTTCCCAAGTTCTGAAACAGCTTTGTATACATCTTTGGGAACAAAACCTCTTAAGCCTACAGGTATCATCCTCTAGAGAAGGACATGGCAAGTATGCATTTCCAGCTTGCCAACTACCTTGGTACCATCTGCACTTATGGATTTTCCTAGGTTGGCTGCATAACCATCTAGAAACTTAACACCTTTAAGGAACTTGCAAAATTCTGCTCTGTGTTTTTCCATCATGACATAGTGAGCTCCTAGGAATTTAAGTGAGGTGCCCTGCTGCACGCCGTGATATTGAGGCCTTATCTTCATATCATGCAAATCTAGCCTAGCGTTCGTTGTGTCCTTTGTCTTGCACTCCACTTTCAGCAATGTCCAAAGAATGTTTTCACATATGTTCTTCTCAATGTGCATGACATTAAGATTGTATGGCAGCAACAGGTCGTTCCAATATGGTAGCCCCCACAAAGCAGATTTTCGATAATAAATCACTGGCTCTTCTCCATGCTTTAATTTCCTTTTTACACCATGCTTACCTGGGTAGACATGTTTCACCTTCTCGAGTTCCTCAAGGACCTCCTGTAAGGTGAATTTTTTCGGCGCACCTCGGTCCTCAGTTTTTCCATCAAAATCCAAGCTCTTCCTCTAAGGGTGATGCCTAGGAAGGTAACGATGGTGTCCAAGGTAGCCTAGCTTCGTTCTTAGGCTCCTTGACAATTAATTTTTGTTGCAATAAATACATGCATAATAACCTTTTGTAGTTCGGCCTGACAAGGTGCTCAATGCTAGAAAATTGTGTGTGCACCAAAGCACGGCAGCGCGCAGAGTGAAGCCTTTCTTATTATCACGATGTAGTACATGAAAAGTGTTGACACCCTTCCATAGTTCTTTCAGTTCTTCTATAAGAGGCTCCAAGAATACATCAAAATCCTTTCCTATAGAGGTTGGGCCTAGGATCAGTAAAGACATAAAGCAATTCTATGGGTTCACACATTCCCATGGTGGTAGGTTCAAAGGCGTTACAAGAACAGGCCACATACTATATGTCGAGCTAAAGTTGCCAAATGGATTGAAACCATCCATGGAGATGGCAAGCTTCAAGTTCCTTAGATCATCTGCAAAAGTTGGGTGCTTTCTATTAAAGTCCTGCCATGCCTCCCCATCTACTGGATGGCTCCTTTCACTGGTATTCTTCTCTCACTTAGTCTCATGCCATTCGGCGTTCATTGCTTTTCCTCAAGCAGCAATGATCCTCTGCAACATTAGTATTAGAGGAAAATGCCTCAAAACCTTATGAGGAACCCTCCTACTACCATCTGCATCATTCCATCTAGACTCTTTGCATTATGGGCACGCTTGCAATTCCTCACAATCACCCCAAAACAACACACAGTTGTTCTTGCACACATGGATACTTTCCTAAACTTGTCCCAATTCTTGAATATATTTGTGGGCCTCCTCACATGATTTTGGTATGTTGCTACTAGGAAATGCATCTGACAATAATGCCAATAGTGCATCAAAATAGTTGTTGCTAAATCGATAGTGGGACCTGATATAGAGCAACCTAACAAGGAAAAAGAATCTTTAGAAGGTAGATCTAGAAGAAACAGATTGCTTCAACTCATCCAACACTCTTTCAAACTTTGGGACTCTTCCAGACTGCTCTTTAGATGTCAACAGGTTTTGAACTAAATCATCAAAATATGGTAATATGTTATCGTCGTGATCCTCCTGCTCCTCCTCCGCAATCCAACCATCATGATGAGATCCATGCACATCTAATGGCTCTATAATGTTAGTACCTCCTCCCTCTTCCCTGTGATGAATCCATGTGGTGTATGTGGGTGACATTTTATATATAAGTAAGTCATCCTTCACCTCCTGCCAAGTTTTAACCACCTGGTTAAGACAATGTGTACACGGGCAAGGGATGTTTTGCTCCGGGTATTTTTGTTTAACCATAACCATGAACTCTTCAACTCCTATGATCTTCAACTCCTATGATGAACGTCGGCGAGAATGGTCTCCCATTAGGAATCCAGGATCTGTCCATCTATTACAGCAAAAGTATGCAAAGTCCATTAGAGTTTCGACCATTGGGTGGACAATGGCAAAACTAGCATTAGAACAAAGCATACAGTGTTCGAGAGCACTAATCTATGCATTTGTTCATATCATACTATGGGACAGTCAGGTTTTCTATTTTTGTGTGACAAAAGCAGTGATTTCAATTGAAATTCATACAGAATAGCCTTTCTTTATGTGTTCTTTACTTTATCATGTACAGAAAATGGAGTCCTATAATCATAGAAGAAGGTACTCATAACTTTGTTCTATGAACTGGCATGGCTCGACTGCAAGCCACCTCTGCCATGGCACACACCTGATCACGCGGACGCCAATGCCACCACGCTCCACTGGGAGAGCCCCGCCATGCCACCAAAGGACGCCTGAGCGACTACAGCAGACCAGGGATCCTCCGCCTCTGTTGCCGCCGCCGCAAGTACAGCGGGCACAAATTTGTTTCCACTTGCAAGGATATATCCAATTTAGGTTGACCTATTACACAGCCAATAGGATACTATAGTGACTCCAATGTGATGTCAGCATAGCCAGGCATCTAGCATAATGGTAAAGACACTCCAAGCCTTGGTCTAGATCCTGTGTTCTACTCCTAGGTATTAGACCTTTTTTGAGAAATTAAACCCCGATGGCACACATTGTACAAATGACACGCAAACCATCGGGTCCCACAGGTTAGATGGAGATGGAGAAAGGTCCCATAGGTACACGTGACATGTAAGCCGTTGGGTCCCATAGGTCGGATGTAGAAGGACCGAGCGGAGACTTTTATGACGAATTGCAAGCATCAAGTGACACGCAAGCCATCGGGTCGCACATGTCAGATGGAGATAGGCCGTTGGGTCCCACGGGTCAGATGGAAGATGGAGAACGGTCCCACAGGTACACGTGACACGTAAGCCGTCGGGTCCCATAGGTCGAATGCTGAAGGGTCCCATAGGTACATGTCGAACAAAGAAAGGACCGAGCGAAGACTTTTATGATGAATTGCAAGCATCATGGATGGGTAACTATAGGTCCCACAGGTACACGTCGGATGGAGAAGGGTCCCATAGGTACACGTCACATGGATATATGACGAGCGGAGACTTTTATGACGAATTGCAAGTGTCACGGATGAGTAACTGCAGGTCCCACAGGTACATGTCAGATGGAGGATGTACCATGTGGAGATCTATGACGAAGCCGTTCATTACAGATCGACTACTGTTCATCACAGATGTGTAATTAGTTCAATGATGAAGCGCTGGGTTTGTCATAGTTTTAAAGGAGATCATCACAGATGAGTCATGCGAGTGATCTATGACAAAACCTTATGCTCTTCTATGACATTTTTTGCGACGATGCCTGATTTCATCATAGAAAGGGAGGGTTGTAGGATCATCACCACCGATCTATGATGAAACAGAAATATTCATCATAAAAAGCGCTCTTCTATGACGGTTTTGGATTCGTCATTAACATTTTCGTCATAGAAGTGGATATTTCTAGTAGTGGATCTATTCCCTAGAAGAATTTTAGTGAGCTTCTAGGATTCCATACTCATTGTGTAGTGGATGTAGACACCGCTATACAAGATTTCAATAGAACGAAATTCTGGAGAGAAATATCTAAAGAACTTATTTTTTACCGTCCTCGTACAAATGAAATTCATCACCCTACCCTGCGCTTTATAAATAAATGGCTAGGATTTTCTTTATTTACTAGAAATGATTTTCGCATTGTAAGGAATGATGAACTTAAGCTGCTCTATGCCATGGTTAAGAGAGGAAAGGTTTCACCAGTCAAATTTATGATGAAACAATGAACATAAATTCTTGAACTTAAGGGAGATGTTGGGTGTACTTCTCTGGTCACCCGCATAGCCAAAAATTTGGATCTTTTGGAAAGTGCTTCTGTTGCTTACATTGATGACATTCCCCATTGGTATATTGACTATGAATATTTTGTCCAAGCACACATGTTAAAAAAAATAAGGATGGGAAACTTGTCATGATGTACATGGATTATACAACCGAGATTCTGTTACTAGACCGGAACCTTGGTTTGTATGCGGTGGATTCTTTTGTTTTTGATTTATAGGTCAAGGAGGCAGCCCCTCATAGGAGTGCCTCTGCAAGATTGACTCACAATCCATAGCCCAGGTACCATGGTATAATCCAATTCCAGAGGGATCGGCTTTCACCAGCTATGCAGGCTAGGATCAACCGGGATCTTCCCGCATGTATCAACCTGAGCATGCTGGTTGGGAGCAGCCCGCTCCTCAGCACTCTGAGAGCTCCTGGCAGCAGGGCACAAGTGAGCAATAGCAAGATGGCAACTTTGACTACTATCAGCAGCAGGAATATGAAGAAGTTTCAAGCGGCTACCAGGGAGGACGTATCGCTTTCTCTGCCCGTGGCTACCATGATCAGCTCATGGGCTATCATGACTAGCAGATGGAGCATGCCCGCCTCGACACTAGATTGATGACCATAGAAGAGACGCAGCACGACATTCAGAACACGTTTCACCAGCACTCCCAGTGGCAAGCAGAAGTGGGAGACCGCCTCACCAACATCCAGCAGCAGGAGAATGAGAATTGGCACTACTTATTCTAGGGTCTCAACATCGACCCGCCATTCTGATCGACTGACCACAACAACACCTAGCTTGGGGGAGGAGACCCTATTGACCTCAGGTAAGTTTTCTTTTCTTTTATAGTATTTTATTTCTTTATTTTTCAAGTTTGTTATATAATTATTATTATTAAAAAAAGATGCATAACTAGGAAAACAAAATCAAAATTTGCTTTTATCTCTTATATATATTAGTAAGGTGTGATCTAAAAAAAATTAAAACCAAATAAAAAGAATTTGTACAAAGTTTGCTTTCTATTTTTAAGAGCCAATAAATAAAAAGAACTTGAAGATGATGATTCACAATGGAAATGATGAATAGTTGCTCTGTTGTAATTCCTTTCAAGTACCTAGTTTTCAGCCTTGAATTCTCCTGAGTTTTGGATATGACTGTTTTGATATGAGAATTTGCTCTGAACTTGAAACTCATGGGTAGCATATGCTTAATCTAAGTCTAGGTAATTGACGGATATGATACTAGAAGGTCTGAGCTGCTATTTATCTTGTTCCAAGTGATACTAAGTTCTAGAGATTTCTTTTGAAAAACATAAAAATGCAACATGATGAGTTCCTATATGATAAAGCTTGAATTCCTACCAGAGCCAAACATGATATTTAGGATAGGAAGACTTCCACTCATATATGCTACTTGTTTTGCATTGAGTTTCGTCAAGCTTTGTTGATCCTTATGAGAGGTTTATCATGCTCTTAAAATCAAGATCACGTACACACCACCCACATATGCACTACTCCTACACTGGGGGTAGGCGCAGAAACATGCCTTCCATCTAAATCCACTAAAAATGTTTTACTCCTACACTGGGAGTAAACACCAAAAATATTCTTGATAGGTTCCACCTACCAAATAAATGCTCCAAGTTCTTGTTAATATCTCTCAAAAGTTTTATTGCAGAGAAGAGGCATGTGCTATGCAAGAGTTATTCATAAAAAAAGAGAAGAAAAAGAAAGTATTGCAAAAAATGGACAAGTGTCCGAATTATTAAAACAATGGGTACTTAGATGTCCGCCTTAAAAAAACAAAGAAAAGAGATGAATAAGATAGCCCATGTTTTCTTGCAAATATTTTTCAAAGTTTCAAAAGAGAGATATGTTTTCAAGGAGCATAGTAGAATTATTTTAGCTAGCATATATATCCACCACATTCCACACACATGCACATCTTGATTTCATTGTATGACTCAACTCTCTTTGGATCCATTGTTTGACTTTACAATATATGCATTGCAATTATGCTCTTTCATATTATCACCATTCCTATGAGCTTCGCATAAGCTTTGGTTATAGGAAGAAAGGCATAACATCATTATTGCCTTGGTGAGGATCTACAAATACCACATATTTTGAGAGACGTGAGAGTGTCATACAATGGAATCTCTGAGTTTTATTTTTGAAAAACTTGCAAAAACTCCAGAATAATGGTTGAGCAATGAACTTGAAACATAGTGCTTGACTTGATCGTTCTATCTTTCAATTGCTCAAGACCTAAGTGAAGGCTACAAGCCCCATGGTTGAAGGTAATATGGGTAAGTTTGAAAGTCAGATCAGTTTGTTCTAATCCAGAGGAGAATTCTTGTTTGAACGCATTTGTACTTTTGAGGAGTTGCTTCAATGTTTTAAAAAATCCTAAGACTCCTGATCCATTGCTAAGTTTGGCATTGCTCAAGGACGAGCAAAGGTTAAGCTTAGGGAAGTTTGTTGATGGTAGTTACAATCCATCATAAACCACCAATAAAACTTGAATAAGTGCATAAAAATGATCATCAACATAGACTTAGGGGTTTAAACTAACAATTTCCATGAGTTTTCAGCAGGGTTTATCTAGAAAAACGTCAAGGGGGATCAAAACATCAAAGTAAATCGTGCTTATCCGCAGCAAAAACAACTCCAGAAGGTTCCAGAGGACACCCGAAGCAACACCACCGAAACAGACCTGTAGAGGATGACATGTGGTGCCAACTAGCCCCACCTATAGGCTGGCCGGCTCCTAGGGCCAACCTGGCAGCCTTCGCTTCTACGTCGGTTCCTCCACCGCCTCCTAGATTGCTTCTATGCCGTTTATTCAAGTCGGTTTGATCCAAAGGTCCAGAATTGATGCTCCGGCCTATATATACCAGCCCCTGCCCCCTCCCTCAGGGAGATTGCCATAAGTCAAGATCAGACCAGAAATTATGGTTTCCAAAGAGAGGAGAATAGAGCTCCAATTCTTCAAAGTTCTAGTATAGTCTAGCTAGCAAGATTCAAGTAGAGTTTGGGCTATTGCTCAGGTTTCTGGATTCGCCGTCTGGAGGCCGGTATATCCATTGTATCCCTCTTTATTTTATGCCTTTGTGCTACTTCAATATTATGTTGCTATTTATTATGTTCCTAGTTTACTTTAGTTATATGCTTGATATAGTTATGATTGATGATGAATATATGCATATGTTCGCAAAGCGCTTAGCTCAATACTCGAGTGAGTTAAGTGGTCAACATTATGTAAGCGTGGTGCTTAAATATTGTTTACCTATGGATGTATTCTACACTCTAGGTCATGTGGTAGATCACGGATGTGACACTCCCATTGAGTCCTTTATAATCCACTCCCCGTTTGTAGAGCAAGTAGAACCCGGTTGCGAAGGGAGTCAACTTTGTTCTTGATCTTCCGTAGTAATGTTCCTTATGGATAGATACAGAGTTAATTATGCTATAGATGAAAGTGTATATACTTAGGTGTACAAAAGACTTAGTAAATAAGGAATGATCTAGGAATCTTTTGCTCTTAATTAATCTCCTACCTAGCCATACTACATTTATGAGTATCTATTTCTATCTCTAGAATACTATCAATGCCTTACACTTATCATTTATTTAACATTTGACTTACCCCTGCTATAGCATGAGAATTAATGATCATGTCATAAGTATAAATATTTCTTAATATCTCTAGCCACCCCATCGCTCCTCTATAACAACCTAGGTTTTCGAATAACCAAAAATCCCAACTTAAATTTTTTTCTAACAAAACCCATGCATGGTGAGTGTGCATACTAGGAAACCACCCCTGTAGTTGCACAAGTAGGTCCCAAGTGAGCATGGATAAGCATTTGCATATTAATCAACTTGTGAGTTGCATCTTGTTGATTTTATGTGATGAAATAAAATCAACTTAACCTTTATAACTAACTAGTTGTGTGTGAGTTGCCAACCCTTGGCTGGGACCCTAGGACCCTAGATGACCTCTAGTGGACCCCACTAGGATGTATATATGTTGTCAACACATATATACATGCATAGGTGCCCAAGGTGTAAATAGAAATAGGAACTAGAAATAGAAAAGGGATTTAGAAAAGGAGGGAAATTGGAAAGGCCAAAGCAGCCCGAGCAGCCCAAGCCACCCGAGCCAGCCCAGCTTCTTGACCCAGCTCTCCCCAGGCGCATGCCCACGCCTACGCGGCCAAGCTGGCCCAGCTCCAGCCACCACGCCTTCCCCTCTCGCCGTGTGACTGATAGGTGGGCCCCGTGGGACCCCCTTGTCACCCCCCTTGCTCTTCCCCCTCCTCTGCTTTTCTCACCGCGAGCTACTGAGCAGAGCATCTCGTCAGAGCAGGCATCTAAGGCCCCGCCTTGCATCCTCACCGCCTATTCCCAGGCCGTTGGGCACTGACACGGTGATGGACGCCATGTCCATGATTCATGGCACCCCAGACCCCTCCCCCAACCGCGCCACACCGCTGTTGATGCCCGTCGCCATGGCCCCACACCATGACGCCACCACGGCCCCATTTTGACTTGACACCGCTCGAATTGGGAGCACCAGCACCCACGCGATCACCTCGTGCTCAAAAAACCCTAGCCTAGAGGCCATATTGGCCCTACATGTACCCCCTCTACCCTTCCCCACCATCTGCCGCCTGCCATGGCTAAGCTCAGGGTATAAAACCCCCGTCCCTAGTGCCCTAGCTCCTCTCCTATCCAACCCACTGCCACTGGTGGCTTCAACAGGTACGCTGAGCCACAGAAGGGGAGGAGAAGGGAGGAGAAGAAGGAAGGGGGGGAAGTGCCGCCCGCCGATGTAGAGTCGCTGCCTAAGCCGGAGACACCACCCTGATCGGCTACGTCAGCGTAGCTGCTTAGAATGGCACTGCACCACCTCGCCACAGCCCCGCATCATCACCACACCGCTACCCTACACCCCATGCCCGACGGTGAGCCCTAACCCCCTCCTGTCCACAGTCACATGTTCGCCATGATCGCCGCTGTGTTCTCTCTACCTAGGAGAGGCAAAGGCCAAGCCTTTAGGCTCCACACCACACCGCACATGACGAAGCACGTACACCACCAAGAACCCAGCCTTACCAAGCCTCGGACGCTCGGGAATGCCGGTGTGCCCTCATCGTGCACCGCATGGTCGGCATGGCCGAGGCCACCCATGGCGCCACCATGTTCTGGTCACACTAGGCTGATAGCGGTTCCCAAACCACCACGGGTGAACTCGTCCTAACGAGTAGCCCCCACAACGCCCATCTTTTGGCCGTAGAGGGCCTAGATGCCGTAGCCCGTGACCGCCTCACCGGTGCGGTCGTAAGTCGAAGTACCACCATGTCGAGGACATTTTCAATGATCCCAACTACCTTGCATCGTGAGGAGGGGCCATTGATGTTTGCCGTGACCCTGCGCACCCCGCTGACTAGTCGGTTGAAGGAAAAGCCCCTGCCTTGCCTTTGTCCATTGAAGCCATGCGCACACCGAAGTTCCACCGCATGCCCTTGATGCTGAACGGACTCCTCCATGCCCTTTGGATACCCTTGGTTGCCCTGCTAGGCCACCATATCGCTCGACTAAGCGATCTCCCTGCCGATGGAGGTGTCACCACGAGAGAGGAGGGAGGAGGAGGAGGTAGCCATGCCATGGGTGTGTTCCACTATGAGCCAAGGAGAGAGAGGGGTGATTGAACCCGGTCCACCCGTGGACTAGCCTATGGTCCTCAGTGCACTAGCCCCACGTACACCATGAGCCAACCCTGTGGACTGAGCCTAGTTGTCGCACCTAATTTTGCATAGCAAAATCAAGTACTCATATATGTGCTCCCAGGATGTCCAAACACACATATATCCTCAAATTATAATGATATCAAAGTAAAGTATTTATTACATCGCATATCTCATCATATTGTTATCACATGGTCTTCCTCATCAACAACATTATTACATAAAAAGTGGAAAACTAAGCCCAAACTACCATAGGGACTCCAACTGGTGAACATCAATCTAGTAGTCCTAGACATCTTCAAAGAACTCCTCAAATATGACATCTGTTACCCATCTTAGATTTTCATTGAATGTGAAACAAGTTTAAGCGCACCATGCTTAGAAAGTATAACAAAAGGGATCTATGAGGCTCAAAGGCTTGACACGATTTGACTGCGGTAAGCAATTTTAGTTGGTCAAGTTTTATTAAACATGTGTCACTACTTTAGTGAATAAACCCACCCAATTTGTAATTATAATTAATCAAGATTATATCATTCCCAACCATCCAAGTAACCACTAATCAAGAAGGATCTAGGCCGCTTGTATCCGTGAGTCCGGCTGTTATAACAGGTTAAAGAATTCTGCTGAACTTGTACAACTTTATCCACCAAGCCGTGATTCCCAATAACGGGGTTTGCAAAGCCCACATCGCCTCTACCAAGGAAGCGTGGCAGGGTTTCACTACATAACCCTTCGCTAGTCGCACTAACAAGTCGTAGCTGCTAAGGTTTCAGCCGTCTAGTCGTATGCGGCCCTCCTTCAGGAGTGACACTCATGGTCGTGGCATAGTACACACCTTGGTAGGAAAAGAAACATACCAACTAGTGCCCCCCTCTTGCCCTTACAGAAAGCTACAGAAGAGCTAGTACAATCTAGTTACCAGGCTAAAGTCAGATCCATTTGACACTCAGGGTTGTACTGAACCTCCTAGGTGGTCGCTTCAGGATTGAGTCCTTATGGAGAGGTACTAGAGCACTCAATCCAGTACTCTAGCCCCCTAAAAGTTGCTAAAAAGTACCATTTTAACATGTTGCATATACCTGTAATCAAGTTTATTATTTATTTTAGGTTATGCATTGCAGCAACTATCCAAAATGCATCCCAAACCATAGGTAACAAGGATATGTAGTACAAGAAACAATCTAGGTAAAGTCCTTAAGGGCGATTCAATTTTAAAAACATGCATATGTATGAATTATAGGGTTCATAGGTACAAGGGGCCTTTGCTACACTTGCCTTCCGCAATGTTTCCTTCTTGGTATTGCTGGTCATCCACCTAATCCTCAGCAACCTCGAACAATCACCCACTAAACGTGTTCCAATTCACCAATCAAGCATCCATTCTAGTCATCACATGTATACAAATATACTTCTATTAAAACAGTACACCAAATAGTAAAACAGAGATTGAAAAAGCTTATAAAACTAATCTACGTACTGCTATGAACACATGATCGAAAGAATCACTCTAATCGGCTTTAAAATGCAAAAGTTATGTATAATACAAGTTTCAATGGCATTTCTATAAATAAACCGAACTAAATTTTGAATTTAAACTAATAAAATCTGAATTCTATCGTGTTCTGGACAGCGCATACTATTATTAAAAAATACAAGGGCTAAAACAGATAAATACAGGACTAAAAGTAAATGCTTTTGAACTGATGTTGGACTGTGGGTTGATTTCGGGAAAACAGAAGGGCTAAAGCGCAAAGTGCGCTTGGCAGACCACGGTTTGACCGCGTTGCCGCTGACTAGGCATGATGTGGCATGTGCTGGTTGGTGTGGTGCACCACCATGTGCGGTGAACCGGTGACTTGGGTGTTGTGCTCCGTGTCCATGGGTCCACGATGGACCGGCCACTTAACCCCGGGGCGGTATCTAATCCGTGCCGTTCGTGGGAGAGCCGACGGCACAGATGAAAGGGGGGCATTTCCCCCCACCGGCTCACTGTGTAGCGACGGTGGTGCCATTGACGCTGGCGACCCGAGCTCGCCGGTGATCACCGAAACTACGATTTCGATCGTCTCAGACCAACATGAGGGCACGAGAGTAAAGAGTGTGACAGCGCGAGTTCGACATGGCATAAAGAAAATACCGGGAAGCATTTCGGAACGACAGCCCCATGGTGGCGCCATGGCCAGTGAGATCTGGAGCTAACCATCATGGTGTTCCAGTGTACCATTCATGAAAGTAAAGGGACAGGGAGCACAAGAGGTATACCACAAGTCCTGAGGAGGTGATTGCGACGTCCGAGGATGTTCCAAAGCGGCCGGTGATGAGCGGAGGCAGACTAGAAAGACAAGCCGTTGCTGGTGAGCTTGGGAATGTCAAACCCGTGACCAAATTGAGAAGAGAAATGTACCTATGGTCGCGGCGGGGCACGGCGGAGCTCCTGAGCGTGACTGTGAGGACCGACAAGCTCCGGAGCGGTGATTTCAAGGGCGGCAGTGCAAGCTTAGGTGGTGTACGGAAAGAGAGAGAGGGAGAAGCTCGATAGCGAGCTTTATAGGGTGAGCAAGCATGGTAGAAGAGGAAATAGACCCGGCGCAATTCACCCGGTGTCATATTGGCTTGATGGAGCCCCTGATGGCTCCCTTCACTCAGCAGGTGAAGCCGCCATTGAAGGCAGGCGCGGCATCTTCGGTCAGCGAGGAAGGAAGGGGAAGGCGGGCAGCTGATGAGCAGGCCTGACTGCGCAGTGGGAGAAAGGGGGAGAGTGGGTGCGGGTGCGGCTTGGATGCGGGCAGGCCACCACTTGGGCCGAGCGGGGCACCAAGTTTGGCCACGGCTCACGCACGTGCAAAGAGGGAAAGGCGCGGGAGGGGGCGCCGGGCCGCTCTGCTGGGCTGTGCGCTATGCCGAGCTAGGCCGCGCACGTGAGATAGGGGGAGGGAAGGGGGAAACGGTCCGCCAATGGCCCAAGGCTGGAAGGGTGCATAGAAAAAGAAAAAAACAAGAACAGGCTGGCTTTGGTTGCTAGGCTAGAAAGGAGAGAGAGAGAGAAAAAAACTTTAAAAGAAAAGCCTTTTCATTTTTAAGACTTGACAACTGGATCAAATTCAAATCAAATTTGAATTTAACCCCAACCAACCTAGCCCTACACTCAACCAAAAACATATGCTTCGGCATGAATGCAACAAACAAGTTTCTTAACCTTATGGTTAATTTTAATTTAATCAAAAATTATTATTTAGCTTAGGTTAAAATGCATAGAAGATTAAATAAATACCCAATTTAATCTGTAAATTGTAAATAGAATTTTTAGGGTGTTACAAACCTACCCCCCTTAAGATGAATCTCGTCCTTGAGATTCAGATGGTTGGAAAAGATAGGGATACTCAGATCTCAGATCCTCCTCTCTTTCCCATGTTGCCTCATCCTCGGAATGTCTGTTCCACTAAACTTTACACATTCTTATAACGTTACTCCTTGTAACTCTCTCAGCTATTTCCAAATTTTTCACTGGGTGTTCTTTATAAGAAAGGTCCTTCTGGATATCAAGCTCATCCAAAGGTAACTATTCCTCGGGTACCCTTAAACATTTCTTAAGCTATGACACATGGAAGACGTCATGAACACTTGAGAGCTGCTCTGGTAACTCTAGCTAATAAGCAAGTTCTCCTCTTGTATCAATGATCTTAACAGGTCCCACATACCTAGGAGACAACTTTCCCTTAGTATGAAACCTCTTAACTCCTCTCATAGGTGAAACTTTGAGGTAAACAAAATCACCGATCTCAAACAACTAATCCCTTCTTCTAGTGTCAGCATAACTCTTCTGTCGAGACTGTGCAACCTTCAAATTCTGCCTCATTGTTTGTACCTATTTTTTTTGCCTCTTGTAAAACTTCTGGCTTGAAAACTTGAATTTCCCCTATTTGGTTCCAAAACAGTGGTGTCCTGCATTTTCTGCCATACAATACTTCAAACGGTGCCATTTTGAGACTTTTCTAGAAACTACTATTATAAGAGAATTTAGCATAAGGCAAACTCTTATCCGAGCTTGTCCCATACTGTAGAGCACAAGCTCTCAACATATCCTCTAAAATCTGATTCATTCTCTCAGTCTACCCATCTGTCTATGGATGATACGCTGAACTAAAGTTCAACTTTGTGTCCATAGACTCATGCAACTTCAGCCAGAAATGAGATGTGAATTGTGTACCTCTATCAGAAACAATCTTCATCGATACCCCATGCAAGCATTCAATCCTTTCCATGTATAGCTCTGCTAACTTTGCACCTGAATAGGTAGTCTTGACAGGAATAAAATGTGCCACTTTGGTCAACCGATCTAAGATTACCTAGATTGAGTCGTATCCCTTTTGTGTACAGGGAAAGCCCACTATAAAGTCCATTCCAACTTCCTCCCATTTCCACTCGGGTATTTTCATAGGTTGAAGTAAACCTACTAGCCTCTGATGCTCTGCCTTTACTCTCTGGCATGTATCACATATGGCCACATATTCAGCTACATCTCTCTTTTGTTCGTACCACCAATATCTCTCTCTAAGATCAAGATACATCTTAGTACTTCCCGGGTGTATAGAATAAGCTAAGTCATGAGCTTCCCTCAAGATAGACTCCCTAATAGATTTCACTTCTGGCACACAAATCCTTTTACCAAACCACACTATTTCCTGATCATCCATAGGGAATCCTGGTGCTTTACCGATCACTATACGCTCAGCAATGTCCTTGATTTTCTCATCATCCAGCTGCCCCTTATGAATCTCTCGTTCTAAGGTAGGTTCCACCTCTTATTCCATACTATTAGCCACAATACTCAAATTTAAGTGTTCAAACTCTTCACATAACTCCCTGGGTAATTGAGTTACATAGGCCATGTTGACATAACTCTTCCTACTCAGAGCATCTGCTACTACATTAGCTTTACGCGGATGATAGTGTATCTCCAAATCATAATCCTTGATTAACTCTAGCCATCTGCGCTACCTCAAATTCAGATATGACTGTGTGAATATATACTTCAAACTCTTATGATCCGTATAAATCTTACACTTATGACCAATCAGGTAATGCCTCCAAATCTTGAGAGCATATACTACAGCTGCTAACTCTAGATCATGGGTTGGATAATTTAACTCATGTTTTCTCAGTTGTCTGGATGCATAGGCAACAACTCTACCCTCTTGCATAAGAACACAACCAAGACCTCGCCGTGAGGCATCACAATAGATAGAAAAGATTTTAGTAAGATCAGGTAAGATGAGCACTGGTGTAGAAGTCAGTCTCTTCTTCAACTCTTCAAAACTAGCCTGACACTCTTTAGACCACATAAACTTTGCATTCTTCTCCAATAGAGCAGTCATAGGTTTTGCTATCTTGGAAAACCCCTCGATAAATCACCTATAATACCCAGCCATACCAAGGAAACACTATATCCCACTAACATCCTAAGGTGGATTCCAACTCAACACATCTCTAACTTTCTTGGGATCTACCGCTACTCCTCCATTAGAGATGATGTGGCCAAGGAAAGATACTTCTTTTAGCCAGAACTCACATTTACTAAACTTAGCATAGAGCTGATGTTCTCTAAGCTTTTGTAAGACTAGCCTCAAATGATCCTCATGCTCTTCCTCTTTCTTAGAAAAGACTAATATATCATCAATAAACACAACTATGAACTTATCGAGATACTCCATGAATACTTTGTTCATCAAATACATGAAGTATGCAGGTGCATTTGTCAGACCAAAAGACATAACTGTGAACTCATATAGTCCATATCGGGTCACAAAAGTAGTTTTGGGAATGTCAGAACATCTTATTCTCAACTGATGGTATCCAGATCGGAGGTCGATCTTGGAAAACACACAAGCTCCTTTCAACTGGTCAAACAAGTCATCGATTCTAGGTAGTGGAATCTTGTTCTTAATTGTTACCTCATTAAGTGATCTATAATCTATACACATTCTTTGTGTTCCATCCTTCTTTTCTACAAACAACACTGGTGCTCCCCAAGATGAAGAACTAGGTCATACATAACCCTTATCTAGCAGTTCTCTTAATTGTTTCTTAAGTTCTACTAGTTCATTCACTCCCATTCTATACGGTCTCTTAGCTATGGGTGCAGTTCCAGGTAAAAGTTCAATTATAAACTCAGTATCTCATTCAGGTGGCATACCTAGTAACTCATCAGGGAAGACATCTGGATACTCATTTACTATCCACATATCCTCTATGGATGTTCCCTTCAATTGATTAACCTGACTGATTTCTGAAGCTGACTATGTTGCTACATACTCAACTTTCTCCCTAGATGGAGCGGTTAGAATCACAGAACTATTCTCACAATGTATAACTGCCTTTTGTGGCCTCAACCAGTCCATACCCAAGATGACATCAATTCTAGATGAGTCTATGACTACAAGGTTGGCTTGAAATTCTACCCTCCCCTTATGATGAGACTAGCAGCTAAACACACCCAATTTGCTTTCATTTCCCCTTCGGGCGAGTTTACTAACATGGGTTTCTTCATAACACATACGGGTATGCCATGCTTCTTTATGAAAGTATATGCTATGAAAGAATGCGAAGCACCATATTCGAAAAGAACTATAGCTGAGTTTGAGTTGACCAGAAATGTACCGATCACCACATTAGGTGCCTCCTGAGCTGTCTCTGCGGTCACATGATTGATCTTTCCACGGACATAATTCTGCTGCACATTAGCCAACTTCTTAGGACATCTATTGGAGTAATGTCCTGGTTCACAACAGCTGAAACATTTGTTGTCATTGATAGCATTTGGCGCCTTTGGTGCGTCATTCTTTGGTGGAGCATTAGGAACATCGCCCTTCATAGGAACATTGTTAGCTTGCTGCTGACGCTGAACTGGTGCCCTGTACTGCTGCTGCTGCTATGCACGCTGTGGCTACTAGTTATGGTTGATCAGGCTTGACTAACCTTGATAGTGCTACTGTGGGTAAGCTTATGGAGGAATAGTGCAGACACGAGTGTTGCTCCCAGACTGTTGCCCCTGGAATTTCCTCTTCATGTCCTCCATTTGATGGCGCTTGTTCTCTACAACCAAGGCCTTGTCCACTAGCTGCTGGAAACTAGCAAAGGTATGGGACAACAGTTGGTACTAGAGACCATCATTCAGACCTTCCATGAACAACTCTTGCCTCTTATCATCATCTTCCACTTTAGTAGGTGCGTACTGGAACAATTGTATGAATTTGTCATGATACTCAGCCATGGTCATGCCTCCCTATTTGAGAGCAAGGAATTCCTTCTTTTTCAGCTTCATCAACCCAGCAGGAACATGGTGAGAGCAGAAAGCATTGCAAAATTCTTGCCAAGTTATGGGGTTAACTTCACTACGGCCAAAGCAGAATGACTCCCACCAGTCAAGTGCAGCCCCCTGTAGTTGCCCAGCTGCATACAACACTTTCTCCCTGTCATCACATTGTGCAATCTCAAGTTGCCTCTCAACTGCACATAACCAGTCATCAGCTTGGAGAGGGTCAGTGGAATGCTTGAAGACAAGCTGATGTCCCTTCAGAAACTCTCCTCTCTTGTCTCTAACTTGAGGGGGTGCATTCCCATTTCCATACCCATTGTTCTGCATGTTCTGAGCCATCTGCTGTAGCAGTTGAGTTTGCATCATCATCAGTTGCTCCATAGTGATAAGGGGTGGTGGAGGCAAGTTCTCACCCCCTTGGTTGTTCCTCCTGGTATCCACCATCTGTATATACATCATATAAGTCTCATATGTCCAGAATATGTGATATTTAAGAGATAACTGGATGCTGAAGGTAGATGATATAGAACCAAAGTCAAGAGATATATAATGTATACAAGAAAGATAAGCAGTTTGAACTTTTCTGGTGAGTTGTCAGACAGCAGTCCAGTAAAATGAACATATCTTGCTCTTTGTTTATCATATGAATGTGAAGTTTACATTTCTGGAAAGCTTAAAAAATTATATACAACTTTTATTTAGAACACATTCCTAGATTCCGACGTTTAGTTAAGCAAAAACAGATGACAATCAGTACTGCTCCAGATTTCTGACAGCACAGAAACATCAATCTTGCAGCTGCTATATCTCACAAACCGTAATAGGTATTGAGGTGATTCTAGAGCCAAAAAAAAGATATAGAAGTCTACTCTTATCCATTAAATTTTCATGACCATTGAACATCCAGGACATGAGATATGAACTGATAAAGGTGGATAGCTCAGAATTATACAGAACGGACAGCAGGATAAAAAGAAACCCAACTATTTATTCATATTATCCTTAAGCCTTAGTCTTAAACTAAATGACTGTGGACATGCCCACAAATCACCACAATCATGACAAAAATCCAAATCAAATATTATCCATCATGACAATCATCCAACCACTTAAGTGACTATTGTTCAACCATTAAAAAGAAAAGAAACTAAACACACTCTCGCACATCTATGCGTGTTTATTACATATTTGGGGAAACCTCCTACGGGTCAATGTTGGTGCTGGTGTTGGGGTCTCCATGGCCTCCTCTGTTTCTTGGTGGCGACTCAGTAGGAATACTTGGTGCCTCCTCATCAGGACCACCTTGTTGTTGCTTCAACATGGCATTCTCAAGTGCAAGCTGTAGGTATGCCTTCCCCATGGCATCTAGCTCATCCAAGTTCTGGTCCAAGTTAGTGTTGGTCTAGGCTAAGCTCACTAGAGTAGGCCTAAGCCTGAAGTTCTCCTCCCCAAGTGGAGCAGCGATGTTGTAGGTGGACTGGCCGCTCCGACGACGAGGAAGATAGCGATCCTCGTCCCATGCAATGTCGTTGAAGTGGCGGTCGTGATTGACCACCAACGCCTGCCTGGCAGCATCTCAGATGGTAGCTGCACATGTGAGCCATGCTATGATAGCATGGTGGATGTAGAGCACCCAACTCCCTTCATGGATGTGCACCTCCGTCTCGCAGAAGCCGGTGTAGTTAGGTGGGTCCAATGCTCCATCTGGTACTGCACGGTCCACCTGGTGTGCTAGTGGCATACAAGGGAGAGAAGTTTTGGATGGTAGTAGGCATCACCATGGAGATCATAGTGGATCTCCACTATCCACCCCTTAGCAAGTAGTGTGGCATGGTAGTCACCCTCATCGTCCCTCCACCATCTCCTTCGTCTCCACCATCATCTCCATCACCGTCATCATCTCCATCAGAGTCAGAGTTATCAGGATCATCTCCATCATTGAGGTCACTAGCTCCATCTTGACCCCCTGCTGCTCCTCCTGTTCATCCTCCTCCATGGGCTCCTCATCTGAGTCTTCTATCTCTAGGGGCTCCTCAAACATGGGCTCCTCTCCAGCCTCCTCATCCATGGGTTCCTCCATGGGAACCTCCATGGGCTCCTCCTCCATGTCCCTCAGTGCCTCGACTAGGTGCGGGGGAACGCGCTTGCTAAGCATGAACCTCGTCCTCCTTGTTGGCATTACAATGGCATGCTTGCGGGCGGTCAACTTGGCGCGGGCCATCTATAAGATTGAAGAGGTTGAGTATTAGGACAAGGATAATTTTTGCAACAACAAATAGACAGAATATAAGCAATAATTTTATAGTAAATTAAAAACAACAAAATAAAGGTGATATGATCCTAAAAACGTCCATTTCTAACTAGGTTGATCGCCCTATAGTCAGTTAAAGCTTTGATACCAATTTGTCGCACCCAATTTTGCATAGCAAAATCAAGTACTCATATATGTGCGCCCAGGATGTCCAAACACACATATATCCTCAAATTATAATAATATCAAAGTAAAGTACTTTATTACATCGCATATCTCATCATATTGTTATCACATGGTCTTGCTCATCAGCAACATTATTACATAAAGCGGAAAACTAAGCCCAAACTACCATAGGGACTCCAACTGGTGAACATCAATCTAGTAGTCCTAGACATCTTCAGGGAACTCCTCATCTATGACATTTGTTACCATACAGGATTTTCATTGAATGTGAAACAAGTGTAAGCGCACCATTCTTAGCAAGTATAATAAAAAGGATCTATGAGGCTCAAAGGCTTGACATGGTTTGACTGCAGTAAGCAATTTTAGTTGGTCAAGTTTTATTAAACCTGTGTCACTACTTTAGTGAATAAATCCACCCAAGCTATAATTATAATTAATCAAGATTATATCATTCCCAACCATCCAAGTAACCACTAATCATGAAGGATCTTGGCGGCTCATATCCGTGAGCCTGGCTATTATAACAGGTTAAAGAATTCTGCATAATTTGTACAACTTTACCCACCGAGCCGTGATTCCCAATGCTGGGGTTTGCAAAGCCCACATCGCCTCTACCAAGGAAGCATGGTAGGGTTTCACTACACAACCCTTCGCTAGTCACACTAACAAGTCATAGCTGCTAAGGTTTCAGCCATCTAGCCATATGCGGCCCTCCTTTAGGAGTGGCACTCATGGTCGTGGCATAGTACACACCCTGGTAGGAAAAGAAACATACCAACTAGTAACCCCCTCTTGCCCTTACGGAAAGCTACAAACGAGCTAGTACAATCTAGTTACCAGGCTAAAGTCAGAGCCATTAGACACTCGAGGTTGTACTGAACCTCCTGGGTGGTCGCTTCAGGATTGAGTCCTTATGGAGAGGCACTAGAGCACTCAACCCAGTACTCTTGCCCCCTTAAAGTTGCTAAAAAGTACCATTTTAACATGTTGCATATACCTTTAATCATGTCTAATATTTATTTTAGGTTATGTGCTGCAGCAACTATCCAAAATGTATCCCAAACCATAGGTAACAAGGATATCTAGTACAAGAAACAATCTAGATAAAGTCCTTAAGGGCGATTCAATTTTAAACAAATGCATATGTATGAATTATAGGGTTCATAGGTACAAGGGGCCTTTGCTACACTTGCCTTCCTCAAAGTTTCCTTCTTGGTACTGCTGGTCACCCAACTGATCCTCAGCATCCTCGAACTGATCACCCTCTAAATGTGTTCCAATTCACCAATCAAGCATCCATTCCAGTCATCACATGTATACAAATATACTTCTTTTAAAACAGTACACCAAATAGTAAAAATAGAGATTGAAAAGATTATAAAACTAATTTACGTACTGCTACGAACACATGATCGAAAGAATCACTCTAATCGGCTTTAAAACGCAAAAGTTATGTATAATACAAGTTTCAATGGCATTTCTGTAAATAAATCGAACTAAATTTTGAATTTAAACTAATAAAATCTGAATTCTATCATGTTCTGGATGGCGTGTACTATTAGTCAAAAATACAGGTGCTAAAACAGATAAATACAAGACTAAAAGTAAATGATTTTGAACTGATGTTGGACTGCGGGTTGATTTCAGGAAAATAGAAGGGCTAAAGCGCAAAGTGCGCTTGGCTGACCATGGTTTGGCTGCGTCGCCACTGACTGGGCGCGACGTGGCGCGCGCTGGTTGGTGCGGTGCACCACCGTGTGCGGTGAACTGGTGACGTGGGCACTGTGGTCCGTGTCCACGGGTCCAGGATGGACCGGGCACTTAACCTCGGAAGGGTATCTAATCCGCGCCGTCCGTGGGAGAGCCAACAGCACAGATGAAAGGGGGGCATTTCCCCCCGCTGGCTCACTGTGTAGTGGCGGTGGTGCCATTAATGCCGGTGACCCAAGCTCACTGGTGATGACCGAAACTGCGATTTTGACCGTCTCAGACCAACCCGAGGGCACGGGAGTAACGAGCGTGACAGCACGAGTTCGACACGGCATAAAGAAAAGGCGGGGAAGCATGTCGGAACGACGGCCCCATGGCGGCGCCATGGCTGGTGAGATCCGAAGCTAACCATCACAGTGTTCTAGTGTACCATTCATGAAAGTAAAGGGGCGACACGGCATAAAGAAAAGGCGGGGAAGCATGTCGGAACGACGGCCCCACGGCGGCGCCATGGCTAGTGAGATCCGAAGCTAACCATCACAGTGTTCTAGTGTACCATTCTTGAAAGTAAAGGGGCGACACGGCATAAAGAAAAGGCGGGGAAGCATGTCGGAACGATGGCCCCGCGGTGGTGCCATGGCTGGTGGCATCTGAAGCTAACCATCACAGTGTTCCAGTGTACCATTCGTGAAAGTAAAGGGACGGGGAGCACGAGAGGTATACCGCAAGTTCGAAGGAGGTGATTGCGGCATCCGGGGAGGTTCCAAAGCGGCCGGTGACGAGCGGAGGCAGACTGGAAAGAGAAGCCATTGCCGGTGAGCTCGGGAACATCAAACCTATGACCAAATTGATAAGAGAAAGGTACCTACAGTCGCGGCGGGGCACGACAAAGCTCCTGAGCGCGACTATGAGGACCGATGAGCTCCATAGCAGTGATTTCAAGGGTGGCAGTGCGAGCTTAGGCGGCGTACGGAAAGAGAGAGAGGGAGGAGCTTGGCAGCGAGCTTCACAGGGCAAGCAAGCATGGTAGAAGAGGAAATAGGCGTGGCGCAATTCACCTGGTGTCATATTGGCTTGATGGAGCCCTTGATGGCTCCTTTCACTCAGCAGGTGAAGCCACCATTGAAGGCAGGAGTGGCATCTTCGGTCGGCGAGGAAGGAAGGGGAAGGCGGGCGGCTGATGAGCAGGCCCGACCACGTAGTGGGAGAAAGGGGGAGAGTGGGTGTGGGTGCAGCTTGGATGCGGGCAGGCCACCACTTGGGCTGAGTGGGGCACCAAGTTGGGCCACGGCTCGCGCACGTGCAAAGAGGGAAAGGCGGGGGAGGGGGCGCGGAAGAGGGCCGCGCTGCTGGGCTGTGCGCTATGCCGAGTTGGGCCGCGCACGTGAGATAGGGGGAGGGAAGGGGGAAACGGGCCGCCAACGGCCCAAGGCCGGAAGGGCGCGTAGAAAAACAAAAAAAACAAGAACGGGCTGGCTTTGGCTGCTGGGCTAGAAAGGAGAGAGAGAGAAAAAAAACTTTAAAAGAAAAGCCTTTTCATTTTAAGACTTGACAACTGGATCAAATTTGAATTTAACCCCAACCAACCTAGCCCTACACTCAACCAAAAACATATGCTTCGGCATGAATGCAACAAACAAGTTTCTTAACCTTATGGTTAATTTTAATTTAATAAAAAATATTATTTAGCTTAGGTTAAAATGCATAGAAGATTAAATGAATACCCAATTTAATCTCTAAATTGTAAATAGAATTTTTACGGTATTACACTAGTAGTGGCCCGCACGCACCACGTGGCTAGCCTGGCCGATCGCCACATGTCCAGGCCAGGGCCAGCCCAATCCGGCCCATGATCCGGCCCACTGAGCCTAGTCAGGGCCTATCAACGCTAACCGTTGATCGGTCAACGCTGACCGTTGACCGCGGTCCCACCTGTTAGTGGCCCGCGCCACTTCGACCAATCCCGTGCTGCCACATGTCAAGCCCTAGATTTTCCATTTCTTTTTCTTTTTCAAAATAAGATTTAAACTTGGGAAATTCATACGACTTCAGAAAAATATGAAACTAGAGTCCAAATTTTTCTAAAAATGAGCTCTATGTCATAGGCTTATGTTTGAGTGCATTTGGATCTTTTGAAATTGTATTTCTTCTTTGTGATCATCTATAGGAGTTGCTTATTGCGGCTATATGTCTTGTGTGGAGCACGACCCCGACTACACTGAGGAGCTTGGAGACGGCCTACCAGGTGCCACGTCCCACCCAACCTCGTAGAATCCTATTAGACATGCTATAATGTAGGTGCTAGTGCTTTATTTTATGCAAATGATCTGTGATAGGCTGCATGGTAGAATTGCTTTTGAGCCATTACCTTGTCGCAACCTATACCTCTACACACCCATTCTTGGGCGAGATGCTCGCTTACTTACTTGCTACTGCTTCTACTATGCATTATATCTGTGATATGATGCTTAGTGGAGGGTTGTTTGTGAGTGGTTAAGGCACTTAGTGCAGATAATGTGGTAACAACCAGGGAGATCTTGGCGTGCGTCTTGGGTGTGTGGTGAGGGTTGAGTTGATCGGGCAGGATCTTACGATGAGTCATTAGATGAGTCTTGCCAGGGGGGTTCGACCTGGGCATCCCCTACGAGAGGTACCTATGACGGGTGCATATGAGATGAGGAGATCCCGGGGTGGAGTGTCTTTGTGAGATGAGGAGACCCTATGTGCACGCCACTCATTCCTGAATGGGCAGGGGACGGATGCTAACTAGCTAGGACGGTGGCACTACTACTAGGTTGGAAGTGGATAGTGTAGGGAGGAACAGGCATGTGACCCACACCCTCCTAAGTAGCGTAGTGACCTCTGAGGCCTGGTACTACGTCTCACAGTCTTAGCGTTTTGGTGAACTCCGAGGTGGACTAGGGCTGAGTAGTAGAGTGGCATCGCACTGGTGGACCCCAATATCAACCTAGGCAGGGCACTACCAATGATGGTGATCTTGTGGTTCTAGGTGTACATGCTCTGCAAAGTTGATTGATCTATATGTATAGCCACGTCCTTGGATATGGACATTCCTATGACCTACGCTTCCCTTGATTAGTGAGTGGAGTCCCTTCTTCTCTCCCCTAGGTTCTTGTGTTGGATTCCGGCTTTGGCCGATGAGGAAAGGCACGAGAGGGAGTCGTCCTTGTCGCCTAGAGAGTGTGAGAGTGGCGAGATGTGTGTGATGGGGATGGGAGAACGTGTGGATGAGATGGGTTAAAACTTGATGTATTATTATTAAAACTTGACATACCCACATAGGAAACTACAACCACAAATAGGTCTTTTGTTCTACCCTTGCATTCCACTGCCACAAAGCAAACGCAAAGCATAGGGTGGGAGCCAGTGGCCAGTACAAATTGTGCTGATAATTGTTTGTCAGGTTCCGATTCTGAGTATGACTTCTAGGGAGACGGTTGGGAGGATTAGAGGTCTTGTTCCTGCGCTCAAGTTTGGTTCATGAAGATGGAGTCGACGCCCGCTGCCATTCTACTTGATGTTGTTCTAGTTGCTGCATGCCCTGAGTGATTCCGCCAAGTGGTGATGTAATAATGAGTAAACCTTGCTATTTATACTCTCTTTAAGACATGTATTCGATGTATGACTATGATATCGATTGTTATTTGATAATGTGATGGGATGATTGCCTAGGACTATCACGTTATACTTCGAATCTATGGATTTCCCTTCGAGGAAATTGGGATCATTTCAGTTGGTATCAGAGCCATACTTCACCCTAGGACGAGACCTATAGGTTTGGACGATAGAATTAGGAGTGGAACTTGTCTTTTTCGGTTATATGTACTGACCTTGCTTCTTTTTATGCATGGCTTACCTCTTTTTCTAATCTGTTGATCCCCCTTTGGACCGATTTGCAGATGGCACCCATAGTTGAGCTTCCCATCGATGGTCTGAGCTACAAGGGTTTTGCTCAGGTGCTGTACGATGTCCTTAAGGAACTTGGTGTTCCTACCGAGTAGGTTGAGTATGTATGTCATGGTGAGTCAGGACCCGATGGACTACAGGGCCACATCGTCATCCACCTTAGGGTTCTTTTGAGTGAGACCCTGCTAGAGCTGCACTCCTTCTAGAAGCTATAGGTGGAGACCTCCATCGCAGCTTGTGTCCAGTCCTTTTCGCATTCAACCCTTTGCCGTGTGATGCGTGACATGCATGAGCACCTCAGGAGGGGATCGTATTGCTTGCTCCCCCGAGCCCTGGACCTCACCTAGAGTACCAAGAGGTAGGTCTTGGTCGCTGAGCAGACTGTCTACGTCGAGGAGGGCCCTTGCCTTTAGGTGTTCGGACAGTATATCCTCTACTAGGACAGGTAGATTATGGAGGTCGAGTCATAGAACTGTTGATACCGAGACATGCTGTTCTAGGCTAACGAGGCCTTCTTGGAGGAAGATAAGAAGAAGGAGGTGCTCAAGGAGACCATCCGTGTGGAGCATGAGGGCTACGACCACATGGAGGCCTACTACAAGGCATGTGAGAGCAAGCTGAAGGAGGAGATTGTGGATCTAAGAGACAAGGCTAGAGACTTTGGGCTCCACAATGACTACTTAGACTGCAAGGTGTATGAGCTTGAGGATGCCCTCGAGTGCAAGAAGAGGTGCCTGAGGGATCACACTAAGAGGGAGAAGAGGTATGGCTTCAGGAAGATGATGCTAGAGAGCCGTTGCAACATGTTGGAGAGGGAGGTGGTTTAGTTGAGCGTTAACACCACTCACAACTAGTGTCACCTCATTGAGAACATGAAGTACATGGAGTTCTAGAAGGACATGGTAGATAGGATAAGCTAGGCATGGGTTGACGCTAACATCAGGTGAGTCAAGTAGTTTACGGAGATGTAGAAGTTCCTACCACCTGAGTCGCACAAGAGGCCATGCAAGGACTCCTTCTGGGTTAAGCCCACTAAGCTCAATCTGATGGCATGCCCGTCCGAGGACTATCCCAAGGCCCCAAAGACCGGGCAGCTGGAGGAGGCCCTAGAGTACATCTCGAGGATGCACTGTACCGATGCAGAGCTCCAGGAGATGGATGCTAGCACTTCACTACCACCTAGTCAGAGTTAGCTTCCTAGTGATGCTCTAATATTGTAGTAGTCATAGTGTTGATGATTAGCCCTGGGTGGCTATGAGACATGACTCACTTTTAGGAGTAGAGTAGAATGTCCCTCTTTTGGAGCCTACCTGTGTGTAGAGCGATTTCCCGTGAGCCTTCTAGTGTAGCTGCTGGAGACATCACCATGTAATAAACTCATGTAATGAATGCTTGGATCTTCATGCTTCTTATGGTTGTTCTTGCTTCTTTGTTTGAGTGTATGGCTAGAATTAAATTGCTAATGCATAACCTAACCAGTTGATAATAACTTGTGACCTAATGTTCGCAGCAAAGATGTTGTGTCGCCGCTCAAAATGTCTGAACTATCGCTTCCCGTCCCTCGTGCCCATTGGTTGTGGTCGTGGTCGTGGCTATGGCCATGGAGGAGGACGTGCTGCCACCCACGCTGCCCTCATCCTTGAGGAGGAGGTACCGCCTGCTGGAGAGTAGCACATGGAGGAGTCCATCCTGGAGGAGCCAGGTGCAGCCCAGCCTAGGGGCGGTAATGCTCCACCACCACCACCTCTTCTATCTAAGGTGATGGACCACCAGACGCATCTCATGGAGACACTGGCTAAGGGGCCACTATGCCACAATGGATGTCCGCCCAATGACTTCTAGAGGAAGCTAGAGGGTTTCCTCAAGTTGAGGCCTCCTACCTTCGATAGCTCTTATGACGACCCCATCGCCGCCGAGGACTGGCTGTGGGAGATGGAGAAGAAACTAGATCTAACCACTTGCTCTGATGATGAGTGTGTTGGAGTTGTAACCTACCAGCTCACTGGTGCCACACATGCGTGGTGGGACAGCTACTATGACACTCACGCCGACCCTACGCACATCACATGGGAGGAGTTTGCCAAAGCCTTCCGCAAGCACCACGTGCCCAAGGGCGTCATGGATGCCAAGGTGGAAGAATTCCGCAACATTTCCCAGGTGTCCCAGAAAATTTAGGAGTACACCAACCGCTTCACTCGCATGATGAGGTACGCTCCCGGTGAGATAGACTCCGATAAGAAGATCTACTTCTACAAGAAGGGTCTGAACATACACCTTAAGGTGGCCCTCTCGGGTCATACCTGCTACACCCTCCGGGAGATGATCAACAAGGTCCTAGAGATGGAGAGGGATCGTCCGAAGGCCGACGCCCTCTACAAGGAGAAGAAGTGCCGGTCCAAGAGTAACTCACGCGCTCTCGACATCTCAAAGTCCATGTGCTCATGTGTCCTCGCTGCCTCACCCTTAGGCCGTCCAGGGAGCTGCAGCTACTCCGAGCCATGGAGGTGGTACCTACACCGCTAACTACCACCACCCCGCTCAGAGCCGCCCTACTTAGAGCCCTAGCACGTGGAAGACCACTGCGCTGACCGCAACAGATAGCGTGCCCTTCACTTGCTTCGGTTGTGGTTAGCCAGGCCATAAGGTTGCTAACTGCCCCATGAAGAACGCTACACCACCTGCTCCAACCCTAGCGAAATAGGCTTCTGTTCAGGGTACGCCACACAAGCCCACCGTGGGACCCACCCACGGTCGTCTCACCCACCTGACCGCTGAGGATGCCCAGAATGCCCCCGACATGGTGTATGGTATGTTTTTAGTGCATGGATCTAAGGCCTCTGTACTATTTGATTCTGGTGCTACATGTTCATACATATCCACCAAGTTTGCACAAGAGCATAACCTACTTGTAACCCCACGAAGAGTGCCCATAGACACTAGCTCACCTTTGGGCAACATCAGATGCACCAAGAGATGTTAGGGAGTGAACATCACCATTGGGGGTCACCCTTTTTGAGTCGATCTTACCTTACTTTGCTCTGATGGACTAGACGTCATACTAGGGATGGACTGGCTGACTCAACAAAAGGGACTAATATCTTGCTCACCAAGATATGTAGAGATAACACATCCGAGTGGGCACATGATCCGATGTAAACCCAACCTTGAGAGGACAGTTTCCATGTTGTGTGCCTTGGAAGCCAAGTCAGTCGAGGAGGTGCCCGTAGTAACCGAGTACCCTGATGTGTTTCCCAAAGAACTGCCAGGTATACCACTTGATCAGGATGTGGAGTTTGTGATCAATCTTCTACCTAGTACGGGACCTATTGCTAAGAGGCCCTACCGGATGTCGGTTGATGAGATGGAGGAACTCAAGAAACAGCTCGGGGAGTTGTCTGACAAGGGGTTCCCTTGTCTTGTTTTGTGAAGAAGAAGGATGGTTCCATGAGAATGTGCATTGACTATCGGAATTTGAATGTCGCGACTGTTAAGAATAGGTACCCACTGCCGAGGATAGATGATCTGCTAGATCAGCTGAGGGATGCCAAGTTCTTTTCTAAGATTGATCTTCGATCTGGGTACCATCAGATGAAGATCAGGACTGAGGACATTCCCAAGACTACCTTTGTCACTTGGTATGGGCAGTATGAGTTCACCATTGTGTCCTTTGGACTCACTAATGCCCTGGCCTACTTCATGAATAGGATGAACAAGGTTTTCATGGAATAGATGGATAAGTTTGTAGTGGTATTCATCGATGACATTCTGGTCTATTTGGCCACTACAGAAGAACATGAGCAGCATTTGAGAGTAGTGCTGGAGAAGCTGAGATAGAATCAACTGTATGCCAAGTTCAACAAGTGCGAGTTCTAGCTTGAAGAAGTCACCTTCCTAGGTCACATTCTCACTACTGAGGGAGTAGTTGTTGATCCTACCAAGATTAAAGCTATGAAAGAGTAGGAGCAACCCCACAATGTGACTGATATCCAGAGTTTCCTTGGGTTGGCAGGATACTATCGCTGCTTCATTGAGAACTTTTCCAAGATAGCCAAGCCAATGACCAACCTACTGAAGAAGACCAATGAGTTTGAGTGGACGCCTGAGTGCGAGCAAAGCTTCTAGACCTTGAAACAGACGCTTACCACCACTCCTATACTAGCATTGCCTAACATTCAGCAAGACTTTGTGGTCTATTGTGATGCATCTAGACAAGGACTCAGCTGTGTTCTAATGTAGAATGGTAGGGTTATAGCTTATGCTTCCCACCAGTTGAAGGACCATGAGCAATGGTACCCTACTCATGACCTAGAGTTGCAGCTATTGTGCACGCCCTGAAAATATAGAGACACTACCTGATCAATAACAAATGTGACATCTACACCGATCACAAGCGCCTGAAGTACTTCTTCACTCAAGAGGATCTGAACATGAGATAGCGCTGATGGCTAGAGCTAATTAAGGACTACAACCTAGAAATACACTATCACCCAGTTAAAGCCAATGTAGTCACATATGCCTAGAGCCATAAGAGCTATTGCCACAGTCTGTTGACAGAGGCCGTACCACTAGAGTTGAGTTAGGAGATGGAGGACCTCCAACTCGAGATCCAACCGAAGGGAATGCTGAATGAGCTTCGGGTGCAATATAATCTCAAAGATTGAATCTGCAAAGCCTGACACGAATGCCCTAAAATCTAGGAAATTCGAGAGCTCATGGAGCTAGGCAAGTGTCTTGAGTTCAGAGAAGATGAGCAAGGGTAGAATCTATGTACCCTCTGATGTAGCCTTGCAAGAAGAGATCCTAGCTGAGGGTCATGACTCCAAGTATTGTACTCACCCCGGGAGTACCAAAATGTATGCTGACTTGAAGCTTTTCTGGTGGAAGAATATGAAAGCTGATATTGCGGGACATGTCGCATGATGCGAAATTAGCAATAAGATCAAGGTCAGGTACCAAAGACCGCTAGGACTATTGAAGCCCTTAGATGTTCCGGTGTGGAAGTGGGAAAGCATATCCATGGACTTTATATTGGGTTTACCTTGAACCCTAAAAGGCCATGACTCGATCTGGGTAATTGTTGATAGATTGACCAAGGTAGCTCACTTCATAGCTATGAAGAAAGACTACAGAACTGAGAAGCTCACAGATCTACATGTGGATAACATTCTGAAGCTTCACAGAGCCCCTATTAGCATATTGTCTGATCGAGGGACTCAATATGTGTCCAAGTTCTAGAAGAGTCTTCACAAGGCAATCAGGACTCGACTGGATTACAGCACCACTTACCACACACAGACAGATGGGTAGATAGAGAGAGTGAATCAAATCTTGGAGGATATGCTCCAAGCTTATGTTATAAAATATGGGTCTGATTGGGAGAAGAGTTTGCCACACGCAGAGTTTTCTTACAACAACAGTTACTAGGCTAGTCTCAAGATGTCACCATTTGAGGCCTTGTATGGGAGAAAGTGTAGGACCCCTCTGATGTGGTCAGAAGTAGGAGAGAGATCATTCTTTGGCCCCACATAGATCAAGGATGCCGAAGAAGGAGTCGGCCATGTGCGAGAAAATATGAGAATTGCTCAAAACCGATAGAAGAGTTACACAGATAAAAGGCAAAGAGACCTTGAGCTCGAAGTTGGGGACAATGTCTACCTCAAAGTCTCCCCACTCCGAGGCACCATCAGGTTCCATGTGAAAGGGAAGTTGGCACCAAGATATGTAGGACCGTATAGGATCTGCTAGAGAGTTGGCAAGCTAGCCTATAAGTGGGAACTGCCAGAGGAATTGATTGAAGTGCACCCAGTGTTCCATGTATCTCAGCTACGCAAGTGCTTGAACCTACCAGATAAGCAAATGCCTACATAGGCACTCGATATACAGGACACACTGGAGTATAGGGAGCACCCAATCTAGATACTTGACAGAGCTAAGAAGGAAACTAGAAGCATAGTCATACCCATGTTCAAGGTTCAATGGAGCAACCACACTGAACGAGAAGCACTTGGGAGAAAGAGTCAAAACTTTGGATGCTTTACCCCTACCTCTTTGAAAGGTATGTCACACCTTAAATCTCAGGACGAGATTCCTATGAGGGGGGAGGACTATAACAACCCAGGTTTTCCAATAACCAAAAATCCCAACTTAAAATTTTTTCTAACAAAACCCATGCATGGTGAGTGTGCATATTAGGAAACCACCCCTGTAGTTGCACAAGTAGGTCCCAAGTTAGCATGAATGAGCATTTGCATATTAATCAACTTGTGAGTTGCATCTTCTTGATTTTATGTGATGAAATAAAATCAACTTAACCTTTATAACTAACTAGTTGTGTGTGAGTTGCCAACCCTTGGCTTGGACCCTAGGACCCTAGATGACCTCTAGTGGACCCCACTAGGATGTATATGTTGCCAACACATACATACATCCATAGGTGCCCAATGTGTAAATAGAAATAGGAACTAGAAATAGAAAAGGGATTTAGAAAAGGAGGGAAATTAGAAAGGCCAAAGTAGCCCAAGCAACCTAAGCCGCTCGAGCCAGCCCAGCTCTCCCTGGGGCATGTGCCCATGCCCACACGGCCAAGATGACCCTGCAGTGGCCCAGCTCCCGCTGCCGCGTCCCTGCTTCCCCTCTCGCCGATTGACCAATAGGCAGGCCCCATGGGACCCCCTTGTCACCCCCTCGCACTTCCCCCTACTCTGCTTTTCCTGCTGCGAGCCACCGAGCAGAGCATCTCGCCCAAGTGGGCATCCGAGGCCCCGCCTCGCATCCCCATCGCCCGTTCCGAGGCCATTGGTCACTGACGCGTAGATAGATGCCACGTCCATGATCCGTGGAACCCCAGACCCCTCCCCCAACCATGTCGCGCCACTGCTGACGCCCGTTGCCGTGGCCCCACACCATGATGCCACAACGACCCCTTTTTGATCGGACGCCTCTCGAATTGGGAGCACCTACGCCCGTGCGATCACCCCACGCTCCAAAAACCCTAGCCTAGAGGCCGTATCGACCCTACACGTACCCCCTCTGCCCTTTCCCCACCGTCCACCGCCCGCCATGGGTGAGCTCAGGGTATAAAACCCCCCTTCCCAGTGCCCTAGCCCTTCTCATATCCACCCACAACCACTGGTGGCTTCACCAGCCACGTCGAGCCAGAGAAGAGGAGAAGGGAGGAGAAGAAGGAAGGGGGAAAGCATCGCCCACCGAAGCTGATTGCCACCGCGGAGTCGATGACGAAGCTAGAGATGACACCCCAGTTGGCTACGTTGGTGTACCTGCTCGACACGGCATTGCACCACCTCGCCATAGCCTCGCCTCATCATCGCACCGCTACCCTACACCCCTACGCCCAACGGTGAGCCCTGACCCCGTCCTGTCCACCGTCACATGTTCGCCATGATCGTTGTCGTGTTCTCTCCACCTAGGAGGGGCAAAGGCCAAGCCTTTAGGCTCTACACCACACCACATATGTCGGAACACGTACATGCCCAAGAACCTGGCCTTGTCGAGCCTCGAGTGCTCAAGATCGCTGGTGTGCCCTCACCGTGCACCGCATGGTCTCCATGGCCAAGGCCACCCATGGCGCCACCATGTTCTGGCCACACCAGGTCGGTAGCGGTTCCCAAACCACCGCTGGTGAACTCGCCTTGACACGTCCGGTTGTCCCAACCATTAGAGCACATGATGAACTGATCATATGCTGATAGTGTCTGGTCACATGCCACCGGACGCGTTCGATCGCAATTTCACCACTCTAGAACCTCTCTATACTTGATCGGACGCTGCAGTTTCTACGTCCGATCGATTTGCTGCTAGCGTCTGGTCAGTGTTGAATGTATTGCCGGGATGATGAACAGTGCCATGAGTGCATCTGGTCACTTTCATTCCTCAGCGTCCGGTCACTGCTGCTGACGCCTGTTGTTGCTGAGCAATTGATCGGAGCGTCCGGTCGCTATAAGGGCTGTGTCCTGTCACTTTGTGAAGCTCGTTTCTTCGCTATCTTGCGTCCGGCTTGGTTCCTATCTTTATGCTTGGACTTTCCTTGATATCTTGGGTCTTCTCTTGTGCTTCTAGGGTCTTGCTTATGGTGGCGATTATCGGATCACCATGTCGCCTTCGTCCAAGTCATGTCTTGCACCCTATTGAACTACAAAACAATCACTTGCAAATTCATTAGTCCAAATTGGTTGTGTTGATCATCAAACACCAAAATCCAAAGTTAATGGGCCTAGGGTTCATTTTCCTTACAATCACCCCCTTTTTGGTGATTGATGACAACACGACCAAAACAAGCAAATAATAAGAATTTTGGAATTCAAAAACTATTTACTTGCTAGGATGCAATGCAAAGGGCAAGGTTATATGATGCTAAAAGATACCAATTGAAGATACCAATTGTAAAGCTAAAAGGTACCACATGTAAACATCTTTTGAAACTTATCTTGCCCTTGCAAGTGTCCCCATGTGGCATTATGGATTTAAGCCTTGCTTTTTGGTCCTACAAATTTTCCCCATTACATAGACTAATCCATAATCCACTATCCTCCCTTTCTCGGACCATTACCACCTGTAAATCATTATGATTGGGCTTGGTCCTAAAAATTGATGCTTGCTTTTGGTCCTACAAATTCTCCCCCTTTGGAATCAAACACCAAAAAGGAAGACATTAGTAGCACAAGGGAGGGTCAAACTTTGTGATCCTTTGTATGTGGAGTGGAATAGATCATAAAATTTGACTCTAACATTATATAGATTAAGCTCCCCCTAAATATATGCATACATATGATGGAGAATGTAGTTTATGCATAATTGGCAAATTAATGCACAAGAGAGTTTAATCTATATAAAGCATGGAGAAAGCATATAAATATCAAAGTGAAATCAACATGATGATATTGGTTTAGAAATACCACATGTGGAAACCAATTTAATTTATACCACTTGCAATAGGTGGTGGATATTTGAAGTACGATGCTTAACTCTAGGGACTCCATTTTCCTTGCAATGAGACTACTACACACATGATAAGCTTGAAAAGGTGTTAGTCTCAAAGCATCCAACTTGTAGAGTAACCTCCCCCTAAATTTGTGCACACAAGTATGTTAACCTTGTAGGAGACATGCACATTGATTTTAGAATAAAAAATACCACTTGAAAGATGACATCACATAATTGTGAGAATCATTTTTTAAAATGGTATTCAGGAGAAATTATCTACAATTTGGACTTTGGCACAAATTAGATGAACAATTGTAAAACAAGCTATGTGCCGTGCTCCTAAACAATTTAAACCATGTAGGTTTGCTCCAAGGATTAAGAATGAAACCGACCAAGCCTACCATAAGATATACCTAGTATATGCATGACAAAAGATTAAACATGCAAATGTAAACCTAGGCATGAAAAGAACTAGATGCTAATTGAGATTGCAAGAATTTGAATCTTGATACCAATTGTAAGAAATACTAATTGAAAGAAATTACTTCTAGTTACCTAACATGGGAAGGGGAATTTGGGTCCATAGTATTCACTAACCCACTTGGAAATAACCTTGTCCATAATGATGCACCCCATGAAATGCACCCATACTTTGCCAAGTCTCCAAATTCCCCGAAGTCCATCGAACTTATCACTTCCCTTTTAGGATCCAAACCTTCTTGGTGCTCTTCATATTTGAAATGATTTCCTTTGGCACCAAAAAATGTTTGACCCCATTGTTGGCTTGCTTGTTCACCTTGATGGCCACCACCTTGTCATTTTTCTTCTTCTTCAACAATTATGGTGTGGAGGCCTTCTTGTCCACCTTGTTGGTGTAGGTGTTGGAGAGCTTGCTTGTTTGCTTTTTCTCTTCTTCTTTGCTCCTCCCCCATTCTTCACCTTGCACTCATCGGACTTGTGGCCTTCCTTGTGACACACGTAGCAAACCACAGTTTGTCCTTCATCAAGCTTCTTCACTCCCTTGATGGTGTTATCTTGATGAAGTTG
Organism: Miscanthus lutarioriparius; assembly: GCA_904845875.1. NCBI lineage: Eukaryota > Viridiplantae > Streptophyta > Magnoliopsida > Poales > Poaceae > Miscanthus > Miscanthus lutarioriparius. The sequence goes on from CAJGYO010000010.1 coordinate 70,455,881, forward strand.
GGCTTGCTCCATCCTGCCTTTCACTTGAGTCAAGTCCTTGGTGAGGCGAGCCACTTCTTGCTTGAGTTGCTCATTCTCCATTGCAACCTCTTGTGTGCATGTATCTACAACAACTTTCTCAACACAAACTTGGTTGCACAAGGGTGAGTCTGAACATAAATCATTGCAAGAAGTAGACGCATCCCTTTTAGATTTGTCAAAGATAGAACTTTTCCTTTTAGATACCTTGGTGAGAGTTGTACCGACGGCTTCAAGATTAGCAACTTTATTAGTTACCTCATCACAATGTTTGCACATGGTTTCCATTTTAGCAAGCAAATTTTTATAAGCATCTTGTGAGATAGCTAACTTTTCTTTTAATTTTTCATTTTTCTTTACAAGTTGCTCATCATTGATTGTGCAAGCATTTGTTGTTGCACTAGACTCAAGTTACTCAATTTTAGTAGATAGTTCAATATTGACATTAGCAAATGTCTCATATTGTTCAAGCAAAGTTTTATATGCTTCTTGTGACCTATCTAGCTTTTCTTGCAACATTTTTAGCTTCTTTTGTTGGCTAGTGCAAGTCTTAGCATATTTAAGATTTTCTTCCACAAGTTCATTAAGACAAGGCATTTCATCATCACTATCACTCTCACTAGAGGATGAGCTTTCGTTACCTCATGCCATAAATGTAACACCCTAGGTGTTAGCCTTGCATAAATTGACTTGCATTGCATGAGCATGAGCATCAAGCATTCATATTTACGCTTTTACATTTGAAACATATGAATGAAACATACGAAACATGTCTTGTTATTTCATGTTTTCTTTGTGTATGCTTATGATCATGAGTGAATAGGTGTAAGTAGTTGATGTGAGTCACTAAAACATATTAGCTACACTTAGGATGACTAGTGGAACAATGTTCATGAAGATCATTTTGTCTAATCAAGTACTTAAGTGATGCTATGTGTGTTGAACTGGATAGCCCTATGTGTGACCAATGCATGAAATGAGTGTGTGACCTTGCAATTAGCTTAAACATGTCTAGAGCACCATTATGAACAACTTTGATATTCATGGTTAAGGGTAAATAGGTCATTAGGTCAGAGTTCAAGTACAAGTCATCCTTTGAATGTAACATGTTTGACCAAGTTTGAACTACGTGCTAGAGACTTTGCATGTAGGTGGTCACTAAAGCAAAGTTGTAGTATTTGATATGGGGAACAACTTATATGTTTGTGTCATAGACTAGTTTAGCTCCTAACATGCTTGAAATTGGCTTCCAAAAATCAACTTTTCACTATTTTTAGCACTTAGGAAAATTTTACAAGTGTTTGACGCCGACAGTTTGACAAGCCGACCTTTGGGATGACATTACTCCTTAACTGTTGCGAATTAGGTCTTGATCATTTAAGACGAATTACAAATGGTACTTAGAGCTACAACTTTTGTGTAGATTGTATCCACTAATACTTCACGGATTAGAAGATCGAGCTTCACGAAAACACGCTGTCAGGCCATAATCGCGAACACTGTCGAACTGAATCGGGCGATTCAGTGGCCAACCGCCTTCAGACCTTGGCCGTCGCGTGGCGCGCGAATGGCCGCGCGTCGTCGTTGCTCTGCCCGGTTGGGCCACGCCAAGCCAGAGAGCGCCTTCAACATCCTAGCGTTTGCCTGCTCCCTCCCAGCACCTTCATTCCACTCTCGGCCTCCTCCTTCGCCGTTCGCAGCGCCCGCAGCAGCTGCAGCCTCGGCACCGGGCGTCGCCATCGCCGTTGACGGCACCAGCTCACGCCTAGCTACTCCATCACCACCGCAGCACTCCACCGCCACACCAGCAACTCGCTGTGTCCACCCATGTTCGCTGACGGTGCTTGGTAAGCCACAGCGCTGCGCGCAAGCTCGCCGGAGCCCCGCCACCAACCCTGTCGTCGTGGCCACGCCGCCACAGTCCACCTCTCGCTACGCTAGTTGATGCGCCAGGTTTCCCGTAGTTCGTAGATGCTTGTACACACATTTGATTGAGCCACTGAGGTCATCACCGGCGTACCGCCGTCGTCTCGCCTCGCCGTGCCGCCCTGGCCGCCGCCGTCGGCACTAGTGCCGACAATAGGGCCGACCAAGTAGTGCAATAGATGCGCTAGGCCGAGTAGGTCCCACCGTGATGATGTCACCGCCGGCGAGTTCGCCGTCGGCGAGCTCTGGCCACACCAGTAGCGTAGCGCCGCCTGCTCTGTTCTCGTCTCATTGACATGTGGGTCCTCTGTCTAGTGGGTCCCACCGGTCAGCGGCAGTGAGAGTATAGGATAGTTCATTAATTCCAGATTTTGTACTGTTTTGTAATAGTTGTATCTCCAGTTTTGTAGCTTCAAAAATTGTGAAATAAATTTGGTAGTGCTCCTTAGGAAGTCTAGTATTTAGGAAAAATATAGTCTTGATACTTACAGTAGAAATTTTGGAAGATTTAAATGGAAATTTGAAATGTGTTTTTGAATGCATGCAAACTTGTTTATTTTATATCTAGAGTTTCTATGGTCCAAAAATTATGAAATTTTGTGGGTAAGCTAGTCTTGCTTAGTAGAAACTCTAGTAAAAATTTGAGAGTCATTGCATGTGTGGTTTTTGAGTTATAGATTTTCCTTTCATCATTGAGTGATACTTGTGTGAATTTTTGTAAATTATCTAGGAATCCTATGACCATAAAATTTTGTGGGGAGTATCCCAGTACCTTAAGGATGTTAGGAAAAATATGAAATCTTTTGCTTGGCACTTTTAACTAAGGTTTTCTATTTATGCCTTTTTAAGGACTTATGCCTTGTCATTTTTGTGTAGGCTAGTCTACTTATCCAAATGCCATGAAAATTTATGGTAGTCTACTTAGAGTAGTACTATGTTACTGTAATTTTCTCAGATTTTTATGAGCAATAGAAATATATGTTGCTGTGTAGCCCTAGTTTAAAATGAAATAAAATAATCTTCTTTAATGCATGTTTAGTTAATAATGTTTGTTTTGGTGTATCTTTGAAGCATCTTAACTTGTTATGGTGATTTGGCATGTTAGTACAATGGTTGTCGTAGTAGATAGTAGTACATGTTCTTGGATGATGTCGACTACCTTGTAGACGAGCTTTGCTACTACTATGTTCAATAAAGTTAAACATGGTCATCTACATTTCATGCATCATGATCATTACATGTCATCTCTCCGATGCACCTATGCATTAGCACTTATACATCTGCATCATACAGGATCATAGGAGGAGTTGCTAGTAGCAGTTCAGGAAGAGCAGACCGGGATAGATCCACAAGAAGTCTAGGCACAGGAGGTGCCAGAGGAAGAGGAGCCAGGAGAGGACTTGCCTGAGTGCGTGGATCATCTCCCTAGTTCGCACGCACTCATCTCCCTAGTTCGTTCGAACGAGCAAAGCCCTGGAGCATTCTAAGTCTCCTACTTTACAAAAGCCATTCTTTCTATATATATGAGTTATATATTTTTGCATTAAGTTGTAGGAGTTGATTGAAACCGTTGATGCATTTATTACTATCTTTGCCTACCTTGTTACCTTTTACCCTGTTAGGTCAGGATCGAATAACTGCTTAGCCTTGCTTAGACCGGTAGCGATCGGTGATATCCGGTCACCTACATTATAGGTGGTTACTGGAAGAATTTAGCTATGGAAAGAATGATATCCTGGAATTAACCATGTGTGATGGATAATTGGAGACCGGACGGAAAAGTTGGAGGCAACCAGACAGGGTTCTGGGGTGCTGTTAGTTTCCGTCTGTGTCGATTAAGGACCGATCGTTGCTCGTCCCTCTTGTCATGTTGAACGCATGCCTCACATTTAGCTGGCCGAATAAAGTACCTTTCGACCGTGAAGCTAGTGGCGCTATTCGGGCCGGGATCTACACGAGTGCGCGTATTGGTGCTGATGGGGGTATGACAGGGGCGCAAAGAGTGAGCCCAAGGGCAGGTGCGACCTAATTCCTGGCAGTCGGGCGGTCCCTGGGTACTGCGGCTCTAGATTGTCCCACGGCTACCTGAATAGCGTCCTTGGTGATCTAAGCTACCCTGGCAGGGGAAGCACCAGCTAGTTAGGAATCGATTCGAATCGCCATCGCTCCTGGATAGTGAGCACTTGACTCGAGTTACGGCATCGTAGTAATTATGATGGAACAATGATGGTTATCTGTATGGTATGGGCATGCTAAAGCTAAATTGGTAACTGGATGTTGTTGGTTAATCAAGTGATTGCTATAGTACAGGTGCTTACCTAGACGAATAGGTTATAATAAAGATGATGCAAAGCATTTAAAATAATGTCTTCATGATAACTTATGCTTTTCGCAAACAAGTCAGCTAGCACTAAAGAAAGCCTTGCATAATCCTCGGTGTCGCTTTATTTTGGTTTAAGTCGGGTAAGTCTAGCTGAGTACCTTCTCGTACTCAGGGCGTTGTTCCCATTGTTGTTGCAGATGGTCAAATGTACTACGGCTATTGCATTAACTGCCTATACCCGGCGATGGTTGACAACTAGGACCAAGGGCAAATGGTCACTCCGTATCTCTCATCTGATGCTTTTGTTGGAGATGACTACCTACTGGCATTGTATCTGAACTAAAAGTGTGTGTGTGGCTTTAAAACTATTTGCTTCCACTATTTCAGTTTGAACTTGGACTGTAATAACTTTATGTTTTAAACTTTGATGTACCCAACTGTGATTGCGAACTTTATGTAACATGTGATGGTACTTGCTAAACTTGTACGATCTTGGTTTGTATGTCGATTGGTTTGAAATCCTTCGTGGTTTCACAGACTACCGGGTTATATGGGCTTAAGTTTGCTAAATTATCTGCTTCGACGGAAGATTTTCTTACTTAATCTCATATAATTGGTCGGTTCTGTTACAGCTGGCATTAGAGCAAGGTTTAGTAGGTTACTGTTCATGCGTGTATTTAAAACAAACGGGTTTTGTGTTACAAAACTAATTATGAACTTATAGTATATAGGTGTTTCAACCTCTAATTTAAAACTTAAGAGTGTGCCAGTGGTCATGTCCTGTATGCCCAGTTAAGGACTCTAGGTGGCTTATTTAAGTACTAACTTGGGGGTCTTTGCATCATATTTCTATTTCATCGCTCATACGGTGTGCTATTGTATGAGTGTCATTCACTTGAGTGGTAATGTATGGATCCGCTTGCCTCTCGCCTTTCGGTAAGTGAGAGTTGTGAGAGCATGATCGGATACAATCACGATCTAGGGAAGTGCTCATATGATGCCGATTATTTACATGACATACGCGTGTTTGTATGAAGGTATCCAATGTGTGGGGAATTCCGTCCTGTGGTGACGATGTAAATCGATAGGGGCGATGGTTCGGTAGTTGCTACCGTTGTACGCCGTGTCTGGGAATACGTGTAGAACGAGTAGATTACTTTTTTCGCTTTGATGCATAATTTTCATAATGTCGGGTTTGGGCTGAAGTGGATCTTTTGCGGTACATAACAAGCGCTTATCGTGTAGTACGTATTAGCTATGTTTATGAGAGACCGTTGTATGCCACCGTCTATGCCGCTAGCAATTGTTATTTTTCCTAAGTTTGTGAGAACGTACGGAACGTGCATGCATCATGTTGTTACATATCATTCATGGCATTGTTCCTCCCCTTATAAGTTGATTATCTCATTTTGATAAAAATGACAACTTAACCTTGTTCTCACGTGGGTAATAAAACAACAATTTGCTACAGATGGCCCGCACGAAGCAGACTGCCCGTAAGTCCACCGGAGGAAGAGCACCTCAACGTCAGTTGGCCTTGAGGGAGCACCGCACCACGGACACCTTCTTGAGCGAGTTTGGCATGCCGACCTTGCTTTGGAGAGTGCTCCATGATGTGGGGTACCCAGAGGGTCAAGAGCCGGTGTACTCTTGGAATGAGAGCCAATTAGCATAGGATGGACTTGCAGTGGTAGAGATCACCATTCCTGCTCTTGGTAATGCTCCAGAGTGGGATGGTTGGCACTTGGAGTTTGAGGGTCGCACTCCTGTTGAGGGTGCAGAGGGAGCAGCCTTCCGTGTCATCAGGGACATCATGAGCAGATTTCCCAGTGAGCTTGCAGCAGCTCTAGCTGGCACCTTTCCTAGGGATGATCCTCGTGATGCTATTTGGGTTCAGCCTCAGGGAAGTGCTTTGGTCAGAGGTCTAGCTGAGGGACAGGCTAGCGACAACCATGCTATGAGTGCTATGTTTGCCGCTATCAGAGCATATCAGGGTCTTGAGTGTACCTACTGGACTTTGACTGGCTTGCGTGGTGAGGATAAGCTCAAGGTAAGAAAGCAGAAGAAGAAGCAGGCACGTGCTATAGCTAGTTTGCAGGAGTAGTTGGCTGATATGAGCTTACAGCGGGACCAGGCGGTAGAGAGAGGTAATAGAGCTATGCAGCTGGTGCATACATTGACTTAGGCCAACAACAATGCAGACCGCATGATTGGACAGTTGGTTCAGGAAAGGAATGAAGCCTGGAACGAAAGGGACCTTCTGCTGCAGAGGGTCGATGAGCTAGAGGAGTATAACAATAGTTACCAAGAAAGTTTCAAGATGGCTACATTTGAAGCATTGTATGGCAGGAAATGTAGGACACCATTGAATTAGGTTGAGCCTAGAGAGAAGGTTTTATGGAATTGATTTTGTTGATGAGGCTGAGAAAAAGGTCCATATTATCCAACAAAACATGAAAGCGGCACAGTCACGCCAGAAGAGTTATGCCGATGAGAGAAGGAGACCGCTTGAGTTTGAGGTAGGTGACTACGTTTATCTGAAGGTTACTCCAATGAAGAAAGTACAAAGGTTTGGAGTAAAGAGAAAACTTGCTCCTAGATTTGTAGGACCGTACGAGATCATAGAGAAGAAGGGTCCCATGGCTTATAAGTTACAGTTACCAGAAGCTATGGGTTCGATCTTCCCAGTCTTCCATGTATCACAATTGAAGAAGTGCTTGCGTATTCCGGAAGAGAGAATAGAACCTCAGAGCATTTAGCTCAAATCAGACTTGGAATACCATGAGCAACCGATTCGAGTTTTGGACACTAAGGACCGAGTCACTCGGAATAAAGTGGTGAGAACCTATAAGATACAGTGGAGTCATCACGATGATGGTGATGCGACGTGGGAAACAGGAGAATATCTACAAAACGCTTATAAGGATTTTTATAACAAATGGTTCGTAACTATAAATCTCGGGACGAGATTCTTATAAGGGGGAGGGCTGTAACACCCTAGGTGTTAGCCTTGCATAAATTGACTTGCATTGCATGAGCATGAGCATCAAGCATTCATATTTACGCTTTTATATTTGAAACATATGAATGAAACATACGAAACATGTCTTGTTATTTCATGTTTTCTTTGTGTATGCTTATGATCATGAGTGAATAGGTGTAAGTAGTTGATGTGAGTCACTAAAACATATTAGCTACACTTAGGATGACTAGTGGAACAATGTTCATGAAGATCATTTTGTCTAATCAAGTACTTAAGTGATGCTATGTGTGTTGAACTGGATAGCCCTATGTGTGACCAATGCATGAAATGAGTGTGTGACCTTGCAATTAGCTTAAACATGTCTAGAGCACCATTATAAACAACTTTGATATTCATGGTTAAGGGTAAATAGGTCATTAGGTCAGAGTTCAAGTACAAGTCATCCTTTGAATGTAACATGTTTGACCAAGTTTGAACTACGTGCTAGAGACTTTGCATGTAGGTGGTCACTAAAGCAAAGTTGTAGTATTTGATATGGGGAACAACTTTTATGTTTGTGTCATAGACTAGTTTAGCTCCTAACATGCTTGAAATTGGCTTCCAAAAATTAGCTTTTCACTGTTTTTAGCACTTAGGAAAATTTTACAAGTGTTTGACGCCGACAGTTTGACAAGCCGACCTTTGCGATGACATTACTCCTTAACCGTTGCGAATTAGGTCTTGATCGTTTAAGACGAATTACAAATGGTACTTAGAGCTACAACTTTTGTGTAGATTGTATGCACTAATACTTCATGGATTAGAAGATCGAGCTTCACGAAAACGCGCTGTCAGGCCGTAATCGCGAACACTGTCAAACTGAATCGGGCGATTCAGTGGTCGACCGCCTTCAGACCTTGGCCGCCGCGTGGCGCGGGAATGGCCGCGCATCGCCGTTGCTCTGCTCGGTCGGGCCACGCTGAGCCAGAGAGCGCCTTCAACATCCCTGCGTTCGCTTGCTCCCTCCCAGCGCCTTCATTCCACTCTCGGCCTCCTCCTTCGCCGTTCACAGCGCCCGCAGCAGCTGCAGCCTCGGCACCGGGCGCCGCCATCGCCGTTGACGGCACCAGCTCGCGCTTAGCTACTCCATCACCACCGCAGCACTCCACCGCCACCCCAGCAACCCACTGTGTCCACCCATGTTCGCTGACAGTGCTTGGTAAGCCACAGCGCCGCGCGCAAGCTCGTCGGAGCCCCGCCGCCAACCCCGTCGTCGTGGCCATGCCGCCACAGTCCACCTCTCGCTACGCTAGTTGATGCGCTAGGTTTCCCCTAGTTCGTAGATGCTTGTACGCACGTTTGATTGAGCCACCGAGGTCGTCACCGGCGTACCGCCGTCATTTCGCCTCGCCATGGCGCCATGGCCGCCGCCGTCGGCACTAGCGCCGACAATAGGGCCGACCAAGTAGTGCAATAGATGCGCTAGGCCGAGTAGGTCCCACCGTGATGATGTCACCGCCGACGAGTTCGCCGTCGGTGAGCTCTGGCCGCGCCAGTAGCGTAGCACCGCCTGCTCTGTTCTCGTCTCACTGACGTGTGGGTCCTCTGTCCAGTGGGTCCCACCGGTCAGCGGCAGTGAGAGTATAGGATAGTTCATTAATTCTAGATTTTGTACTATTTTGTAATAGTTGTATCTCCAGTTTTGTAGCTTCAAAAATTATGAAATAAATTTGGTAGTGTTCCTTAGGAAGTCTAGTATTTAGGAAAAATATAGTCTTGATACTTACAGTATAAATTTTGGAAGATTTAAATGGAAATTTGAAATGTGTTTTTGAATGCATGCAAACTTGTTTATTTTATATCTAGAGTTTCTGTGGTCCAAAAATTATGAAATTGTGTGGGTAAGCTAGTCTTGCTTAGTAGAAGCTCTAGTAAAAATTTGAGAGTTATTCCATGTGTGGTTTTTGAGTTATAGATTTTCCTTTCATCATTGAGTGATACTTTTGTGAATTTTTGTAAATTATCTAGGAATCCTATGATCATAAAATTTTGTGGGGAGTATCCCAGTACCTTAAGGATGTTAGGAAAAATATAAAATCTGTTGCTTGGCACTTTTAACTAAGGTTTTCTATTTATGCCTTTTAAGGACTTATGCCTTGTCATTTTTGTGTAGGCTATTCTACTTATCCAAATGCCATGAAAATTTTATGGTAGTCTACTTAGAGTAGTACTATGCTACTGTAATTTTCTCAGATTTTTATGAGCACTAGAAATATCTGTTGCTGTGTAGCCCTAGTTTAAAATGAAATAAAATAATCTTCTTTAATGCATGTTTAGTTAATAATGTTTGCTTTGGTGTATCTTTGAAGCATCTTAACTTGCTGTGGTGATTTGGCATGTTAGTACAATGGTTGTCGTAGTAGATAGTAGTACATGTTCTTGGATGATGTCGACTACCTTGTAGACGAGCTTTGCTACTACTATGTTCAATAAAGTTAAACATGGTCATCTACATTTCATGCATCATGATCATTACATGTCATCTCTCCGATGCACCTATGCATTAGCACTTATACATCTGCATCATACAGGATCATAGGAGGAGTTGCTAGTAGCAGTTCAGGAAGAGCAGACCGGGATAGATCCACAAGAAGTCTAGGCACAGGAGGTGCCAGAGGAAGAGGAGCCAGGAGAGGACTTGCCTGAGTGCGTGGATCATCTCCCTAGTTCGTTCGAACGAGCAAAGCCCTGGAGCATTCTAAGTCTCCTACTTTACAAAAGCCATTCTTTCTATATATATGAGTTATATATTTTTGCATTAAGTTGTAGGAGTTGATTGAAACCGTTGATGCATTTATTACTATCCTTGCCTACCTTGTTACCTTTTACCCTGTTAGGTCAGGATCGAATAACTGCTTAGCCTTGCTTAGACCGATAGCGATCGGTGATATCCGGTCACCTACATTATAGGTGGTTACTGGAAGAATTTAGCTATGGAAAGAATGATATCCTGTAATTAACCATGTGTGATGGATAATTGGAGACCGGACGGAAAAGTTGGAGGCAACCAGACAGGGTTCTGGGGTGCTGTTAGTTTCCGTCTGTGTCGATTAAGGACCGATCGTTGCTCGTCCCTCTTGTCATGTTGAACGCATGCCTCACATTTAGCTGGCCGAATAAAGTACCTTTCGACCGCGAAGCTAGTGGCGCTATTTGGGCTGGGATCTACATGAGTGTGCGTATTGGTGCTGATGGGGGTATGACAGGGGCGCGAAGAGTGAGCCCAAGGGCAGGTGCGGCCTAATTCCTGGCAGTCGGGCGGTCCCTGGGTACTGTGGCTCCAGATTGTCTCGCGGCTACCTGAATAGTGTCCTTGGTGATCTAAGCTACCCTGGCAGGGGAAGCATGGTTTGTGTGAGGAATAAATCACCAACTGGTTAGGAATCGATTCGAATCGCCATCGCTCCTAGATAGTGAGCACTTGACTCGAGCTATGGCATCGTAGTAATTATGATGGGACAATGATGGTTATCTGGATGGTATGGGCATGCTAAAGCTAAATTGGTAACTGGGTGTTGTTGGTTAATCAAGTGATTGCTATAGTACAGGTGCTTACCTAGACGAATAGGTTATAATAAAGATGATGCAAAGCATTTAAAATAATGTCTTCATGATAACTTATGCTTTTCGCAAACAAGTCAGCTAGCACTAAAGAAAGCCTTGCATAATCCTTGGTGTCGCTTTATTTTGGTTTAAGACGGGTAAGTCTAGCTGAGTACCTTCTCGTACTCAGGGCATTGTTCCCATTGTTGTTGTAGATGGTCAAATGTACTATGGCTATTACATTAACTGCCTGTACCCGACAATGGGTGACAACTAGGACCACGGGCAAATGGTCACTCCGTATCTCTCATCTGATGCTTTTGTTGGAGATGACTACCTACTGGCATTGTATCTGAACTAAAAGTGTGTGTGTGGCTTTAAAACTATTTGCTTCCGCTATTTCAGTTTGAACTTGGACTGTAATAATTTTATGTTTTAAACTCTGATGTACCCAACTGTGATTGCGAACTTTATGTAACGTGTGACGGTACTTGCTAAACTTGTACGATCTTGGTTTGTATGTCGATTGGTTTGAAATCCTTCGTGGTTTCATGGACTACCGGGTTATACAGGCTTAAGTTTGCTAAATTATCTGCTTCGGCGGAAGATTTTCTTACTTAATCTCGTATAATTGGTCGGTTCTGTTACAATAAGGCACATACGAGAAGAGCTTGATGATGAGTGCTTGTGACCTCGCCTCTTGTGATGGTTTTCTTCTTCACTTGAAGAATCATCCCATGACCTTATTGATGTGAGGGATTTGTCCTTACACGCCTTCTTCTTTGTCTTGGGTGTGGGCTTGTTTGGACAAACTTCTACAAAGTGCCCCTTCTCGCTACATCCATAGCATCCTTTCTTTCTTTGCTCATTTCTTTGATTAGTGAAGATAAAATCTTGAATTTGGATGGGCACACCCTTGACATTGAGTATTTGGATCATCTTCTCCACCTTGTTGATAAGTTTGATTGATTCTTCATCAAGGTTGGAGGTGGAGGAGGAAGATTGATCATCATCACTTGAATCTTCATCATCATCATCATCATCCTCATCTTCTTCATCATCTTCACTTGAGGACTTGAGCTTGAGCTTGTCTCAACTTGCTTGCCCTTCATCTTCTTTTTCTCACTACATGTGAGAGATTTGCCTTTGCTTGATGAAGAGGCTTCTTCTTGACCCATCTTGCATGACATTTCAAATGCCACTATCTTGCCAATGACTATGGCCTGGGTCATGGTGCTCAAGTCCTCCATATTGTGAAGGATGGTGATGATGCTTGTATATTTCTTTTGTGGTAGCACGGAGATGATCTTCCTCATGATGTCAGCGTCATCTAGCTTTGTTAATCCTATTGAATGAAGCTCATTGATAATTAGATTCAAACGAGAATACATATCAGGAACAAGCTCATCATCATTCATTTTAAAGGAATCATAATTTTATTCAGCTAGACAATGTTTTTGCTCACGGACATTAATTGTGCTATCATGGAGCTCTTAGAGTTTTAACCAAATTTCATGTGCCGTATTTAAAGTGAACACTTGGTTAAACACATCCATGCTAAAAGATTCAAACAATCAATTTTTAGCTCTAGCATTGAAATTCATTTCTTTTTATTCACTCTTTGTTGGTTTATCGGGATTCTTAATGGGTTTCATCCCATCATGAGTGATTCTCCAAACATCTAAATCAACTACCTCAAGGTGGCAAGCCATTCTAACTTTATAATAGGGGAAGTTAGTGCCATCAAAGTGCGGAGGCCTAGAGGTATCCATCCCAACCACTCTAAATAGCGTCGGCTCAACGGCGGTGAAGCCAAAGGTCCAAATTGAGCCAACCAACTCTGATACCACTTGTTGGGGACCATGACGCCTAAGAGGGGGGTGAATTAGGCAACTTAAAATACCAACTCTAAACTATGGCCTCTTTTTCTAACCTTAGCAAAACCTATGCAAAAGATAAACTATCTCAATGTCCAACTACGGTTTTGCTAGTGTGTTGCTATCTCTACCACAAAGGAGCAATACAAACAATGTAAATGTGGAAGCTAAAGAGCAAGGTAGAGATATGCAAACTCCCATCGATGACTCTGGTATTTTTACTGAGGTATCGAGAAGCGTGCAAGCTTCCCCCTAGTCCTCGTTGGAGCCCCTCGCAAGGAATCCCTTGCAAGGGCCAAGCTCCTGGTTGGGTAACTCTATGGATAGCCCCGGGCCTTCCCCACGTGCAAGTGGGTCTCTGGTGTGCCTTTCGGCAAGCCTCTCCCGGACCACTCCCCGCCATCTTCATAATCAAGCTTCCGGCCAAACCGCCGCGGGCCTTGTTCCCTCCGGTACACGCTGGCGGCCATACCACAAACATGGTTGGTGTGATCTCGCAAGACTACAAGCCCCTCCGATGTACAACAATGGTGCGCGCAAGCATCGAGTAGTAAGAGGTATGCAAACCTCACTAAACACTAGGCTTAAACCTAGAGCAAGCGCATAAGCGGTGGTCTAATCAACCTAAGCACTTCACAAAGCACCTATGCTAATCACCTAATGAATCACTAAGCACTATGCAAGTGGAGATAAGTAAAATGGTGTATCAACACCCTTGGTATGTTTCCTCAGGTCCACACTTCTCAAATGGTAGGTTGGGGGATCTATTTATAAGCCCCACGGAGAAAGTAGCCATTGGGGACGAAACCCGCTTTTCTGCTACTGATCAGACGCTGCTTTCGTCCTGACCAGACGCGTCCGGTCGTCCCAACCCTTAGAGTGCGCGATGAACTGATCGGACGCTGATAGCATCTTGTCACATGCCACCGGACGTGTCCGGTAGCAATTTTGCCTCTTTGGAACCTCTCTGTACTCAATCGGACGCTGCAGTTTCTACGTCCGGTCGATTTGCCGCTAGCGTCCGGTCAGTGCTAAAAGTATTGCTAGGATAATGAACAGTGCCATCGGTGCGTCTGGTCACTTTCAATCCTCAGCGTCCGGTCACTGCTACTGACGCCTGCTGTTGCCAAGCAACTAATCGGAGCGTCCAATTGCTATAAGGGTTGCGTCTGGCCACTCTATGAAGCTTGTTTCTTCACGATATTGTGTCCAGCATGGTTCCTATCTTCGTGCTTGGACTTTGCTTGATATCTTGGGTCTTCTCTTGTGCTTCTAGGGTCTTGCTTATAGTGTTGATTATTGGATCACCATGTCGCCTTCGTCCAAGTCATGTCTTGCACCCTATTGAACTACAAAACAATCACTTGCAAATTCATTAGTCCAAATTGGTTGTGTTGATCATCAAACACCAAAATCCAAAGTTAATGGGCCTAGGGTCCATTTTCCTTACAGAGATGACCTGCTAGGTGCCACGTCCCACCTAACCTCATAGAATCCTATTAGACATGCTATAATGTAGATGCTAGTGCATTATTTTATGCAAATGATCTATGATAGGCTGCATGGTAGAATTGCTTGGGAACCATTACCTTGTCGCAACCTATACCCCTTTTTTACACGCTGTTAGGCTAGACGCTTACTTACTTACTTACTTGCAACTGCTTCTACTATGCATTATATCTGTGATGTGATGCTTGGTGGAGGGTTGTTTGTGAGTGGTTAAGGCACTTGGTGCCGATAATGTGGTAACAACCAGGGAGATCTTGTCGTGTGTCTTGGGTGTGTGGTGAGGGTTGAGTCAATCGGGTAGGATCTTATGACAAGTCGTTGGACGAGTCTTGCCAGGGGGGTGCGATGTGGGCATCCCCTACGAGATGTACCTATGGCGGGTGCATGTGAGATGAGGAGATCCTAGGGTAGAGTGTCTTTGTGGGATGAAGCCCTGGTATGGAGGTGTCGTTGACGCACGGGGCATTAGTTGGCCCCTTGTGAAGATATCCTATCCCATCCCCCTTGTGAAGATATCATAGACCCTACATGCATGCCACTCATTCCTGAATGGGCGGGGGACGGATGCTGACTAGCTTGGACAGTGCCACTACTACTAGGTTGGAAGTGGTTAGTGTAGAGAGGTACGTGCGTGTGACCCACACCCTCCTAAGACAGCTAGGATGGTCTCATAGTCTCAGCGTTTTAATGGACTCTGGAGTGGCCTAGGGCTGAGTGGTAGGGTGGCATTGCACCAGTTAGAAGGTTGCCCAGTATCAGCCTAGGCGGGGCACCGCCGATGATGGTGATCTTGTGGTTCTAGGTGTACAATATCTGCAGAGTTGATCGATCAATACGTATAGCCAGGTCCTCGAATATGGACATTCCTATGACCTACGCTTCCCTTGATTAGTGAGTGGAGTCCCTTCTTCTCTCTCTCTCTCTAGGTTCTTGTGTTGGATTTTGACTTTGGCCAATGAGGCAAGGCATGAGAGGGAGTCATCCTTGTCGCCTAGAGAGTGTGAGAGTGGCGAGATGTGTGTGATGGGGATGGGAGAACGTGTGGATGAGATGGGTTAAAACTTGATGTATTATTATTAAAACTTGACATACTCGCATAGGAAACTACAGCCACAGATAGGTCTTTTGCTCTATCCTTGCATTCCACTGCCACAAAGCAATTGCAAAGCATAGGGTGGGAGCCAGTGGCCAGTACAAATCGTACTAATAATTGTTTGGCAGGTTTCGAGTCTGAGTATGACTTCCATGGAGACGGTTGGGAGGATTAGAGGTCTTGTTCCTGCACTCAAGTTTGGTTCGTGAAGATGGAGTCGACGCCCACTACCATTCTACTTGATGCTGTTCTAGTTGCTGCTTGCCCTGAGTGATTCCGCCAAGTGGCGATGTAATAATGAGCAAACCTTGCTATTTGTACTCTCTTTAAGACAGGTATTCAATGTATGACTGTAATATCGACTGTTATTTGATAATGTGATAGGATGATCGCCTGGGACTATCACGTTATACTTCAAATTTGTGTATTTCCCTTCGAGGAAATCAGGATCGTTTCATCCTCCCTGTGGATAATATGTAAATAACGATACCTGGCATACTCCCGGGTGAAATGCTACAATGGTATATTATATGTGCGCTTGCGGATACTTAACATATATATATATATACAAGTGTTCTTAATAATTACAAACAACGCATTTCTGGCATCATTGCTAGGGATGACAACCTAGTATTAAGGTGATGCTAAGAAATGTCAACAATGATTCGGCGAGATCTTTTGTGAAGTTTTGGATTGTACTCATGTGATTGCATTCGCGTGAATTAGATAAGATTATGTTCAAATTGGCATGATCTTTTATGTCATAGATGTTGTTACTATTTCCTATAAATTAGTCAAACTTAAAATTGTAAATGACACAGTAACAAGCATCATAGGAAAAAGAGGAAAAACTACGAAGGATACTATGCGACGCGTGCAGGGGTGCATGCTCGTACAGAAAAAATACGATCAACACTAGCAGACTTTGAACAACGAGATACATATATAGTTGATGTTGTTGCCAAATTAAAATAAAGTCACCAACCACAGATATACATGCATAGATGTTTAACATAACTTAACATGCACTAATTCATAATTAATCTACCACATTGATGTGAATAACTTATCGCACTCCCGTGAGATCCTACACTCCTCGCTATAGAACCTAGACCACAACTCCCATACTTCAAATCTGACGGGCTCACCATAGCCACCGCCTATGCACTGATGATGTCCGTCCTGGCGACGAATGGGGCAAAGACCGGGCACTACATCATGTGGCACCATGTCCTGCAACTGCCAATACACGTCTCGGCGGAACTGCGGAAAGGTCTGGTTTTTCCATGGCAGTGCAGCCGGCCCCACTTCGTCAGCACCTTCGAGCTCCCTCAACATGCATCGGGCAATATTGTCATTGCCACCGCCGGTATTGGACTTGTAGAGCACGAGGGCGTAGATGTACATACCAAGTTTGTAGCTTGCCTCGGCGTAGTGCTAAAGCCATTCCATCGACAGTGTCAACAACCTGTAGGCTTCCACGAAGATGGGACGCAAGTCGGCAAGGAAGCAGGCCTCTAGGTTTCCCACGCTAGCCATCATCATCGTAGTAGTGGCACTCCCAGAAACCTTGACCCTACAACACCCGGCGCAGTGGTATGCGCCGGCCAACTTCGGCGGTGCCGCACACCCTGCACATGAACGAGCAGGTTGCCCGTAGGCTGGCAAGGTCATCCATGGGGCATATGACTATTTAGTGATCGGCCAGCGATGTCTGTGCCCAACTCCATCGGGAGCCAATCCACCACGACGTAGCCAAGGAAGTAGAGTCGGAGCGCGTGCGCGATAAACGACGATGGATGCAGTGTCGGAGCGGAGTATGAATGCGCGAGTACGACGAGGCGAAGAGCACTGGGGAAATAGGGCCGGCAGTTTATGTAGGCGGAGACTCCACGTTCTTGAAGGATCGCGTACACCGTGTAAACGTGTCTCGAGGAAGTGAATCGTCCAATGCAACGGTTCTTTCTTGAGGAACCAAATGGCTCCTCGCTCGAGTTCTCGGTGTCCGTGTAAGCGTGTCTCAGGAAAGTGAATCGTTGCAAATCTTGTTCTCTCCTGTTTAGGTGCTCCATACTTGATTGGGGGTGCTCCAAGTTTGCGCGGTGCTCGTTCAAGGGCTCCATGTTCCCTTGTTCTTGGAAAATTAGCAGAGGAGTAAACAAAGTTCAATTCAATGTATGTCACGTTGCATGGTGCACTAAAGTCTGACCCATGTTGTTTCTCAGCGATCGAACAATCCTACACGCCGACCCAGATTTAAAAACAAGGCCCAAACTTAAAATTGTAAACAACATAGTAACAAGCATCATAGGAAAATAAGGAAAAACGAGACTTGCTCGTATGAACTCATCGCTGCATGGTTATTGCAAGTTCAACAAATTTTATCTAATACATGCAAATAAGAGGAGAGCAGTGCAATCCCACTACTCAATGTCATCCAACTACTACCAATACATACTAATTCTAACTATAGATAATTAACATGACTTCATACTTGAGAAAAGGAGCTTTTGTCCACCATGACACGCTTGAGACTTGAATCCCTGGTGCGGTTCTCTTTTTGATCTATAGAATGGTAAACATCCATAACAGAATTCATCCGATCAAGTCTCGTGTCGATGTAATGCCTAATGGAGCAGCCACATAGCTATTCAAATTAAACAGCACACATAAGAAAGTTCAAGCATTATAAATCTGACCGGGCCAGACACATCTCACGTTCTACTAGAATATTCCCAACATGTCTAGTTTTGAAACTGTTCGACCAACCCCTGGAATCTGAGACGGCATTTACTGGAAGCTGTCTAAGGTCCTCTACATTTCAAGTGATTCACTTCAAATTCCATCTTCTAACTGTCCCCCTGTTCATCCCGTAGCTATTTAACACCGGGTTCCCTTTAAATCGTCCTAGCTCCAACTCCAAACCAATTCAAATCATAGCTACAAACAAGCCACTAGACCCATAGAGTAGCCATCGCCATGAGCTCCACCGGAGATCCTGCTGCCCAGTTTTCCACTTTCAAACACTACATCAATTGTTGAACGACGTCGAAGAACATCTTCACCATAAAGGATCTATCTGGTGGGAGCATCCTTGAAGCATCGTTCTCTGTGACCCTAGAATGCACGGTGACTAAGACCCTCAAAGCCTGCGGTCACTGGCAGCTAGTGTACCTCCTATATGAAGGAGCAGCGCCACCAGGATCTTGTAGGTGAATCAAGACGTGGGCATCCCCGGCGACCAGTAAGATGTCTATGATGTCCTCCATGGCTTGATGAGGACATTCACGTGGCTGTAGCAACTCAATCTCACAGAAGAGCAATGGGAGGACATCCTTCCTGAGCCCGAGGTTCCTCAACTCGTAGCCCTAGCGCGCGAGGCCTACCGGGATGGCTGCATTGCCCACGCCACATTTGAGCTTTGGGTCAATGAACAATTGAAGTTCATTGCGTCCGAGGCTCTCTTAATGCTCTGCGTGGAGGCGGAGGCGGAGGCGGTGCCAGCGGGGTGTCGAGACTACAGCATCTGCCTAGAGGATGAAACATCTAATCCTATAGGCAGCCATGCTATGGAAATGCCTAGCTACGGCCACGCATTCCACCACAAGTGCATCACCAAGTGGTTCGGCCGACGATCCACATGCCCGATGTGCCGATGAGATTTATCTATGTATCTTGTCCCGTTAGTGCAGAGATTTCTCTCGCACTTCACCGAAGAGGATTATTGATTAAGCTCGTTGTTTTATGTTGTATAAAATACTTATTATGCATCATACTCCACTATATATATTTGGTAAAAATTTAGAATATTTGAGTAAATCTCCGCTCCGTCGCTCTAACCGCCGCGATCTCGTCCGCAACTCCGCTTGTTTTATTTCCTACCTTCCCGGAGCTCTCCCATTCCCTCTACAGATCTAAATCGTGAGGAACGTGCAATTGCCTTCTCGTACATGTGCTCAACACATAAAATACAAGACTTCGTGCCATCAGGCCAGACACCCAATGCAACAAAAAAAGCAAACATAAACCAACTGAGGAAACTTCATCCAATATAGCATCTTCACTATCCGAGGCATTTAGAAAAATGGTAGGCGGACTTTCTTGCTTGTTCAATAACATTTCAACACCAATGGCTCTTCTTTTCTACATTAGATTAAGGCCAGACATGCTCCTCAGTTCAAGGTTCTGGCTAGTTTAACAAAGTTTGACACAGACATACAAATAACACAACATACTATATTAGCAAGGGTTCCTACTACGTGAGCTCAACACATACACTGCATGACTTTGTGCTATCCCATAGATCAAAGCCAGTCATGGCTACTACTACTACTAGTACTACTAAAACAGGACAACAAATAGTACTAGGAGCACACAAAATCTCAATGTCATCGAATTGGTTTGGTCTTGTTGAGATAGTTGAGGTCATAAGGACTTCCGATCAAGCTGAGACGATGAACCGTCTTGAAAATGATGTAGTCTCCACTGACGTCGACACTGTAGTCAGAGAGCTGTCGGGCATCCGCAGCAGTGCTGCAAAGCACAAAGATTTCTCTAGAATCATGGTCTTCAACAACTCTAGTAATGTGTTGTTGCCCAACAACCACATGAATACGAGCTTCACCGATTAGGCATCACGCAGCTCGGTCATGTACACAATGCCCCCAAGTCAAAAGCAACCTGTTCTATTCTCCTAGCTCCACACCTAGCTGTGAATGCAGTAGGAAAGCTAGACATAAGAAGGAATTGAGAAAAGGAGCTTTTGACCACCATGACACGCTTGAGACTTGAATGCCTGGTGCGGTTGTGATGGGTCTTTTTTGTACTTTTTTACTCCAATCCATGCAGTCACAACAGTCGAGGGGTAGACTGGTTGCTATGACATTCAAAACTGATGACCCTTTATATTGTGCCCTAAGAGATCAAATATCCAGCGGCCAGACTTTGTTGCATCCGTAGTAAAATTCAATAGCTATACCTCATCCATTATGCATTAGATCTAAGGCGATACTTGTTGAGATGAACTCCTCGATGCATGGTTATTGCAAGTTCAACAAATTTTATCGAAGACTACTGATACGTGTTTGGTTCTTGCAAGATCAAAACCACTCATGACTACTAGTACTACTGATATGTGTTTGGTTCAACAAACCAAGGCACAAAGCAACCCTTGCGCGATTGTGATGAGTGAATTGAATGCATGAGGAAAGCCTCTACAGTTATTTCACTCCAAGCATTCACAGCAGTCGAGGGATAGACTAAAGAGTGAAGACGAGTTGCTCTTGCTTCTGTAAGCCATTTCTCTTGCTTAGTTTTGTAGAGCAGCAGCTAGCTAGAGATGGTGTTGACACAAAATGTGGCGATGTGATCAACACACAGCAAGCCAGAAGATCTAAGCGGAATGAGACCAGAGATCAGCTTGGCTTCAACACAAAACCAGCCGATTCTAAAAACCCAATGACGTACCAGTCAATTTGACCTGCAAAT
This sequence comes from Miscanthus lutarioriparius, assembly GCA_904845875.1. Classification (NCBI taxonomy): domain Eukaryota; kingdom Viridiplantae; phylum Streptophyta; class Magnoliopsida; order Poales; family Poaceae; genus Miscanthus; species Miscanthus lutarioriparius. The sequence continues at coordinate 70,476,679 of CAJGYO010000010.1, forward strand.
TGACAAGGAGAGAAAATCTTATCAGTAATTTAAGGTGGAACATGTCGGTGTTTCTCCAGATAGTTCCAAATGTACGGCTAGATAGTCGATTCAATAAGTCTATCGACTAAATAGTCGATATCTAGCGTATCTATGAAATGGAGATCTTTAAATCATGGATTATCAGCTAATATTAAATAGTAATGATATGAATCAAAATAATCGATGCTCAGGGATCATAGAAGATTTATGGTGACTGATTAATCTAGATAAAAACAAGTACAACACACCCAAATACAAAAATTAGAAGATCTTTCCTTAAAATTCCAATGTATATGACCAAATGGTCGATTGATGTTATCAATCGATTACAGAGTTGATAATCAGCAAAGAAGTGAAATGAGAAAACATCATCGGCTAAATAAAACATAATCAATATAAAGTGCTAGCCGATAAATTTGATGAAAATAGTATGACATGCGAACAATCGACTGTCTAATATAAATGAATCCATAAACAATCTGGATTTAATCTATTATCATCAACAGTGAGGTTCGACCGAATCGATGCAGCTATGATAATGATAACAAACTAAAGCCAAAGAATCTATAAAACCATCTATATGTCGACAAATTCATGAAAACATGCTATATGCATGAAGGTATAGGCAATTGGCTAAATAGATGATACAGGCATAGCAAACAAACAGAGTACATATCTCGATCATGAACAAAACCACTAATCAATAATTTTTAATCTAAAGTCTTACAGTGAGGTTCTATCAGATCGATGCAGCTATAGTAGTGTCATTAAATTAGATCTCATTAACTAGTGAGTTCATTCAAGATTGAAACATGTTTTTGAATGCATACTATGTTCGATTGAAATAGAGATAAAACAACCGATCTAACAGAATTAAGCCATCAATCATAAGATTTAAAGCGTGACTAGATTGGGAGACGACCAATTAAGATAGTATGATGCCAATCTATCTCTATCTCAATCAGATGATTCGTTATAATTAATAAGACATTAATTATAACAAGATCGATAACTGGTGAATCAACCCAAAACAGCAAAGAAAATCTTACTAATCTTAGCAGATTCGATAATTGGTGATATTGTATTAAACAACAAGTTATTTAACACAAGATCGATAATTTTGATCTATATTATGATTTGTAAGAGATCAATCAGCTGATGCAGCCTCACAAATAATAGTATGGATCGATAACTAACTTATATTATAGTTCGTAAAAGATCAATCAGCTAATGCAGCTTTACAAACACAATACAAGTTGTCACGGTACTCACAAGCAAGCTGGAGGTCGATTAGTCGATGCAGCTCTATTTGCTGAAGAACTCGCCGAGATCTACAGTACTCTCCTACTGCTAATGAGATGGTGAAAACCAAAAAGATGGTATTGATTAAGTGTTCGTGTCCTTGTACAATAACTAGGGTCTAATATTTATACCCGGAACCTAAATATGAATCCTACTCAAATATGACTCATTACAATTCTTGGAATAAAAGAAAACTTCCTAACTTAATAATAACTTAGACCCTAATTTTCCTTATTTGTACAGTCCGACACATCTTCCTGACGCCATTCAAGCATAGCCCATTGACACCGTCTGCTGACATCATTTATAAAATAGTCGATTCTGATATCGCATCCTAATCAGTTAATACCGATTCACGTCTAATCAATTCCTTGATGACACAATCTTGAAAGCTTTGAGTTCCCATGGTCCTCCTCTTTTCAAATTTTGGTGTAAACACATGCCCTCCAATTTTGGGATAAAAATGATTTTATTCTAAAATTTCTATTTATCTGTCCACCATGTTGCAACTGCTCATTCCGAAGTATACACGTGGCTCCTGATTTCTTGGGCCGAATTCTATATAATACCCCAATAGTATCATTTCTAACTTGCTCAGCCTACTCACTTTCCCCTTCTTTCTCAAGCAAATTTCAACAGTCAAAGCCACCACCACCAAAGCTTTAACCCAAGCAGATCTTCTGCTCTGCCAAATTGTTGTTCAAGCCTCTTTTCTACAACCTTTCTTAGATTCAGATCCATTTCGGCTGCAATGGCAACTGGCGAGTACGTTCCTCAGGTATGTCTTCAGATTTCTGTCACCCAAGTATTAGTCGCTACTCTGTATTTTTCCCTCTTCTTAGATTCATCGCATCTGGTTCCTAGGAAATGAGAAACAAAATTTTGATCTCATCGGCTATTGTTCCTAATGCTTATTATCTTGGACCTATGGGTGATCCTAATCCATCTAATTTTATCACCCAAGAAACTAACCAAATCCCCTTCAAACAATCTATAATAGATTTGTCTACCTGAAACACCAAAACTCCCTTTAGAAACTGGCCTAAAATGCCTAAGGGATGGAGAGATTGGTTCCACAGAGTATTAGATAAGAAAGCTAGAGATTGGGAAATTTCTAACTTAAACCAATGCTTGACACTCTCACTATCTGGAATGGAGAGAAATGATTCACTTCTGATCTCTGCATCTTACTTTTAGTCCAACACTTTGAATGCTTTCGTTTTTAGTCACGGTCCAATGACTATTAGTTTGGCCGATATCTACATGTTAACCGGCCTTGGAATAACAGGATCCATGCAACCCTATGATTTCTTAAGTGTTGGGTACAAGAAATAAGCTAAAATATCATACTGCACATGATGGGCAAGTTATATTTTGAATCATATTGGGGATGGATCGATTGTTGATGATAGAGAACATGTAGCTTTCTTGAATATATGGCTAGAAAAAATCTTCTTTTGTGGGTCATCATGTGGTCCAACCTATAATCATAAATACTTGGCAGAGCGTCTAGTAGCCGGTAATGAAATCCCCCTTGGAAAATATCTGCTGGGATATGCTTATCATCTGATGCACCAAGTAATTGTCCAATTACTGAAAAATGAACCAGTGCATACCATCAGTGGCCCTTGGTGGGTAATATAACTATGGCTAAATCTGTACATGTATAAGATTGTAAGTCCCTATCTCAGGAATTTGAGTTTCCCTTCTTCCAATTTTGCTAAAGATTATAAAGGAAAACAAAGAACTCGACAATGTATGAATGATGGTGAAGCTGCATCAACCATAACAATTGCTGTTGACATAGGCCACCTTTTCAAAAAAAATTACAGAGGGTTTGATGCAAACATCTTGACTTGGTTGCCTTATGATGAAGATGAAGATAATGAGCTAGTTCTGCTAGTCAAATTCCGGTTTGAATCAGGTTGTTCCGATGAAACAGCTGCTGCAATTTTTAGTTGCATTATCAAACCCTACATACTGTCAGCCAAATCTCACCATGGTCGTGGCAAAATAGCTACTAGTGCTTTTCTCCCAAATAATCTCCCAACTTATGAATTCTATGACCCTTCTTTTGTAGCCCGTCTATTCGGCCTTGGTCAACTGCCTCCTCGGCTATTCTTTAGGAACACTCTAAAGCCAAGAGAAGGTATTAGTGAAATAATGGAAGCTTCTAGAGTCTTCCAATTGGGATCAAACCTTCCTTCTCTTTGTCTACATGAATGGACAAGAGACACATTTTCCTCAAATCTGTTTGATTCCTGGTGGCAAGAATGGCACTCCCACCTCTTCTATAGTCCAGCTCATCCCAATTGTCTGGCCCTAGATGATGATTTTGCTTCTGATAGTGAGGTAACTCACCATTTTTTTAGAAGGATTATCTAACAAATTCTCCTGCCAATTTATCTAACAATTTTTTTGCAGTATACCAAATTTGATTCCCCAAGTGTGGACAGGAAAGGGCATCCCATAGAATATTATCCTCTATGTCCAGCCTCAAGAATGGGATCAACTACACCCACCTTGAAAAAAATGATGAAAATCCCAGCTACCCCAACAATTCTCACATATCAATCTTCAAAACATAAGGCAACTAAAGGCGTAACTCAGAAAACCACCACTGGGAAAAGACTTTGTAGAACAAAATCACTAGTTGCTCAGGCAAATCGACTTATCTTCTCATTCAGGATAATATTCAACTTCTAATTCAACTTCTCTCCTGCAACCATTGACTATTGTATCTCAATATGCTTTAGGTGCCGAACTGTGTCCCAGGCACTTAAATCAGCATCTACTAATCTCTCATTGGCTAATCCCCCTAAGGAGCCGATTACAATTAAAGTAACTGATGTTTCTAACAAACCCCAAATGACAGAAGATGAGAACCTCTCTACTTCACCACCTAATGTTACCAAGGTATCCTCTCAATCCATCAATCTTATGCAGTTCTTACTTTTCTCTGATCATTTTCTTTATCAAACACCACCTAGGAAACCGTCGACATAAGAGAAAGGGTCTAACAACTCACCAACTGAAGACGACCCCGTTAATACTGATACCCATACTGTTGATTCTCTAGCTCAGCAAACAATTGATGGTAAGAAATTTATATGCTCATTTTTATCCTTCCATAGCAACTATAAACTAAAAAGCTTCTTGATGCCTGCAGACACTAGTATCGAAAGCCTAGAGCCGATTCAATCAAATGTTGAAAAAAATGTCAGCACATCATTGGTTGTTCCTTCTCCTTGCTAATCTCATGGTTGTCTCCAAGTAGATTCTCTTTGCTTAGGAGCTTGAGCCTGTATGTGTGATTGTTAGCCCTTGAATGTTTGTGTATCCATGCCTTTGCTTGACTCATGAGCCTAAGCTTAGTTCCCTTGAACGCTTGCATATGTCATGGATGTCTTGCTCCTATGTGTGAAGACCCTACCCAAAAATCCTTGTCGGACATCTCTACCCTTATCCTAAAGGTGATCCGGTGCAACGCTAACTTCTCACTGCCTGAACCTCAGAGTCTTTTCCTTGCAAATTATTTCATTGCTTTATCAACTAAAACTCTGAGTAGTGTATCGGCTCTGTCCCTTGAATCTCACTTGTTTAATCTCCAACTCTCTCAAGTCTTGGAATGTTTATCAATCTTGATCTCATGTTGCTGCCCAACAAGACCAAATCTCATGTAATCTTTTATCTGGTAATCTCCTTGGTAAACGCAAGGTGTGTGTGAAATTAAAGCAAGAGTCTCATGCTCAGTTGTCTTCGTTAGTTAATTTATGTTTCTCTTGTGCCACATCTTTACCTTGGACCACCCTTGTTGACTCCTAACCTTGTGACTACCTTTGCCTGCTATCCCTCCTTCGCATGGTGCATGCTCCTATGCAACCTAATTTGTGCCATGTGAGAACTCTTGTGGGTTGTAGGTTCAGTAATCGTGCCACGATTAGCGATCTAAGGGGCCGCGACAAAACCAAAAGCCTCCTATGGTGGCCGACACAAGGTTGTGCTACTCGGCACACGCTAGTATTGAGGTTTCTAGTCATGACCCATTATGGGAATACACCGATGAGTTGTCTCCCCATGAGCTTTTCCTTGGTAATCTCTCCATATCCTATCGAAAGATCCATATATCAGACCAAAAGTAGTAGAGTTTCCTTCTAAAGTTGTAAAAAGGATAACCTGGAAGAATAGATCACCGACATAAACAGTAATAGACCATAAGAGGTGGTAGACAAGTGACTCTACTTGACTATCCCTATAATGACATCTGTCATCTAGTGAGCAACTTGTGTCATCCCCGTTGAATAAGAAAGTTACACAACACTTAACATTGGACAAGTTATCAGTCGGATGATAATGGGTGGAGATATTATGTGCTGTAATAGGACACCTAGTAATCATGAGCTACCTGTCCAAGTTCTTAATCTTTAGGTGCATATGGATCATGCAGGCAAAAACAAACCTTCTTCGGTGTGACCCCTTCTCAGCTGACTTCCATGAGATGGTTTGTTTGCGCATCCACTACAATTGTTGCCATCAAAAAGGAAATTTTGGAGCTTTTTAAGTGTTGAGAGACAACTAATTAGTTACCAGTAGGAAGGTTAATCTCTAGCTAGGTAACGACTCTTTGGTAGCCCTAAAGGCTATGTCTCATAGAATAATGTTAAGCAAAGAACAGCAAAGCTGGTCAATAATGCAAGTACTTCTTTCTTCACCAGACCCTGTGTTGTCAAGTCAATTCCATCTTGGACAATCACACGGGTAGTGCAAGATGTTGTATCAGCTAAGTAAAGAGCTAGAGAAAGCACGCCCCTAGTTTTGGTCAGCATCATTATGTATATGGTGCTATCAAAGGATTTGTTCAGGACCCTATTGGATGAAGTGCCAAAGGATAATCAGAAATGGTCCCTTATCTTTGTAAGACTGTCCCTCCACGTGGAGTATGCATTGTGCCCTGTAAAAACAGCCACAAGTCTAGTGCTTGTGCATCGTCGAGTTGACGTCTAAATCTATGGTTGAGGTTGTTTCCTGAGAAGCATTTAAGGAAAAACCCTAGCCTCCATCCTCAGTGAGAAAGCTACTGCTGCTTCTATAAAATAGTTAGAGAGTGCAGAAAACACTCTACAATGTGTGATGCAAAGAAAAAAAAGAACGGGAAATCTGTCCAGATTTTATGGCACTAAACCGATTACCTTAAAGCCGGTGATTAGAGGCTCAAACATGGATGGATTGTCACAAAACTTGGCAAGCTCATTCCTCGCTTAGGGTACTCTGATGTCTTAAGTTGGTTTGAGGATTGGTTGAGTAAAGCATCGGATTTGAGAGACGTTTGGTCAGTTCAGGTCATTAAATTTCAGAACAGAGCAGTTTCGGTAGATGATTTGTTTGGATAATCAAACGGTGTCAGTTTGAGCTAAATTTTGGTCAGTAGTTAGAGGACTCTTGGATCTATACGCCTACCTAAATTCGTGCACAATGGAGCAGTAGTTTGTGAGATATGAACTAGAAACCAAGGTGCACAGAATTTGTGATTTCTCTGTTGACTGCTTCATCCCTCACATTAGAAGGTTGTGTTTGTAATTGATGCCAAGATTAGCAACATGGTCAATGTTTTGCCATTAGATAATCCTTTAGATGCCCTAGAGAAGAATCCAAATCCTTGCACCCATTGTGCATTGCCTTGCCTCTTATCTCCGCAATTTTGTGAGCAGTCAGGGTGTTCTAAACAGTCAACTTATAGTAGTATGAGTTGAAGATAAAGTGGAAAGGTGCCAAATAATGTATTTTAGATTATATTCTTGAGTTGCTGATTAATCCTAAAAAGAAAGCCTCAATGTCAAAAGTAGTTCAACAAGTAAGCTTTGTTGGATTGTAATTGTACCGCAAAGGAAAGTTGTACTCAAGCTACTTTGGTAGAGGACTGCTTTTCAAAATTTGTGAATGAATCTTCGACCACTATTGTCCTCCGAGCATCACTATTCTCCTTCTCTATAACAATCTTTATCATCAGCACGTCCTTTAGTACTTGTTGTGTGTTTTTACCCAAGAAGTTGCATCTACAACCCAGATAACTGTTGCTGCTTGGATACGAGGATCCCCTTAAATAATGATCGTCGAAAACACTGAGCCGACAAAGTTAGCTATCACATTTACCGCTCTCTCTCAACCAACTCATATAACACAGTGTTGTCATTAGAGAAAGAGAATAGCACACATGGAACCTTTTGGAGTGTTTGATCAGTTGGCATCTGAGTGATTTGACAGTCACCAGCGACGCAAACACCTTTCGCTGGTAGGCCAGATCCTGATGAGAAGGGTTTTGTGGAACCTAATTGTTCATATACATGCTATATCCACAAGAGAAGTAGATATTAGTAAGCAGTTAGTTTATGATCCAGAACACCTTGCGTTCACCGAGAACAAGTACTCAGAGCAATGTTGTCTTGGATTTCTCCCAAAGTAACAATGCTTCATGGAAGTCAAGGAAGAAAATTCTTCAAACGAGTGTGACTAAACCTCATGAGAGGTCAAAAGTTGTCTTGACCAAATTAGCCTCTCTGATGCTCTAAAACTAAGTGGCCTAATGCTATCGCTGATGTTGGAAAATGGATGACATGCTTCTCTTCCCTTAAAAGTCTTTCGCACCGAATCTCAAGGCGAGATTCTTGTAAGGAGGAGGGCTGTAACACCGCGGGTGTTAGTCACAAGTTAAGCAGCGGATTTGGACTTAAGTAGGCTATGTCAAGCAATGATCATGATCTCTAGTTCATGATTTTGAAGTGATGATGAAGGTGTAGAGGTCAAATCTATGAAATTGAGTCCCAACTTGAACTTGGACAACACACATTTGCTTACATGTGGACCCTAGTTAAGATTAGGCATGAGTAATGTTAAACATGCTTATTTCATGTACATTACATTAACATGCATCCATAGTGAACTTTGGTAAAGTTTCATGAAGTTTGAAATCAAGAAGTCACATGGAATGATAAGTTATAACATTTCTTGAATTGCTTCATCAGGTGAATGGGAATATGGGATGTCTACCAAACCTTGATACCTTGCCCAAATGACTCTAATTGAACTCTACAACAAAAGTCATGGAAGGTTCATGTTGAGCAAATGCCAACAAAATGCCTCAATCGGTCTAAAACTCTAATTTGGGCTTTATCGGGATGCTGCTTTGACCAAGATTAAACAATGATTTTCGTACCAGTGATGAAGTTTGACCTTTAATAAAATTTGAAGTTTGAGTGGAGTACAACAAACTTCATTTTTGGACCAAGCCCTGATTCAACTGCTAATTGACTCAAACAGTGGCCTCAAAATTTGAATGTAGTGCTCCTTTAGGCCCTCAAAAATATTTCTAAGTCCCTGATCGACAGCAGTGAGTTGACATGTTTGTGACATTTTATCTTCCAAATTCATATGGTAGCTTGATTGTATTCCTTAATATGAGTTGAAGTACACTTTGTGAAGGAAACAACCAAAAAACTCTCAACAGATTTGGAGCTCGTTTGGACCTTAAAAATCAATTCCCAAACTGCTAGTTTTGCTGAATTCGTGGAACATGGACTGAAAAATCTGAATCTCATTTTCAGTTTTCATGTAGCCCTCTTTGGGAATTAATACCTCACAAACCATTTTGATTTGGACCAAACTCCTTTAATCAAAGTTGTAGTACTCATGTAGCTCTATCACACGGTGCAATTGGTTGAACAAATCACTAACCGGTTTGAGAGATATGAAGGGGAGAACATGGAGTTTCAGTCGTATTTTTGAGGTGGTATTGTCAGCTCTTTAGCTGATTTCAAACTGGAGCTCGTCATGGACGACCATGCATAGGGGCTCAACGCCGCATGGTGCCCTCGTTGCTCGAATGATCGCCACCTTGCCCACGCTCGTTGATTTGGAGATGCCGAGTTGCCCCCAGACGCTCCCCACTCCCAGACACTATCTCTCACTCGCTCTTGCTCTTCCTACTCTCTCCCTCGTCTCTCTCACGCTGCTTGCCATGGAGCCACCATGGATGCCCTGAGCTCTGCCCTATTGTTGCACTCCCGACATGCCTCGAGCCCAACCACCGCTGCCGACAACCCCAACATATCCTCTCCCTGCCTTGCTCGCGCATGCAGAACCCTAGCCACCGAACTCACTGGTGTCGGCTTGCCGCCGTCCCTGCTCGCCTCCTCGCCGCGAACGCATGTGGCCAAAAGGCCACGAGCTGTAGCTAGCCGATCCATGGGCCAGGCGCGACCATGGCCTAGCCATGCTGGCCCTTCCTTGCCACAGCCTCCGACCACTACTCGCCAAGGCCGACCATGAGCCCATCCTCACCGTCGTCCCCTGCTCTGTTCCCGTGAGGAAGATGAAGGGAAGGGCAAAAAGGAATTAGAAACTCTTTTGTGGGTCCAGTTGCGAAGGATATGACTCATATGAATACTGCCTTATGAACTACGGGTAGATTAGAGGAAAGTCCAGGGTCCTAAGTGCAAGATGTCATTTTCTTTTTCATTTAATCTTTTTCTTTTATGTGTTTTAGCTGAAACTTTGGAAAATCATAATAAATAGTAGAAAATCATAAAATAGCAAATGAAGACTTTTTGGAATCCTTGAAAGTATATCTATGCAGTAGAGTCATCATATGATATGTGTTAGTAGAAGGTTTTTGCTATTTTTATTTATCCATGTTAATTAGGGTTTTCTAGGAATAAATTCATATCTAAAGTTGTGGTGCTACAATTGCTATGAAATTTTTATGGTAGGGTACTGATGTCATATGTGTGCTGTGGTAAAAATTTTAGGTTTATTGGTGCATGTGTGACTGAGTTATTGATTTAACTTGTTTAGTGCTTGATAAATGGTTTATAAGTAATTTATATATGCATGAATCTGTGTTTATGGAAAATGTTGATCTTTAGATTTATCTTGCTCTCACTTATTTTCTTGCAATAGCAATTTGTCTTTGTCATAGTAATTAAATTATAAAACCTGAGCATGTAATCTTTATACAATAGTCATGTTTTGATGACATCATAAATTCATAAAAAATCTGAGCTCCAAAACTATATGTTTGCAACACCACCTAAAAATAATATATAGGTTTTAATATATATAAAAGCTAATGAGAGCTTAGTAGAAAATAATCACATGAATATTCTTGTGATGCTTTTGTTACATGTGGTTTGAGCTAAAGGTGGTACGGTCACGTTCATGATGGTTGGAGGTGTAAATAGTTTGTGTCTGCTCCCTTGTGAATATAACAACTAGTGTTTACATAGCTCATGCATACTTGTTAATTTTTCCTTATTCCTTGTTTAAATATATGATTAGGGTGCTATCCATGCTAACCATAACTAAGGTTGAGTAACCATGTTAATAGTAGTTTGTGATCCATGTAATTAGTCATACATATATAGTCTTGTTAAAGAACTAGATGAAGAACCTTGTTGCATATATCTTGAAATGGCTGCATGTACAGTCTCTATTGTGGTGACAATTTCATGATGCAAATGATGTTTTATGAAGACATAGTAAATACCAAAGTTGTAGATAAATTCCTTATCTTGCTTGTCCTAAACGTTCATGATTTTAGGCCTGATGGTTTATGATTTATAGATTTTACAAGTTTGCTGTTAGCTTTTGCATGTCCTCTAGACATATCTGAATGATTGTATTGTTTGGCTTATTTAATCATGGAATCATGTATTCATGATAAGAGTTGTTTGGCTTATTTAAACATGGAATCATGTATTGTTTGGCTTATTTAAACATGGAATCATGTATTCATGATAAGATGATAATAATAAAGTTGTAGATAACTTAATAAGCTTTCTATAAAGTGAAGGATCATGCTTGTTGAATGAATATAACTCAAGATACACATTTCTGAAGTTACTATCAGCTTTCTACCCTTAATTGTATATGCTTTGCTTCACAATGTATTTTGACCTTGTTAGTTGTTGAATCAGCTTTTGGTGTTAATAAAAAAGTTGTACAAAATTTCCTAAGATTTCTAGAAAGTCTAGGATCACCTTTATTTGATACATATAACCTCAGTTGTTGCTAGAACAAGTGACTGTTGTGTTGCTGCCTAGACTCTATGTATGCACTTAACTACTTAAGTTGATTGCCCATTCTTGATGTTACTTCTACATGCTCTAAATGGTGTGGCCCTAGTTAATTAGTTGGATAGATATATGGGTGTTGTTCACACAGTAGCCCTAGCTCTTATATGGTGCTCTACTTAAATTAGTTCTTGATTGATGAATGGTTACAATAGCTTGACTTAAGTTAACTTGTGTGCCATGCTACCTTGACCTTGTACTTGTCTTGCTTGCTTTCTTGTGATGCATCGTCTATGCCACTTCCATGCATTCATACATCTGCATTGTGAATCTCATCTAGGTACGCTAGAAGCACCACGTGAAGGACGTGATGTTGGAGCCGAACCCGAAGGCGGTGTATGGTGAACCTATCCCAAAGATGGAAGAACTAAGCAAGTGCTAGGACCAGAGATGTCACAAAGATGATGCAAGCTAACTGAACTGACTTTGTGTCGGGTCCCAGGCAAGCCCTAGAGCATTTTAAGCCTCCTATGTTTTACAAAAATCAACTTGAGTCCTTTTATGTTTTATGCATTAGGTTATAGGAGTTGATTGGAAACTCTTGATGCATATAATTTCCTTGTCCAGACATATACCTTGAACCCTGTGTAGGTCCAGGATCGAATATGTGCTTAGACATGCTTTGACCGGTAGAAGTCAGGTGATTTTCTATCACCTGTGAGATATAGGTGGATACAGGAGCATGGTTGGCTATATTTGCTATCGTGGAAAAATAACCATGGGATGTAATCTAAGTGGAGACCGGGTGGGATTTCATATGCAATGGTGTTGGGTTGGCTATGTTGATCCCATCTATGTCGATTAAGGATCGTCCCGTTGCTAGCATTCCTACCAAGATAGAACACATGCCTCTCACTTAGCTAGCTAGATAACTCATTCCGACCGTGAAGCCGAGTAGCTCAACTCAGGCCGGGCCTCGTTCTATTAGAGTGCACACACTGGAGGTAGTAAGGTTGTGTGGGGGGTCGGTGTGAGGCCAAGGGCAGGTGAGAGTCTAGATCGACCTGGCATCCGATAGTGTCCCTAATTGTGCAGTGCTAATCGAACCCATGAATTGGACCTGAGTTGTACCAAACATGACCTAAGACTACCTTGGCGCAGACATGTATGGGTTTGTGTTAGGAATAACTGCCCAGCTGGTTGCAACTAATTTGAATCACCGTCTCTCTCGGATTATGAGAAACTCCACTAGCTCTAGCATCGTAGTAATTGAACTATGAAATTTGATGGTTATGATGAACATGGGAATGTTACACTGGCTATGGTTATTATTGTTATGCTATATAATCATACATCACATGTTTGGCACAGGTTAGATGCTAATCTAGAGATGAATAGCTACAATTCACTTAGAATCGAATTATAAAATGAATAGCTCAACTAGTGGCTTTTTATGCAAAATGTTGTCAAGCCAACTCCACTTATATAGCCTTGCATGATCCTTGGTATCACTTTATTTTTGATTTATGATGGGTAAGTCTAGGTGAGTACATTCGAGTACTCAGGGTTTATCCCACCATGTTGTAGGTGAAGTTCTCGGCCTACTGAAGATGGTGGCTAACCGCTGGTGGGCTCGGTGACTCTATATAGTGTTCTTATCTATATGCTTTTGTTAGAGGATATCACGTATGCTAGCAATGTATTTGGAACTTATATTATTGTAATCATTTGAAAGCTATGTTGTTTTCACTAATCGATTTTGAAACCCAAACTTGTATTATTATTTGTGAACTCATTGTAAACATTATTTCTGTTGCAACTCCGTGTATATGATGTGTATTTGCCTAATCGTGTGATCTTGGTTATGTTGTTGATTTACCGAGGTCCTTCGTGACACTCGGCGGACTACCAGTTTATATAAGTGAAAGTATGTGCACGTCAACATGTTAAACGGGGGCAGCCATACTTGCGCTTGTACAAATTGGGCGGTTCTGTCACATTTACTTCCTGAAGAAGTTGAAGTCCCTTAAGAATAGCTTCATATTCTACTTGATTATTGGTGGTCATTGGTTTGGTTTGAAAGGCAAACTCAAAACTTGCCCCCGAGGCAAAACAGTAACAATACCAATGCCACCACCTTGCTTGCACGATGATCCATCAAAGAACAATGTCCAAGGCATCGGTTCCACATATTTGATGCTTGGTTTATGGTGTTGAGTAATAAAATCGGCCATTACTTGCCCTTTGACTGCTTTAGCCAATTCATGCCTCAAGTCAAATTCTGATAATGCAAGAATCCACTTTCCCATTCTCCCATTTAATATCGGCATTGACAACATGTGCTTTGTAACACCCTAGTGTTAAGATTTGCATTTGGCACCTACGTTTCATGAGCACAAGCATCATCCAAGCATTCATGAACATGATCATATGAAATTTCATCTCATTCTTATACCTTATCACATGAAATGTTGATTTTATATATATGCTTATGCTTGCAATCATGTATGACCAATGTATGAGATGGTTGTGAGGTCATGAAAACACCTTAGACACATCTAGAATGATAATTGGAATAATGTTTATATTCATGACTTAAGCCAATTTTGCCTCCAAGTGTTGGTTTCATTTGAAATGTCATTTTCATGATGCTAGTTTGACTAAAGTAGAATAGAAGCTTACAATGTTTGCATGGCTATGTGACCTAAATAAAAGTTGTAGTTCTTGTCATGAGTAACAAACTTTATTTAAGGGTCATGAGCTAATTCAGTGTCTAACATGGTCAAATAGAGCTCACAAGTATCAACAAAATGTTGTTTTCAAAACTTGAAATTTCGCTGTCTTTAACTGAGTTTCAGTTTCAATGTAGTCTACTTTGGAACATTGTAGTTTGAAAACCATTGAGAATTAGACAAAACTCCTTTAAGCAATCTTGTAGTACTCACGTAGCTCTACAATTTTCATTAAGGAAGTTTTTGCTAAATTGCCACGGATTAGGAGGACTAATCGCTTGAACTTGCTTCGTCAGTGGGTTTAGAAGTGTCTGAACCGATGCCGCACGCGCGCGTCATGGCCGACCGGAGTTAGGCCACAGCTGCCACATGGAGGCCATCCACCAGCATCGGGCCCACGCGTTAGGCCGACGCGGGCATCAAAATGGTAGTGATGCACCCTCCCTCCTCACTCGCTCTCACTCGCCTCGTTGTCTCTCTCTCGCCTTCACCGTGCTAGAGCAAAGCCACCGCACACCGCGCCATTACCGCCGAGCTCCGCTGAGCTAGCGCGCCATCACCACCATGCCATTATCCAATTGTTGGTGCTCACCACTTGGCCATCACCTCCTCCACCTCGCTGATCACCCTTTGCCTTATCCCAAGCCAAGGTAAAGGCCTATGGGCCATCACCGTCGTCGCGCCATGGCTGAGAGCACCTCCACCATACTCGTCGTCGTGGTTGTGCATGCTCGGTTTTCTTCCTCATGCGCTTCTAGACATTAGGGTTAGGTTAGAGCTAGGTCTAACTCGAGGCAAGAGCCTAAGGCCAATGTCGGCCCTGTCGGAGCGGAACACCACCGTGCCGACGTTGCGCTCGCGCCGTCGTGCCGCCGCTCCACTTTAACCTAATCCACACCGTAGAGCTCCGCTAGGGTTTGTAGATGCCGTGACTATGCTCTCCTGATCATGCCGTCGCTGGGGATGACTGGAGCACCACCGCACGCCGCTGCCGAGCCGCCTTGCTCGCCGGCAAGCTAGCTCCGATGATCCTCCGAGCAAACCGAGGGTACCTATAGGTGCAGAATAGGATGGGGAACACATTGGTGCTAACCTCGTCGCCGGTGACCTCACCGTCGGCGAGTTCTCACCGGTTAAAGCAGCCCCTGCCTCTGTCTCTCTGTCGTGTGGGGCCGAGTTGACCGCGGGTCCTAGCTGTCAGTCAGTATTTGAAATCTTTTTCTTGATTTATTTTTACCGATTTGAATGCAAAATTTAAAATTTCATATCTAGAGCTAGGAGTGTCCAAATGGGGTGAACCAAATTTTGTTGGGTTCATCATGAAGTGTAATATTTGATAAAAATATGAAATCTACTATTTACGATATTTTTTGAGAGAATTAAATTGAGCGATATAAGTGCTTTTAAAGTAGTTTATATCTTGTAAAATGCATAACTGGAGCAAGGAAAGTGATAAAAATGTGATTCCAATTTTGCTGGTCTTGTGTTGACATGCTCTAGCTAGGAAAAATACTAAACCTATAGTAGGCACAATTGAAATATGGTCTTCATATTTAATCCTAATTAATTGCTAGTTTCTCATGAAATTAAATGGGGTAAAAATACATAACATATGATCATACAAATTTTTACATAGTATTCTTATGCTAGGAGAAAAGTAAGAAAAATATTAAATCTGTTGTTTGACACTTTTCACTATGCTAAACTATTTTTGCTAAAATAAGCCTATGTAACTTGTCATTTTTGTAGAGATGGCTATTCTTATCTAAATGGCATGAACTTTATATAGTAGACTATTAGGGTCATATGTAGTCTACTGTAATATTCTCACAATTTATTGAGCACTATAACTATTTATCCTTTAAATCACCTTATTATCTAAGAAAATTAATAAATGAATATAAATAAATTAGTTAGGATTAACCATGATGTTTTCTATGGTGTGTGTGATGCATATAATCTGTTGATACTATTAGTGAGGCTTAGAAGTATTTGTTTATAGGCAACAAGTTAATTATTGCTTTATAATTCAACCAGATGACTGTTTGTGTAGTTTCTATTGTGGTGATGATTCCATGATGATAGTGATCTTTTCTATAAAGATGGTTAATAACAAAGTTGTAGATAACTTACTTATCTACATTGCGTTAAATTTTCATAGTAATAGGTTTTATGGTTTAAGAATTATAGCTGTTAGAAGTCTGTTGTCAGAAATGCTTGCTCTCTAGGTAGATCTGAAAGATTGAATTGTTTGACTTAGATTGTTGCTGAATCACATTAAGATGATTAAAAGAAAGTTGTAGGCAATTTCATTAGCTTTCTAGAAAGTCTACAAACATATTATTTTGATGTGTATAACTCTAGTTATGATCAAAACAAGTGGCTACTATCTATAGCCTAGAAAATTTCTTAGATGAGAATTTGTTTAGTTACTAGAGAAGAGATATGAACCTACTCAGTAAAAGAAAATGTAACTTGTTGTCACCTTAATACAATGCTATTGAAAACACTTATGAGGATGCATTTCATCACACCATATCATATCATACATGTCATTATATATGCATCCATGATATCTTATTTCATGCTCATGCATATAGGATCGTCCGAAGGGATAACTCTTTTGGAGTTCAATGAAGAAGAATAAGAGGAACAACAGGAGACACCTCAGGCCATAGCTCTAGAAGGAGAGAAACAAACTCTTGAGGACCTACCCGAGTGCTCAGATCACAGGCCAACCTCTTTCCTTAAAGGCAAGCCCCAAAACATTCTAAGTCTCCTATATTTTACAAAACTTCACTTGAGTCCTTTTATGTCTAATGCATTAGGTGATAAGAGTTGAATTGAAACCACTTGATGCATAGAACTACCTTGTCCAGATATATATACCTTTAACCATGTGTAGGTTTAGGATCAAATATATGCTTAGCCATGCTTAGACCGGTAGAAGTCGGGTGATTTCCTGTCACCTGCGAGATCTAGGTGGATACCGAAGCATGGTTAGCTATATTTGCTATCGTGGAAAAGAACCATGGGGTAATGTAAATGGAGGTCGAGAGGAGTCTATGTGTAGGTTGACTCATGCAATTCTGTCTGTGCCGATTAAGGATCGTACTATTGTTGGCACTTTTGTCGAGGTTGAATGCATGCCTCTCACTTAGCTAGCCAGATAACTCGTTCCGATCGCGAAGCCAAGTGCTCAACTCAGGTCAGGCCCTATTCTGTTAGAGTGTGCACTCTGAATGGTAGTAAGGATGTGCGGGGAGCCACACATGAGCCCAAGGGTAGGCTGGGCCTAAATGTCCTGGCAGCTGGTTGTCACTGATTGTGCGGCGTTGGGTGAACCCGCAAAATGTGGACCTAAGTTGTACTAAAGGTGATCTAAGGTGACCGTTGATCTGGTCTATCTGGGTTTGTGTTAGGAATAAATTCCCAGCTAGATGAAATCAATTCGAATCGCCATCTCTCCCGAACAGTGAGAGACTTGGCTAGCCCCAACATCGTAGTAACTGTGTTATAGAATATGATGGTTCGGATGAACATGGAATTATTATACCAGCTATGGTTACTACTATATGCTACTAAATGATATACCACATGTTTGACATAGGTTAGTTGCTAATCTAGAGATGAATAGCTATAATTAACTTGATGACGAATTATAAATGCACAACTGAATAAGTCACTTTTTATGCAAAATGTTGTCAAGCTAGCTCCATTTATAAAGCCTTGCATAATCCTTAGAGTCACTTTATTTTTGGTTTATGATGGGTAAGTCTAGCTGAGTACCTTCTTGTACTTAGGGTTTTATTCCCATTGTTGCAGATGGTACAGTTTATCCTGGCTATTGCAAGAACTGCTTCTGTCCCACCATGGACGAGGAGTAAGCCCTGGGCAGGCATCTCTTATTAATCCCTCTCTTAAGCTGTTGTGGAAGGGTGATCGTGAGCTAGCAATATATTTAAACAATGTTGCAGATATTGGTTTCAAACTTTTAATTTGCTTTTGCTACTATTTTACTTGAACTTGGTATGTAATAACATTAATTCGTACTCGGATGGATGAACTATATTTGTGAACTTTATGTAATGTATGACATGTATGTTGAATCATGTACGATCTTGGTTGTATGTTGATGGTTAATCGAGACCTTTCGCCGTACTCGATGGACTACCGGGTTTATATGGGCTCAAGTATGATAGTGCGACCGCTTGCGGGCTGCCATTGTACTTGTGCTCTTATAAATTGGTCGGTTCTGCTACATCTTTGATCACATCGGCTTTAGACACAACTGTACACTTAGCCAATGATAAATAATGTCGCAAGTTAGTGCAGGAGAAATATAAGCATAAGCATAACTTTTTAATAGGACAATATATTGTTTCTGGATCCAAAAGTCTTCTACTTAAATAAAAAACAACTCATTCATTTCCTTCAAACTCTTGCACCAAGGCCGATCCAATCGTTTGGCTATAGGCCGACACATACAACTTAAAAGGCTTACATTGCTGAGGAGGAACCAGCATAGGTGGAGATTTCATATACTCTTTTATCTCCTCAAACGCTTTTTATTGTATGCACCCCATTTAAATTCTTGATCATTTTTGAACTTCAACAAAGGAGTAAATGGCAGAATCCTTTCTGACAGATTCGAAATAAACCTTCTAATAAAATTAATCTTACCAAGCAGAGACTGTAATTTTGTTGTATCAATTGGAGGTACTGCCTCATCAATTGCCTTCATACTTTTCTAACCAATCTCAATCCCTCTCTCGTGGACCATAAAACCCAAAAATTGCCTAGCTGACACTCCAAAGGCACACTTATTAGGATTCATCTTTAAACCATGTTTTCTTGTGCATTCCAAAGTCTCCAGCAGATCAGCCAGATGTTCCCTGTACCCCTTGGATTTTACCACCACATCATCAATATAGATTTCAACAATCCCGCCGATCAACTTATAAAAAATATAATTCATCGCCCTCTGATAAGTTGCACCACCATTCTTCAATCCAAAAGGCATCACAACCCATTCAAATAAGTCGATTGCACCAGGCCACCTAAAGGCTATTTTTGCTATGTCTTCTTCAGCCATAAAAATTTGATTATAACCTACATTACCATCCATAAAACTAATAACTTTGTCATGGTTGCATCTACCAACATATCGGCTATTGGCATTGGATAACCATCCATTGGTGTAGCCCTGTTCAAATCTCTGAAATCGATACAAACTCTCAACTCCCCATTTTTCTTATACATAGGAACTACACTCGATATCCACTCTGCATATCGGCATGGTCGGATAAATTTTGCTTCTAATAGTCTTTCAGTCTCCATTTTAATATCATCAAGAACATTTTGATTAAATCTCCTTGGAGCTTGTTTAAATGGCCGATATCTAGGTTTGATTGGCAACCGATGTTCAACAATCGATCGATCTAAACTAGGCATTTCATAATATTCCCAAGCAAAAGAATCTTTAAGTTCCTTTAACAAATCTATCAATTCTTGCTTATACTCAGGATCCAATTTAGCACTTACATACATCAGCCTAGGCCTATCTCTAGGACCAATATCTACTTCTTCTAACTCATCGGCCGACGAAAAACCATGTCCTAGTTTACCACTTATACCATCTATTGGATTACCCATTAAAACAAACTTTCAGAGCCGACTGCTCGGATTGGTTGTTGGCCTTCATCATTGATTCTAATGAAGCCTC
Organism: Miscanthus lutarioriparius; assembly: GCA_904845875.1. Taxonomy (NCBI): domain Eukaryota; kingdom Viridiplantae; phylum Streptophyta; class Magnoliopsida; order Poales; family Poaceae; genus Miscanthus; species Miscanthus lutarioriparius. The sequence continues at coordinate 70,496,523 of CAJGYO010000010.1, forward strand.
CTTCCCATCACCTGCTAGAAAAACACTCAAAATCTTCCAGTTCCCAATACATTGGATCAGCTGTTGCTATACTTACAAAATCATCATCATGAACTAACTCAACATTGTCATCATGCCACTGAATTAAGCATTGATGCATAGTCGATGGCACACAATAATTGGCATGGATCCAATCACGACCGAGGAGCAAACTATATGAACATTTTTCATCAATGACAAAGAATGTAGTGAGCAAAGTCTTGCTTCCAATTGTCAATTCAACGTTTATTGCCCTCTGGTCTTGGATGCATTACCCCCAAAATCCTTAAGCATCATGTTAGTCTCAGTCAGATCTTCTGGTCCTTTACCAAGCTCGTGAAAAGTAGTATAAGGCATCAGATTAACAGAGGCACCACCATCAACCAACATTTTACTCATCGGCTTCCCATCGACAAAACCTTTCACATATAAAGCCTTCAAGTGCCGATGCTTAACGGGTTTATCAAATATAGCTTGTTGTATCAATGTCAACTTGGCTACCATCTCTTCATACTCTGAGTCATCAAAATCCGAATAGACTTCTTGATCTGCTGGGGCTTTAAATTCTGATGGCAAAAGAAAAACCATTTGAATATTACCCGATGGTTGACCCTTATCGACAGTTTGTTTAGCAAGCCATACTTGAGGTTTACTAGATTTCTGAGCATGTTCTAATTCTCTGCTCCTTAGGCATTGTACCCTCCTCTTATGACTTCTTGTCAAACCTTCTGGACACCACTGTCCTTCCTACCAAACATACTCTTCTTCATCATCTTCTTCTTCATAATCAGCCCAATTTTGATCAACAACTCGCTTCCCAAGCCGATCATAAATGCTTCTATTTTTAAAGTGTCGATCCACATCATTATGTTGATACTCAATTCGATCATGGATAGATCGGCGGTTGGCTTGAGATTACCTAAACTCCCAATATTGTTCGCTACATTCTAGGCAATTATTTTTAGTAGGCAATCTCAAACCTTCATTCCAACAATGTCTGAAGAAAGGGCGATTCCAATGTGACTCAGCTTGTTCTCTTTCATATCTCTCTTCTTCTTGTTGACGCTAATATTCTTTCTTCTAACCAGCGCTGATAATCATTTTCCTTCTGCCATTGCCATTTATTCAATAGAATTCAAGATGTAACACGTGGTCTCATTGCCCCATCTCTCGACATTTCTCCCTGCTCATATCGACTCTTTTGTTGGTCATGATGCCTTTTAAGTTCTCTATATTCATCAGCCAATATTTGCATCTCCGGATCAACCGTTCCAGTTTCTCTTGCCTTAGCTGATGTTAAAACTTTAGTCTTCCCTTTGAATAACTTAGCTTCAACCATGTTTTGATCCTTCGGGAAAGGATTATTATCAACCTTCATTTTTCGAGCCGTATCAAATTTAAGCTTCCCTTGCTGGATAGCACTCTGAATATGCTGTCGAAAAATCCTACAATCATTAGTAGTATGAGAAATAGTGTTATGGTACTTCCAAAACTTCTTATTCTTCAACTGATCAGGAGGTAATATAACATGATTGGTAGGCAATTTAATCTGTCCCTTCTCAAGCAAGAAATCAAAAAGTTTGTCTGCTTTTGCAACATCAAAATCATAACTTTCTTCAACTTCTTTTCCCCAAGGATTTTGAACCATTACTATCTTTTTACCCCAATTCCATTCAGCTGTAGCAATTTCCTATTCTTCACCATCCTCATCATCATCATCGACTAAATATGGATTATAAGTTCAGCGATTGCAGCATTCTTCTAGAATCGGGTATCTCTGCGCATATTCTTGAATTGGCCATTAAGTGCTGCCACTTGTTGAGCCAATTGACCTAAGTTGTCAAATTCTTGCCCAAGCAGTTTTTCTCTCCATGTTGGCAACATTCTTTGAACAACCAACATAGCTAGCTGATCATCAGTCAAATTCAATGAAAAGCATAAGTTTCTTATTTCTCGAAACCTCTAAAGGAACTCATCACCCGATTCATTAGCTCTTTGCTTTATAGTTGTCAAATTTGTGATCTTTCTTTCCCCTGTCCTAGTATAGAAATATATAAAAAAATTCTTCTCAAGGTCACTCCAATTGGCAATAGAATTAACCGCTAATGATGAAAACCAATTGAAAGCTGGTCCTGATAGGGACAAAGAGAAAAAAAGAACTCGATGCGCTTCTTCAATAGAGGCTTCACTCAACTAAGTAAGATATCGACTGACATGTTCTATTGTACTTGTGCTATCTTGACCAGTGAACTTACCACATTTTAGAAGTCTGTAGTTCATAGGAAGGGCCACCAAATCATACCACTCTGGATATGGACGTTTATACGAAAAGGTCTGCCCTTTTGGTTTTAAACCGAACTAATTTTTTATCATTTCGGTTACTCTGAGCAACAATTCATCAACATTTGAGTTTGGATTTCTTGGCAATTGCTGACCCATTTGCGGATTGAAATTCTGAGTGCCTTGATACCCTAGATTTGGAATCATATTGAGGGTATTATAATCTGAACCATAATGATATCCTTGTGGAATATCTATCTGTTGGGCCCCTTGCTGATTTGTTGCTTGAAAACTCTGATTGAAAACATTAGGATCTATATCTCTACGAATCCATTGAATTGATGGTGCTATTTTTTGGGCTGACGGCGGTATTTGGCCTGATGTACCAAAATTAATCATCTGATTCTGAGCTTGCCCTGTTGGTTGTTGCACATGCTGCACTGATGATCCAGAATTATATTGCATTTGATTAATAGTAGCACCCTAAATTTGCTCAGATAAATTTTGAATTGCCTGGGCATCATCACTCTTAGCTAGTGCTGCTTCTTGATGGCTAGTATCGGCTTGATTAGTCCCCTGAGTCGATGGATGTGGAATATTATAATAAGCCGATCCAACCTAATCAAGTGGAAATCCATGAAACACTTCCTTCGTGGTATTGTGGAATGTATTCAAGAAAGTTATATTATGATTCAGCATTGCATCATGAATAGATTTGTTGACAGCTTCTACAAAGAAACGCCTATCATCAACTTTGTTTGACTGTCCATGCATCAAAACTCTCGACAGTGGATATTTCTGAATAACTTTATTGTCACGTGTTTTGGTGTATGACAATAAGCACTTGTTCTAAAACTCCTCTATAGCTTTAACAATGACATCTTTATCCTCATCAGATAAGTCTTCATAAGATACCATAAGAATATCCTTTTTGTTGTGAACCGCCCTGACGATTATGATCCCAACAGGCGTGCCAAAAAGTGTGTTGACACAAAAATGTGGCGATAGGATCAACACACAGCAAGTCGGAAGATCTGAGCGAAATGAGACCAGAGATCTGTTTGGCTTCAACACAAAACCTGAAACATCCTCAATTTTCCATGAAGGGAAAATACACAGAATGAATTATAATATGATGAAACCAATAGTTGATTCCATCATATTATCATATATCAGTCGATATCACAGTCATACATTGTAAGATTACAAGAATACAAGATATTACATCACTGAGGAAACACAGCTATTACAGAGTTAATCTAGCGGAAGACTATCGAGTGAAGGCTCCTCCTTCATGGGCATCATCAGAGTTGGCGTAGTGCAGCGTAGATTCCTTCTCCTAACCAAACTTGAGCGTAGGCACAAGACCTCCTAATCCTTCTAAAGTCAGCATCTCTGAGTAGCAGGAAATCTGCACACCGCCAGATGTGTGCAGGCCATGGTCAGCACCGATGAGCTTTAGTGGAAAAAGATAAACAAGGGATCTGGCGATCCTAATATTTGGCTATGGTTTGCATCCTTAGCGCATGAGAAGTAAGTAACAGTAGTAATGTAATAATAATGTCCAGTTTTTAACTTATTCCCAGCCACACACATCCACATCCATCCATATCCATCCACCAACCATCCATCCCAAACCATCTCCACACCACCACACCATATCTCATCTCACACACTCAGGTCGATAGGCCGACTCCCTCTCGGCACTTGTCTCAACGGCCCGCAGCCCCCAAGGCTCACGACCGGAAAATACCCCAGCCCTGGAGGGAGAATGGAAGGACTCATCTCCTATCTAGTTTAAGCGAAACCCAGGAAAGGTCCATAGCCGACGAGTTGGCATATGTATCGATCGATCAACCATACACTCTGCAGAGGTTTCACATACCCACAAGATAGCCATCCTCGACGGTGCCCCGTCTAGGCAGATTCTGACCGCTTGCTAGTCTAGAATGATGCCACCCTACCTCTCAGCCCTGGAACATCCCAAGTCTAGTCTGGGATGGCTGATACTGTGAGTCGTAGACAAAGCTGGGGCCCACTGGATGTCAAGAGCTGGTCCACAAGGCCTCCTGAAGTCTCGGAAGGGTGTGGGGGAAAACCGCGCACCCCGTACCTTCTTGCACACGTTCGCCTAGCAGTAGTGGCATCGCTCTACCAAGTAGTCCGACCGTCCCGCACCATATAGGGCGAGTGGGATGTAAAGGATTCCCGGTGAATCTGAGTACTAGTAAGTCCTTAGGGGTGACCAAGCCAGAATGTCTTCATCAGGGTTTCCATTTACCGTGCCACCACAGCACCTCCACCCCGGGTTCCACCTCTCCGAGGTTCACACCCATGGCCACCTCCAATTACCATTTACCCACCACAGGTATTCCATATCCAAGTGCCCAGGTAGCACCACATGGCAAGACTCGCCCCAGTCTCATCGTTATTCCAGCTCGGTCGACACAACCCTCACTCTCCACGCACCCAAGACACACGCAGCACGCTCACACACCACCAAGTCCGGCACCCATAGCCAAACCATTCCCAGGGGGTGCACCACCAGCATCACATCCCCAATATAATGCGAAGTGGAGTTAATAATAAGTATAGTGGTGCAATATGCAAGCAAGCAGGCAAGTAAGCATATATAAGCGAGCGAATGCACAAAGCAGGGTGACGTGGTAGAGTGGGTTGCATCAGGGTAATAATGGCTCAGGTAGTATCATGCATCAAAGTTCTAGCAAAGGAATAATTATAAAGCGCTAGCAGTTCTAGATATTATGCAATGTCTAATAGGATTCTCTAAAAGATGGTGCTGCCATGACACCTGCGATGTCAAGGTAGTAGTGGTACAGTTCTCCATTCGTTGGTGTTCCATTAGCGGGGTCACATCCTCCTGCGTTGACTCCATTCCGCAGTCCTTGTTGTCGTCCACGTTCTCTTGGTCCGATCGTCAGCTACTCCACAAAGCGACACGCAAGGCAAGAGAGCACTCAACACTTGAAAAGACGACAAGACGCAGGAAAATCCAATAACACCAGCGAGGCAACAAGAGATACACGGCTTAGCCCTCTCGGCGGTTGTCCGATTTCCTCGGGCCAAAGAATCACAAGTGGTGGTTTGCTAAGCACAAGCTTAAGTCATGGTCAAGCCAGTATGGCTTTAGGATAGATGGTTTAAGCCAAAGCTTATCCATAGCAACACCACGGCTCACGACCTTCGATCCGGGCGCCATGGAAAGGATGGGAATCGGGGAACGAGCCCAACGAAGGAAGAACGATGGGGTTCGGCTCTTATAGTCTTATCCCATAAGTCACTATTGGATACAAGAAGCAGACAAGAACGAATAACACTATTGTGACTTGGCTCCAATGTACTTTGGCTTGTCCGCTATGGTAGAAAGAGGTAGCGTAAAGAGATTGGACATCAACGGTTCCCTTCGATCCACACGACTCAATAACGTCGGGAGCCGAGAAGAGAGTCGTTCAACACGGCAAAAGATGCGGGGGTTAGCTAGGCACATACATCTTCGAGAAGGGTGGTCTTAGACGGCCGATTGGGTCGACACGCATGGGTCCAAGATATGACATAGACCATAGCTTCGCTAACCCAAAGAGAATAGTCCGGTCTTTGATCCAATTGTCATGGGCAAGACAGAATTGAACAGAGCGGGCTAACGGTGCAACAAGAGCAAGAACAACAAGGGACAAGGTCTACTTCTTCCAACACTCGTGCCACGATGAAAGACGGGGTATTGGAAGGAAGCGACAAACACCAAGTGCGCAAACCACTCATAGGGTACCCGACTTAGGTGCACTGGCACTAAGACATCTCTAGGGTTCTTAGCGGTGCGGTTGTCACCGCAAGAACCACAAAAATGCTATGGTCCAAATGGGTACAACCATACAAGAGCTTAAGCACGAAAGAGAGAAACACGAGATTCACATTCATTTGATCCACTTGCCATAGCAACAACGGGAATCAAAGGAATGAAATCAAAAGGGCAATAAACACCAATCTAGCAAAAGGCTCAATCCACATCTTTACTGGATCGATGGGGATTGAGAACCAAAGAGAGAAGAATGGAATCTGTACTCTTTCGACCAACTTGTCATGGAACGAACGAAGGTTGGAGAGAAGGGGTACAGTTCCACAACCCAAACCAACTCATAGGGCATCACGACCGTGCAACTTAAATGGCACAATGCTATTCCCTCGGTTCGCAGCAGTGCGGTTGTCACCGCTTAGGTCCGAAGGAATGCTATGGTCAAGGTGGTGCAATCATATAAGGTGGCTAGGAAAACATAGGCGAAAAGAGGTAGAGCCCGATGGTCATGGCGAGAGGACTCGCGGCCATGAGCTTATCCTACACGAGTTGACATCCGTCTTCTACAATCATAATATCCCAATTCGTCCACTAAGTTAGGCCACGAAGGGCTCATTTTGTGCGGGTGATATCCGCACCAATGTTCAGTCCACAATGGCCAGGTCCTAGGCCGAATCGGATTACTAATATTTGTAGTACGTCGGAGACAACTAAAAGCGAGGGAGCGAGTTATGCTCGCCATTACGGCAACGGTGGGGCGAACCCACTACCGAAATGGTCACGAGGTACGATCCCTCGACCGGCTTGAAGGCACGGTCCTTAGGCAAACAAGCACCACATAAGAACAAGAATCCTGACAACCTAACATAAGAGCTAAGACACGACCACACGAATGGAGTAGCACATATCCATAGCGAGAAAGGTAGATAGATGGACCTGCATAAGGGCACGGTGTAGGCATTTATAGATAGGTAAAGATCGTGTAGAATAAGTGTATGAACGAGTGTAAGAATGAGCAAGGGAGGGCTTTTGTCGGCGTCGTGAATGGCTTATTACTGGGTTTCTGCCTTGCGACGAATATGAGGATGGCCAGAGGCTGTTGTAACTTGTCCCAAAGGGCTGCGGCTTCTTGTGGCCAGCTGCTGTAGGACACAGCTAGGGTTGGTGATGAGGGTATTCGGCCAAGGCGTCGGGGCCATTTGCAAGTCTAAAAGAGAGGCAGATCTCGGTCTTGAGTTCTGCGGCATGAACAGCAAGTGGGGACAAGTCCACCGCGTAGAGCCTGATTTTAGAAAAATGTGGGAACTGGTTTCACATTTTTCTGAGGTCGTATGAATTTGTTATGACTTTCCGAAGATTAAATCCATTTCTGATAATAATTAAGGCTGATTTATTCAGGGCTGACACGTGTCACACTATGACTGGTTCACGTGGCATGAAGGGACTTGGAGTGGTGTACCAGCTGGTGAAGTGGTCGGAGAGGTCACCGCGGTGGTCGGAGAGATCGCGGAGGTGGTCGGAGTGGTCGCCGAAGTGGTCAGAGAGATCGTGGAAGTGGTCGGTGAGATCGCCGAAGTGGTCGGAGAGCTCGCCGATGTGGTCGGTGAGATCGCCGAAGTGGTCAGAGAGCTCGCCGACGTGGTCGGTGAGATCGCCGAAGTGGTCGGAGAGATCATGGAGGTGGTCGGAGTGGTCGCGGGGGTGGTCGGAGTGGTCGGACGGCTCCAGTTGGCTGGCCACGGTGAATGGCGGCGTGGGTTCGTCGGCGTGCCTGGACGGGGCTGCAGTGGCAGCGAGAGCCCAGTTGGAGGAGTGTGTGAGCTTCACGGTGCTTCTACGACCATGGTAGGCGTGTTGAAGGAGCTCCTAGTGCTCCCAGTGGCTCCGGCCACGGTGGTGGGGGCAAGGCGGAGGCGGTGGCACTCTGACGAGATGCGGTGCGGCAACGCAGGGCTCCGGTGGGCTTCATCCTCAGCTATGGTGAGTGCGGTGTGTCTCTCGTCATGGCGAAGCCAGTCAGGGTGTCAACGTCGCCTTTACCGCGACGTAGAAGACGCGGTGGTCTCGCCATGGTTGTGCTCTGGCCATGGTGAGCGCATGCGTGCATGCGATGCGTATGCATGGCATAAGCAGAGCGCTCGGCGCTGGTGTTCCCAAGCAGAAGGCTCGGCGTTGCCCCCTTTCTTCCCTTTGCTTCGCGTTTCCGTTTGGCTCAACAAGAGGGTCGTGGTGGTCCTTCTATACTACCGGTTGGCTAAGCCAGAGCAAGAGCTCGTGCTCCGACGTGGTCCGTTCATGGCGTCCAAGAGGTTAGGAGTGGTCGTGTTGGTGTTCCAAGCTGCTAGGGGTCGGTGAGGCCAGGCCTTGGGCTGGTGCGCGTGTGGTGCGTGTGCAGCGTGTCTAGGAGCGGGAATGCTCCGCCTCTATGTTCCGCAGGTGCAGGAACGCGGTGGCGTCCATGGCGAGTACGGCTAGCGTGGTGAGCGGCGAACGATGTGGCTCACCGTAGGGCTCATGGTGGTAGGATGGCGGTGCGGTGGTGAGGCGAGGCCGTGATGAGGCGATGCAGTGCCGTGCCGAGTAGCTACGTCGCTGTAGCCGATTGGGGTGGCGCTCCTAGCTCCGGCGAGGTCCGGTTCCATAGCGGCTTCCTTCTCCTCCTTGCTTCTTCCTCCTCTCTCTCTCTCGGCCTAACACGGTGTGGTGCTGTGCCACCAGCGGCGGTGGCTATCGGGCTGAGGGTTAGGGCTCGCGGCCGTTGGCTTTTATAGCCGAGCTCCAAGGGCTCTAATGGCGGACGGTGATCGGGCGGTGGTGATGCGTGCGGCGCATCCGACGGCCCGCGTGCGGTAGCGTAGGCGCGGCGCAAGGGGGAACAGGGTCATGCAATGTGCGTGACCCCGGGCCCGCGTCTGCTCCGTGGTCGGCTCCTAGTCACGGAAGAGGTTGGCGTGGGGAGGAAGATGATCCTGTTGCTGGGGTGGCGGACGCGTGGGGTCCGGTTTGTCAGCTTGTCCTGATGCGGCGGCGTGCGGTGCGTGACGGCTGACAGGCGGGTCCGGCTTGTCAGCGGCTTGTGCGCGTGCGGGCAGCGATGCTGGGCCGGCTGTGTGGGAGGCCTGCGAGCGCTTCTGAGCTTATGGCCATGCTAGGCTGGCCGGTTGACCGTTGGGCCATGCGTCCAGGAGAAGGGGATGGCGCGTGAGCTGGGCCAGCTCGGGGAGGCAGGCCGAGCAGGTTGCTGTGCTCCGTCTGGGCCGAAAGCATGTGCGGGGCCAGGAGGAGGGTTGGGCTGGTCGTGCATCTTGGGCTAGCTGGTCATGTGCTTGGGCCAGATTGGCTTTCCTATTTTCTAAATAAACCAAGGCTCCTATATTGAATACATGTGTCGCCAACTTGTACACCTCCTAGTGGGGTCCACTTGAGGTCAACTAGGGGTAGTGGGGTCCATGTCAAGGGTTGGAAATTCATGGGTATTGAGTTAATAAAGATAGTTGGTTGATTATAGAATTTAGGTCAAGGGGTTCATGAGAGATTCCAGAAGGAGTCAAAAGGATTCGCTACGGACTTGTGCTCTCCAACACAAAACACTAAACCAACAAAAGAACTCCGGCAAACTCCTACAAGTAATTCTATATGCATGCAACAATTTATAAATTGTTCTTAGTTTTGACCTAGCATCTACATGCTTCACACATTGCAGGAAAAATTTTAAAAAGTTCGTATTTTTAGTTTTCCAGAAAAATCCGGGTTGTTACAAAACCAGCTGCTTCTGAAAACCCAACGACGTGCCAGTCAATTTGACCTGCAATTGACAAATAGAGAAAATCTTATCTGTAATTTAAGGTGGAACATGTCAGTGTTGCTCCAGACAGTTCCAAATGTACCGCTAGATAGCCGATTCAATAAGGCTATCGACTAAATAATCGATATCCGGCGTATCCATGAAATGAAGATCTTTAAATCAAGGATTATCGGCTAATATTAAATGATAATGATATGAATCAAAATAACCGATGCTCATGGATCATTGCAAATTTATGGTGACTGATTAATCTAGACAAAAACAAGTACAATACACCCAAATACAAAAATCAGAAGATCTTTCCTTAAAATTCCAATGTATATGACCAAATGGTCGATTGATGTTATCAATCGATTATAGAGTTGATAATCAGCAAAGAAGCGATATGAGAAAACATCATTGGCTAAATAGAACATAATTAGTATAAAGTGCGAGCCGATAAATTTGATGAAAAGAGTATTGCATGCGAACAATCGATTGTCTAATGTAAATGAATCCATAAACAATCTGGATCTAATCTAATATCATCAATAGTGAGGTTCGACCAGATCGATGCAGCTGTGATAATGATAACAAACTAAAGACGAAGAATCTATAAAACCATCTATATGTCGACAGATTCATGAAAACATACTATATGCGTGAAGGTATAAGCAATTGGCTAAATAACCAATGCAGGCATAACAAACAAATAGAGTACATATCTTGATCATGAACAAAGCCACTAATCAATAATTTCTAATCTAAAGTTGTACCAGTGAAGTTCGATCAGATAGATGCTGCTATAGTAGTGTCATTAAATTAGATCTCATTAACTAGTGAGTTCATTCAAGATTGAAACATGTCTTTGAATGCATACTATGTTCGATTGAAATAGGGATAAAACAACCGATCTAGCGAAATTAAACCATCAATCATAAGATTTAAAGCATGACCAGATTGGGAGATGACCAATTAAGATAATATGATGACGATCTATCTCTATCTCAATCAGATGATTTTTTATAATTAATAAGACATTAATTATAACAAGATCGATAACTGGTGAATCAACCAAAAACAGCAAAGAAAATCTTACTAATCTTAGTAGATTTGATAACTGGTGATATTGTATTAAACAACAAATTATTTAACACAAGATTGGTAACTTTGATCTATATTATGATTCATAAGAGATCAATTAGCTGATGCAGCCTTACAAACAATAGTATGGATTGATAACTAACTTATATTATAGCTCGTAAAACATCAATCAGCTGATGCAGCTTTACAAACACAATACAAGTTGTGATGGTACTCACAAGCAAGCTGGTGGTCGATCAGTCGATGCAGCCACAGCCGGTGCAGCTGTTCTTTATAGCACATCCAATCTAGCAAAAGTTCTAGTCATAGCTCAATAGCAGAGTAAAATGTCCAGGTTAGTCAAATTTATATGACTCTGACTATGAGGTGTGCATACGATTTACAAGAAATAGTTAAACGTCATTTCGTCAACACTATACTTGTCTATATATATTTGGTCAATAGAGTTTAACCTACCTAATACAAAGTTCAACAAAAGTCCATTTACATGGATATTATTACAACAAGATAAACTAAAGAACATCACAATTATCTCTAGTGAACATTGAAAACACAAATCAGAACATCAGTGTTATGAGATACTAAACGTTAACATCATCGGACCATGTTGCTATTGCTTAGTTGAGAGGAACTGCATGAATTCCACCAATCTCTAGATCATTTGGACGGATTGTAAGATAACAGATACGATGAGAAAATACTTCTGAACCACGGAACTCATAGTGGTATGAAAGCAAAGTCTGGAGATCTACATTTGAGCGAACCGTAACAAACACATAGGCTCCTAGATCATCCTCAGCAAGATGGTAGTTTCGATGGCCAAGAACTTGATGAACAAATACAGAAGCAATGTATCACCTACTGTAAAGTTAGAAGGCACTACAAGCACTACAATCCTTGTTTGTAGGCCATGGTTAACACGAAGCTTGCGGAAGACATACCGATACACAAACATATCTGAAGAATAATCATAGTAAAAAAGAAAACAATATGCAGAAAAAAACGATGAACAAAGATGCCCAGTAGTAGGGAGGAGGGCAAAAGCTTTGGGATGGAACTAAAGCAGGAGCTCTAGAGAGCCTTCCTCTCACCCCTTGTCTTTGCTGTTATATAGATCGCGGGTCGTGGACCACCCCATGACCCACACGTGCGCGGCTGCGCGCGCACGACCCCGCATATCCGGTGTAAGAGTTAACATGATCTATATTTTATTGTTTCATCAAAACTATGATCTGGCCTGTCAAGATTTCTTTAGTATCGGATTATCTTAGGCCCTATTTGGATGGACCGCGACTAGTTAGCCATGGCTAAAAAATAGCCAACTAAGAATCAGCCAATTAGTTGTGTTATTAGTCCATACCTGTTTGTATCCTCAACTAATTGTTGGGTTATATAGATTAGAACTAGTTGTTAGCCCCTAGTAGTTAGGTTCTATGGACTACTTGGATGGCCCCTGTATTTCGTAGTGATCCGGATCGTCTATATTTTGTAGGGTCGAACTGTCTTAGGGTCCAGGATCTCGAAAATTTCAACATCCACCCACGTCCTCTGATCAGAAAGGGCAAACACCGTTAGTATAACTAGTTACCAAATGACCAAAGGACCTGAGCTACACAACGCTCAACAGAGTTTAACCGACCTAATATAAAGTTCAACAAAAGTTAACATAGACATGCATGCAAATAAACTTCACATACGGTCGTCCCACAGACCAAGCATAGTCATGACTTGTACTAATGATGCATCCCATAGATCAAGGGTCGAGGCGGGCGTGCAGGATGTTGTCATCCACGTTCACCTTTGCTAAGATGGCGTTGGCGACCGGCTCAAGGCTCATGAACAATGGGGACATACTCGAGCGAGGAGGAGGACAATTTGGAGTACTGGCGAGTCGGCGAATCGCAAGAGCGCTAGTCAGGAGGAGGATGCTTTAATTTTTTCTCTTCTCTGGAAACTCAAAGCAGCTTAGAATCCATGACTACTTTTTTCAGGGTGGGAAATCCATGGGGATACCATTTGAATAACCCATTTAGTTTTTTGAGGGTTTTCCATCCCTGGGCGTCCCTCCTCTTGCTTCCTAATTACAGGCCTTAGTTCAAACAGCACCAGATGCAGTGACATAAAAAAAATCGCTAGTTGTAGCGCAATAAGCTACAGCGAGCAGGTTTATTTTTTTCTTTTTTTTGGTAATTTTTTGGTGTCAAATTAATGGATCTTTTAATTGTTTATTATCATCCTCTTTTAGTTTTATGTTTATTTATATTATGAAAAAACCAAAAAGGCGACAACTAAGGCAGTCTGCCCGCCCGAAAATTTGATTTCGCACCACGCCGAGCAGTCCCGCCAACACGCATTGAAAATTAGATCTCTCTCTTCTGCCCTCCACACAGAAAATAGGTTTACTACGCTGGCAATTTCAGACAAGGGCAATTGTGATAATGTGATGGCCACATAAAAGTACAAAGAGTCACCGTCTCTGCCTCCTTCTCCATTCTCCAGCCGCACCGTCTCTCCTCTAGCTCTAAATCCTAGTCCCATGACCACCCTTTCCACTATCAAGCCACCCCCTCTGCCACCCTGCTCTAGACCCTAGGCGCCATCGGAACAGCAGCTCGACTCCCTCTCCACTCTCCAGCTGCACCCTCTCTCATACATTCCTGAACCCTAGCCGAAGCTAGATCCCCTTCGATTTGTCAACAGCAGGTCGATCAGCTGACGGCGGATGGACCACCTCGATGATAGTACAAGCCAGATCTGGTACCCCTTCGTCAACGCTAGTCTCACCAGCTCCACGACCACGATGATAGGACGGCGATGCCGATGACAAAGCAAAGCCAAGGAACACGGAGGAAGAGGTACCCAAATTCCTTTTATGATGTGTGCTCTACTGTAGTGGCTGAACCAAGGATATGTAGATAGCTATGGGGTTACATATTTCCTATAGTTGAGTGTAGCTAACATGTACTTTATTGGATTAATGACTTCCGTATAAGCTATAGTTACTAGTTAGGCGCTTATTTGCATACTCTTGCTATGTTGTGTTGACATTCCATAGAAGCTTTAGTTAATAAATGCCTTTGTAATCTAGATGAACAACCACTAACTACTTATGAATGAGCAAGGGATGTACAAATTGCAAGGAATCATAGAAAGATGGAAGAACTTGGAATATGATGTGTGGGCCCAAAACCTGTGTCTCCAAAGGCAAAAAAAATTCAAGCACAAAGGGTATACACGGTGAAGATTTGGAATATATCCCTGAACCAGAGGAGGTAGTGAGGGATTTGATGAAACAGATTCAGATTTAGAAGATGAGCCAGTGCCCCTATCAATTGATGAGGTACTTGTTCTATCTTGTATTTAGTTCGGAGGGGGAGGGGCGAGCGGTGGTAGGTAGCAATGTAATGCTTTACTATTTGGATATCAATGGAATTTGTACATGCTTGCTACTTAGTTTGTATCTCCAATTTCAGTGTCTGGGTCAAAGAAGCCATAGAGGAGGCTCTGCCAGCAGGACAAAAGGCAGCACTGTAACACCCTAAAATTTGCATGTTTCCAAAATAGTTTAAAATGATTTATTTATGCATTTTGTGAGCATTTAAACTTAGAGAAATAATAACTTTTGTTAAAATTAAAATCAACTATATGGTCTAGCTACATGTTTGTGCATACATGTGCTGCATATTCATTTTTTGATGATTGGGTTTGATCAAAATTTCAAAAGAAATTAAATTAGATTTGAATTTGGATTTGAAAATGTGTTCAAGAAAAAGAAAAGGATTTTTTTTCTTTCTTTTCTTTCTCCCTCTCATGGATTTTGGCCCGCTCGGCCATGTTTTTCCCGCACAGCGCAGTGCGCCCCACCGGCCCATTTCTCCCTCCCACAGCGGCAGCCCGCTCCCTTTCCCTTTCTTCCATGGGCCACGCAAGCAGGCCGGCCCAGCCAGCAGTACGGGCACCACTCCCCTCTTTTCCCTCGCTGACACCGCGGTCCCATGCCCTGTGTCACTACCACTCGAGCCCACATGTTGGCGTCATCTCCCACCTCATGCTCGTCCTAGAACTGGACACTGTTCTGATCGGAGTCTGCCGCTACCCTGATTCCGCGGCGTTTTGGCATGACCCACACACCGAGGCCTCCTTAAATAGTAGCCCTGTGTCCACCGCCTCCCTACCGAGCCCTAACGCAAGCCCCCATGCCACCTTGAGCCCTAGCACAGCTGCTTGGATCTCGCCGAGTAGAAGCTAGACGCCGCCGTGCTCGCCTTGTCACTCCGCCGACACCGTAAGCCATTTCCGAGCTTTGCATCGAGGTTGCGAAGCCGCCGAGCCTCTTCCTTTTCTTTTTCTTGCTCTGGTTTTCTCACGCCGCATCACCGTTGCTCACAAGAACTCCGCCGCCTGCCATCCCAAGCCGTGAACCACTTCCATCCACTCCTCGCCGCTGTAAGTTGCCATGGTGAGTTCATCGTCTTCCCCTCTTGCCCCCTCGTACTTTTTCTGAGTCAAACCGAGCGCTGAACCGTCCAGCTTAGATCTAACGGCTTAGATCTCACCGTACCCTTTCGCCTGCTACTTTTGCTAAAGGGACCCTCTGTATTACATAAATAGAAACCGTAGTCTATAGCATATTCACAAAATATATTTTCTCTTTCAGAAAGCGTCGAATTCCTCTGTTATATTCAAAATACGTTTTCCTTCTTTACAGATTTGCCACTGATTTTGTTTTGCCATAAAATCTTCGTTTTAACTCTGATTTGATCCATTCAAGTTGCGTTAGATTTGTAATTGTGTAATCTACATGTTTACACTACTATTAAGTATGTTTTCAACTTTTGAAATTCGAGGTTAGATTTAATTTATTATTTTATTAAAGGAAATCTTGTTTAATTCATAAATTCTTCGTTTTAGCTCTAATTTTCGTGATCTTCGTGTCTGTGTGTTCATAGGGAGACATAGATTCGTTTTACAAAGTTTTCACCTTGATTTTATGCCGTTGGTGTACTGTTCTAATCTATAGTCTTTGTTTGCTATGCATGATTGCTCTAGATGCTTGTATGTTGCTATGATTATCGAGTATAGACGGTGAGCAATTCGTGGGTGATCAAGAGTACTACTTTGACGAGCAGGATCAGTAGGAACATTTTGATCAAGGCAAGTATAGCATGGGATCATCCTTGTTACCTATTCACTTTAATAATCAATCCATATTTACATGTGTCACCTTGATAAGGATTTCCTAAAATTGTACTTATGCCTTGACTCCTATGGGATATGCATTGGGTAGCTTTGCTAGTGCTCAGCTAAACCATGGCCTTGTAACTTAACTAATGTTATATGCAATAAACATTAAAACATAACTTTTTAGCAACTTGGAAAAAGGAGGCTGGAGTGTTTAGCTACTTTCTAAATGCTTCAGATTCCTCTCCCTAAGGACTAAAACATCTTGTTGCTACTCTTATGCAAAAATTAAGACAACTAAAAGCTAAATGTTGTTAAACTTGTGTCTAGCCTTTGAGCCTCATGACCCCCATGTTACACTTGTTGAGTACGAGATGTACTTATGCTTGTTTATTTTCATTATTTGGATAAAAATCCTGGATGGGTAACAGATTGCAATGGTAATGATGACTTTCCTGAGGATTACTAGACTTGTGGTCAATCAGTTGACGTCCCTATGCTATGGAGCTTCTGTGAGAGAGTTATGTTTATACTTCCGCTGTATTTATGTGAAGACTATGTCATGTTATTCATGATGTAATAAACACTTGTGATGGTACTATCTATAATTTGTTGGCTTATGTCTGTGACTGATCTCTAGGTGCACATAAGATTATGCTTCGGTGACTGATCTCTTGGGATGGACTACAAAGTTCTATTACAAGCCAGGGTGTGAATCCTCCGTTTCGCACCACCGACTTAAGGGGATCCTTCAGACCTACTTTGTTAATTGGGACACAGTTGTGGAGTATGTCTGCAATGAGCATACGCACCCTCTGAAGGACACTTATTGGAAATCTAGGGTGTGCATCTACATCAGGGCTGAAGAGAAGGAAGCATATTTGCTGGACTCGAACTATGTGCATCATGCTCATCATGCCACCATGGAAGATAGCATCGAAGATGCAGCCGCTGAAGCTTGCATGGGTCTCCGTGGCCATCGCTTTGATGATATGAAGCAGGATCAATATCGATTCCTCCCTCGCCAACACCCTGAATTGGAGTGGGCAATAATGGACCCTAAAGGCATGGATCTAACTACTCAAGTGATGGTACACTTTGCTTGTGAGTTAATAGAGAAGAATCGGTGGTTGGAAGATCAGTTGAAGGCACAAGAGAAGTCTCTTAAGAGGTACCAACAAGTGATAAATGACCAAAGAGAGTGCCTCAGCCTGCCAAGGATTTATGAGAAGCTTCCCCATAAACATCGCTCATAGGTGTTAGAGTTTCTTTCTATGTAATAAGACGTTAGTAGCGCGGGTCAAGTTGAGTCAAGTCGAGTCTAGTAGTGTAGTGTGAACTTTAGTGTGCCTAGTTGATTATTATTATGTTTATATGTGAGTTGGATTTTTATAATGCGTGCTAGAACCTTGTGGGCATGTCCGCAAGTTCCATAGTTAAGAATATTAAGTTCGAGTTAATAAATAAATAGTTGGGTTGGTATATCTTGTTCTTCGGTTCTATTTTTTAGAGCAGTCTGCTTTTATCTCAATGCCCATTTAAATATACTCAA
This sequence comes from Miscanthus lutarioriparius, assembly GCA_904845875.1. Lineage (NCBI taxonomy): Eukaryota > Viridiplantae > Streptophyta > Magnoliopsida > Poales > Poaceae > Miscanthus > Miscanthus lutarioriparius. The sequence goes on from CAJGYO010000010.1 coordinate 70,514,253, forward strand.
CCGAAAATTATGAAATTTTTATGGGAATAACTTGACTTAAGTATGTTTCTAATGCCACTCGAATCACACCTATACCTGATCTGGTTTGAGAAATATAGCTATTTCAAGTTCAAGTTTCTACGCAGTCTGGAATCTAGAACAGTTTCAGTTGTGTTCTATTTTTTATTAACATAACGACAGAATCTGGGCATGTGATCTGAATAAAAGTTGTAGATAATTTCTTAATCTTTCCAACTATATAAGGAACACCTCTTTTGGATATCTAGAACTCAAGATATAACTATTTTACCAAGCTACTGATGTTGGAACTCGTCCAGAAAATTTTTAGAATGTATTCTCTATCTCTATAAGTGTCTATAACTTAAAAATCTCTAAATTTTGAATATTTATGTTGGATGGTAGATGTCTGGAAGAGGAAGAGGTAGGGGTCGTGGAGGTGTTCCCCTAAATCTACCACCACCGCCACCTACTATTGAGCAGCTTCTGGCAGTGCAGACACAGCTTATGCAAGCTTTGGTGCAGAATCAACAGAATCATCCAATTGATGGGGCACCGCGTGACAAGCATGGTGAATTCTTGAAGGGCCGCCCCCAGTGTTTTCTCATGCCACTGATCCACTAGAAGCAGATGATTGGCTTTGTGCAGTGGAGAAGCAACTCAACATAGCGCAGCGCGACGACCAGTAGAAGGTGTTGTACGCGTCAGGACAACTCCAGGAGATGCTCAAGACTGGTGGGAGGCATACGAGTATGGATGTCCTAATAAAGCTCCTCCTGTCACCTAGTAGGAATTTAGAGAGAATTTCCTATCCTACCACATACCCAAAGGATTGATAGAGCTGAAGTAGGAGGAATTCACAGCATTGAAGTAGGGATCTATGTCTATGAATGAGTACCGTGACAAATTCACTCTGTTGTCACGTTACGCTCCAAATGAGGTGGCTGATGATGCTGATAAGCAACATCGCTTTCTCAAGGGGTTGTATGATGGTCTGCAACTCCAACTTATGTCCAATACATACCCCAATTTCCAGACGCTAGTGAACCACGTTATTGTTTTTGACAATAAGCACAAAGAGATGGAGGCAAAAAAGAGGAGGCTTTAGGGACAGGCCTCTAGGAGTAATACTCGTCGGCTCACCAATCCGTAGCAAAGTTTCCAGCAGAGGCACCCGGGCCACCTAATCAGTGGAATGGCAACCTAAACCAGCAGCGTCCACTGTATCAGCAGCAGAATGGCAATCAACACCCCTAGCAGCAGAGTGGCTAGCAGACACCACAACAGGGAGCACCTAACAACACTCCCATGAAGACAAGTGCACCTAGCACCCCCAATGTATGCTATCATTATGGAGAAGTTGGGCATTATGCTAACCATTGTCCTAGGAAGCAGAATCAGCTAACACCCCAGGGTCAGCATAGTAATCAGAAAGGAATGCCTCAGAAGCTAGCACCCAACATGGGAAAGATGAATCATGTGTCTACAGAGCCGACGCTTGCGGAACCAGAAGTAATGCTCGGTACGTTTGATGTCAATTCCACTTCTTCTACCATTCTTTTTGATTTTGGAGCTTCGCATTCTTTCATATCTCAAGCATTTGTTAGAACACATAGCATACCCTTATGTGCCATGAAAAATCCTATACTAGTCAACTCACCAAGAGGTAGTATGCAAGCTTCTTATCATTGTCTTCCAACTAGTCTATCTTTAAGGGGGGTAGAGTTCAAAGTGTGCCCCATTTTGTTGAGAACATTTGGCATTGATGTGATTCTGGGTATGGATTGGATGAAGCAAAACCGGGCAGTAATTCAGTGTCAGAAGAAGGTACTTGTTGTGACCACACTGAATGGGGATAGAATCAATGTCGATGTTGTAGTGCAGAAGCAGCCGACAGCCACAGTGGACCAACTTGATGATAGCGCCGACAAGGAGGACCCAATAGTGGATGAGTTTCCAGATGTGTTTCCCGATGACTTGCCAGGTATGCCACCTGACTGTGGCATTAAGTTTATTATTGAATTATTACCTAGAACTTCACCTATAGCTAAGCATCCATATAGAATGGGGGTTAATGAAATAGAGGAACTTAAGAAACAAATAAAGGAGTTATAGGAGAAAGGTTTCATTCGTCCTAGTTTGTCACCTTGGGGAGCACCGATTATATTTGTTGATAAGAAGGATGGTACCCAGACGATGTGTGTTGATTATCAGTCACTAAATGAGGTTACTATCAAGAACAAGTACCCGCTACCTAGAATTGATGACTTGTTTGATCAATTGAGATGTGCTTGTGTTTTCTCTAAGATTGATCTTCGTTCTGGTTATCATCAGCTGAAGATTCATGCAACTGACATACCCAAGACAACTTTTACTACAAGGTATGGTTTGTATGAGTACACCGTTATGTCCTTTGGATTGATCAATGCACCTGCATACTTTATGTACTAAATGAATAAGGTGTTCATGGAGTTTTTGGATAAGTTTGTGGTGGTATTTATCGATGATATATTGGTATTCTCCAAAACAGAAGAAGAGCACGCTGAACATTTAAGGTTGGTCCTACAGAAGCTCAGGGAACACAAGTTGTATGTTAAGCGAAGCAAGTGTGAGTTTTGGTTGAAGGAAGTTTCTTTCCGAGGCCATGTTGTCTCTAATGGTGGAATAGCAGTAGATCCAAGCAAGTGAGAGATGTGTTGAACTGGAAGCCACCGATCGATGTGGGAGAGATTCGTAGTTTCTTGGGATTGGCTGGATACTATAGAAGGTTCATAGAAGGCTTTTCTAAACTTGCCAAGCCTATGACAGCTCTGTTGGAGAAGAATGCTAAGTTTGTGTGGTCTGAGAAGTGCTAGGCTAACTTTGAGGAATTGAAGAAGAGGTTGACTACAACCCTAGTGTTGGTTTTGCTAGATTTGAGCAAGAACTTTTCTATCTATTGTGATGCATCTCGTCAAGGTCTCGGATGTGTTCTTATGCAAGAAGGAAGAATAGTGGCCTATGAATCCCGACAGTTGAGAAAGCATGAGCTAAACTATCCTACTCATGATTTGGATTTAGTAGCAGTGGTTCATGCTTTGAAAATATGGAGGCATTATCTTATCGAACATAAGAGTGATATCTATACTGATTCAAGAGTTTGAAGTACATTTTCACTCAAACAGATCTAAACTTAAGACAACGTCGATGGTTGGAGTTGATTAAGGATTACGATCAGGAAGTACATTATCATCCTAGAAAGGCGAACGTTGTTGCCGATGCTCTTAGCAGGAAGAGTTATGCCAATGAGGTGCAAGTGGCATCTATGTCAAGTGAGTTGTGTGCTGAACTTAAGCAACTAAACTTGGGTTTCGTCACTAATGTAGTAGAGTTGGTGATAGAGCCTACATTGGAGCTAGAGATACGCAAGGGTCAATTACAGGATAAGAGGTTAATGAAAATCGCAGAGAACATAGTGATTGGTAAGGCACCAGATTTCCGTATGGATGATAATGGAACTCTGTGGTTTGGGAAAAGACTATGTGTGCCTGAGAATAAGCCTATACAAGATGCAATTCTTCGGGAGGCACATGAGTCTGCTTATTCTATTCATCCTGAGAGTACCAAGATGTACTTGGATCTGAAATACAAGTATTGGTGGTATGGACTAAAGAGGGATGTTATTGAATATGTTGCTATATGTGATACATGTCAAAGAGTTAAAGCTGAACACCAAAGACCTATAGGATTATTACAATCAATGAAGATACCTGAGTGGAAATAGGAAGATGTTGGTATGGATTTCATTATTGGGTTACCACGCACTCAGGGAGGTTATGATTCAATATGGGTGATAGTGGATCAGTTAACTAAAGTTGCTTACTTTGTACTGGTCAAGACTACTTATAATGGACCAAAGTTGGCCCAATTATATATGGAGAAGATAGTGTGTCTGCATGGAGTTCCTAAGAAAATTTTGTCTGATCGGGGTACTCAATTTACATCTTATTTTTGGCAGCAAGTACATAGTTCATTGGGGACAAAGTTGAATTTTAGTACAACATATCACCCTCAGACGGATGGACAAATTGAGAGAACTAATCAGATACTGGAGGACATGTTGAGAGCTTGCACGTTGCAGTACGGTACAAGTTGGGACAAGAGTTTGCCTTATGTAGAGTTCTCATATAACAACAGTTATCAAAAGAGTCTCAATATGGCACCTTTCGAAGCTTTGTATGGATGAAAGTATAGAACCCCATTGTTTTGGAATCAAATGGGAGAAACTCAAGTGTTCGAACCAGATGTTTTAAGAGACACAGAGGAGCAAGTTAGGATGATTAAAGATAATTTGAGAGTAGCGCAGTCTCGACAGAAGAGTTATGCTGACACTCAGAGAAGAGAATTGGTTTTCGAAATAGGGGATTATGTTTACCTAAAAGTGTCACCAATGAGAAGTGTGAGAATGTTTAATATGAAAGGAAAATTAGCACTAAGGTATATTGGGCCTTTCAAAATTATGGAGAGACGTGGAGAAGTGGCTTATCAGTTAGAATTGCCTAAGAGTTTGTCAGGTGTACATGATGTGTTCCATGTGTCTCAATTAAAGAAGTGTTTGCGTGTACTTGAGGAGCAGATACCGTTAGAGGAGCTTACAGTTAAGGAAGATCTCACCTATGAGGAATTTTCGGTAAAGATTTTGGAGATGGCAAAAAGGGTTACAAGGAGTCGAGTTATAAAGATGTGTAAGATTCAGTGGAATCGATATACTGAGGATAAGGCTACCTGAGAAAGATAAGAGGATCTGCGGAAAACATATCAGTAATTTTTTGAGTAAGCACCAGCTGAATCTCGAGGACAAGATTCATTTTAAGTAAGGGGGTAGAACTATAACACCCTAAAATTTGCATGTTCTCAAAATAGTTTAAAATGATTTATTTATGCATTTTGTGCGCATTTAAACTTAGAAAAATAATAACTTTTTTAAAGATTAAAATCAACTATAAGGTCTAGCTACATGTTTGTACATACATGCTACTACATATTTATTTTATGATGATTAGGTTTGATCAAAATTTCAAAAGAAATTAAATTAGATTTGAATTTGGATTTGAAAATGTGTTCAAGAAAAAGAAAAGGAATTTTTCTTTCTATTCTTTCTCTCTCTCATGGATTCTAGCCCGCTAGGCCTTTTTTCCCCGCACAGCCCATTGTGCCCCGCCAGCCTATTTCTCCCTCCCACAGCGGTAGCCCTCTCCCTTTCCCTTTCTTCTGCGGGCCACGCAAGCAAGCCGCCCCAGCCAGCAGTACGGGCGCCGCTCCCTTCTCTTCCCTCGCTGACACCGCGGTCCCACGCCCTGTGTCACTGCCACCCAAGCCAGCATGTCGGCGTCATCTACCACCTTGCGCTCATCCTAGAACCAGACTCTATTCTCATCGGAGTCCGCCGCTACCCCGATTTCGTGGTGTTTTGGCATGACCCACATGCCGAGGCCCCCTTAAATAGCAGCCCCATGTCCGCTGCCTCCCTACCGAGCCCTAACGCAAGCCCCATGCCACCTTGAGCCCCAGCACCGCCACTTGGATCTCGCCGAGTTGAAGCTCGACACCGTCGTGCTCGCCTTGCCGCTCCGCCACCACAGTAAGCCGTCTCCGAGCTTCGCATCGAGGTTGCAAAGCCGCCGAGCCTCTTCTTTTTCTTTTTCTCGCTCTAGTTTGCTCACGCCGCGTCGCCGTTGCTCACAGGAACTCCGCCGCCCGCCATCCCAAGTCGCACGCTGCTTCCATCCACTCGTCGCCGCTGTAAGTTGCCGTGGTGAGTTTGCCGTCTTCCCCTCTTGCCCCTTCATACTTTTTCCGAGTCAAACTGAGCCCTGTAGCGCCCTAATCAGTTTCGCCAGTGAGCTCCTTCACCGTCGGACATGGAAGCTTCCACGCTCGGCACTGTTTCGGCCGGCAGCCTCTCTCTCTTCCTCCCCATTTCTAATCTGAACCGTCCAGCTTAGATCTAACGGCTTAGATCTCATCGTACCCTTTCGCCTGCTACTTTTGCTAAAGGGACCCTCTGTATTATATAAATACAACCCGCAGTCTATAGTGTATTCATAGAATATGTTTTCTCATTCAGAAAGCATCGAATTTCTCTGTTAGATTCAAAATACGTTTTCCTTATTTACAAATTTACCACTGATTTGGTTTTGCTATAAAATCTTTGGTTTAACTCCGATTTGATCCATTCAAGTTGCGTTAGATTTGTAATTGTGTAATCTACATGTTTATACTACTATTAAATATGTTTTCAACTTTTGAAATTCAAGGTTAGATTTAATTTATTATTTTATTAAAGGAAATCTTGTTTAATTAATAAATTCTTCGTTTTAGCTCTGATTTTTGTGATCTTCGCGTCTGTGTGTTCATAGCGAGACATAGATTCGTTTTACAAACTTTTCATCTTGATTTTATGCTGTTGGTGTACTGTTCTAATCTATAGTCTTTGTTTGCTATGCATGATTGCTCTGGATGCTTGTATGTTGCTGTGATTATCGAGTATTGACGGTGAGCAATTCGTGGGTGATCAAGAGTTCTACTTTCACGAGCAGGATCAGCAGGAACATTTTGATCAAGGCAAGTATAGCATGGGATCATCCTTGTTACCTATTCACTTTAATAATCAATCCATATTTGCATATGTCACCTTGATAAGGATTTCCTAGAATTGTACTTATGCCTTGACTCCTATGGGATATGCATTGGGTAGCTTTGCTAGTGCTCAACTAAACCATGATCTTGTAACTTGACTAATGTTATATGCAATAAACATTAAAACATGACTTTTTAGCAACTTGGAAAAAGGGGGCTAGAGTGTTTAACTACTTTCTAAATGCTTCAGATTCCTCTCCTTAAGGACTTATCTGTAAGTGATCATCTAGGACTTACAGTACAGCTATGAGGACCACATGGCTCTGGCTTTAGTCAAGTATGAGGACATTTTCTAGCTTGTTAGTGGTTACCTTTATGGCGCAAGAGGGGCTAGCTGAGACGGGTATAGGACAACCTCTACTCTTATGTGTATAGCCGTGAAGGAGTTGTGACAATCGACAGGGGGTTCCTATATCTGCTTGCCAATTGGAAACCTAGCGGCCCTAACTTGTTAGACGAATCTTTGAAAGGCTTCATAGTCTACCATGCCTACTCATCTTGGAAGTGTTTTGGGAGTTATAAACCCGGGCATATGGGTATCACGACTCACAGTGAAAGTGTACAACCTCTACAGAGTGTAAAACTATTATAACAGCCATGCTCACGGTCACAAGCGGCCTTGGAACCCGTATGGAATAGATGATCACTATTAAGTAATTGTTTTTGCTATATATTACTCATGTTTACATTGATCATGTGTTTTACTTTGGGATTAAAACATCTTGTTGCTACTCTTATGCTAAAATTATGATAACTAAAAGCTAAATGTTGTTAAACCTGTGTCAAGCCTTTAAGCCTCATGATCCCCATGTTACACTTGTTGAGTACGAGATGTACTTACGCTTGTTTATTTTTATTATTTGGATAAAAATGCCGGATGGGTAATAGATTGCAATGGTAATGACGACTTTCCTAAGGATTACTAGACTTGTGGTCAACCAGTTGACGTCCCTGTGCTATGGAGCTTCCGTGAGAGAGTTATCTTTATACTTCCGCTATATTTATGTGAAGACTATGCCATATTATTTGTGATGTAATAAACACTTGTGATGATACTATCTATAATTTGTCAGCTTATGTGTGTGACTGATCTCTAGGCGCACAGAAGATTATGCATCCCATTTTATCCTTAAAATTGGGTGTGACAAGCGCTGCCATGAGTCCTGGGCGAAGGCTCTCCAAGTAACACACCAGAAGAGGCTGCTCATGGATTTTGTACTCGGAGGTCTTCCGCTGTCAAAATGGTGTAGGTAGCAGCAGCAGGTGAACATAATTCTCCATCACAACTGACACCTGGACCAAAGGATCAATTCCAAGTTCATCAATTGATTAGAGACATTGGTCGGGACGGCACCCTACCTAGCCCTGAGAGACTCCTCACAGCAAGATGATGATAGCCCTACTAAATAGGAGCCCTCTTAGCAAACTCCCGTCTCCCCCCACCCGTAGCTCGATGAAAGTTGCCTAGATTGGTATTACCTTACAGATGTCTATCAATCAATTTGCACTAGCTATTTGATATTTATGTAACTTTTCTAACAATCTGAATGTATGAAAACTGTATAGTACCATTGCTGGGAAGAGCGAGGAAGCCGAGACCTCGAACTCGTGGAATTATGCTTGACAAAATGAGCAAATCACTAGGAGGAGCGAGGATGTGCATCTCTGTTACCGAGGGGAATAGAAGGCCACATGATCTAGTGCAAGCTGCCAAGTTTGCCTCAGAGGCAGGTGTAGTAGTCAGGAAGGATGTACCAATTTTGACGCATTAGAAAGAATACATGGGGGAGAAGCACGGCGCCGTCTATTGCACAAGATTTGTGGAAAGGCTAAATGTATGTATGCGTATCCCCTCTTAACATTAAACTCTACTTTGAGCAACTTTAACGGATTTACTTTTCATTCATACTACTATGTGCAGGGAAGGCTGTGCGTTAACGGTGCTCACTCACCAACAAAAAATCTTGCCGGAATGTAATGCAGTATGTGGTACGGCAGGAACGCTATAGGTTGAAGAGAACATACTTCAATGGTGTCCCTGCTAATCAGATCCGTATGACCTCTTCTATCTCGTCCATGAGCGATGCACAGTGGTGTGAACTCGTCAGAATTTGGTCTAGTGCTAAGAACAAGGTGTGTGAACCCATTGATTTCATGTCTAGTCTTGCTATGGTTTACTTGTGTTGCAGTCTAACACAAATGATGCTATAGAAAACATCTGAGAAGAACAAGCAAAACCATGCAAAAGTGAAGTACCACCAGGCTATAGGATCTCGCTCCTATGTTGTCCAGATGCAAAAATTTGTAAGTGATGGTTGTGTTTTATTGTTACTCTTGCTATTGTATAAATATAAACCGAAACTCATGTGCAATGTGAACAGAAGATGAACAAGAGGAATGCAGCAGAACAACATCAAGGACTTGAAGAAGAAAATGGTCCACCTGATGAAGATGTTAATGTTGTAGAAGTCTTCAGGGACTTCCATACCAGTAGGAAAAATGGCCTGAGTAATGCTGCAAGAGCAGCAGTTATAAGTACATTCTTTTGCTTCCCTTGAAATCTACTAAAGCCATTGCCATAAAAGAAGGAAATATAGCAGGAGCCTAGTGTTATGGAAATCTACTAAAATATACTAAAGCTTATGTAATCTCTATCAACAGTAGGCTAAGGAAGACTTATGCATTACTTGTTATGAATCAATCTCTTGGGTTTTCAATTGAAGTCCTCTTACACTATCTGTAACCTAATGTTTTTCTGATTGAATTTCGAAGGAAGCTATGGAAACTATGCAAGCAGAAACTATTGCTGATGGGTAGGAACCAATTACTAGTACTGATATTGTTTGCTAGGTCCTCTACATCCACCAGGGCAAGGCCCCTTCCAAGAGAAGCGGCAACAACCTTTTTTAAAGAATGGTAGTATCCAGACAAGCTCCACCAAAATAAAGACATCAGCGGAGAGAATGCTTCGGGAATAGCTTGCTACTGAATAGGAAAGTTCCGCTGCCCTCATCGATTAAGTGGATGAACTGAAGAGAAAGACATAAAAGACTGAAAGGGAGCTTAAGGAATACAAGAAACGGCAACAGGAGGAGTACAACAATCTCCGTGAGCTATGCACGTGCTTCAGCTCTTCTGGTAACTCTCAGTCTTCAACTCCTGTGGCTTGATGTAGTGAACATTTGTGGTTTAATGTGTGGACTCATGTGCCGGTTTAATGTGTGGACTCGTATGTCGGTTTAATGTGGTGATACTTTGTTAGTAGTTCGCTGTTGACGTGTGAAATGTAAATTGTTGTTATTTGATTGCCAGTCTAAATAGTATGTTGTCAATCTGTGCGGTAGTGACGATCTCGAATTACTTCTATGATGAATTGATTGTACTCCATGTGGTAGAACCAGGCCAGGCCACGCGATCAAATAAAAATGTGACATGTGGACGAACCAGTGCACGACACGTGGACTATTAAAAATCCAACACGTGGAAAGAAATCGTCAAGCCACGTGGAAGTATAAAATACAACATGTGGACTGACAGCATAGTGGCACGTGGTCAAATAAGAAACAAACACGTGGACCAATAAAATACGACACGTGGTCCAATGAAGAAGTGACACGTGATCCAACGGCAACACAACACGTGTACTAGTAGAAAACTGATATGTGGAACAACAGGGAAATGACACGTGGTGCAATAAAAACCTGAAACGTGAAAGAACCAGAGATGACCACGTTGTGCAATAAGAAGATGACAGGTACCCGAACCATCTCCAATGCAACCGGCTATAGCATGTACACGTGGGCTATAGCATGTATACGTGGAAAGCATCTCCAAAGAAAGCGCCCACTAGCGTGGCATCCCCATGCCACACATGTCAAAACAGTTCTATGACGATCTGTTTTTTGTCGCAGATCAAGGCACTTCTATGATAATTTTATCAGATTCATCATAGATATGCAAGAGTGACGCGACTTCTATGACGAATCGGTTTTCGTCATAAAACTGAAATTATGATGAATTTGGTTCCTTCAGTAATGAAATCTATTCGTCATAGAAGTGGATATTTCTAGTATAAGATCCGAAGATTAAGCATGAATGTAGCATTTAAGTATATTTGGCGCGTCTGGGAGTCCCCGAGCCTCGACGGCTCGGGGGGCGTCTTCTTGCGCTCGGGCCTTGGCTGGCGTTGTTGGCCGGGCAGGAGCAAGGGCCAAGCTTAGGCGAGTCGTCGATCGGGAGCCTGAGGCTCAGGTGAGCCCTCGAGCCCCGAGCGGGGACCGCGACGTGCTCAGGCTCGGGCTGGCTTCCTCGTTGGAAGGTGCACGCAAACGTACCCGATGGGTATAGCCCCCGAGCTCCCGGGTGATCCTAGAGGAGTCGGTCGGGGGTCTCTTCAGTCGGGAACCATTGATCCCGAGGCTTAACATACCTATATATTAGGATCTCATCACCTAGCAAGCTAAAATAGATAATATAAGGCACACAACTAAGGAATGCAAATAAGGGCGGAAGAATAAATGAGATAGTGATAAAAATAACCTTTGAAGACGATATTTTTCTATAGGTATCGAAAAAGCTCACGCTTTTATCTAATTTTCATTAGATCCTCTTATAAGGATGCTCTTGTCTTGTTCATGCCCGCACAACGCGCGAAGGAATGCCTAGTTATTTCAAGTTTTCATAAAATCAATTGGTATCTATCCTGATTTTGTGCTCACCTAAACAAACAACATTTTTGGTGATTATTAGAAAAGCTAATATAATAGAAAATAGTTTTCCAAAAATTACATATAAACATAAGCGATTTTTTAATTCATGCGTCTAAACTTAAAATATTAATTATTTTTTGAGAATTCCGGAATATTTTGGGATTGAGGAAGCACAGGAAAGATTTTTATACATCTACTATAAGGAAAAAAATGCTGAAAAACTATTAGATTAGGAAAAAAAAAACTCGGACATCACCTTGCCATTACAGATTGCCATCCCTACCTGTCGCCACGTCTCAGCGGCTCAGCCTTTTCATCCCGTGTTCTCCCTCTAGTGCGGCAACTGGGCGACCGCCGACGCCGGCGCCCTACGCCAGTTGCCCAGGCCTTCATCAGTACCTTCCCAGGCCTTAGTCGCATTCTTCGCCGGCGACGACCACCCACAAGGGTATCGCACTGTTTCTCTTCCGTTTCTGTAGACACCCGAACCCTAACTTACTATTTGGCTACTTGTATTCCGATCTGATCTAGCCCAAAAATCCCAGGGAGCAAGTCTTCAGCAGCCCCCTCGCTCCCGAGCCCTCCACGAGCGACCGCGCCGGCACACCCCCGGCGCCGGGTGCCAGCGGCCCGTGCTGCCTGCTGCCTACTGCAGCACATCACAGCTCACGGTAAGATCAGTGCTTATTTGTTCAGGAAGTTACTACGGGAATAAATTCTTTTAGTACTGCTGAAGAGAGTTAGGAGAGGGGAAAACTTTCATCAGATCGGTAGCATGTGTTCAGTAATTTGCTGAAAAAATTTGTGGATGCAAATTGGCAACAGATCAATTGCTATGTATCTGCCTTCTGTGCTGATGACATCCCACACAATACCTCCTCTATGTATTACTTATTAACACTTTGAATTGATATAGTCAATTGTGTTGATATCATCAATTGTGTTGTTTGTTATATCTATTAGTGTGTGGCTATTAAGATTTGTAGCCTTCTATTATGGCTGCGTTTCCAATTATGGCTATGGCCTTTTATAATTAACTCTAAAAGTTGATTATATCTATTAGTGTATGAAATTGAACTAGTGCTCGAGTTTTTTGTTCGTGGGTTTGGAGGCCATGGCTGCCGCACCGTGGTCCCAAATACGGCTTATTTAGCCCCCCTTGTCCCGATCCTGGATCTGCCATTGCATCAATACATGCCCTTTACTGCCCCCCACCCCCTAGGGGGTACGCAACATAGTCAGCAACATCTTTAGTTGGATATTGCAATGGTAGTGACTCGGTTGATGATCTTGCAATAATTTGGTGCTAGAGCTTGTGGTGGTGGGGCCTTATACTTTTTACACTGGAGTGCTTGATTGTTAATTAGTAGAATTTAGAAAACGCCGATGGTTTTGCTCTTTTCTTCTCTACACAACCCTTGCTTTTGTTACCTTTTGTCATTTCTCTAGTCGTATCAAGAAAGGATTTGGTAAACTTGAAATTGAAGTTCGTAAGAAGAACTGATGTCAAGGATTGTCACACTGATGACTGGCGTGGGCCCTTTTGTGACATGGTTATGGATTTTCTGATGTGGAAAATATAATCCTTCCTACATAAGTGAATTGAATTCGCTACAGTGTGGGAGCTTTGGTTTTCAGAAAATTATGCTTTAGCTCCTTGTGAGGATTTTGATGCCAAATATTATTGGTCATGCTCAGCCTTATCCATGAATGATTTATGATACAATATTGTGGCATTGTATTCCATCTTGTTTTCGATTCTAGTTGGTAAATGGAAAGGGTGGGAGCATGTTGTTCATCAATAACCAACTGAAGATCTCGTTTATTGTTTTTGGTTCTAATGCATATAGTTTGCTACTTTGCTTCCCCTTTTGAACTGTAGTCTGCAAGTATATGTGTGCGATTCAATGTAATCACCTTTTGTATGGCACTCTTTTTCTAAGTACAGATGGCAAGAACAATTAATTCCTTGATGTACAAAGGATCTATTCCCGATGCAATTAATCAATCAAGAAGGGAGAAGAAGCTCTTTATAGTCTACATATCCGGTGATTTGTCCTCACTTCCCAGCTATACTTTGCACCTCTTGAAGAATATCTATGCCAATTCTCTAGTTTGATATCCTAATTATGAATGACAATGTTCATGTCAGTCTTGCACTAGTCGAATAGGAAGATAGGTTGCCAACTTTTTTCTTTCTTTTTTTTTCTTGCTGGATAAATTAATTGAAAGTTGTGCAGTCCTTTTTGTCAAAATCTGATCTTATTTTCTTCTAGTATACATATTACTAGGTTAGCTATATTTCTTTGATACCTCTCTGTTCTAATTGTTTTCCTATAAGCTATGTGAGTTTTCCCCACGCCTGTTGGATATTAACCTATGCAGTTTTTAATTGAACTGATGTGTCTGCCTGTTCAGTGCCTTAGATCAACTTGCCATTGTACTTTGCAGTTGGAGGCAACTTGTAAACAACAAAAGTTATTGCCATGTATAATCTTATGTCATTTTTTGACTTGCAGTTGTTAGGGTTTATGAGGTAAAAGGTAATATGTTGTGCTGTCATGGTCTAGTCATGGTTCATGTTTCAGTGGTGCTACTTTTTCATGTGAGTGGAAAGTTTTTTAATTTAACCAACATGTCTGTTCAGTAGGCTAGCTTACTTTGCACTTGGAGGTGATCAGTAAACAACAAAAGTTATTGCCATGTATAATCTTGATATTATTTTTTTCCTTTACTCCTTGCAATTGTTAGGGTTTATGAGGTTAAAGGCAATAAGTTATGCTGTCATGTTTCATGTTTCAGTGGTGCTAATTTTTCATGGGCAGTGGAGAATTTACTGGATTTGAAGCCAATTAGTTCTAAGGCTGGCCTGCTTGATCCTGGGGTGTTTCTGTTTATTTTTATTATCTGATCTGAAAATATGCTCAAGTTATCATGTTGCCAAAGTTTGTTTCTCCTGCTTCGTTAACAAAGTGCGCTTTTGGAAAATCCAACACTATACACATTGGATTGTGATCAGCCGAGCCTATTAATCGAACAATATATCTTTGTTACATTTCAGGTGAAGATGAGGCTTCGAGTAATTTGGAACAGTCAACACTGATTGACGAAAACGTATGCTCTGTAACTTTTGTTAGAAGTTGAAGAAATATTTCTGTCGTATTATTAAGTATCAACATTACCATATTGCCCATGTATTTGTGTTTGTTTATACTGTCAGGTGGTTGAAGTGATCGGTAGATGTTGCATCTTATTGCATCTCAAGCAAGGCAATGTTGATGCATCACAGTTTTCAGCTATCTGTATCCTTTTATATGTTTCTTATGAATTATAACATTCATGTTTGCTCTGGATTTGCTGTGTTTGACATAATGCCCTCATTGTTCGGTACTCGGCTATCAACTCTAGGATAAGGTTTACCTATAAATTTTGGTGAGCCTTTTTCTCTAAAGGTGAAATGTGCTTATGCATTCTTTAGCATGTTTATGTTGTAAGGATAAGGATATAATATTAACACTGCGATGAGATATACGTCTGGCAAGAGAAGAGAAAGATGTTTAGTTATTGTGATTAGTGATGTTCTTCAAAGTTCACTGGGAGCAGCAGCAGAAGGCTAGCAAACTGATCTAACTTTATAAATTTGTCTCCTTGCATTAGATTGATTAGTTGGAATGTGATTTTTTTTTTCAAAAATTTTGAACTGTTCAATGTCTTTGCGTTTCTATTTCTAATGGTTAAAAGAAAAACTAGTATTTTCCTAAACCAACAAACATTTTGCATTTTATCCTAGTATTTGCTTTTGAGTTTCAGCCCTTACATGTCCATAGTTATGATTTGTTACAAGCCAATGTTTGGCAGTCCTCGGAAGTAAAAATGGAGAATTAATTATAGCCACATGCTAGCAGTCTAGATGGGTAGTATTCACTGCCTCATGTCTGCCAGGTTTAATCCCACTACCAGAGAGGTATTAACTGCCTAAGCAAGCGTGGAAGCGCCATGAGCCTCGACTGCTATGTTGCCTGTTTTGCACCTCTGTCTGCTTGCTTAGCACTAAGCTCTGCCATGCAGAGCTACACTCAATCCTGCGTAGCACCTGCCTTGCTGAGGTGGGCCTGCACCTTTAGTCAATGTCACACCCCTATCTTAAGCACAAACCGCCCTAATGCCATGCTCACATGGCCAAATCAGGTCAGTTGCCACTCGTGGGTTTACACTCAGTGTCAAATGTGCCAATACATAGCACATAGGTGCCAGTACCTGCACGGCAATGACAATCATATAATTTCCATCTCTCAGCCATTTTGATACATAGGTAGGTGTGGGAGGAAGAGGCTGTTTGTTGCCAAGAGCCCAACAATATAGGAATGGCTGTAACTTGTCTGAGAGTTGGTTACTAGATTTGAATATCCTCACACTTTTCTCTTTGCAAATTTTTGAAATTTAGTAGGTTGCAACTGGAGAAGCTACCAATGACCAATCTAATCGTTCAGAGTAGGGAATTGTAATTAAGGTATTAGCTTTATTTGGTTAGTGTGTTGAATAGCATCTCAAAATGCAACTATTTTGCTGAATGATACTTAAATGACAAACTAGTTATCTAGTGGAGAGGTCCCACAGTTAAATTAGCGACAATCTATTGCAGATATTCTAACATCATGTGTGTTCTGATTAATATTTGACTTCATCCTTAAGTCTTTCAATCAGATCCCCAGAAGTCTGTACCAAGTATATCAGTGATTGGACTGAATGGAGTTTTGCTGTGGAATCATGGTATGACTATAATATAACAGAACTTAAGGCCAAAAAGACAGTCCTTCAATAGGTAATGATTTTGGCCAAGTGCTAATATGAGTAATTTTCTCAGAGGGATGTATCAACTCTGAAAATCTGAAAGAAAGTATCGAGAAAGCTTGGGCTGCCCTTCATCTACAGGTATGTACAATACAAGTTCCATGTTTTAATTCTACTATCCTGTTCCAGAAATGCTTATGATGCGGATGATGGATCCATTTCTGCCTGTATATGTTGCACCAACACGTGGTGTTGCTCAGTTAGTGCTTGATAGTTGAGTCATATGTGAATTCTTTCCTTGTCTCATATCCTGTGTGGTTTTAATGTATAACACATCCGATACTTAAATCATAAATCAAATGAAAGGTGTGGTTGATGGTATATACTCCCAAGTCCCAATAAATGTTAACAGAATTAATTGAGACAATTAACGTCAAACCATTTGTTTGGAGAGGGGGTAGAGATTCCACCTTACTAGAATGAGAACATAATTGGATAATCGAGGGAGTAACAGGCATCAGAGGTGGAAGTTGCAAGGTGCTGGGTAGAGATTAAGCAGCACACAGGGTTGTCAGTTTCTGAGTGACATTCTCAGCAATTTCTAGCTATAGCTATTTTTTGCTTATGGGAGCCATGCACACCTTATGTCACTGGTGTACCGACTCGCCAACAAGGTAGTGTCCGGGAAATGGAATTGTGGGCTGCCTTACCCATGCTCTCAGGTCCTGCGAAAGGGCCTCTAGCTGAGTTGGTTAGGTGGCTTGAGTAGCACTTCCCAGGTCCTGGGGTTCGACTCCCCGTGGGAGCGAATTTTCAGGTTGGGTTAAAAAATCCCCTCGTCGGTCCCATGCAAAGCATAGGTTTGAGGCTTGGCCCTGGTCGCGGTTGTTCTCAAATGGGCTACGGTGCCGTTGTGTAGGGGTGGGGAAGGGGTTCGGGGGTTTTCTCGACCTACATGTGAAGGTCTTCTTAATTCAATATCCGGCCATCCGGGTGCTACCTTACCCCCGCAGGTCGAGTTGTTTCTTACCCATGCTCTCAGTGCAAGAAAAGGGGGGGGGGGGGGGGGGGGGGGTTGGTTGGTTGTGTCCTTGCATCATTTTATGTCCATCCTGCTGTTGGCCGTTGGTAGCGAATGGGTCCTCGCAAATTCTACTGCCTTCCGCCCTTCCGTATTTTCAAATTTGTCTCTTTCCTCTGGAATTTTACAGAGAACCCTTCAGATTCTGTTGATGGAACCATACTAACCCGTTTTCCTTTGCCCAACATATTTGGAATTTGCCCTTTTGGATCATCTTTAACATAAAATCATGACTCACTTAGATAGTCTTATATCTGATAGTTGAGGTTTAGGTTCCACAATTCATTTTAGTATGGTTTCATTTCAGTAAGAAAAAAATAGTCGAGAATAGAGCATCATGGATACCAGCAGGCTTGAGAACCAACTTGAGATGATCTATAGCATGCTAGTGCCTGCCTTTAGTGAGGTTGTGTACTGTTCAGTTCAGCAGCTCTCTGAATCTGTTTGATTTGGTCCTTTGTCTATTTCATAAATCGAGGGTGTGTAGTTTTATTGGCTTAAAAACACACTTTTGATAATTGCTTAGGGCATGGACATTGTCGGATACACACATTTTCCACAGTAATTGGAGGGTCTGGCTCCAATTCCACCTGTACAGCCTACACAAATAGGCCTATTTCTCTATTATTGAATTTAGGCCACTCCTAGTGACAAGTCTTACTGAGTTTTTGTATTTCATTGCTCAACTGTAACCATTCAGGCTGTGCTGGTTTCGTATACTGTAGGCTGTTCTGCAGTTGGTTTGACCTCGAAGTGGTAAATTGTGCTGTAATTTCGTTGCTTTATGGTCATGAAGTTTGGGTTTCCCGTTGTGGAAACTGTAACTATTCAGCCATGATCATGCGTGCTAGCATGTTACTACAGAGTACTTTCTCATACTAAGATCATATCTTTGAGGAAAGAAAATAATATGGCCTTTCATTTCTTTATGAAAGTTTTGAAGAATTTGGCCTGTCACTAGAGCTTTTGAAAGATACCATGTGATTTGACTACCAGTCAACCAGTAGTGCTCTTCTAAAGATATATACCTGTGAATTTTTGTAGGAGACAGCGGCGACCTTGTTGACAGCATCGCTTGCTTCAAGAAATGCTGAATCTGTGAATAATGCTACTACTGTTTTGGTAGCTCAAGGGGGCTCTTCTACTTTAGAAAATCCTTCTGATTCATCCAGTCAATCACCAGATGTTTCTGGTGCCAGTGGAGTTGCTCATTCAACTGATCTGGTGTCACAAGTTCCTAGTAGCACCACCCTTTATGTAAGTTATTTTTCTTACCCGTATTCTGTTACCGGGGTGTTTCACCCCATGATGTACATAAGTTAAGGTGATAAAACTCTGCTTATCTGCACCAGGAACCTCTTGAGATAAATGAAAAAGAAGGTTCAAAATCAGACTCAGGTGATAGAACTGTTGAGAAGTTAGGTTCAACAAATACTGAATTTAATTGTGATTTGGTTGATAGTTCAAGGAAGTCAAATACGGTCAGTTCTGCAGATCCAAAAGGAGAAGACATTACACCATCAGCGAAAAGAAAGAACAAAGATGATGGAAGTCACACTTCTGTCCCCTTGGAGGATACTCCTAGTACACTCACTAATAGAGGACTTTCTTCCCAGTCACTTGTGGAACAAGACAAGGCAACAACTTCTGCCCCCCCTCTTATTTCTGTGCACTCAGATGATATTCAGCTTAGTATTCGTATGCCCAGTGGAAATAGACTGGAGATCAAAGTAACAAAACAAGATGTTTTGAGGAAAGTGAAGAATTTCGTGGATGAAAACAAAGGCAATGAGCTTGGCTCATATGATCTTTCTCTGGTTTATCCAAAAAGAGTTTTCTCTGAACAAGGTACTGAATCGTTATTTTTGGTAGAAATCATTTGTCTTGAGATCAGTTTGTATTTCTTCTTCATTCTCAAGTTTTTGACCTGATAGACATATGATGCATCAGCACAGAACATTTGGGGCTTATTTGGATGCTGTAGTTCTAAAATCCCATTTTTTTCTCGATCACATAGGAGAGCTGCGTATCTTTGTATTAAAGAGAGAGAATGGAGAACTAATCAAGTTAATGCTAAATCATGACAATTGTGCCCAACTCCTGAAGCTTTTTAGCTCCAGGCAGGCACCACATGTTCATCTCCTCCCTGAAAAACCAATGGGCCTCCATGAGAGGAGATACACCCTCAAAAACACATTTGTTTCTATGGGAGCCACAAAGTCCAAGCCTCCTAAATTTGCAGCATCGTTAAAGCCTTTCCTTGAAGGTTTATCAACCCTTGACTCGCTTTTCCAAAACGCCATCATATCAATAAATTGCAGTTTAGAAGCTAGAGGCATGCAATGCCACTTTTTCAACAAAGGAGGTCCTGAGGGGAGTTTTTAAAGCTCCAAAAAGACTACATTTTTTTTTTGCAATATCATCATTTTTAAAACAAAATTTGTTGCATCCAAACACCTTGTGTCTTTCTAAAACCCAAGTATTTCTCTAATATAACTATATATCTATTTTTTCCCCTTGCCCTTTAGCACAGTTTTCAAAACCAGACTACACCGCAATTGAACCTACAAGAAATAAAAGGAGTACCAGAACTATCAATTTTGGTTGGCTTGGTAAATTGAAAGGCATGAAGTCCATGAGTCAATAATTTGAAAGCAGTGTTGTGTGAATGCTGAAGTTGCATTTCTCGTACTGACGTACCATGAATTTTCTTTTTCTTTTCTGTATTTTGGTTTTGCATGATGACCATTGCCCTTGTATGTTTTTTATCTTTTTTCTGGATGCTGAAGTTTTTAATATATCTAGTTAAATTGTCAACAAATCTTGTCCAGATATGGAAGCAACACTATCTGAGCTGGGTATTCAAAACCGTCATGCAATGATTGTTGTTCCACATCGGCAGCCTGGTCAGGTAACAAGGCCTCAGTCATCAGCATCTTATGATGTGGGTGGCAATTCAGGTGCGGGGGGATACTTTGGTTACCTGAGAACCGTGCTGTCTTATGTGAATCCACTCTCCTACCTGAGGGGAAATACGAACTCATCAAATCCAGAGCTACAGTCAAATGAAGGCCTACAGCAGCTAAGTATGTTTTCTTATTTAAATTTTATTTCTAGTCAGTGACGGAAGTGTATTGGCATTTTCATTTAAGCTTTTTATAGTTCTGTAATGTAATTTCTAATCAGTGCAATTATCTCTACATCTCTGAAACAGGACATGGATCTGGTCAGCCACGGCCTCTTGTTGGCAATAGGGGCCATGAAGTGACTGATGCAGACTCTGCAAACACGCTGCGAAGGCGGCCCAGACCATTTGGTGCTAATGTCCACACTCTGGGGAGCGAGGATCATGGTCCATCTGATGAAAGAAATGTTTTCTGGAATGGGAACTCGACAGAGTTTGGAGGCGATGACAGAAAATAAGTTATGGTGTGGCAGGGCCACGGACGACACAATCAGGCAGAATCGAAGTTGGGAACAGATACCTGAAACAAATGCCTCAACATGCTTATTGAGTAATAAAGTGTTGAGATTATAGTGGCGAAAGTAATCGCTAAATTGTGACGTTTACATTCGTGGAAACATTATACGGTCGCTGGATAAGTGTACTCGTTATATATATAGTAGATAGATATATTAAATCCGAACTGCTTGGTTTTACTGTGATCGAACGACATTTGTTTTGGTGGGCTACGAACAAAATTCGCAGCAACACATAACGCATGAAACAGCTTCTGAGTTGGGATGAAAGGTGGACACGTGAGTTTTGGAACCAAAGAGGGGTTCGCTTAAAACTAAATCTAGGCACAAATTTGATAACTAGAAAAGCCATAAGTTAACTTGCACAACGTGCACTTACGGTTTTTAGTGTGTTTTAAACTAACAGCATAAGATCTAGATCTAATATTTTTAACTAGCCTGTGCTACTCTGTTAATCTACAAACGGTACAGGCCACATGAATCGAGTGCAATGCAGAAGATATCGATTGCCAAAACATAACCCTTGCTCCACGTAGAAGCTCTCCATAAGAGAGATGCTGCTGTAATACCTCTGGTGTTAAGCTGGGAAGAGCACATGCATTTTTAGGCATCATCCTTAAGCATCTTTAGGCATTATGTGTTATTGCATGTGCTGGTTTATATAAAATGTTATGCCAAATTATACAAGGAAACTAACTCTGCATTAGGGATTCAGAAACTTAATCCTGAATAAATTTGAAAATATATTTCTGACTGTGTTTCAGTTCTGTTCATCAGTATTACATAATTGACAGTAACCAAATGGCTCAGAACTGACTGAAATTAATTTTTATTTACTTGCCTTAACCTTTTTCCCTAAGCCCCGAATAAAGCAACCCCTGATTGCAACTAGTGTTAACCAGGTGAAACCCAACCTATGCTGGACTTTTTATGCAACCAGTTCCAACTCTGATAGAATCAGCCCATTTCGACTGAATCCAGGCTTTACCGAATTTACATAGAGGTATCTACTGATTCCAACTAATTCCATCTAATTGAAATTGTCTTGAACTAGCCTCAATCTGAATCAAGCCTTCCTGAATTTCTAAAGAAGTAGCTACTGATTCTAACTGACTCCAACTAGTTCAAACTGCACTATACTGAATCAGCCTCGACCTGAACAAGCCTTGGCCTCGGTTGCAACCAATTGCAACTGTCTCAAACTCACATTCAGACTCCACTAAACTTGACCGACGTTTGAGTCCCAACCAGTTGCATCCAGTTGTAACTAGCCTAAACTCAATTGGAAGACAACGAAACCCGCCCAGACTGAGCCAGTGGCAACTAGTTTCAACTAGTTAAAACTGGTTCCAACTGCATGTTTTTGTCAATTTAGACTGTCAAACCGCTATGCCCATGGTTTTCACCCCACCTTGAGCACTCCGTGCCATATGGCGTAGTCCCACAAGCTTTGGCCAACGCTTGGCAAGCTGCCTGGCGTCCTATGCCGCATGGCCTTCACGCCAATGCTCCACTACATGCAGAGTTCCCCATGTGTCACTGCCAAGCAAATTACAGAGACATCTCAACCATAGTCATGCAACAAACTCCACCTTGATGACCCCTAGACCGCCCATGTGTCACCTTATTCTCACTCGGTTCTTTTAGAAACCTTCTTCACCTTCCAAACACACAAATTCCTTTGGACCACCAGACTAAACATTATTTCAGCTTCTAGGTGCAAGCCTGAGCTATATCTTCCAAGGTAATGTATAACTTAACTTACCCTTGCCATGACCACAACGCTGAAAATTTTTCCCAAGCCAAATACATTCACCGCATTGTGACATTGGCGTCTCCTCATCATATATTCGTTTTGGATACATGTAGAGGCAGGCAATACCGAGACTGCTCCTACTGACGGCCAAGACTACGGAGAGGTCATTAAGAAGTATGAGGAGGTGATCCCTGCAGCAACAATGCCTGAACAACACCATTAAATTCTCGAATAAGTTTAGGAAAATACGAGCACCCGTATTAAGTCGAAGACTCGAATCCAGGTGGATAGATTATACCACAAGGAACCCAACAAGCTGTTGATGACCAAAAGTGGCCAAAGCATGAAAATAATTTTGTGACAATGTTCCTAGCGATAAACGATCGTAAAAGATATATTGGATCATGTTTTTGAAGTCAGGAAGGCGAAAGAAGGGAAGGAGAAGCACACAGCCTGCAGGACCGGCTAGGCCAGTTCCCAAACCAGCCAGACTAATTTCTCTGCACCAAACAGGCCGGTTTGCCAACCGGCCAGTACAGTTTTACTACTGTGCTCGCCCTGGCCCAGCTGCTCGCCCCGACAAAACCGGCCTAGCTAGCTTGGGATCCAGCCAAGCCGGTTTCATTATCCTATTCCAATTGATAGGTTTCAAATTGATTTTGGATCTATTTTGGCGCGAAAAACTTGGAAATTGAGATATGGACTTGTTTCTTACTGGGATAAGATCACCTCCTCTATATATATCAGAGGATCATGGCCAATTGAGGAATCCAACATCCAATCGAGTTTTTACATCTATTACACCTTTTTACTCAACTTTTCTAATCTCTTGCTATTTGTTGTGTCTTCCGCGAGATCCAATGGTGCTCTAGGTGGCCTTGTTGACCCTAGGACAACCTCCAGCATGCATCTCCCCTACGGGTCCTCTCGGGAGGTGTTCCCGAGTTCTTGTGGTGAAGGATGGGCTCTAAATTGGTCTAATCGATATCTAGATCGGTTTCGCTGACATTGGAGTTACTTGCTGCGTGTGATAGGTTGTTTGCAACCTTGGGCATGCTAGCCCTTGCTGGTGTGTGACCCTAATTGGCGTGAACACACTGTTTGGCGACTCCGCTGGGGATTGAAGATCAATATGAGTTCAAGATGCATGAAGATCAAGACAACAATGGGTGAGTGATCTCACTAATGCGTCCATTGAGAAGAACATCATCTATCCCACTACTATTGATCAACTCCCAGAGCATATTCGCTATATTGTGGAGGAGAAGAACGCCACTAACCTAGGGGCCGCTCTAGCGAGTTGTTTGATGGAATGACAGTCTAGTACTGTAGCAGCACAATTCAAGCCTATCAATGTCTAGATGCTTGAGGCTCCAACCACTACTACACCCAAGGTAACCCGACCCGTAAGTGAAGCATCTTCATCTTCTGTGGTTACTTTGGATCAAGTGAAAAACTCATGGAGGATAGGGAAGCAGAATGGATAAATAGGTTTAATACTATGCATAGTAATGCTAATCTCTAGAAACATGTTGAGCCTATCTCAAGAAACATGTTGAGCCTATGCTTGTTTTTCCTAGTAGCTTTGTAGTGGTATCATCGGCTTCTAAGACCACAAATTTTCCCTATGGCATGCCAATGAACTACCCTAAAGGGCAAGTAGGCCCTTCTATAGGCGTTGTAGGGACTAATGCTGTGGTCATTCATCCTACATACACTAACCCCACTACAAGTGTCCCACAAACTTATGATGTGCACAATTCGGGCAATGATGACCAATTAGTGAATTGGATAGGTTTGAGGCTCTATACACTTCTGTATCTTGTGGGCTTGGTGTACCGCCTGAGGGCACTTGTGAACCGTTTGGTCCTGTCCCTCATTATATTTTTAATCAACAATTGAATAGCTGGCAAGCATAACAAAATCATGGAAGGCCAGTTCAAGAAATCGTCCAACCTAATGCGGGATCATCAGCTAGACCGACTTTTCAAGTCGGACATGCCGATCCTCCCCAAGGTAAAGTGATCTTTCCAAAGGTCAGAGAGTTCTCGCCAACCATGAAGCCTCAATGGCTAGGAGAACTAAAGAAAATCTCAGTGTTGATATTAGGGCAATACATTAGTTTATCAAAAGCCCTATTCTTCTCACTTTGATTGGGCTCCATCTCCTCCTAATTTTCGTTTGCCTATTTCTGTTAAATTTAGGGGAGGATAGTAGGAGTACTTGGGAGCATATAAGTCAATACTTAGCTCAATTGGGGGAAGCTAGTTTGGTTGATGCTATTAAAGTTTGCTTATTTTCATTGCCTTTTAACCAGAATTGCTTTTTCTTGGTTTGCATCTTTGGCTCCTCGTTTGATTAGCTCATGGTGTGACTTAGAGAAGAAATTTCATGAACACTTCTTCTTTGGCACATGTGCACAAGGTGATACACTTGGTGGTTGGCACATTTGAGCAAGGGTTTGAAACTTCACCCGCGGAGTGTCACCGGACACTGGTCACGCAGTGACCGGACGCTGGGTCCTACGTCCGGTCAGTGGCGTGCACTGAAGGCTGCCCTCAGTCTCTTGACCGAACACAGGCGACTGGACTCTGGCTAAACACTATTTAGCATCCGGTGGACTCTGGCTAAACACTATTTAGCGTCCGGTCCTGCTAATGTGGAGGCGCACAGAGAAGACCGTGAGTGACCGGACGCTGGGTGAGTCAGGTCGGACGTGACCGGACGCGTCCGGTTGCGAAATTCCACCTCTAGAAGCTTACTGGAAGTGATCGGATGCTGGGGTCATGCATCCGGTCGGGCGTGACTGGACGCGTCCGGTCACGAGTGGAACCTTACTGGAAGTGACCGGGTGCTGGGGTCCTGTGTCCGGTCCTACACTGTAGAGTATCTGGTCACAACTTAAATGTATTGATAACCGTTGAGATCGGGCGATAAGCATTTGAAGCAGAGGACACGTGGCATGCATCGCGTGACCGGACGCTGGGGTCCTACGTTCGGTCGATCTGACCGGCGCATTCGGTCGCCCCGATTTTTCAGTGAACAGATAGCCAACGGCTCTATTCTTGGGGGCTCTCTATTTAAGCCCCATGGTCAGCTCAAGCTCACCCCCTTGGCCATTTGCATTGACATAGCAACCTCGTGAGCTTAGCCAAAGCCCTCTCACTCATCTCCATCATTGATTCATCATCTTTGTGAGATTGTGAGTGAATCCAAGTGCATTTCTTGAGTGTTTGCATCTAGAGGCACTTGGTGTTCGTGTTTCGCTGCGGGATTCGCTTGTTACTCTTGGTGGTTGCTGCCACCTAGACAGCTTGGAGCAGCGAGGATCATCGAGCGAAGGTTGGTGATTGTCTCCGGCTCTGATCGTGGTGATTGTGAGGGGTTCTTGACCTTTCCCCGGTGGAGAGCCAAAAGGTACTCTAGTAAATTGTTCGTGGCTTGTGTGATCCTCATCTTGTGTTGGTTGTGCGGCACCCTATTGAGGGTTTGACGTGTGATGCCAATTAGCGGGTGAACCTCCAAGTGAGTGAATCGCCACAACGAGGACTAGCTTGCCGACAAGCAAGTGAACCTCGGTAAAAAATCATTGTGTCATCATTTGATTCCGAGGTGATTGGTCTTCATTGATATTCATTCTTGTGATTGATTGGTTCATTCCTCGACTCGGCAGTATAACCATCTTGCTCTCTCTCTCTCGTTACATTACCGCAAACTAGTTGTCGAGCTCTTTAGTATAACTAGTCGTGAGAGCTTGTTAGTTTGGTTAGTGCGGCTCTTTAGTTAGCCATTGAGAGCACACTAACTTAGTATAGTGACATAGCCACTGTGTGGATAGAGACTATACAAACTAGAATTGTGGTAGGTGGCTTGCATTTTTGGTAGGCTAGCGCAACACTTGCTTCGCTTCATATTTGTCTAACCGGTTTGCTAAGTGTTGTTGTAGAAATTTTTAATAGGCTATTCACCCCCCTCTAGCCATTAGGACCTTTCAAACACCTAGAGTAACAAGATCACGACCAGCCCAAAGCGCCCAACTAGTGCCACAAGATGATGCAACTTGATGCAATACACTAGAGGCTCACCAATCTCACTCAAATGATGAAATCAAGTGTGCAAGTGAGTGGATTGTGTTTGCTCAGCTCCCAAAGGGTGTTCTCAAGAATATGAAGTGCCAAGAGAGAGGTCAAGGCCGGCCACCACCTCTATTTATAAGCTCACACTCAAAACTAGCTGTTATACCCCTTGGAGTTGTTTCTCCGAGGGCACCGGACAGGGTGGTGTGCCACCACTCTAGGGGAGGCGGTGCCCCTCCAACAGTCATCCAACAGCTAGTTGGGCATTAGACAGGGGTGGTAGTAGCAACACCCTAGGGGTGGCAGTGACCACCCAGGCCAACCCCCCGAAAACCCTACGCTTTGGAAAAATAGGGCAGTGGACCGCCCTAGGGAGGGCAGTGACCAGGGCGGTGCCACCTCGACCCTAACTCAGTTTTCCTAGCCTTGGTTAAAAAGCGGCGATGGAACCGGATGCTCCCTGGCGGTGCACCGCACTGCACATGGCGGTGTACACCGTCAATGATGCTGACCACCTCCACTGCTGCTAGTCAGGACCGAGCCCTACCGGCCACTGCCATAGGGGCGGCGGTGCACCGGACAGGCTACGACAGTGCCCGCAGAGGTAGCACCCCGAGCCTATTTTCGCCATGTTTCGATTCACAGTAACCCGAGCAACTTCTCGCAAGCGATGTAACTCTCAAAGTGTTTGTTCAAAACATGTTAGAGCCAAGTTAGCATTTCTTAAAAACATTTTCGATGAATATTTTCGCTTGCTCTCTGATGTGCAGTAGGTCTAAATGCAATGCATGAAGTCCAACACCTAGTGGCACTAGATGACTGAATGTCTAGTAGAGATCCCCTCTTAATAGTATGACCATTTATCCTAAACCCGATCACACTCTCTATAGTGTCTTGACCGGCAAAACAAAAGTCCCTATTTATACCTTTGCCTTGATCTCCATAGGGTTTTGTTTTTCCCTTTATTCTTTTCCAAGTTGGAGCACTTGATCATCATCACATGTGGTCAATTCATCATTTCATGTGACCATCATCATCATTTCATGTGCCTTCTTGCTCCACACCTTGGGTGTACCAACCTACCTCACACATCACTAAGATTGCAAGGTTAGTACACTTATGTTTCATCAATTATCCAAATCCAAACTAGGGCTTTCACCCATTCCATGAATTAGCCCTTAAAAAAGAGAGCTTTCACCTCCAAAGCAAGATGAATCATCGTAAAAAAATTGTGTTAGCTTTGGCACTAGACCAGTAGAGGAAAGCTCCTCATGTGTCTCATTGGGGTCCTCTAGTGCAACCTTCCACATATCCCATGTGGGGCCCTATGGAGCATGAGTGCCGTATCTGCCAATGATACCTATTGTGCAATCAATGCAAGGAGGTGTTGTTGGTCTTAATGCACGTACTTCGGTGTTTAGCCGATTGAAGTTCAGTCAATCAAGCTCTAATGCGAGGCAACAACATTGAATTACATTGAGAACATTGTCGGATCAAGAGAAGAGAAAGGCACCATTCAAGCAAGTGTATGTGCCTAAAAAAGAGGAAGAGGTTTCCGCTACCCCTACAGAAGAAGTCGGTCCTCACACATCCATCACAATCAGTTCCATGAAGGTACCCATTGTCAAAATCAATGATCCGATTATGATTGAGTATCCAACTCCAGTGGTGACGAAGGAAGTCCCCATAGGTGCTGCTGCTAATAAGAGGCCGGGAGTAGTAAGAGGGACTCCAAGTATTGCCAACCCAAGTGGTGTCTGCCAAGTTTGGTGTGGACGGTCATTAACACCAATTATAAACCATCAACATAACCTGCATATATGCTTAATTCCATCACCAATATAGGTTTAGGGAGTTAAACTAATAAATTCCATGAGTTTTTGTGAATTTGTGTTTTCAGCAGGGTTTATCCAGAAAACCGTCAAGGTGGACCTATTCATCAAAGTAAATCATGTTTTTCTGCGGCGTAAAAAACTCTAGAAGGTACTAGTGGACACCAGAGGACTCTCCACCAAAGATGACCATGAGAGGCTGACATGGGGGACCGGCTGGCCCCACGTGTAGGCTCGCTGGCTAGTGGGCCCCACCTGTCAGCCCCTCCTCGCTATGTCGATTCTCCACCGCCTTAAAGATCGCATCTACGTCGTTTATTCAAGTCGGTTTGATCCGAGGTTCCAGAATTGATGCTACCCCCTATATATATGGCGCTGTACCCTCCTCCCTGAGGTCATCTTGAAACTCTAATTCATATCCTCCTCATCAAGATTAGAGCCAGCTCTCAAGAGAAGATTAGTCCTCTATAGGATATAGTCTTGTACCTAGAAAATAGTGAGTTAGATAGTGAGGGAGGAGTTGGGAGGAGGTACCGGCCTGTCGGTGCTACCTCTACGGCTTGTACTTTGGCAGATCTAGGCTTCTCCATGTCTACATCTAAGATACTTCTAGTACTGATTTCTATTTAAAGTAAGTTTTGTGCTCTTTCGTTCACGGGTTCACAGTTCTTTTTAGTGCTCTAGTCCTTGTTAGATCTCTAGATTAGAGTCGTAATCGTTAGCATAAGCGTGGTGCTTAGGCTATCGGCTACCTGTGTTTGCTCCCTACTTCTTGGTTGTGTGGTAGCAGCGGGAGGTGACAACCCTGTCTATCCTTTGTAGTCCATGACGAATTAAGCAGGTTCTTAAATTAGTAGGACCATAGTCGCATCGGTAGAGTTATCTATTAGCGATGCTTTACCATCTAAGCGGCATCCTAAAGTGAACACTAGAATCATAAGCCTTGCTTTCCATAGGGTCATAACCATAGGAATCCTCTCTACTCATACCTTAAACCTTGATTGCTATCCCTGGACAAACTAGTTGTTAGACAACACACATACATTTCCCCATGGATACGATACTCGATAATACTCCGGGTGACAACTACTTCGATACTTGTGCGCTTGCAGATTTTATCTCTGTCTACATAGAATTTCGTCCCATGCCGAGGACACACGCAGCAAGCCGGAAGGGTCCGCTCGATGGAGCAGATCCACCTAGCTTCAGCGCAAGGGTGGTCGATCCTACGCAATCCTCCCGAGATGTGCCAGTTAATTTGACCCTGCAATTGACAAGGAGAGAAAGCTTATCAGTAATTAAGGGCAGAATGTGCTGGTGTTGCCAGACAGTCCCGAATGTGCGGCTCTGAGAGCCGATATGAGAGGAAATCGACTAAATAGTCGATTCCAACATATTCATAAGAATAAATCGGTTAAAGCTCATGGGGTTGTGTAAGAAGAATTGGTTATCATTCAGGATAAACATAATTCGAGCAAAATTAATCAAAGGCAATAAGATATCAACAATGATCGGTTTAAACTGAGCCAATGATTACAAGTAACCGAACCCCTTTTTATATAAAGAAACAATTCAACCCCACTTAACCATTTAATAAAGATAAATCTAATGAACATGTTAGATCTTATCTATCGCCATGACCAGTGGGGCATCAGGCAGAATCATGCAGGCCGTAGAAATAACAATAGACTCGACGATCCTAACTCATTACTAATATCAGTGGGGCATGAGGCAGAATCATGCAGGTCGTAATACAATAACAAGATCACGGGGCTAACATATCTTTCAACTTATCTCTACTTTAATGATCTCATAATGTGAACTGTTCGTGAGAGCGCTCGATATCGGCTAA
The DNA here is from genome assembly GCA_904845875.1 of Miscanthus lutarioriparius. NCBI lineage: Eukaryota > Viridiplantae > Streptophyta > Magnoliopsida > Poales > Poaceae > Miscanthus > Miscanthus lutarioriparius. Next base: position 70,544,505 of record CAJGYO010000010.1, read on the forward strand.
ACAGCCGATTCAGGCATAGCGCACAGTTAAGGTCATGCCTTCTCAGGAACAGATCTACCAACTAACGATCCCCACTCCACGGTGCTAACAGTGGGGTGAGAGGCAAAATCCCACAGGCCATGATAACAAGCCATGGAATGGTTCTCGCTAACCAATAGATCTACTCAAGATCGAACATGCCTTAACCACACGCTATGCACGATTAAGGTTGATGTAAAACAGCCGATAAAAACATAACTCATCGTTTAAGGCGTAGATTAGATCAGTTTTAGATTAGCAAACGATGGGTTAAATAAGATATAAGGCCGATCCAGATCAATCTCAATCGGGCAGAGTGATATTGCTGTAATTAGATCAACAATGAAAGCAATAAACAATATCGGTAACTTAATGAATCTACCAAAGACTGCCATTCAAAGGTAGAGCCGATAACTTGACCTTGATCTAGTACAAGCAGTGGGGTGTGAGGCAGAATCACACAGGCCATACTTGAACTAGGCAAGAGTCGATAACTAGCCTATACCAGAGTCGCAGTGGGGGTCGACCGGATCGATGCAGCCATACGAACAGAGGTATAAACCATGACGGTAGTTATAGACAAGTAGTGGAGGTTGACCGGATCGATGCAGCCGTACTCGCTGAAGAACTCACCGAGATCTACTCTACTCCTACTCCTAAGGGGTGGCTAGAGCCTAAAAAGTAAATTGACTTGTATTAGATTGATTGGTTGTTTTTTACAATAGCCGGGTTTTGATATTTATACCCGGAGTCTAGACATGAATCCTACTCGAGCACGACTTGTGACAATCTTAGGCACAAAAATGAAAACATTCCTAATTTAAGATAACTTGGACTCTAATCTTTCCCTTTTTGTAGAGTCCAACATGTCTCGTCCCAGCGCCGATCATAGCTTCTGTCGCTATCCGCGGCGCTATCTGAAGAAAGCTGATTCTAGTGCTGTATCCGAATCAACTATTTTCGATCTACACGCAATTGATCCCTTGCTGACATGGTTTTGGGAGCTTTCGAGCCTCTGAAATCCTTCTTCCAAATTTTGGTGTAAACACATGCCCCCTAATTTTGGGATAAAAGTAATTTTATTCCAAAATTATCCTGTCTACATCCCTGATTGGTCCATAGTCACGGGTAGAGAACCTTGATCTGGGGTCCACTGTTCGTTGACGCTTGCGTCCATTCACGAGCCTATGCCCAAAACTTTTGCAAGAGTACCACTGTTTCACGGGCATTTGGATTCATCTTCCCAGGCCGGCTATAAAACGCCTATCTGACCCTGGCGAGAACAACTCACTACTTCAGCCATGTTTCTCTTCCATCTGTCTTTTCGAGTGTTCCCAACTCCACTAGACCCTCCATGGCTTATCTCTTTGCAATAAAGATCTTGAGTGGTTAGAAGAATTCTTGTGTGTAGAGTGATTGTGTCGCTCATTCTAGCACCTTGTCGAGCAAAAGAATCAGCTGCTGCGGCTAGAAGAAGTCTTGTGATATCGCCTGCGTCTTCTCACCAGGCTCATAGAGCTGTTCTAGTGTTTGCAAGGGTTAGAGTGTGTGGACACTTTTCCCTTGTTTGTTCATCAAATGCCTATCGGGAAAACCACAAGCTTCTTTCCAGCGGTTTCCCGGTCACAGAGAAATTAGCTGGGTATCTGCTAGTCAAGCGGCTTTCCCCTTTCTTTGGCATAATCCTATCAATGGGCCGATGTAACTTGATATATGATGATCTTTGGCCTTGTGGGGATCTGGAGTCCCTTCAATCCAAAAGAAGCCTTGGTGGGTTGATTTCTGATCCATGCAAATTCTCTATATCCGCCCCATGATGCTTTGTAACTTAGGGAAGCATAAGTTCGAATCTGTTACCTTTCCGTTATCCGATCCCTAAATCCCTAGAGCATCGATCCGTTTCTGTCTCTGATTTTAATTCCATACCTCTGGCGGAACCGATCTTGTTTTCCCGGGCTATGTATACGGGCTACGACTGAGGGTCGAGCAACAACCCGCTTTCGTCTCAACCCCTCGGCACCCTCAGTATAGTTTCTATTCTTCCCATAAGCTTGAGATCATGGAAAACAGCAAAAGGTCTGCTGAGGGGGCTCCCGACGGATCTGCATCATCGCTTCGGTGCCTTCGTCGTCAAGAGGGTGCAGCCCGTGATGCGCCCACTTCCTCAGGTTATAGTGCCGACTCCATTCGGCCTCTGGGTCTTCATCATCGACAATTCATTACCAGCTCCCTTGCTACCCGAGGTGGCGGATTGATAATGATGACTTGCTCGCTGCCATTGATAGTCACGGCCAGGGTCTTGCCAAATGTCTTTCTCTTGTAGAATCAACCCTGGCCACGGTTCGATGCCGATCGCCTCCCGTGGCTGATTCGGTGGACGATAAATTGGCCAAAGCCAAGGCTAGAATCATGGGTAAGATATCATAAGCTCTGTTCCTTTTCAGTTTCACCTTCAGGATTCTAATCATCTCCCCTCTAAACTCTTCAGATTTGTCTGCTCAACTGGTCTTCAATTGGCTGTGGAGCACGCGACGGGATTTTTCAATGCCAGAGGCGCTGTCCCGGTGGTTCGCCTGTACGACATCCCGAACTGCGTCAGGGAGGTCGCTCTTCATGGTGTCCGTCACAGTGCTGCCATAGCGTTGGCTGCTGCACAGGCCCATTCTGGCTGCAATCTCCGGCTTCTTCCTCATGGTTTCCCAGACACGATGCATCCCGAGGATCGTGAGCGCCTGACTGAGGGTTTCCTTGGTGTCGCCAGCTCCATGGCCTTCGGCACCCTGGCCGATGACATAGTAGGCGAAGTATTTTCCAGCCCATAACTTGTAATAGGCGACGTTTAGCAAACAACTTCCTTGAGCAATTTTTCCTTTGATTTGCACTTCATATTATACGCATCACTCTGTCCATGTTTACTTTACCCCCATGAACAATATGCACGGTACTGGTCTTTGCCTCCCTTCGGGCCTATTTTCTACACTAGCAACGATACCCTTCCAGCATCGGCTACTAAAACTGATGGCCGAGCAAATCGGTTGTTAAGTATCAATCCAAATGCTAGGGTAATATTCCTTCAAATATTCCCCATTCGATTGCTCTGCCGAATCCTCCTTCTCTTCTCAGTATCCCCCAAAATACAAGTATTACCAGGCGCACGTTTGATCAGATAAGGTCCTTCCTAGTTGGGTGGCCTTTCGCCGAACTTGCTGTTCCCTGACCTGATCGGCGATTTTACTTTCCAGACCGAGTCCCCTTCAGAAAACTGCTTCACTTCGACCTCTTAACCGCAACATCTTGCAATCCTCAGTTTATTGGCCTCAATGAGCATGTAGCCGAAGGCAACTCAAGTCTTCAAAGTCATCCATCACAAAGTTCTGGTAGACTTCGGCTGATGCCTTTCAAATAAAGAAATGGGAATTGCTGGCCAAGGTCAGAATAGGTTGAGCCATCTAAAGCAGCCTCGAGAGCATCAGCTTGTGTAGAATCGATCATACTCCTCGTTGTTCAATTGCATTCTTTGTTTCGGCTAAAGAGCCGATCCGATACAGCCAATCCAGACTTCTGATCTTAATTTAGTTAAGTCTGAAAACATGGCTTTCATTAAGAGAGCCCTTCGATCTTCTCTCCTCAGTCATCTAGTGTCGTATTATCTTTGACATTGGTGAAGTGGCTCTTTGCCTCCTATTAATTGCGGTTGCCTTTTGCGCGTCCCGAGGCGTCCGCCTCTTCACCTCATGTCTTCAAATACCAACTGAGGGCTTCGGCCTCAAACGCATCTCTATTTGCAACTGTTCCTTCGCTCTCTTCTGCCTACCAAAACCCTGTAGCAGTTCTCTTCCTTTCTCCCATAAATCCAATCATTTGTCATGGCCGACGAGGATAACCATGGTAAACGCGCTGCAGAGGAGATCCCAACAGAAGATTTGCCGAGGAACTAGCGTCTCCGACGCATGAAGTGAGATTGGCAATCCCTGTTCATGATGTTGACCCGTTCTGATTTGCCTATAGGTTCATTGCAAATGACAGTTTTCATCCTTTTCTCCAAGACTGGCAAATCTACTGATGCTGCGTCTTCTGGGCCGGTCTCATCATCAGGTTCCTCCAACTCATATGACGGCAATGATGCCCGGAGCTTCTTTTGAGAATGGAGAGCGGCAGAGGACCACTATTCTAAAGCGATTCGGAATAACGACCAGCTCGAGATCCGTCTAGGGGTCTTCCAAGCGGCCCTCAATGCGGCTAAAGAGGAGACCAGCGCCGTTCGGGCGCGACTAGCTGAGTCTGACGCCGTGGTAGCAGGTAAGATGGGGTCCATGAACGTTTCTATTCTGGTTCACATTACCTTTTGTCTTGATATTCTTCTACAATCGCCAGCCCAAACGGTGCAATTGGAGTCTCTTCAATTGGTGGCGAACGCAGCCGCGGACGCCGTCAATGCCAGGGGTTCCCTCATTAACGCTCGCCTCCAAGACATCCCGGTTCGTGTCTAGGAGTTTGCCCTTCATGGCATTCGTCACGACGCGTCTGTGGAGCTAACTGCGGCGTATGTCCAAACCGGGCACGATCTCCACACCATGGAGGTTGGTTTTCTGACCGACGATGGCCTCGAGGGACATGAAGATCTGATAGAAGATTTCACCGTAGCAGCAGAGGCCATCGTGGATATTACACCCGCTCAGGATGTGGTGAACAATGTCTTCGATTAGTTTGTACTTAGGATAAACCGGTGAATGAAGACTCCTGTTCCTTTATGATTATGCTTCAGTGTGACATCTTTGCGTATGACTATTTCTTGCCTTTTGTTTTTGCTCTAGAGGCGACATGTATCGTATCGGCTTTTATGTCTTCGAAGATTTTCATTTTTTGAACTAGAGGCGATACCCTTACGGTACCGGCTATTAGAGCCGAGAATGAATCGGCTATCGAATGTTACCCGGTTGTCAGGATAATGTGCCATAGAAACTTTCACATCAAAAGTCGAACGAGTAATCGACCCAGGTCGAACATCCTGTTAAGTGAAACATAACTTCTTCAAATCCATTAATTCCAAATTCACCACCTTATCTAGCATTCATACATCGGCCTAAGCCTCATAACTAATGTTTGTTTTCCTCTTTTCCAATGGCCGATGTGAAGCCGCAACCCTTTTTACTAAAATAAACTCTCAAAGCCGATCGCTTGCATCGGCTATTGGCTTTCATTGCTAATCTTAATGAAGCCTCCTTCCCAGGACTTGCCAGAAAAACACTCGAAATCTTCTGGTTCCCAAAAGACTGGATCGGCTGTTGCGATGCTTATGGACTCATCAGCATGAACCAGTTCGACATCATCTCCATGCCACTGAATTAAACACTGATGCATGGTCGATGGTATACAGCAATTCACATGAATCCAATCACGACCGAGGAGCAAACTATACGACCCCTTTCCATCAATGATGAAGAATGTGGTGGGCAAAGTCTTGCTTCCAATTGTTAGTTCGATGTTTATTGCCCGTCGGGTCTTAGACGTGTTACCTCCGAATTCCCTGAGCATCATGTCGGTTTCCAACAGATCTTCTGGTCCTTTGCCAAGCTTACGAAAAGTAGTATAAGACATAAGATCGATAGATGCACCTCCGTCTACCAACATCTTGCTCATCAGTTTTCCATCAACAAGACCTTTCATATACAACACCTTCAAGTGCCAATGCTTGACTGGCTTATCAAATATCGCTTGCTGTACAACCGTTAATTTGGCAGCCATCTCTTCATACTCTGATTCATCAAAGTCTGAATAAACTTCCTGATCTTCCGGAGCTCCGAATTCCGATGGCAACAGAAAAGCCATTTGGATGTTGGCCGCCGGTTGCCCTCTATCGGCTGTTTGCCTTGCACGCCATACTTGGGGTTTACCGGATACCTGAGCCAGTTCCAACTCTCTATTCCTTAGGTGCTGCACCCTTCTCTTCTGGCTTCTTGTCAATCCTCCGGGGCACCATTGGCCTTCCTGCCAGACATGCTCCCTTTGGTTGCTTCCTTCTTCATGACCAACCCAGTCTTGGTCAACAACTCTTTTTCCCAGTGGATCATGAATACTTTTATTTTTTAACCGATCTATGTTATTACGATGATATGCATCCTGGGCATGGATAGATCGGTGATTGATTTGAGATTGCCTAAACTCCCAATATTGATTGCTGCATTCTGGACAGTTGTGTCTGGTAGGCAATTTCAAACCTTCGTTCTAGCAGTATCTGAAGAAAGGGCAATTCCAATGCAATTCGGCTTGCTTCCTTTCGTACCTTTCTTCTTCTAGTTGACGCTGGTATTCTTGATCCTCTAACCATTGCTGATAATTCTTTTCCTTTTGCCGTTGCCACTTATTCAACAAGATTCGAGATGTAACTCGCGGCTTTGTCACTCCATCCTTTGATGCTTTCCCCTGTTCATATCGGCTCTTTTGCTGATCACGACGTTTCCTAATCTCCCTATACTCATCAGCCGATATTTGCATCTTAGGATCAACTGTTCCAGCTTCTCTTGATTTGGCCGATGTTAGAACCTTAGTTTTTCCTTTGAATAGCCCGACATCAACCATATTTTGATCTCCTAGGAAAGGATTATCGTCAACTTTCATCTTCCGAGGCGTATCAAACTTGAGCCTCCCTTGCTGAATAGCTCTCTGTATATGCTGCCTAAAGATTCTGCATTCATTAGTGGAATGAGAAGTAGCGTTATGGAATTTGTAGAACTTCTTGTTCTTCAACTGATCAGGGGGCAACATGACATGACCATCGGGCAACTTGATCTGCCCCTTCTCAAGCAAGAAATCGAAGAGTTTGTTCGATTTAGTAACATCAAAGTCATAACTCTCCTCGACTCCTCTTCCCCAAGGATTTGGCACTATTACTGTCTTCTTGCCCCAATTCCATTCAGCTGCAGCAACCTTCTCTTCTTCATCCTCATAGCCGTCATCGGATGAGTATGGATCATAAGCTTCGGCTATGGTGGTACTCTTCTGGAATCGGGTATCTCTATACATACTCTGGAATTGGCTATTGAGCGTTGTTACTCGTTGAGCCAATTGACCCAAGTCGTCAAACTCTTGCCCTAGCAACTTTTCTTTCCACATTGGCAGCATTTCCTGGACGGCTAAAGTAGCTAACTGATCATCTGCCAAGCTCAATGAGAAGCACAAGTTCCTAGTCTCTCGGAATCTCTGAAGAAACTCAGTGCCTAATTCGTTAGTCCTCTGTCTCATGGTTGTCAAATCGGTTATCTTCTTTTCCCTAGTCCTAGTGTAGAAATATGTATGAAACTTCTTCTCTAGGTCAACCTAATTGGCAATGGAGTTGACTGGCAGCGACGAAAACCAAGTGAAGGCTGGCCCTGACAGGGATAAGGAGAAGAAACAAACTCGATGGACATCCTCAACTGATGCTTCACCCAATTATGTAAGATACCGACTGACATGTTCTATTGTGCTGGTACTATCTTGACTAGTGAACTTGGCGAACTCTGGGAGCCTGTAATTTGTAGGAAGAGCGATCAAATCATACCACTCTGGATATGGGTGTTTGTACGAAAAGATCAGCCCTTTTGGCTTCAGACCGAACCGACTCTTCATCATCTCGGTCACCTTCAGCAGCAACTCATCAGCTTGTGGATTTGGATTTCTTGGTACTTGCTGACCCATCTGTGGATTGAAATCCTGTGTGCCCTGATATCCTAGATTTGGCATCATGTGAAGAGTGTTATAATCTATGCCATAGACATAAGGATCTATGTCTCTATGGATCCTTTGAACTAACGGTGCTATTTTTTGAGCCGACGATGATATGTGGCCTGATGTGCCAAAATTGATCACCTGGTTCTGACTTTGCCCCGTCGGCTGTTGCACATGCTGTACTGGTGGTCTAGAATTGTACTGTGCCTGATTCGTAGCAGTACCTATAGTTTGTTTAGATGAACCTTGAAGTGCCTGGACGTCACCATTACTAGCTGGTGCTGGTTCTTGATGGCTGGTGCTGACTTGATTAGTCCCTTGGGTCAACAGATCTGGAATGTTGTAACAAGTCGATCCAACCTGACTAACTAGAATTCCATGAATCGCCTCTTCCATGGCATTGTGAAATACGTCAACGAAAGCTTCATTGTGGCTTGATAGAGCATCCCGAACTGATTTGTCTATGGCTTCCGTAAAGAAACGCCTTTCTTCAGCTTCAACCGTATCTATTTGCCCATGTAGTAGAACTCTTGGTAGTGGAAATTTTTGAATAATGGTGCTGCCACGTGTTTTGGTGTAGGACAACAAACACTTCTTCTGAAATTCTTCTGTAGCTTTGTTGATGGTACCCTTATCTTCATCAGGTAGGTCTTCATAATGTACCATAAGGATGTTGTCATTGTTGTGAACCGCCATGACGATTGTGGGGTCCCACTAGGCATGCTAGAAACATGTGCCGACACACAATTTCATCCCGTGCCGAGGACACACGCAGCAAGCCGGAAGGGTCTGCTCGATGGAGCAGATCCGCCTAGCTTCAGCGCAAGGGTGGTCGATCCTGCGCAATCCTCCCGAGACGTGCCAGTCAATTTAACCCTACAATTGACAAGGAGAGAAAGCTTATCAGTAATTAAGGGCGGAATGTGTCGGTGTTTCTAGACAGTCCCGAATGTGTGGCTCTGAAAGCCGATATGAGAGGAAATCGACTAAATAGTCGATTCCAGCATATTCATAAGAATAAATTGGTTAAAGCTCATGGGGTTGTGTAAGAAGAACCGGTTAGCATTCAGGATAAACATAATTCGAGCAAAATTAATCAAAGGCAATAAGATATCAACGATGATCGGTTTAAACTGAGCCAATGATTACAAGTAACTGAACCCCTTTTTATATAAAGAAACAATTCAACACCACTTAGCCATTTAATAAAGATAAATCTAATGAACACGTTAGATCTTATCTATCGCCATAACCAGTGGGGCATGAGGCAGAATCATGCAGGCCGTAGAAATAACAATAGACTCGACGACCCTAACTCATTACTAATATCAGTGGGCCATGAGGAAAAATCATGCAGGCTGTAATACAATAACAAGATCATGGGGCTAACATATCTTTCAACTTATCTCTACTTCAATGATCTCGTAATGTGAACTGTTCGTGAGAGCGCTCGATATCGGCTAAACAGCCGATTCAGGCATAGCGCACAGTTAAGGTCATGCCTTCTCAGGAACAGATCTACCAACTAACGATCCCCACTCCACGGTGCTAACAGTGGGGTGAGAGGCAGAATGCCACAGGCCGTGATAACGAGCCATGGAATGGTTCTCATTAACCAATAGATCTACTCAAGATCGAACATGCCTTAACCGCACGCTATGCACGATTAAGGTTGATGTAAAACAACCGACAAAAACATAACTCATCGTTTAAGACGTAGATTAGATCAGTTTTAGATTAGCAAACGATGGGTTAAACAAGATATAAGGCCGATGCAGATCAATCTCAATCGGGCAGAGTGATATTGCCGTAATTAGATCAACAATGAAAGCAATAAACAATATCGGTAACTTAATGAATCTACCAAAGACTGCCATTGAAAGGTAGAGCCGATAACTTGACCTTGATCTAGTTCAAGCAGTGGGGTGTGAGGCAGAATCACACAGGCCATACTTGAACTAGGCAAGAGTCGATAACTAGCCTATACTAGAGTCATAGTGGGGGTCGATCGGATCGATGCAGCCATACGAACAGAGGTATAAACCATGACGGTACTTACAGGCAAGCAGTGGAGGTCGACCGGATCGATGCAGCCGTACTCGCTGAAGAACTCACTGAGATCTACTCTACTCCTACTCCTAAGGGGTGGTCGGAGCCGAAAAAGTAAATTGACTTGTATTTGATTGATTGGTTGTTTTTTACAATAGCCAGGGTTTGATATTTATACCCGGAGTCTTGACACGAATTCTACTCGAGCATGACTTTTGACAATCTTAGGCATAAAAATGAAAACATTCCTAATTTAAGATAACTTGGACTCTAATCTTTCCATTTTTGTAGAGTCTAGCATGTCTCGTCCCAGCACCGATCATAGCTTCTGTCGTTATCCGCTGGCGCTATCTGAAGAAAGCCGATTCTAGTGCTGCATCCGAATCAGCTGTTTTCGATCTACACGCAATTGATCCCTTGTTGACATGGTTTTGGGAGCTTTTGAGCCTCTGAAATCCTTGTTCCAAATTCTGGTGTAAACAGTCTCTGTGTGCCACCATAGGTGTCAAGAAGTTTTCTGGTGCTGTTGCCGGGGAAACGGTTGCTATGATTTCATCGAACCAGGTTTGTCCTTGTATCTTTTATTTTATTTATCTTTAAGCATGGATAACATCACGCCTATCAAACAATTTGCTGCTCCTACGGGTGCACAACTAGAGCCTCTGGAATCTTCGAAACCTATCCTTACATCTAGCTATGAGTTGCATCCATCTTTAATAAATTTGGTCCAGGAACAATCGTTCTCAGGAGAAGGCGATGAAAACCCATATACCCACCTATGAGAGTTTGAGCAAACTTGTGCATGCTTGCATATCGCAGGTATGTCACATGAAACTTTAAAGTGGAAGCTATTTCCATTCTCTTTGACGGGAAGAGCTAAACACTGGTATACCTAAACCATAGGGAGTGTACAAGGAGATTGGGAAGCTCTATGCTCTAACTTTTGTTTATCTTTCTTTCCCATATCTGGAGTGGTTAGCCTTCGAATGGAGGTTCTATCTTTTAAACAGAAAGAAAAAGAATCTCTTAGTGCGGCATGGGAACGTTTTAATGACCTAATCAATTCTGGCCTTGACCTTGCCATTCAAGACCTATGCTTTTACAACACTTTTATATGGGTCTTAGTGGGGAGATCACGCAGTTTCTTGATACAACTTCTAGAGGCGCCTTCTTACACTGTTCTACTTGTGAAGGGAGAAACATCCTTAGAAAAATCCTAGATAACGTCCCCTACACTAGCATGCGTGACGATGACCCAGAAGACATAGTTGAGAAAACTCCTGAGGAAGAACCTTTGATAGTTGAGCCTAAACCTTTAACTACTCCGCTTGAAGCCTCAACTATCCCCCAAGTTCTCGAACCACCAAAGGAGGAAGAAATTTCGCCTTTGAAAAATATGTTTGATTCGAGGATGAGCTCTTCTCCGATTTTGGAAACACCTCGAATTATTATGCAATAAGGAAATCTTCGGCACCGTCAGCACCTAACCAGCATCTTCCTGACCCAACCGAAGAGAAATTTCTTAAAAAGACCATAAAGGAGTTGACAACGATCATAAGCAATGAGTGGTTGGGAGAATCCAAGTTTTCTCTAGAAGTCATTCGTTTAGATTATCCCTCTACCTCCATTCATTGTCAGATTCGTAAAACCTCCTTTGATGCTTTTTATAATCCGGTTGTTGGAGTAAATCTTATATCGAAATCTTTTGCACATACACTTTCTAGAAATATGCAAATAACTCCAACAACCAAACTCTTAAAAAGTCTCTCAGGACAAATCCTTCCTAGTGAAGGAATTTTTCACCACATCCCTATCAAAGTAGACGAAACCAAGGTGTATCTTAGTTTTTATGTTTTTGATATTCGGGAGTTCGATCTTTTGATAGGGCATCCAATAGAGAGACTTCTCCATGAAGGAAGAAAGGGGAGTATAAATATAAGCCTCGGGAAAAGCATAAACCTATCTATTCCCATCACTTGCTCATTGCATGTTAAGACAGAGATGAGTCCCGAGCAAGATCCAATGGTGGAGATTATGGCAGCATCTCTCCTAGAAACTTCCAACAAAAATCTCAAAGAAATAGCCTAGGATTTCCTCCAAGATGAAGAAGAACCACGAGATCCTTTCCCTTTGGATGAGACTCAAGAGCCGCCAAAACCCCCCATTGTGCTCAAACCCCTTCCTTCAGGTTTGAAATACGCTTTTCCAAACAATGATAGGGAGTTTCCTATGATTATTAGTGATAAACTCTCTAAGGACGAGACCCTCCGGCTCCTTATCATTTTAGAAAAGCATCGCTCTGCTTTCGGCTACTCGCTCGAAGACCTCAAGGGGATTAGTCCTGCCCTTTGCACCCATCGCATTCCCATAGATCGAGCATATTCACCTTCTAGGGAGCCGCAATGTAGGCTTAACAATGCGATGAGAGAAGTTGTTAAGAAATAGGTTTTGAAACTTTTACATGCTGGGATAATCTATCCCGTGCCTTATAGTGAGTGGGTAAGCCTGGTACAAGTTGTACCGAAGAAAGGGGGCATGCCTGAGGTAAAAAATGAAAAAGATGAATTAATCCCACAATGAACAGTCACAGGATGGTGGATGTGTATTGATTACTGAAAACTTAACAAGGCAACAAAGAAAGATCACTTTCCGTTACCCTTCATCGATGAGTTGTTGGCACGGCTTGTAAAGCATTCTTTCTTTTGTTTCCTTGATGGGTATTCTGGCTATTATGAAATTCCAATCCATCCTGATGACCAAAGCAAAACTACTTTTACTTGTCCCTATGGAACCTATGCTTATCGAGGATGTCTTTCGCATTATGCAACACTCCAGCTTCGTTCCAATGGTGCATGATGTATATATTTTCTGATATGATAGAAGAAATCATGGAAGTTTTTATGGATGATTTTTCTATTTATGGAAAAACTTTCAATGATTGCTTAGAAAATCTAGACAAAGTTTTGCAAAGATGTGAGGAAAAGCACTTAGTCCTTAATTGGGAAAATTGTCATTTCATGGTTAGAGAGGGCATAGTGCTTGGACACTTGGTTTCTGAACGTGGGATAGAGGTAGACCGAGCTAAGATAGAAGTAATAGAGCAACTACCTCCTCCTACTAATGTCAAAGGGGTACGAAGTTTCCTTGGTCATGTGGGGTTCTATCGCTGTTTTATAAAAGATTTTTCTCATATTTCTAGACCCCTTACAAGTTTGTTAGCCAAGGATGCTCCCTTTGAGTTTGATAATGAGTGTTTAAATGCTTTTCAAATCCTTAAGAAAGCACTCATCTCTACACTGATCATTCAACCCCTGATTGGTCGCTGCCTTTTGAAATCATGTGTGATGCTAGTGATTATGCTGTGGGGGCAGTTTTGGGTCAAACAAAATATAGAAAGCATCATACAATTTCTTATGCTAGTAAAACTCTGTCAGGACCTCAACTTAATTATGCAACAACTGAGAAAGTGCTCCTGGTTGTTGTTTTTGCTATTGACAAGTTTAGGTCTTACTTAGTAGGAGCCAAAGTTATTATTTACGCTGATCATGTAGCTCTTAAATATCTCCTTACTAAGAAAGATGCTAAGCCTCGGCTTATAAGATGGATGCTTTTGCTTCAAGAATTTGATTTAGAAATTAAAGATAAGAAAGGAATAGAAAGTTCTGTAGCCGATCACTTGTCAAGAATGCAGTTCGAGAATCCATAGGAGTTTCCCATCAACGATTTTCTACGGGATGACATGCTCCTAAAGGTCACAGGATCCGACCCCTGGTATGCAAATATTGTTAATTTTATGGTTGCAAGTTATGTACCACCAAGGGAGAATAAGCGAAAGCTCATTCATGAAAGTCTCCTCCACCTATGGGATGAACCGTACCTCTTCCGAGTTTGCTCCGATGGACTGCTCAGGAGGTGTGTTCTGGCTAAGGAAGCAACCAAGATAATTGAAAGATGCCACTCATGGCCATATGGAGGACATTATGGGGCATTTTTGCACTAATGCTAAGATTTGGCAAAGTGGATTCTTCTGGCCAACCATGTACGATGACACCAAAGAATTTATACAGAGGTGCATCCCATGTCAGAAACATGGGAATATCAATGCAAGAGATGCTATGCCACTCACCACCAACCTCCAGTTAGAACTCTTTGATGTCTGGGGAATCAACTACATGGGACCATTTCCAAAATCCTGGCAATGCGAATACATCTTGGTGGCAGTCGACTATGTCTCAAAATGGGTTGAAGCTTTACCATGTCGAGCTGCAGATTCCAATAATGCCAAGAGGATGTTTTCTGAGACTATCTTTCCATGCTTCGGAGTTCCATGCATGGTAAATAGCGACGGAGGTCCTCACTTCATTGATAGAAAGTTCCAACACTTCTTATCTGATCATGGGGTCTGTCATAACATCACGACACCATATCATCCTCAAACTAGTGGACAAGTAGAAACATCAAACAAGTAAATCAAGAACATTCTGTACAAGGTTGTCAATGAGATAGGAACAGCATGGAAAGATAAGTTACATGGAGCACTATGGGCATACAGAATAGCTCACAAAACACCTCTTGGAATGTCACCATACCAATTGGTCTATGGGAAGACATGTCACCTACCTATCGAGTTGGAATTCAAAGCTCATTGGGCCATAAAAAGGTGGAACATGGACTTTGAAGCAGCTAGAAAGAAAAGAAAAATGCAACTCTTGAGCTAGAGGAATGGCGAGAAAAGGCATATCATAATGCAAAACTCTATAAGGAGAGGACAAAAAGATGGCATGATAAAAGATTGAAAAAGAAGGAATTCAAACCAGGTGACAAGGTGTTGCTTTTCAACTCCATAGTGAAGTTGTTTGGACATGGGAAACTACGAAGCAAATGGGAAGGACCTTACAAGGTAATTAGCACATCATCTCATGGAGCTGTCACACTTCAAAACGATGTAGGTACGCTTTTCAAGGTAAATGGTCATTGTTTAAAAGTTTTCCATGATACACAATTGCCAGAAGAAGAATTAGATATAATTAACTTCATAGAATTTAAATAACATTTTCAATCTAGCTCTTCTTCTTTACTCTATGGAAAAACCTTAAAAAACCATGCCAAGCTATCTATACATTCGAATAAAGTATGGCTAGGATCTTTCTAGTCTTTTGTTGGTGCTTGTCTCCACATATTGTTTATGCAAGGTAATAGAATTCAAAAGTCGGTGAGGCAAACCTCCCAAGCAAAGCACGACATCGATAGACGATGGAAGAACCACAAGAAAGGTAGGCTGACCTGTCTTGGGTCTGCTAGCCTTGCACTTCGTCCTTGGTTAGGTTTATCATCAACCAGCTTGGGGGAGAGGCACCCCTGTATATCCATGTAAGTATCTCTTCCCTTTTTGTTTTATTGTTTTTTAAGTTTACTTTTTATATATATGTTAAAAAATTAATAACTAAAAACAAAATAAAAGGTGTGTCTAGTTTGCTTTAATTTCTTTTAAGAGCTAAATAAATAAAATGGACTCTAAAGACAATCCCTTAAACTGGAAATGATAAATAGTTGCTCTGTTGTAATTCCTTTCAAGTACCTAGTTTTCAGCCTTGAATTCTCCTAAGTTTTGGATAAAATTGTTTTGATATAAGGATTTACTCTGAACTTAAAACTTGTGGGTAGCATATGCTTAATCTAAGTCTAGGTAATTGACGGATATGATATGAGAAGGTCTGAGCTGCTATTTATCTTATTTCAAGTGACACTAAAGTTCCTGTATGACAAAGCTTAAATTCCCACCAGACCCATACATGTTATTTAGGCTAGGAAAACTTCCATATATATGCTGCTTGCTTTTGCATTGAGTTTTGTCAAGCTTTGTTGACCCTTATGAGAGGTTTGTCATGCTCTGAAAATCAAGATCACGTACACACCACCCACATATGCACTACTCCTACACTGGGAGTAGGCGCAAAAACATGTCTTCCATTTAGATCCACCCAAAAATGTTTTATTCCTATACTGGGAGTAAACCCCAAAAACATGCTTGTTAGGTTTTCCATCCACCAAATAAATGCTCCAAGTTCTTGTTGATATCTCTCTCAAAGTTCTGTTGCAGAAAAGAGACATGGGGCTATACAAAAGTTATTCATAAAAAAAGAGTTGAAAAAAAAGTTGAAAAAATGGACAAGTGTCCGAGATATTGAAAATAATGGGTACTTAGATGCCCGCCTGAAAAAAGAAGAAAAAAAGAAAGAGATGAATAAGAAAGCCCCTATTCTCTCGTAAAAATATTTTCAAGTTTCAAGAGAGAGATATGTTTTCAAGGAGCAGTGTAGAATTAGATTAGCCACCATAAATATATCCACCATATATTCCACATACATGCACATCTTGATTTGATTGTATGACTCAACTCTCTTTGGATCCATTGTTTGACTTTACAATATATGCATTGCAAGTATGCTTTAGCTTTGTCCCTATCTATGAACTCCACATAAAGCCTTAGTGGTAGGAAGAGATAAGGCATAACATCTTTATTGACTTGGTGAGAATCCACAAATACCACATATATTGAGAGACTTGAGAGTATCATACAATGGAATCTTTGAGTTTTATTTTGAAAATTTATAAAAACTCCAGAATAATGGTGGAACAAAGAACTTGAGACATAGAGATTGACTTGATCATTCTGTCTTTCAATTGCTCAAGACCCAAGTGAAGGCTAAGAAGGCCTATGGTTGAAGGTAATATGGGTAAGTTTGAAAGTCAGATCGGTTTATTCTGATCCAGAGGAGAATTTTTGATTGAACGCATGTGTACTTTTGAGAAGTGAAAACATTATAGCAACTCCTGATCCATTGCTAAATTTAGGTTTGCTCAGGGACTAGCAAAGGTTAAGTGTGGGGGAGCTTGTTGACGGTCACTAACATCAATTATAAACCATCAACATAACCTACATATATGCTTAATTCCATCACCAATATAGGTCTAGGTGTTTAAACTAATAAATTCCATGAGTTTTGGTAAATCTATGTTTTCAGCAGGGTTTATCCAGAAAACTGTCAAGGTGGACCTATTAGTCAAAGTAAATCATGCTTTTCCATGGTGTAAACAACTCTAGAAGGTTCTAGAGGATACCAGAGGACTCTTCACCGAAGATGACCATGAGAGACTGACATGGGGGGCCAGCCGGCCCCACGTGTAGGCCCGCCGGCTTGTGGGTCCCATGTGTTAGCCCCTCGTCGCTACGTCGGTTCTCCACCACCTTAAAGATCTCATCTACGCCATTTATTCAAGTTGATTTGATCCGAGGGTCCAAAATTGACGCTACCCCCTATATATATGGCCCTGTACCCCCCTCCCTGAGATCATCCTGAAACCCTAATTCATATCCTCCTCATCAGGATCAGAGCCAGCTCTCAAGAGAAGATTAGTCTATAGGATCTAGTCTTGTACCTAGAAAATAGTGAGTTAGAGAGTGAGGGAGGAGTTGGGAGGAGGTACCGGCCTACCGGTGCTACCTCTACGGCTTGCACTTTGGTAGATCTAGGCTTCTCCAAGTCTACATCTAAGATACTTCTGGTACTGATTTATGTTTAAAGTAACTTCTGTGCTCTTTCGTTCACGGGTTCATAGTTCTTTTTAGTGCTCTAGTCCTTGTTAGATCTCTGGATTAGAGTAGTAATCGTTAGCATAAGCGTGGTGCTTAGGCCTATCGGCAACCTATGTTTGCTCCCTGCTTCTTAGTTGTGTGGTAGCAGCGTGAAAGGTCCTAATGGCTAGAGGGGGGGTGAATAGCCTATAAAAGGTTTCTACAACAACACTTAACAAACCGGTTATACAATTATGAGGTGAAGCAAGTGTTACGCTGGCCTACTAAAATTGCAAGCCACCTACCGCAATTCTAGTTTCTATAGTCTCTATCCACACAAAGGCTATGTCATTACACTAAGTTAGTGTGCTCTCAATGGCTAACTAAAGAGCTACACTAACCAAACTAACAAGCTCTCACAACTAGCTACACTAAAGAGCTTGAAAACTAGTTTACGGTAATGTAAAGAGAGAGAGAGCAAAATAGTTATACCGCCGTGTCGAGAAATGAACTAATCAATCACAAGAATGAATACTAATGAAGACCAATCACCTTGGAATCAAATGAAGACACAATGATTTTTTATTGAGGTTCACTTGCTTGTTGGCAAGCTAGTCCTCGTTCTGGAGATTCACTCACTTGGATGTTCACGCGCTAATTGTCATCACACACCAAACCCTCAATAGGATGCCACACAACCAACATAAGATGAGGATCACACAAGCCACGAGCAATTTACTAGAGTACCTTTTGGCTCTCCACCGGGGAAAGGTCAAGAACCCCTCACAATCACCACGATTGGAGCCGGAGACAATCACCAACCTTCGCTTGATGATCCTCGCTACTCCAAGCCATCTAGGTGATGGCAACCACCTAGAGTAACAAGCGAATCCTACAGTGAAACACGAACACCAAGTGCCTCTAGATGCAAACACTCAAGCAATGCACTTGGATTCACTCCCAATCTCACAAAGATATTGAATCAATGATGGAGATGAGTGGGAGGGCTTTGGCTAATCTCACAAGGTTGCTATGTCAATGCAAATGGCCAAGAGAGTGAGCTTGAGCTAGCCAAATGGTATTTATAGACACCCCAAACAATAGAGCCATTGGCTCAATTATTGGGCTGACTACGCGTCGACTGGACACGCAGGTCGTGTGCACCGGACTCACCGATCGTGTATACCGGACGCGTTTGGTATGTCGACTGGATGCGTCCAGTCGCTACCTGACTACCACATGTCCAATTTAAAATGAAGTAACCATTGCTGCCATGAGTATCACGCGACCGGACGCGCTGTTAAGAAATGATCGGACGCTGAGCCGCAATGTCCGGTCGAGTCCAGAGAGTTCCCAGGGCTGACCAGACGCGTCCCATCACTCCTGACCGGACACAGGAGACATTGCATCTGGTCAATTACAAAGAGCACCAAAGCCGCTTTAGGCTGATCGGACGTGTCCGGTCACTCTGGACCGGACGCTCCCAGCGTCCGATCAACTATTACACTGAACATCGACTTCGCAGATTCACACCGGACGCGTCTGGTGTGGCGACCGGACATGTCCGGTCGCTTTCTAAGCCAGAGTTCAGTCGTTAATACCGGACGCGTCCGGTCGCCATACCGAACGCGTCCGGTCACTCTGTGACTAGTGCGACTAACTCCTTTTCAACTCTATCTTCTTCACCCTTGCTCAAATGTGCCAACCACCAAGTGTATCACCTTGTGCACATGTGTTAGCATATTTTCACAAACATTTTCAAGGGTGTTAGCACTCCACTAGATCCTAAATGCAAATGTAATGAGTTAGAACATCTAGTGGCACTTTGATAACCGCATTTTGATACGAGTTTCATCCCTCTTAATAGTACGACGATCGAACCTAAATGTGATCACACTCGCTAAGTGTCTTGATCACCAAAACAAAAATGGCTCCTACCACTTATACCTTTGCCTTGAGCCTTTTGTTTTTCTCTTTCTTCTTTTCAAGTCCAAGCACATGATCATCACCATGGCATCACCATCATCATGTCATGATCTTCATTTGCTTCACCACTTGGAATGTGCTACCTATCTCATGATCACTTTGATAAACTAGGTTAGCACTTAGGGTTTCATTAATTTACCAAAACCAAACTAGAGCTTTCAATCTCCCCCTTTTTGGTAATTGATGACAACCCTTTCACAAAGATATGAGTTGAAATTCAATTGAATCCATGTTGCTTGCCCAATCATATTTACCATGTGTAAAAGAATATGGACAAGTTTCATGAACCCCAAATGGTAGCAATTGCTCCCCCTACATATGTGCTAAGAGTTTGGATTGTAGCTTGCACATATGCTTAGATAGGAAATATAGGAGACAATGTCTACCAAATGATGCTAAGGTATAAAAAATGGACCTTTGAAGCGTGATACCAATCGGAGTGCACCCATATACCATCCTCAGCACCATTAGTAACTAGTCATACACAAGAACTAGAATATCCCGTGAGATCAACATTAGAAGTAAGGGTCTAGTTTTCATGATGTGAGCATGAGTCTAGTTACTTAACCTATGCATGCTAGTTTTTCATTACATCATTTAAACCTACAACTAGCATACACCACACAAGCATGAATATTGAAATTTAAAAACTTGTGCCATGCAAGCAAACATATGAAATGAACATTCAAATGCACCATACAAGTTCATGAGCTTGCTCCCCATACTTGTGTGCTTAAAATTTTAATTGATCCCCTTCCTTTGTCATATCTCTCCCCCTATGTTAAATTCTCCCCCTATCACTTATATCTTTATTTCTTTCCCCTTTTTTGTCTTTTCACTATCTTAGTACACTATTTCTCCCCTTAGCACTAACAATATTTCTCCCCTTAGCACTAACACTAATATCTTGTTTTTCTCCCCCTTTGTCATCAATGACCACAAAGGTTCAAAAAGTAGATAGGTTGAGATTATCAATGTCAATCAATGGGGTGAGGATCATTTTCCCAAATTTAGTCCAATCTAGATCATTTGCCAAAGATATTTAACTTGGTTTGATCCAAGGACAAGCTTCTTCACACCTCCAAATAAGGGTTATCTTATACCATGTTGAGTTAAACACTTAGAGCTCATTTTCTAGATCAAACACCAGGTTTACAAGCCCACAAACATATCATATGCTACCACTAGATCAAAATAAGCATAGAAGCAATAGTGGTACCATACAATCATTATAATCATTTGATTTTCATGAATGAGCCTATCAAATGTGAAAGATGACTAGATGCACTAAACATGTCCTTAGCAAGGATGTATGACATGCCAATCAACTTTTACCTTGGATTGCTCAATGGAGAGGCATGTCATATAAGTGGGGGGGGGGTGCATCAACACATATTTGAGAAATCCAATATGTTCAACTCATTCCTTAGCTTCCAAAACCTTTTCTCATCTAATGGCTTGGTGAATATATCGGCAAGTTGATTTTCGGTGCCTACACTCTCAATGCAAATGCCCCCTTTTTGTTGGTGATCTCTTATGAAATGGTGGCGGACATCAATGTGCTTTGTTCTTGCATGTTGAACCGGATTGTTGGTTAACTTGATTGCACTCTGTTAACACTGGATTTTGGTCGACTTCGGAAGATGACAGGTGGACCCGCATACAGGAAGAAGGACATTCGGCAAACAAAACGAGCGGTCGGCTAAATACTTATGCAGTTGGTTACTTCAGAAGGTGGTGACTCCATTTGGGAAAGCAGAAGATGGCAGGCAAAGCCGATCGAAAAGATGAAAGTTGTAATAATAAAGGACTCTGAGAGTTTAGGGCAAGGAATCGTAGTTTCCAAGTTTGTTTAAGAGTTCCTTTGTAAATCGTAGTCTTTTAGGACTCGTGTTTTGTCTAGGGTATAAATATTGACCCTCGACCATTGTAAAGGGGGTTCACAACCAAATCAATACAACCGGCCCCGTGCCAACTTTTGAGTCCTTTTGTCGTGTCGTCGAGTTCTTCGAGAGGAGTCATCGATCCGTCGACCTCCGTAAGTTCCGACAACCTTGTTATCATGTTTAGTATCATGCGGTGGATTTAGATGTGATGCAAGTAGTCTTGTTTGTTTTCAATGATCGTCTGGCGGATCTTTGTTTGACAAGCAAGAAGTCTTTGCTTATGCTTTGTTTATGAGTAGATACTTGCAAATGCGGCGACGTTTGCTCAATATGCTTAGTGAAGGCAAGACAGCTTATCGGCTCTATTAGATACGGCAAAATCTAAATAGATTCATTAAGTTATCCTGTGTTGCATGTTTTAAATATTTTATATATTTGTAACACACTTCGCCCAATCTAGATTGATATTGTTCGCCCTCTCTTATGGTTTCATTCGTGCTTCAATGATCATTACTTTCGTATTACCTTTTGCAAATAGATAACATGCTCGTAATGGCTGAATTATTTTAATCTAGATTGTCACATGTCGTGGGTTCATGCATGTTAATTACGTTTAAGCTTTGACGAAACTAGGTGTCGTCGGCGGATGCAGGTTTTTAGATTAGTTTAATCGTGTTTATTTGCACGTTCCTTCATGGACCCCAACTCGGCCGGATTGGATTCTTTGAGCTTGGTTATGCATTAACTCATGATTAATTTCACTTGTTCAAACATGTCTTCCCATGCACATGCATTCGGCAATCGGATCTTTATGTATGCTCATCTTACGATTAGCCAATGGGTTTATAAACTTCTTTGGCGATAGCTTCCTATAGTCATGTCATTGTAAGTAACTTCGGGGCGTATATATATGGAATTGTCTGGTCTCACCCGACATGTTCCGGTTTGGCATTTAACTGTTTTATCCCTTGTTAGTTTTTTCAGGTCAAACTGACTGGCACGTTTCCGGATCACGAAGCACCCGGGCACCCAATTGAAGCTACGCTTTCCGGCTTGCTGTGTGTGGGGCACAGTGTGTCACATTTTGTGTCAACACACTCTCATTGTCACATAGCAATGGCACTTTCTTGAACTTGATTCCAAAGTCATTCAAGGTGGCCTTCATCCAAAGTATTTGTGCACAACAACTACCAGCGGATATGTATTCGGCTTCGGCGGTTGATAATGCAACACTATTTTGCTTCTTTGATGACCATGAAACAAGTGATCTTCCCAACAATTGACATGTGCCTGAGGTGCTCTTCCTTTCAACCTTGCATCCAGCATAATCCAAGTCAGAGTAACCAACTAGCTCAAACTTTGCTCCTTTGGGATACCACAAACCAACATTTTGTGTATGCTTCAAGTACCTCAATATTCTCTTTGTAGCCTTCAAATGACTTTCTCTTGGTGAGGCTTGAAATCTTGCACACATGCATACACTAAACATGACATCTGGTCTTGATGCAGTCACATAGAGTAGGCTTCCAATCATAGACCGATACAATTTTTGATCCACCATATTGCCATTTGCATCACTATCCAAGTTGCCATTTGTTCCCATTGGTGTACTAATGGCTTTGCTATCACTCATGCCAAACTTCTTGATCATGTCCTTGATATACTTGCCTTGACTCACAAATGTACCATTCTTCAATTGCTTGATTTGAAGACCAAGGAAGTAACTTAACTCTTACTCAAACTCATTAGCCATCATCTTTCCAAACTCTTCACAAAAATCTTGATTGGTTGATCCAAATATGATGTCATCAACATAGATTTGCAACATAAATAAATCTTTTCCAATCTTCTTGATGAAAAGAGTGGTGTCAACCTTGTCCATCATGAACCCTTTAGAGAGTAGGAAGTCCCTCAATCTCTCATACCATGCTCTAGGTGCTTGCTTCAAGCCATACAATGCCTTCTTCAACTTGTACACATGGTCGGGCTTCTTGTCATCTTCAAAACCGGGAGGTTGCTCAACTTATACTTCTTCATTGATGTAACCATTTAGAAATGCACTCTTAACATCCATTTGATAGAGCTTGATGTTGTGGGCACAAGCATAGGCTAGCAAGATTCTAATTGCTTCCAATCTAGCAACCAGGGCATATGTTTCTCCAAAGTCAAGACATTCAACTTGTGTATATCCTTGTGCTACCAATCTTGCTTTGTTCCTTACCACTATCCTATCTTGATCTTGCTTATTTCTAAAGACCCATTTGGTTCCAATCACATTGTGTCCCTTTGGTCTCTCTACTAATTCCCATACTTGATTTCTTGTGAAGTTATTCAATTCTTCATGCATAGCATTCACCCAATCAATATCCTTCAATGCTTCATCTATCTTCTTTGGTTCAATGGATGACACAAATGATAGTGTCCAATGGATAATCCCTTATAATATTAGTTGGTTGGAGGATTGGAACTTGATTGCTTGCACTTGCTTGATCATTGGGTTGAGATGATGTACTAGTCACTTGATTTTGTTCATCTTGCACATTTGAGTTAGAGAGTACTTGCACTTGATCATCTTCATTATCATTCACTTGCCTAGGTCTCAATTCACCAACATCCATGTTCTTCATGGCATTTGAAAGTTGAATGCCTCTAACATCTTCCAAGTTCTCATTCTCTTCTTGTGAACCCTTGGTTTCATCAAATTCAACATCATGAACTTCCTCAAGAGTACCACTATCCAAATTCCAAACTCTATATGCTTTGCTTGTAGTGGAATAACCAAGTAGGAATCCTTCCTCACATTTCTTGTCGAACTTGCCCAATCTAGTGCCTTTCTTCAAGATATAGCATTTGCAACCAAAGACCTAAAAATATGCAATGTTGGGCTTTCTACCATTCAAGAGCTCATATGGCATCTTGTCTTTCAATGGGTGACAATAGAGGCGATTACTACAATAGCAAGCCATGTTGATAGCTTCGGCCCAAAAGGATTGACTCACATTGTACTCACTAAGCATAGACCTTGCCATATCAATGAGTGTTCTATTCTTCCTCTCAACAAGGCCATTTGATTATGGAGTGTATTTGGCCAAGAATTGATGTGTAATACCAAATTCATCACACAACTCATCAATTCTAGTGTTCTTGAACTCACTACCATTGTCACTTCTAACTCTCTTGATGGTTGTTTCAAACTCATTATGAATGTCTTTGACAAATGATTTGAATGTTGCAAACACATCACTTTTGTCCACTAGAAAGAATACCCATGTGTATCTAGTGTAATCATCCACTATCACAAAGCCATATTTGTTACCACCAATGCTAGTGTATTGAGTTGGCCTAAACAAATCCATGTGCAATAACTCAAATGCTTTACTAGTGCTCATCATGCTTTTCTTAGGATGGATGTTTCCAACTTGTTTTCCGGCTTGACAACAACTACAAAGCTTATCCTTTTCAAACACAGCATCTTTCAAGCCTCTAACCAAGTCATGCTTACCAATGTATTCAATTGTTTCATTCCAACATGACCAAGCCTTCTATGCCATAACCAACCCATGCTAGACTTAGTGAACAAACATGTAGATAATTTAGCTTCACTAGCATTGAAATCAACCAAGTATAGATTCTCATATCTAAAGCCTTTGAAGATCAAGTTAGAGCCATCTACACTTATGATCTCTACATCATCTACCACAAATATGCATTTGAATCCAAGATCACACAATTGAGTCATGGATAGCAAATTGAAATTCAAGCTCTCTACTAGCAACACATTGGAAATGCTCATGTCATTGGATATTGCAATCTTACCAAGCCCCTTGACCTTGCCATTGCCATTGTCACCAAATGTGATACTCCCAAAACCATCATTGCCATTGGAGTTGATTGAGTTGAACATTCTTGCATCACCGGTCATGTGTTGAGTGAACCCACTATCAAGAATCCAATGCCTTCCTCTGGCTTTGTAATTGACCTACAAAAGAAGATCAATTGTTTTTAGGTACCCAAACTTGCTTGGGTCCTTGAAGGTTAGTGACCATGCTCTTTGGCACCCAAATGGCTTTCTTCTTTGTGCCTATCCATGGTTTACCAATGAACTTAGCCTTTACACCATTTGCACTCTTGGTAAGCATATAGAAAGAATCAAGCTTAATAGAGGATACATTAGCATTTTTGCTCTTGGTCTTGCACTCATGCTCTTTATGACCAACTTGCTTGCAACTAATGTAAACCGACCATTGTTCTTCACAAAACTAGTCTTGTGAGGAGCAAAGGCCACCTTGCCTTTCTTGGGGGTATAGCCTATTCTCTCTTTGTAGAGAGAAGCTCTTTGGCTACCCAAGCACATAAGCAAGTGGTCCTCACCACCATAGGCCTTAGCCAAGGTGTGAGTGAGCTTATAGACCTCCTTCTTGAGGTTCTCATTCTCAACCATTAGTGAGGCATCACAAGTGAAACCATCACTACTAGATGAGGTGGAAGTAGAAATGCTACAAGAAGGGTTAGCGGGAGCAACAATGATAGGCATAGATAATGATTCATCAATTAGATCATAGGTTAAAAATACATTACAAGTATCAACATGCTTCTTCTTATTTTGTTCATTAAGCAAAGAAGAATGAGCTTTTTCAAGCTTCTTGTGAGCCTTGCCAAGCTTCTCATGGGTTTCCTCTAGCTTCTCATGAGTTGCTTTGAGCTCATCAAGGGCTTGCTTAAGGGCTTTTACTTCCTTATTCAAGATCTTGCATTCCCTTCTCTTAATGTCGAAGTGTTCTTTAGCATCTTCTAGCATGTCAAATAGTTCATCCTTAGTTGGTTCATCATCATCACTATCACTTTTATTTTCATTTTCATTATCATGTTCCTCATCACTTCCATCATCATAAATTTGTACCTTAGTGGCCTTAGCCATGAAGCATGGTAGAGTGTCGAAGAGAGACGGTTTCTCATTGATAGCAATGCTTGCAAGTGCCTTCTTCTTGGTGGTCTTGTCATCATCACTTGAGGAAGCATCACTATCCCAAGTGACCACATATGAACCACCCTTCTTCTTCTTGAAGGTCATCTTGTCCTTCTTCTCTTTCTTTTCCTTTTTATCCTTCTTCTTGTTCTTCTTGTCATCATCTTTGTCACTATTGTATGGGCATTGAGCAACAAGATGATCTTTGCTTCCACAATTGAAGCACCTTCTTGACTCTTCCTTGGTCTTGGATGAAGATTTCTTCCTTCTAGCATGGTAGCCCTTCTTCACCATGAACTTGCCAAATCTCTTGACAAAGAGAGCCATCTTCTCATCATATCATCATCCCATGAACCATCATCTTCACTTGATGTATCTTGCTTTGCCTTGCCCTTGGATGATGTGGCCTTGAATGCCACACTCTTCTTCTTGTCATCCTTCTTCTCATCATTCTTCTCCTTCTTTTCTTCCATCTCATCATCATCTCTATATGTGTCAATGGTCATTATATCTCCCAATACTTGGTTTGGTGTCATGGTGTCCAAACCACTCCTTACAAGAATAGTGACCAATGTACCAAATCTTGAAGGTAAGCATCTCAAGAACTTGTGGGAGAAGTCCTTGTCCTTCACCTCTTCTCCAAGTCCTTTGAGATTATTGACAAGCACTTGAAGCCTAAGAAACATCTTCGGCACACTCTCATCCTCCTTTATCTTGAAGCTTGCAAACTTTTCTTTGAGAATGTATAACTTTGCACCCTTCACGGCTTGAGTGCCCTCAAATGATTCCTCCAACTTCTTCCATGCCTCATGAGCTCTCTCAATGTTCTTGATTTGCTCAAATGTTCTCTCATCCAAAGCATCATGAATGGCACTAAGAGCAATGTCATTATTTTGGAGTAGTATTTCTTCGACGGCGGTGGGCGCCTCTTCATCATCAATCTCAATCTTGGTCTCTACCACCTTCCAATTGATTGACTTGATATAAGTTGTCATCTTAGCCTTCCAATAGGGATAGTTTGAGCCATCAAATTGGGGTGGCTTCTTGGTATTGTTGATTTGAGCCATTTTTACATCGAAGGTTGTTAAACCTCAAATCATGGTGACCTCGGCTCTGATACCACTTGAAAGGTCCTAATGGCTAGAGGGGGGGTGAATAGCCTATAAAAGGTTTCTACAACAACACTTAACAAACCGGTTATATAAATATGAGGCGAAGCAAGTGTTGCGCTAGCCTACTAAAATTGCAAGCCACCTACCACAATTCTAGTTTCTATAGTCTCTATCCACACAAAGGCTATGTCACTACACTAAGTTAGTGTGCTCTCAATGGCTAACTAAAGAGCTACACTAACCAAACTAACAAGCTCTCACAACTAGCTACACTAAAGAGCTTGACAATTACGGTAATGTAAAGAGAGAGAGAGAGAGAGAGAGAGTGAGAGAGAGCAAAATAGTTATACCGCCGTGTCGAGGAATAAACCAATCAATCACAAGAATGAATACTAATGAAGACCAATCACCTCGGAATCAAATGATGATACAATGATTTTTTACCGAGGTTCACTTGCTTGCCGGCAAGCTAGTCCTCGTTGTGGTGATTCACTCACTTGGAGGTTCACGCGCTAAATGGCATCACATGCCATGTAACACCCTAGGTGTTAAGCATGCATTTAGCCTTGACATTGCATGAGCACAAGCATCATTGAGCATTCATGAGCATGAGCATCTCAAATAGTATCTCTATGTTGGCTTATATTGCATGTGTTGTCACTTAATTGCCTTACGTATGCTAGGGTTTACTTGTAACCAATGTATAAATGATCGTGGAACTCTAGGAGTACCTTAAACATGTTTAGAATATCACATGAAACAACTTTGGTATTCATGGCTAAGGCTAGTTTGGTCTCTAAGTCATAGTTATAGTGTAAGTCATCATTTTCAAGTGGTATGTTTGACCTAGGTTGAACTATGTCATAGAGTGTTTGCATGGCAGTGCACCCATAAGCAAAGTTGTAGTATTTGATTAGAGCAACAACTTTTATTTTGGGTCTTGAGCTAATTCAGTGCCTAGCTTGGTCATTTTGAGCTCACAAAAATAAGCAAAACACTATTTTTGGCACTTAGGAAATTTTCTAAGTCCTAACTGGTTTTTCAGTTCGATGTACCTGACTTGGTGATGTTGTAACTTGCTATCCGTTGTGAATTAGACCTTGATCATTTAAGAAATGTTGGTGCTGGTATGTAGATCTATAACTTTTGTTAAGAGAGTTTTTGCTAATTAGCCGTGGATTAGGAGCTTGAGCATTGTCTTTTGGCGCTATTAGACACGAACACGGGGCTCTGATGATGCCATCGCTTCGTCGTGGGAGGCCGACCGCGTCAGGCCGCTGACGTCATGTGGTGGCTGTACAACGCCAACAGCCCGGCTGGTCGGGCCACGACGGGCACAAATGCGCCCCGCGCTCGCCCGTTCACGCCCACGCTCTCATTTCCTCTTTGTGCCCCTCCTTCACTCGCTAGCGCATCCGCCCGCAGCAGCGCCCTCACCGCCAACACCATTGCCGGCTGCTCGGCACCTCACCGCGCTCGCATTGCTCCTTTGCCGCAGTCGTAGCTCCACCGTGTTCCCACCACCTCACCGAACCGTTCGTGTAGCTAGCAGTGCACGGTAAAGCCCCCTGTGCAGCGTCGTGGCCATCGCCGTTGTTCTCGCCACCGTGCCATGCCGCACGTGGTCGGGCCGCCTCCGACCACCGTTTGTCGTACTTGTGTGTGCGCTAGGTTCGCCGTAGGGTGTAGAAGCTCAGCCGAACCCTAATTTGTGCCATCTCGGCCAACTCTGGCGGCACACCGTCAACCCCCGCCCGCCGTGCCGCCATTAGCACCGTCGTCGCCCTTAGCTTCATTAATCGACCCAACTTGCTACACTAGTGCGTGCGAAAGGTCATGGGGAACCTTGTGGTGTCGGTGCCATCGTCGAAGAGCTCGCCGTTGGTGAACTCCGGCTAGTCAGCGCCGGTGCTCTATTTTGTGCCACTGATGCACGGGCCCGGCTGACTCATGGGCCCCAGCTTTTAGCGGCTGTAGATCTAAATTCTAATGCATTTATTTCTAAAATGTATGCCAACTTTGAAAAATCATAAGTTGAGTTGTAGATGTCCAATTTTGGTGAACCAAATTTTGATGTATTCCTCATGAAGTGTAGTATTTTATAAAAATATGAAATTTATAGTTTCTAGCATGTTTATAGGTGAATAAAATATAGCTAGATATGTGCTTTTTGAATGTTTGCTATATTGTAAAATGTATATCTTGAGCTAGAAAAGTGATAAAATTATGATTCCAATTTTGCTGGTCTTGTGTTGACATCCTCTATCTAGGAAAAATAATAAACTTGCTATAAACTTGTTTAGAGTAAGGTTTTTCTATTTATCTATTAATAAATGGTAATTTGTAAGGAAAATTATAGGGACAAAAAATAAGTAACATATGGCCATGAAATTTTTTGTATAGTAGTATGGCACTAGGATGAAGCTAAGAAAAATATATAATCTGTTTTTTGACATTTTTCTATAGGGTTAACTGTTTTCACTAAAATAGACCTTGCTAGCTTGTCATTTTTGTAGAGGCTGTTATACATGTTCAAATGGTATGAAATTTTTATGGTAGTCTATTGGGAGCACTTGTAAGCCACTACAATTTTCTGAGAATTTATTGTATACATTTGGTATATGTTTGTTATTTCACCTAATTATCTAATTAAATTAATAAAGGCATTTAAATAAATAGATTGGGATAGACCATTATGTTTTCTTGAGTGTATTTGATTTTCTTGAACTGTTGGTATACTTGGTGATGTCTAATTTTGAATGCTTATATGCAATGAAAATATTATTACTCTATAATTCAATTTAGAGTTGCTTTTGGACAGATTATGTTGTTGGGTATGTTAGTTAAAATGAAGTTTACTGTAGAAATGGTTAATAACAAAGTTGTAGATAACTTCTTCAGCTATCTTGTGTCAAAATGTCAGGGCAATAGGCCAAATGGTTTAGGAGTAATAGCTGTTTAAAGTTGATCTCCCGAAATACTTGTTCTCTGGAATTTCTGGACAGAATTGGAAAGATTGCCTATTTTGGTTAGGATAGAATTTGAATTAGCTTTTGGTGATTAAATAAGAGTTGTAGGAAATTTTATAAGATTTCCAGAAAGTCCAAGATCATATCATTTGGATAATTATAACTACAAGTCCAAGATCATGTCATTTGGATAATTATAACTACAGTTATGATGTAAACTTGTAGCTGCTATGTGTAGCTCTGAAATTGTCTTGTGTAGAATATCGGAAATGAATAGAGAAGAGATATGCACCTACTCAGTAAACATGGAGTTAGCATTGTTATCATTGTGTTACTTAACCTCATTATCGCAGCATGTACATTCCACTATCACATCCTCCGTGATCTTTCTTATGCATTCATGGAACTTACTTATGCATATGCATGCAATAGGTGCAACCGAGGAGATCACGTTGGTGGAACTCGACGTTGGTCCATAGGAGGAGAACCAAGAGGTGCAGCACTAGGAGGTTCCCAGAGAAGGAGAGTCTAAATCCGATCACCTTCCCGAGTGCCCGGATCACTAGCCTGCAACGTTCATGAAAGGCAAGCCCTAGAGCATTATAAGTCTACCTACTTTATTAATGTCACCTAAAGTTATTCGTATTGATGCATTACATGATAGGAGTTATTTGGAAACACTTGCTGCATATTACCTTTCCTTGTCTAGAAATATCTACCATGAATCCTATTTAAGTCTGGGAACGCTTATTATGCTTAGACCGGTAGAAGTTGGGTGATTTCCTGTCACCTGCGAGCTATAGGTGATAACTTGATCACGGTTGGCTATATTGTGCAATCGTGGAACATAACCTGATGATGTTGAATAATTGGAGACCAGGCAGAGTCTTATGTTGTGGTAATCATAATGATTCCATCTATGTCATTTAAGGACCGGTCGTTGGAGGTCATCTTGTCATGTTGAATGCATGCCTCTCACATAGTTGGCCAGATAAGTCGTTCCGACTGCAAAGCCGAGTAGCTCGACTCAGGCCAGGGACACAAGTAGTTAAAGTGTGCACCCTGGAGGTAGTAAGGATGTGTGGAGAGCCAATGGCGTAAGCCCAAGGGTGGGTTAGAGTGCTGAGCCTCCTGGCAGATTGGTTGTATCTTTGAGGGTGCGGCACTGGTCTTACCCGCAATTGTACTTGAGTTGTCCCAAAGGTGACCTGATGCTACCCCGATGGGGGAAGTATGGGTGTGTGTTAGGAATAATTCCCAAGCTAGGTAGGAATCTATTCGAATCACCATCTCTCCCTGATAGTGAGAACTTGACAGGAGTACGCTTCATCGTAGTAATTGATGGAAGTGTTGGTTATGAGATTATGCAAGAACTCAACTAGATATGGTTATTATTGTGATGACTTAATGGTACCAACATGTTTGGCATAGAATAGTTGCTAATGTAGTATGAGATAGGATTAATAATCGGTGATTCATAGTTTGAAAGATATTGGACAACATATGCTTTTATGCAAATAAAGTCTACCAGCTCTACTGATAAAGCCTTGCATACTCCTTGGTGTCTTAGTATTTTAGTTGGACGGGTAAGTCTAGCTGAGTACCTTCTCATACTCAGGGTTTTATTCCCATTGTTATAGATAATGTTATGTACCATGGCTACTGCAAGAACTGCTTTGCTCCTAGGGGATACCCAGGTCGCATCTCCTCGGCAAGATTCATCCAACGACTCGTCGTAAGATCCTGTCCGATCGACTCAACCATCACCACACACCCAAGACACATGCTAAGATCTCCCTGATTGTTACCACATGAATGGCACCACGTGCCTTATCCACTCACAAACAACCCTCCACCAAGCATCACATCACAGATATAATGCGTAGTGTTGGCAGTGCTTATAGCATGGACCATGTGAACTTTGCACTAGACTGCAAGCTTCTAAAAGCTACTCATTATAATGGCTCCATGTTTGTTCACAAAGTTCGAAAAGCAGTCCTCTACTAAAATAGCTTGAGTACAACCTTTCATAAGGGATGAGATCACAGATGGGGTAAACATCCTCTGAGGCTGTAAGAAACCGACTAACCAACAGACAATGTCTGTGCCGCTCGTAACTGTTCAATCACTCAGATGGCAACCAATGGAAAACTACATAATGTTCCATGTGTGCAGTTCTCTTTCTCTAATGATAACACTGTATTATCTGAGTTTGTTGAGTGAGCGGTGAATGTGATAGCTGACTCTATTGACTCAGTGTTTTCAATGATCATTATTTGAGGGAATCCTCGTATCCAAGCGGCAACAGTTATCTAGGTTGGATCTAAGGCAACCTCTTGGGTAAAAACACATGGAAGGTACCAAGGACAAGTCTGCCTTGGAAATCATTACTGAAGAAGGATGATAACAAGGTCTAGAGGACAACAAAGGTTGCAAGTATACACTAACTGGAGAAACTGTACACCACCAAGATTGAGTACAATTTTCCTTCATGGTGCTATTGCACAGTAAGTTGGGTTGACTTGCATTGTAGCAAAACTAGCTTTGTTGGACTACTTTTGACATTGAGGCTTCTTTCTAATGTCAGTCAACAACTCAAAATCATAATCTAAAATCTGTTGTTTGGCACTTTTCAAATTGTTTTCGACTCGTAATGGCACAAATCAACTTGTAGAACACCTTGACTGCTCAACATTGTTGATATGAGAGGGCAAAAGTAAGGCACAAAGGGTTGCAAGGAGTCTTCTCTAGGGCATATAACATATTATCTAACAGCAAAGCATTGACCATGTTGCTAATCTTGGCATCAATTACAAACACAACCTTCTATTTGGAGGGGTGATAGCAGTCCACAGAGAAATTGTAGATTCTGTACTTTAGATTTTTGGTTCATATCTCTCAAACTATGGCTCCATTATGCACAAATTTTGGTAGGCACTTAGATCCAAGAGTCCTTTAACTATTGACCCAAATTAATCTCAAACAGACACCGTTTGACTATCCAAACAAATTATCTAAAAAAACTGCTTTGTTCTTGAAATTTTGGGACCGAACTATCAAAACATCTCTCAAATCCGATGCTTTACTCAACCAATCCTCGAACCAACTT
This sequence comes from Miscanthus lutarioriparius, assembly GCA_904845875.1. Classification (NCBI taxonomy): domain Eukaryota; kingdom Viridiplantae; phylum Streptophyta; class Magnoliopsida; order Poales; family Poaceae; genus Miscanthus; species Miscanthus lutarioriparius. The sequence continues at coordinate 70,577,883 of CAJGYO010000010.1, forward strand.
AAGACATCGAAGTACCTTAAGGGAGGAATGAGATCATCAAGTTTGGTGTGAATTCAACAATGTTTGAGCCACTAATCACTGGCTTAAAGATAACCGGTTTAGTGCCATGAAATCTCGATAGATTTCTTGCTCTTCTTTTCCTTTGATTTACACATTGGGAAGTGTGTTCGTAGTCTTTAACTCTTTTTATGACAACGGTAGCTTTCTCGCTGAGGATGGAGGCTAGGGGTTTCCTCATATGCTTCCTAGGGAAAAACTTCAACCATTGATTTAGGCACCAGCTCAACGATGCACAAGCATTGGACTGGTGGGCTATTTTTGTAGGGCACAATGCATACTTCATGTGGAGAGGTAGTCCTACAAGATAAGGGACCGTTGCTAACTACCCTTCTGTGCTTCATCCAATAGAGTCTTGAACAAATCCTTTGATAGCACCATATACATAATGATGCTGACCGAGACTAGGGACGTGCTTTCTCTAGCTCCTTACTTAGCTGATACAATATCTTGCACTACCCGTGTGATTGTCCAAGATGGAATTGACTTGACGACACAGGGCTTGGAGAAGAAAGCAGTACTGGCATCATTGACTGGCTTTGTTGTTTCTTTGCTTAACATTGTTCTGTGAGACCTAGCCTTCGTAGTGACCGAAGAGTCGTTACCTAGCTAGAGATTAACCTTCCTACTGGTAACTAATTAGTTGTCTCTCAACACTTAAAAAGCTTCAAAACTTCTTTTTGACTACAGGATCACTTTGCACATAAGGATCAAGACTTGGATAGAAAGCCCATGAGCACTAGGTGACCTATTACAACACATAATATCTCCATCCATTGTCATCTGACTGATAACTTGTTCAACCTTAAGTGTGGTGCACCTTTCTAATCCAACGGGGATGACATAAGTTGCTCAGTAGATGACCGACGTCATTACAGGGACAGTCAAGTAGAGTCACGTGTCTACCACCTCTTGTAGTCTGTTAATGTTTATGTCAGTGACCTATTCTTCAAAGGTTATCCTTTGGACAACTTTAGAAGGAAGTCCTATTGCATCTAGTTCAACATACAGATCTTCTGACAAGATAAGGAGAGATAAACAAGGAAAAGCTCATGAGAAGACAACTCATCGGTGTAGTTCCATAATGGATCATGACTAGAAACCTCGATACCAGCGCACACCTAGCAGCACAACCATGTGCCGGCCAGCCATAAGGAGGCCCTAGGTTCTGTTGTGGCACCGTTAGTCATTAACCAAGACACCATTACCGAGCATACAACCTACATGAAATCTCACGTGGCACAAATTGGGTTGCATAGGAGCAAGCACTATGCCAAGGAGGGATAGCAAGCAAAGGTAGTCACAAGGTTAGAAGTCAACAAGGGGTGGTCTAAGGCAAAGACATGGCATAAGAGAAACATAGCTTAATTACCGAAGACAACTGAGCAGGGGACTCTTGCTTTATTTCCATATACGCCTTGTGTCCACAAAAGTGATTACCAGATAAAGATTAACATGAGATTTGGTCTTGCCGAGCAGTAACATGAGATCAAGACTAATAAACATCCAGAGACTTGAAAGAGTTGGAGACAAAACAAATGAGATTCGAGGGATAGAGCCAATGCACTAACTAGAGTTTCAGTTGATAAAGCAATGACATGATCTACGAGGAAAAGGTTCCAAAGCCAGGGTAGATAGCGATTAGCGTTGCACCAGATCATCTGTAGGAGAAGGAGCAATGAGGTCCGACAAGGATTTTTGAGCAGGGTCCTCCCACCCAGGAGCAAAACATCCACGACATATGCAAGGATTCAAGGGAACTAAGCTTAGGCTTAAGGTCAAGCAAAGGCATGGATATAGGTCTTTGTAGCGCAACATTCAAGGGCTAGCAACCACATGTACAGGCTCAGGCTCCTAAGAGAGAACTTAATTGGAGACGACAACCATGAGATTACCAAAACTTGGACGCAGTTCTAGAATAGCGCTCTTCAACACTCATATGCTTACCAAGGACAAAAGGGGTGACAGCTACAGCACTACCTAGATAGCGAGCATCCACACATTCATCATGGTCTTAAGCAAGCATTTCAAAACACTCAATTCAATTAGCTTAAATGACTATTACTAAGCACAAAGCTCGCACATAACAAGCAGTCACCTACATCAACACCACTACACATATCATGCAAAACATGGTGGTAAGGTACTGTTATCTTTTATTTCCTTTTTACTGAGTAGGTGGATAAGTCTTCAAAACAAGTTTTACTTACATTTAGCAAATTAGTTTTTGGTCATGCACAACATGACCATATGGTTACAACAAGTCATCCATTAATAGAACAAGGGTGAGAGGAGCATATTTATGCACAAGGAACAATCATGATGCATGCTCGTCCTATTTGTCCTCACAAAATTGTCAGCCTAAGGCGGCAATCACATTCTATGTTAGTGGCATAACACGTACTCTCTCGATATATAGCTAGTTGTCAGCTACATTCAATTTACGCATTCGTGGTTAGCGTACCTGCAAAAGGATTTCATTTCAGCCCGACCCCATAATTATATATGCAGAAATGAAAGTCTAGGCTCTAGGTTGCAAGCTAAATACTTCCATATATATATATATACCCACATATATATACTTCCATATGAAAGCTATCCGAAAGTAAGTATGTCTATACATACATATAGAATATGCATATATAGCCGTACCAAAGCTAACTCACAATTAAATACTTCCGTATATATATGTGATATATATACTTAAGTATCATAACTACCTCTCCCCTTTGACCGCATGCTCACATCTTGCGGTCATGCCACTCACCGTCTTACCTGGGCGTAGAGGTATATTAATCCATACATTACCACTCAAGCGAATGACATGCATACAGTAGCACATCGTATGTACGACGAAATAAAAATTGCAATAAAGTACATCCCCCCATAGATAGTATCAGTTTACTTAGCCACCTAGTAGTCCTTAATTGGGCTTAACCGGAGGTTGTCGCTAGCATAGTTTTGCAAATTAATTTTGGCAAATTTTCCTGTAGCTAAAGTTTTAGTCAAAATAGGCTTTTTAAAACAAAACTTTGTTTTGAAAACTAAGTACATGACAGTATTATGCTTAATCTTGCTCTGATGCCAGCTATGACAGAACCGCCCAATTTATACAAGATCAAGTATAGCTGTCCCCATTTAACACATTGACGCGCGCATACTTTCACTTATATAAACCCGGTAGTCTGCCGAGTGTCATGAAGGACCTCGGTAAATCAACATCAAAACTAAGATCGCATGATTAAGCAAATACACATCACATACAAAGAGTTGCAGCGGAAATAATATTACAAATGGGTTCACAAATAATAGTACAAGTTTGGGTTTCAAAACCGGTTAAAGGAAAACAACATAGCTTTCAAATGATTTACATTAATATAAGTTTCAAATACATTGCTAGCATAAGTGACCTCCTCTGATAAAAGCATATATATGAGACATAAATATAGAGTCACCGAGCCCACCGGCCGTTAGCCACCATCTTCAGCAGGCCGAGAACTTCACCTGCAACATGGTGGGATAAACCCTGAGTACTTGAATGTACTCAGCTAGACTTACCCGTCATAAACTAGAAATAAAGTGACACCAAGGAGTATGCAAGGCTTTATAGGTGGAGCTAGCTTGACAAAATTTTGCATAAAAGCCACTAGTTGAGCTATACATTTTATAATTCGGTAACCAAGTTAATTATAGCTATTCATCTCTAGATTATCAACTAACCTGTGCCAAACATGTGGAATATCATTTAGTAACATGCAATAGTAACCATAACCAGTGTAACATTTCCATATTCATCATAACCATCAAATTCCATCAATTAATGCTACGTTGCCGCTGCTCAGTCAAGTTCTCACTATCCAGGAGGGACCACAACTCGAATCGATTCCAACCAGCTAGGGAGTTATTCCTAACATAAACCCAGACATACATGCACTAAGGTAGTCTTAGGTCACCTTTGGTACAACACATGTATAGTCACGGGTCCGATCAGCACTGCACCCTCAAGGATACTACCAGTCTACCAGGAAGTTCAGGCCTGACCTGCCCTTGGACTGACACCACTGGCTCCCCGTACATCCTTACTACCACCAATGTGCGCATTTTCACTTACCAGGTCCCGACTTGAGTTGAGATACTCGGCTTCGCAGTCGAAATGACTTATCCGACCAACTAAGTGCTAGGCATACGTTCAACATGATATCAGGACGTACAGCAAATCGGTCCTTAACCGACACAGACGGGGATAAATAGGCACCAAGACCTCCATGCCTTGTTGCTTCTCTATCACAATCCCGCCTGGTCTCCTTTTATTCATCAACACATGGTTATTTCCATGATAGCAAAAATAGCCAACCGTGTTTTGGTATCCACCTATATCTCGTAGGTGACAGAAAATCACCCGACTTCTACTGGTCTAAGCATTGCTAAGCATACATTGGATCTTGGACCTACATAGGTTTCAACGTATATTTCTGGACAAGGTAGTTCTATGCATCAAGTGGTTCCAATAAAGTCTTATAACCTAATGCATCAAACATAAAGGACTCAAGTGATATTTGTAAAAATATAGGAGGCTTAAAATACTCCGGGGCTTGCCTGGGATCCAACACTAGGTTAGTGTTTGTTAGACGACACTCGCTTGGTGAGCATCTCCTGTTTAGGCATGTACTCTAGGGTTCCTTCCATCTTCGGGACAGGTTCACCAACACCGTCTTCTGGTTCGAATCCATCATCACGTCCTTCACGTGGTGCATCTAGCGTACCTAGATGAGATGTAACAATGCAAGTACATGAATGCATAGAATGGCAATATGAGATGCCTCACATAAAAGTATTCAAGATGAGCACAAGGTTACACCGAACATATATAAGCACTCCACGCTACTTAATTAAACATCCCACAACCTATCATGCTAGGATAGAAAGGAAGGTAGCACCAAGCATGACACAAGTTTTACATGGTTTTAGGTATAATAACTTAACACCATCACAAGCATGAGCCACACTTAGCAACACACAAAGCAATGCAAGGTGAAGCAAACAATTTTAGGTACAAACATAGATTCTGAACAACAGCACCATAATTACTTGTTTTAATCATACCCAAAGTTCTAAGCAAGCAAAAAGTGTGATTCAAGACTTTCTGGAAAGCTAATGAAATTATCTAAAACTTTATAATTAACACTAAATGCTGATTCAAAAATAATAAGGTGAAAATACATCATGAAGCAGAGCTCATACAACTAAGGATAGAAAACTGATATTAACTTCAAAAATGCATAACTGGAGTTCTAGACATTCAAAAAACTTGATTCTTAACTTTATGGAAAGGTTATTTAGTTATCTATAACTTTCTCATAATCATTTTAAGATGATTCTACAGCTAACAAGGTCAAACAACACTACGAAGGCATCTCTATCTAGATTTGGACAGGATCTGCCATTCCACTTTGAACAGCTATAACTAGAGTTCTAGACCACCAAAAGTAGTGATCTTAAACATTTTAGAAATCTTAGGAAAAGCACTAAAACTCTCCTATTATCACCAATACATGATTCCATGTTTAACAACTAACATTTTATTGCTATATATGTAGCTCCATGCAACTCCTAACTATAACCAAGCAATCGTATTACCTAGCATCAATTATTAGAAGTATTAATGGCATAAACACAAGCATCTACTAACAAACTTTCATTAGCTTTTCTATATATAAAAACCTATACATTAATTATAGGTGATGTTGTAAACATCTCATTTGCATCTCAAATTTTTATGTGAGATAGATGATGTCAAAAAATGATTAGTGTACAAATCTTACATGCTCAGGTTTTATAATTTAATTGTTATGAAAAAGACAAATCTTAATTATTAATAAACATGTTAGAACAAGATAAATCTAAAGATCCTTATTTTCTATAAACATATAGCCATATTATGGTTTCTAATGTCACAATATCACCATGCAAGGGCAAAGGAACCACATTTCACTTTTTTGCATATATAAATTATTTATAAACCATTTAAAACCATTTATCAAGCATTAATCAACCATACTGAATCTAATGAACATGAAATTTTTACCACAACACACATATCGCATTAGTAGCCTACCATAAAAAGTTCACAGCAATTGGAGCACCACAACTTTAGATATGAGAATAACAATCAAAACAAGCTAAAATTGCCTATTTAACAGGATTTAATCAAAACATTATAAAAACAGTACACAACTAGCATGTTTCATATTTTTATTAGCTAGATCATGTCATTATCAGATTAACACAACTAGAATTACCATTTTTGGATTTCTATAACACAAGATATGCATCCAACAACTTAAAAGGATTTTTAAAAGAACTTTGCAAGAATAATTAAAAACAGCAAAAATTTTCTACTAATACATATCATATTATGACTCTGCTGCATATATCTACTCTCAAGGATTCCAAAAAGTCTTTATTTGCTATTTTACGATTTTTCTACAATTTATTATGATTTTCTAAATTTCAGCCGCTTAAATGCAATAAAAGATAAGATAAAAGAAAAATGTATTTGCACTGAGGACCCTAACTTTCCACTAAAATGGATTCCAGCAAACAGGTCCTTATAGGTACTATTCACATGAGTCATAGGTTCTTCTCTTAACCCCTTGCACTTGCTTCTATTTGAGCGCGATGTCCTTCTTCTTCTTCAACTCGTCGTGCAGAGCATAGGAGATGGCCGGTGGGCTGGCCAATCTTGGTGGGCGGTGGCTAGTAGCGGCGGGGAAGGGTCACGGCTATGTAATGGTGGGCCACAGCCATGGGTGGCCTCGGCTCGGCCTGAGGCCGACCGTGGCTCCCTAGCCATGGGCGCAGGTGGCAGCCCAGTGATGACTCCGGTGGACAGGGCGCTAGCGGAGCTCCTACGGCAGGAAGAGGTTGTGGAGCACCTAGGGGCCCGCGTGCATCTGTAAGGCTGCTCAGCTCGGTCGAAGATGGCCCAAGGCGGCCTGGCCATGCGCCATGGCGGCATCCCAGCGAAGAGGAGCAGCAGCGACGAACAAGGAAGCCGCAGCGGTGTCAGAATGGCGGGGAAGGTTCCATGGGCCTATGAGCACCCACGGAAGGCAGCGTCTTTCCTAGAGGTGGCTCGTGGCCACCTAGCCATGCACATACGCGGTGTCCAAAGGCATAGCCTCAGCGGCGGCCGTCTACAGCGGTGAGAGAGGCTGGAAGAAGGGGCACGTCAGGGCAGTGTGTGGCGGTGGAGGAGCTAGTCAGGTGGAGGGAAGATGGAGGAGGCAGGAGTGCGGTGGGAAGGCTGTAGTGGACGTACGGGTGGGTGGAGGATAGGGAAGGGCGCTGCGGTGATGGGCGTAGCTCTGCTCAGCCATGACGGTCATGGCGTGGCCGTGGTCGGAGAGCGAGAGCGAGTGGGGAGAAAGGGAGGGCGCTTGGTTCTCCAAATAGGCAGCAGGGTACGATGGCGAGCATGTAAGCGAGTGCGAGGTCCATGCGGCGCGGCGAGCTCGGCCTGCCTCGGCCATGGTGGCATCCGCGCCCACGAGCTATAGAGCAAGGGCAAAATGGAGGGAGCACAACGAGAGGGTGAGCGAGAAGTGGAGTTAATGGAGACGGGGATCCCGATCTTCTGTCAGGTGATGGTAACTATCGTTGTGGCGGAGAATGACACACCGATCCGGCTTCAGATCGAAAGATCGAACCATACAATCTTAGCACCACAACTCCTCTGGTTATCAACCAAGTCACGGACCAGGTTGACCTCGCCAAGAAGGCTAATCCCTGCTTGCGCAACGAAGAACACAAGCAAGAACAAGAAAGAACGCAACCAAATTGCAGATGAATGATTATCTCACAAAGTTGGGGTCTCACAAACCGATGAACGGCGAAACTGTTCTTCACAGAATAATCTAAGCAAAACCCAAATCCTAATGGAGGAGCAACGGCTTTTTATGAAGACTCTAGGGTTGTGCAAGAGCCCTGGACGCGCATCTAATGGGCCCAAACACGATACATGGTCCAACAGACCAAAAGACGGTGTCGCAGCACCCTGGCAGATTCTGGACGCTGTCTTGTGACCACGATTCCTGTTGATTCCGAATAGCTTTTGATGTGAGACTACTTGGATTGGCTTCCTTATCAAATTATCTTTCCATCCATATGTGGATCGTCGAAAACGGAGTCCGGATGTGTCCTGGGTGATCAGTTTAAGGCAGACTGATCCTAGAGGCCGAGGCAGACTCGAAATCATGTTGGACTGGGCCTCCGGTTCGTGTTGGACGTCCTTGCTGGTCATCATCACCTCCTCCACGTCCTCTTAGTACCTCTTGACCCTCTCCAATGTTCCTAAGCAAGATAACATCATTAGGTAGTAGTCTATTCTCAAAAGTATGAAAATGATCGCTTAAGAACAAGCTCACCTCTAAATTGAGTTGACGCATTCGAGCCCGGGTCATTGGACCTTGCATGACGGTTGGAGGATCAGCTGGTACATCTGAAGGAGTGATGTCCTCATCATCCTCCCCCTCTTGAATTGGAGTCGTCCTCAACTCAAGCTCATCTTCTTCTCCCAAATAAGGTTTCAAATCTGCAATGTTAAATGTGGGACTAACCCCGAACTCGGGTGGCAACTCAAGTTTGTATGCATTATCATTTATTTTCTCAATAATCTTATAAGGATCAGCTGCTCTTGGCATTAATTTAGACTTACGCAGCTCAGGAAATCTATCTTTTCTCAAATGTAACCAAACCAAATCACCCGGTTCAAGTTTAATCTCCTTTCTACCTTTACTACCAGCAATTCTATACTTTTCATTCATTCTTTCAATATTTACTTTAGTTGTTTCATGCAACTTACGAATAAAATCAGCACGCTCTCTATCATCACTATGTATTCTCTCAGTGGTAGGTAAAGGCAAAAGATCAATAGGAGCACGGGGGTTAAAACCATACACTACCTGAAAAGGACTTACCTTGGTGGTTGAATGTTCCGCCCTGTTATATGCAAACTCCACATGTGGCAAACACTCTTCCCATATCTTCAAAGTGCGCTTCAAAATTGCTCTCAACATGGTAGACAATGTTCTATTCATAACCTCAGTTTGCCCATCAGTTTGGGGATGACATGTTGTAGAAAACAACAGCTTGGTCCCCAATTTATTCCACAACGTGTGCCAAAAATGACTCAAGAATTTTGTATCGCGATCTGAAACAATAGTAGAAGGCATACCATGCAAGCGAACGATTTCTTGAAAGAAAAGGTCAGCAATATGAACAGCATCGTCGCTCTTATGACAAGGAATAAAATGTGCCATCTTAGAAAAACGATCAACCACCAAAAAATGCTATCCCTCCCCCTCTTAGTCCTTGGCAAACCCAACACAAAATCCATAGATATATCAGCCCAAGGAATAGAAGGAACAGGAAGAGGCATATACAAATCATGTGGGTTCAACTGCGACTTAGCTTTTTGACATGTGGCGCACCGAGCCACGTACCGCTCTACATCTCGCCTCATCCTTGGCCAAAAGAAGTGTGTGGACAACACCTCCTCCGTCTTCTTGGCACCAAAATGTCCCATCAATCCGCCTCCATGTGCCTCCTGCAACAACAAAAGACGAACGGAACCAACTAGAATGCATAGGCGGTTAGCTCTAAACAAAAACCCATCATTGATCATAAACTTATTCCATGTACGTCCCTCTCTACAATTAAGCAACACATCCTTAAAATCAGGATCAAGCGCATATTGCTCTTTTATTAATTGAAGACCAAAAATCCGACAATCAAGTTGGGACAGCAATGTATATCTTCTAGATAAAGCATCAGCAATCACATTATCCTTCCCTTTCTTGTGTTTGATAATATAAGGAAAAGATTCAATAAATTCAACCCATTTAGCATGCCTATGATTCAGATTATTTTGAGAGCGAAGATACTTAAGCGATTCATGATCAGAATGAATAACAAATTCTTTAGGCCACAAATAATGACGCCACGTCTCTAAAGAATGAACAAGTGCATACAATTCTTTATCATACGTGGAATAATTAAGAACAGGACCATGCAATTTTTCACTAAAGTAAGCAACAGGTTTACCATCTTGCATCAAAACACCACCAATGCCAACTCCACTAGCATCACATTCTAGCTCGAAAGTCTTACCAAAATTTGGAAGTTGCAGCAATGGTGCGTGTGTGAGCTTGTCCTTCAAAGTGTCAAAGGACTCCTCTTGTGCCTCTCCCCAATGAAACACCACCCCTTTCTTCATCAACTCATGCAATGGGGCAGCAATGGTGCTGAAATCTTTGACGAAGCGGCGGTAGAATCCTGCAAGACCAAGAAAACTCCTCACCTGTGTGATAGTTTGGGGAACCGGCCAGCTCTTTATGGCTTCAATTTTCATCTCATCCACCTCAATTCCCTGTGGAGTTACAACATAGCCAAGAAAAGAAACTCGATCTGTGCAAAAGATGCACTTCTTAAGGTTACCAAATAAACGTGCGTCACGTAAAGCATTAAAAACAGCACGTAAGTGATCCATATGTTCATTAAAAGACTTGCTGTAAATCAATATATCATCAAAGTAAACTACCACAAATTGTCCAATAAAAGCTCTTAAAACCTCATTCATTAAGCACATGAAAGTGCTAGGTGCATTTGTCAAACCAAAAGGCATTACTAACCACTCATACAACCCGAATTTGGTTTTAAACGCGGTTTTCCATTCATCTCCAAGTTTCATTCTAATTTGGTGGTAGCCACTTCGCAAGTCAATCTTAGTGAAAATTATAGAACCACACAACTCATCAAGCATGTCGTCTAGCCTAGGAATAGGATGACGATATCGAATAGTAATATTATTGATGGCTCTACAATCAACACACATACGCCAACTTCCATCTTTCTTAGGAACCAAAAGTACAGGAACGACACAAGGACTAAGGCTTTCACGTACATACCCATGGTCCAAAAGGTCTTGGACTTGTCGCTGAATTTCCTTAGTCTCCTCAGGATTGGTTCGATAAGCAGCACGGTTGGGCAAGGTTGCTCCTAGAATCAAATCGATTTGATGCTCTATCCCTCTCATAGGTAGCAGCCCCGGGGGTATCTCAGCTGGAAAAATGTCCTCATACTCCTGCAAAAGGTTAGTGATAGCAGGAGGCACCGAGGTAATAATATCATCAAGCGAAAACATAGCACGTTTGGATACCAAAGCATAGCAAATATCATCATCAGAAATTTCAGCAAAGTCACATTTTGTTGCAAGCATAACACCACCCTTCAATTTAATCCCCTCAGCCTTAGAAATAGATGTAGACTTATCCTTTTTAGGTGGGAAAATAGAATTAGCAACTTGCTGATTTTTAGATTGGACATCATTCAAACTAGCAGCGCGTTCTCTATTAGCCTGTACAATTTGAGCAGGGGTCAAAGGTACTAAAGTAATTTTCTTTCCTTTATGCACAAAAGTGTATTTATTACTTCTACCATGGTGTGTAGCATCATTATCATGTTCCCAAGGATGACCCAATAAGAGTGAACAAGCTTGCATAGGTACCACATCACAATCAACATAATCAGCATAAGAACCAATGGAAAATGAAACTCTGCAAGTTTGTGTTACCTTTGCTTTACCAGAATCATTTAACCACTGAATATGGTATGGACGTGTGGTCAAGCCAAGCTTCTTGTCCAAATCAGAACTCACCAAATTGTTGCAGCTACCTCCATCAATAATGACACGTGCACGATGGTCGCTGATGACGAAGAAAATCTAGAACAAGTTATGGCGTTGTAGCTTCTCAGGTTGCTGGACTTGTGAGCTGAGCACCCGCTGTACAATTATGCTTCTATAGGCCACCGTGGCCTCATCACCAAGGACTTCGCCGTCCTCCTCATCTGCATCTTGGTCTTCTTCATCCTCAATGTCAGAGGTGCTGATGTAACCATCTTCTGTAGCAATATATGCCCGCTGACTTGGGCAGTCCTTCTGCACATGGCCAATGCCATGGCAGCGGTGGCACTGAATGCCTGAAGTGCGTCCCGTCGATGCAACGGATGAGGAACTCTTGGTAGGCACCTGCAAAGAATTTTTACCTGAATCTGAAGGTCGTGCGGGAGGTGCCTTAGGTGTAGCGGAAACTCCAAAGGCTGTTGGTCGCTTGCTCGCTGGTGGAGGCGGCCGAAAGGTGGTTGGCTTGGTTAGCCCCGATGATGGTGCCGAGCGTGGCATGTATGTGATGCTAACCTTGCTCTTGCACTGCTGTTCACGCCACTGCAATTCCTTTTCTGCAAGCATAGCAAACTGAAACAATTGGTTGACAGTGTTAAATTCTTTATAATCAACAATGTCCTGAATCTCACGCCTCAAACCCAAATAAAAATGACAAATGGCATCTTCGTTTCCCTCCACAACACAACAGCGCATCAATCCCTTTTGGAGCTCACTATAGTAATCCTGTATAGATTTATCTCCTTGTTCTAAACGCATCAATTTTTTACGCAAATCTCTATGATAAGAAAGAGGAACAAAACGATCACGCATAGCTACCTTAAGTTCTTCCCATGTACTAGGTAAAGTATCCTGTGCAGCTAGCCCATTCCACCAAATAATGGCAAAATCCTTAAACTCACTAGTAGCTTGACGAACTCTATGTTGCTCAGGCACAAGGTGGGCACTAAACTTTTGTTCTACTGTCATCTCCCAATCAAGATATCCCTCAGCATCGTAATGACCCAAAAAAGATGGTATTGTGAACTTAATCTTAGCATAAGGATCATCAGGTACACGATGATTATTACCTTGATGGTGGTGGACACCACCCATACCTATTGTGTTGCGGCGAAGACGTCGTCGTAATCTTGATTGTCGAAAGGTTGCTCGATCCATGTTTCCAGCAACATCATGCACCGTGTCTTCTGGCAAGAGACCATCGGTGTTGCTGCCAGAGACGTCATTGTTGTTGACCTCCACCAATGTTTCTAACTCAGTAACCTTGTCGGTTAGTGTGGAAATTCGTTTGTCCAATCTCTCCATGTTGTTGCCAATGTTGAGTTCAATGAGTGCGTCAGTGACGGCCTTCCTGACGGCCTCATTCATCCTTTTTTGGGCATCCTCTACAACAGCTTGTAGTTGCTCTTGACTGAGACACTCATTGAAACACTTAGGATTGTTATCTCCAGTCTGTTCTCCTCCTGCCATTGTAAACACAAAAATAGGAACAAACGGTGAAAGTTATCCCTACCAAATGACTACGTGGTTGCAGTGTTGTCACTTTTTCACAGCAAGTGGAAGCGTCTTACCAAGCTCTTACAAAGGTCCTACCAACGCAAGCAGTGGGCGGTACAACCGGCGGCTAGTTCATGATACCTGTGAGGCAGTGGTACCGAGATTGCAAAGCCCTTTTTCTGTACTGATCTGAAGAATTTGTGGAGCTTGGAAGGCAAACTAAGATTAATATGTATATCTGGCACACAAGTCAGTAACAGAAAGTAATGCTGAATTATAGTCCAAAGTACTTGTTCTCGTTGCTGGTCTAAAATGCTCCAAGTACCAGGTGTGTGACAAAAGTATGGTGGATAGCAAGGTGATAGGTGTGTGAAAAACAAGTATGGTGGATGGAAACAGCAACACAAACAAGGAACCAGACAGCACACGCTAACACAGCTCACTTTGGTCTTCTCTATGTGCTCCTCTAAATATTGTTCCTCTTTTGCCCCTCTTTTTTTTCTATTTTTTGGGCTGTCGTTGTTTTTTTGGGAAATTTCAACTTTTTTATTTTATTTTTTTGATATTTTTCCTTTACATAGGAGCACAAAAGAAGTAACCACAGAAAATATGAGCTTAAAAAGGTGAAAGATGTGGCCTGTGGAATTTTCAGAAAACTTGCTCAAAATCAACAAAAACCTTGTGACCACGAAAAGAGGATCTTGTGACCACTTTTTGACCAAAATAAAAATTTCGAACCCCAGCGTTAGTGGGGATGGATGGATCCAAAAAACTTTTCTGATCGATTTTGATATATGGAACATCGAAATCGGAGTTCGTATGCGAAAACTAGACCAGTTTTAAGAATTGGCTCCGAATTAGAGGACAAAACGGGAACAATGTGCACAAAACTAGTCACAACAGCAAAGATTTGATGGAAACGATGGGGGAAAACATATGAACTAGACTCTAACATGACCTAACCAGCAACAAGACCTCGACCAGGACACAAACTTAACACGATGGACTCTAAAACTGAAATATGCAAAGACTATGGCGCGGAAGGTTCTAGGATAGAAAAAATGAGTATGGCACTGGACTATGGGACGAATGCGAAACACTCAAACTAGGGAATAAATGTGAACCTGACGGTATACCTTAGCTCTGATTACCACTTAATGGAGACAGGGATCCCGATCTTCCGTCAGGTGATGGTAACTATCGTTGTGGCGAAGAATGACACACCGATCCGGCTTCAGATCGAAAGATCGAACCCTACAATCTTAGCACCATAGCTTCTCTGGTTATCAACCAAGTAACGGACTAGGTTGACCTCGCTAAGAAGGCTAATCCCTGCCTATGCAATGAAGAACACAAGCAAGAACAAGAAAGAACACAACCAAATTGCAGATGAATGATTATCTCACGAAGTTGGGGTCTCACAAACCGATGAACGGCGAAACTGTTCTTCACAGAATAATCTAAGCAAAACCCAAACCCTAATGGAGGAGTGGAGGCTGTTTATGAAGACTCTAGGGTCATGCATGACCCCTGGACGCGCCCCTAATGGGCCCAAACACGATATATGGTCCAACGGACAAAAGACGGTGTCGCAGCACCCTGGCAGATTTTGGACGCTGTCTTGTGACCACGATTCCTGTTGATTCCGAACAGCTTTTGACGTGAGACCATTTGGATTGGCCTCCTTATCAAATTATCTTTCCATCCATATGTGGATCGTCAAAAATAGAGTCCGGATGTGTCCTGGGTGACCAGTTTAAGGCAGACTGGTCCTGGAGGCCGAGGCAGACTCGAAATCAAGTTGGACTGGGCCTCCGGTTCGTGTTGGACGTCCTTGCTGGTCATCATCACCTCCTCCACGTCCTCTTAGTCCCTCTTTACCCTCTCTAATGTTCCTAAGCAAGATAACATCATTAGGTAGTAGTCTATTCTCAAAAGTATGAAAAGGATCGCTTAAGAACGAGCTCACCTCTAAATTGAGTTGACGTATTCGAGCCTGGGTCATTGGACCTTGCATGACGGTTGGAGGATCAGCTGGTACATCCAAAGGAGTGATGTCCTCATCAGGAGTGGTCGGTAGGGGCTCAGGGAATAGGGGCACGTGGAGCTCAGCATGGTCGCCACATTGACATTGCATCGACCATTTGGCGGGTGACGGTGTGGCCACTACGGGGCGCCGTTTTGGGTCGGCTACGTGTCAAAATGGACCTTGGGCCCAAAAGTAAAGTTGAAGCCCACGAACTGCTCTACAACTTTCATTAAGGGAATCCAGCCTTTAGAGCTCTCCATTAGTGGTTAATTAAGCCCCAAGTTGATAGTGTCAGTGACTAATCAAGGGTTAAGCCTTGCTCTGCTTGTGCCCCAATTACTTGGTCCAAACATGGTCAAACTGATCCCAACCTTTTGTATGTCCTTCTCCAAGCTGTAAACTCCAACTTTTATTTTGGGATCAAGTCAAGTTGCTTAACGAAAACATGAGAATGCAACATGCCAACTATCCTTGCCACTAATCTCAGACAGAATATTTTTTGGGGCTGAAAACAGCAGCTGATTCAAACTTGAGACCACTGTTTGAGACACTTAGGAGTTGAAATAGGTCTTGGTCAAAAAATAAAGTTTGTTGTAATCCACTAAAACTTCAACTTTTATTTAAGGTCCAACTCCATGCAAGCACTCTAGATAGTTGGTCAACATAGGTCAAAACCATATCATGAAAAGGACAATTTTAGCTATTCCCGCACTTAGAAGCATTTTCTTGACATTTGCTCAACACGAACCCTTCATGACTTTTATTGTACAGTTCAATTAGAGTCATTTGGGCAAGATATCATGGTTTGGTCGACATCCCATGTTTCCATTCACCTAATAAAGCAATTCAATCGAGGTTGTAGCTTGTCATTTCATGTGACTTCTTGATTCCAAACTTCATGAAACTTTTCCACTGGTTAAGATGGATGCATGTTGATGTAATGTACATGAAACAAGCATGATTAACATTACTCATGCCTAACCTTAACCTGGGTCCACATGTAAGCAAAGTGTATTGTCCGAGTCCAAGTTGGGGCTCATTTTCATAGGTTTGACCTCAATGCCTTCATCATTACTTCTAGATTATGAACTAGAGATCATAATCATTGCTTGACATATCCTACTTAAGTCCAATTTCATTGCTTAACTTGTGACTAACACCTGGCATGTTACAGATCGTCCCAAGTCCTACGAGGAGGCGTGCTTCCCTTCGAGTGAGCTTGGTGTTGTTCACCGAGCGACTGCTTCTTCGAGGGTGGAAGGACTCCAGCGAAGGAGGGGCGACGACACGACACTTGAGGCATCTGCCACGTCCCCCTCCCTAGAGGGCATCAGGATTCCAGCGATGTCGCTGGAGTTCTTGTACCCTAAAATGGGGGAGGGGTCGCGATGCGTCAGTCGCTGCCCCTCCATCCCGGCGAAGGAGGGCCCGGGCCTGTCGATGGTGCGACAGCCGTCGCTGTCCACCCCCGAGCCCTAGGGAGGGGGCCCGAGGTTGGCCCACCTAGCCCAAGCCATACACGCCGTGGGGCCCCAACCCAGAGGTCGGGCGCACCTCATTGTTTTTGTCGCCATATAGGCGGCAGTAGATTGTGGTTTCTGCCGGCGTATACTGTAATCGGGTCATTCCCAATTAATGTAATGAAATTACCTTTGTGTGTAATCCCATTTTGCTCTTGAGTCATGCTCAGAGACTTGATCCCTTGTTGGGCTGGGCTCTTACAATGATGGCCTCATTGGCCAAGATTTCCTCGCTCGTGCTACTAGCGGGTAAGTCCGTAAGAACACCGGGTTTATGGTCATTCCGTGCCCCGATCATGGGCCCTAGAGGGGAGATCCTCGGCTTCTCGACTGAGCCACTCATATAGTTCTCGAGCCCATCTATCGGTGCTTGGGGGCTCACTGCCTCCCTCGTTGGGTCATCACGAGCGGCTCGAGGCCGATACTTGAACATCGTTCGTCACAACGGTTGGGGCGCATCTAGGCGCCCTAGCTACAGCCGTGTGGGCTCGTCTCCTGAACGTCCCTCGCACTTTTAGTTGCTTCGGGCGGCCTTGAAGCCCAGTGGGCTAGCCCTGAGCCCTTGGTGATGCCCCTTCTAGGGGGGCCTCGGACCAGCATGCGGTGGGGTGGAATGATCCAATGAAGTATCGGGCGATAGGCAGATAGCTATAAAGAAAAAATAGAATGGACACAAGAGAGGGAAAAGAGGACATAGCTGGTAACGCGATGGTTGGGGCCACTCTGTTAGTGCCTTGCCGATCTTTCGCCTACTCCTCCTACTCCATCCATACCGTCCTTGCCTTGCTTGGGGGCCTTCAGCAGCGGTCCTCCTTCAGAAAAGGTCAGCAAGTGATTAGCTTAGTCGATCCTCCGGTGCCGCCGAACCATCGCCGGGATGGCTCGGGTCAAGGAAGACAACAAATAGAGCAAATAGAGATAAAAGAAGTAAGAGGGTTAGGAGCATAGGACTTATCTTAGTTTTTGTTGTTGGAGGTGTAGGCCAGCGAAGGAGGTCGGTAGGCGGTCCGTGGCTTGAGAGGCGTCACTTCTGGGCTGATGGCTCGGTGATGGCCTTCCATTATGGGGAAAGGTCAGAACTCACCTCGATCGGGTTAGCCCCTTCTAGGGGGTCGAGCGCCTAGATGGAGGGGCTAGCTGAGCCACCGCTGCCACCAGAAGTCTTGACTACCTTGCCAATGCTCGGTCAATCGAGCACCGCCACCGTCTTGGCTGCTTCCTCCACTGGTGCCCTTCCTGCATCATGGCCAAGGCCGTCGGGAGCATAGGGGATGACGAGCGTGGCCGCTTGGGTGACTTAGTCTTGCTCAAAGTAGTAGGCTTGCTCGAAGCTGCCCTCGATGGTGCTAACCCCCTTCTGGCCAGGCATCTTGAGCTTGAGGTAGGTGTAGTTGGGGACGGCCATGAACTTAGCGAACCATGGTCGATTGAGGGTGAGGGGCTCCTTATAGAAGTTGTCTGGCTAGCCGAAGGTGACATTGAGCCGGATGCACCTGAGGGGCATGGCTTTCTTCCCTGGCACAATCCCATAGAACGGTGCCTTGCTGGGGTGCAGGTTGCTCTAAGGGATGCCCAACTTGTCGAGGGTGCTGGCGTAGAGTATGTTGAGGCTGCTGCCCCCATGCTTCAGCACTTGGCGAGACACATGGTGCCCATGATCAGGCTAACCACGAGCGGGTCGCGCCTCATATGGGGGATGCGATCGAGATGGTCTTCTTGGTCGAAGGTGATGGCCATCTAGGACCACCGTAGCTGCGTCGAGGTGGCAAGGATGTGGATGGCATTCACCTCCTGCTCAGTGATGCAGCACTGCCGGTGGGATTCAAACGCCTAGGAGCCCCCGAAGATCATGAGGCAGCGGTCAGCCTTGGGGAACTCATTGTCTTCCTCCTGGGCACTGTTCGCTGGGTCACCGGCCTTTAGGGTAGGCTTCTAGGCCTTGCCCTATTGGTCGAGGGTGCTACAGATGTAGCCCTTCATGGTTGCGCAGTCCTTGAGAAGATGCTTCACATGCCCCCATGGAATGGGTAGGGGGACTTGAGCGCCTTCTAGAAGTGTTTCGAGCATGTAGCGCACCTATGGGGCTAAGGTCTGGCTACGTGGTCAGTCGCGGTGACCATCCCCTCCCCATGGCACTTCTGGTCCTTGTTTTGCCTGTTGTGGCATCGCTAGGACGAGGCAGGATTGTCGGTGCTATCACCACCATTGAGGTGGGTGGTGGCCTTGGCTTTCCCACTGAAGTTGCCCCGGATGGCCTCCTCACCGGTGGCTTACTAGGTGGCAATGTCTAGGAGCTCCCGCATCATGTGTGGGGTCTCATGGCTGAGCACGTGGACGAGCGCCTCGTAGGTCATGTCGCAGATGAAGGCATTGATCACGTTGGTGTCGGTGATGTTCGGGGGCTCATTGCGCTTCTTGGAGAAGCGCTGAATGTACTCCTGGAGGGTCTCATTGGCCCTCTGCTTGCAATTGCAGAGATCCCAGGAGTTCCCCGGCTGGGTGTAGGTACCCTAGAAGTGGCCGATGAAGACCACCAGAGATCACCCCAGCAGTGGATGCTGCCCGGCTCGAGCTGCTCGACCCAAGCTCTGGTTGAGCTTGACAGAAGCAGAGCAAGGTACTCGATGGTGAAGTCATCATCAGAACCCCTAGCCTTCATGACGAGGTGGTAGTCCTCTAGCTTATGGTTTGGGTTGGTCTCACCGTTGTACTTGGAGATGTCTATTTTGTGGCTGGAAACGCCTAGGGTAGGGGGCCGCCTAGATTGCTGCCCCAAATGCCAGGGTGCTAAAGTGATCTGGGTTGGGGCCCCCACCCCATGGCTTAGGGGTACGGGACCATGCTTGAGCATGGCGCCTAGCCTCGATGGTGTTGCAGACATCATGGTCATCGCTGATCCTGCTGAGGCTTGGCACCCCGGGTCCGCAGCCGGTTGGAGCTGTTGCTGAAGGTGTCGCCACTGCTCCTCGCCTCCTATGGGGTGTGAGCATCGGAGTACCCCCCATTGGTAGTGGCCGTCGTCTAGGATGGCCGAGAGAGCACGACGTGGTGCCGAAAGGCTGAACTCTCGTCCTGCTGCTCGAGGGCGACGCAGAGGAGCTGCTCCACCTCATTCAGCCACTCATTGTCTTCTTGTCCAACATGTTGGTGATGTCTTCTAGGCGGCAAGCGGTGGCCACCATGTTGTATGTCGTGCGGGGGAAGTAGAGGCCGCTAGGAGCCCTCGAGCGGGTGTTGTCATCATCGCTGAGAGGGTGTGTGGTTTGTTGCCGTGCAAAGTCCTGCCTTTGGCGCTCAAGCTCTACCTCGGTGGCCTCTAGGTCCACCTACCGAGCACGCAAGCGGTCCGCCTTCTCCTAAAGGTATGATGTGCACACGTCTATGCAGCACGTGTAGCAAGTTGTTGTGGCCCGATCTTCTCGTAGGATATGCGAACTTGATAAATTGTTGTTGCGTGACCTAGTGAAGAGGCAATGCACCACGAGGCTGTCCATGCAACAAACTACCGAGACAATCACCCTTCCACGTACCGACAAACAGCCCACGCAATCACGCCGTATAGACGTGAAGGCACAAACTGGGTGAACCACAGTTCGGCGTTCTACAACTCCCTCAGGAATCAAAAGAACAAGTTTGCAAGCCTCTCAAGACTCACGCTGGAACAAGAATTCCAAGAGTTGGTATTTCTGAAATTGCAATCATGAGTTCCTGTTCACGTCATCCATTACAGGGATATATAGCACTAGTGGAGTTTTAGTTTGGTGGAAAATAATTGAGAACATGTAGTGGGAAGTTGCAGCACTACTTTTATTAATAACCAAGCCTAGTAGGGCGCCTAGCTGGTTGGTATTCTCTGCATGCATGCTGGAGCGTGTGTGGACAGCAACCCAGTTGCTGGTTGCATGCATTCCTAACTCCCAAATTATTTGCTTGCACTTCAACGGCGATATTCTTGGTAGCTGAATGGCCTTTCCTCTCTCATGCACGTCCAGGTTCCATGCATATATTTGGCGGGCAGAATCCATCATCATCCCATGCTTGTTCGTGCACTCCATCATTCCTAAGAACATTGAAACAAGTACTCAAAAGCATAGGTTCATTCAATGTAATCTGATTATTAAGCATAAGGTTAGCATTCACCTGAGAATGAATTTCCTTCTCCAATTGTTTAGCTCTACTCCTTGTAATTGGACCAGCTATATCAAGTGTAGCTTCATTTAGAGATGAGTGAATGCTAGGAATGTCTTCATTAGCCTCCCCCTCTTGGGAAGGAGTCGTCCTCGACTCAGGCTCAACAGGAAATGGAAGCAAGTCTTTGACATTGAATATGGTACTCACATTGGAATATTCAGGTGGCAGCTCAAGTTTGTAAGCATTATCATTTATCTGTTGTAGAACCTTGAACGGACCATCACCCCTAGGGGATAACTTACTCTTACGCTGTAGGGGAAAGCGATCCTTACGGAGATGCAACCATACAAGATCTCCTGGCTAGAATGTAACCTTCTTCTTACCTTTGTTTGCTTGCTTTGCATATTGTGCTGATTTCTTCTCAATATTCTTTCTTGTCTCCACATGTAACCGCTTGATAAAGTCTGATCTTTTCGTAGCATCCAAGTTAACTTGTTCCTATAATGGTAAAGGCAAAAGATCCATGGGAGTATGTGGTTTAAACCCATAAACAATTTCAAATGGACAAGAGTTTGTTGTAGAATGGACTACCCTATTATAAGCAAATTCAACATGAGGAAGGCAGTCTTCCTAGAGCTTCAAATTATTTTTCAACACAGCACGCAACATGGTTGACAAGGTACCGTTTGTGGATGACAAGTGGTTGAAAATAACAACTTTGTGCCAAGCTTAGCCCACAATGTCTTCCAAAAGTAGCTGAGAAATTTTGTATCCCGGTCTAAAACAATAGTCTTTGGAACTCCATGTAAACGAACGATCTCCCTGAAAAACAAATCAGCAATGTGTGAAGCATCATCGCTCTTATGACATGGGATAAAATGTGCCATTTTAGAAAAGCGATCTACAACAACATAAATAGAATCCCTCCCCCTCTAAGACCGAGGTAACCCCAGAACAAAGTCCATAGATATATCTTCCCAAGGTACATGTGGAATAGGTAATGGAGTATATAAACCATGGGGATTGAGGCGGGACTTAGCTTTCAAGCAAACGATGCAGCACCCAATGTGCCGCTGGATATCACGTCGCATATGTGGCCAAAAGAAATGATCAGAGAGCATGTCCATTGTCTTTTTGACACCAAAATGACCAGCCAGTCCACCTGCATGTGCTTCCTGCAAAAGAACTTGACGAATCGAACAAGCTGGAATGCATATTTTGTTAGTCCGAAACAAGAAGCCATCATGCACATAATATTTATCCCAACCTTTTCCATCAATGCAACGAGAGAAAGGTTCGTTAAAATCAGCATCAACAGCATAAAGTGTTTTAATGGATTCCAAACCAAGCACTTTTGTATCTAGTTGTGTAATCAATGCACATCTTCTAGACAAGGCATCGGCAACAATGTTATCTTTACCACGCTTATGTTTGACAACATAGGGAAACGTTTCAATGAACTCAATCCATTTAGCATGTCGATGGTTCAGCTTGCCTTGGCTTTTAAGATATTTCAATGCTTCATGATCGAGAATGAATTACAAATTCTTTAGGTAACAAGTAATGGTGCCAAACTTCCAAAACACGAACTAAGGCATAAAGCTCTTTGTCATAAACCGAGTAATTCAGATGTGGACCATTTAGCTTTTCGAAAAAAGTAGGCAACAAGTTTACCTTCTTGCAAAGAGATACACCTCCTATGCCAATACCACTTGCATCACATTCGATCTCAAATGTCTTACCAAAATCGGGAAGTTGTAGCAGGGGTGCTTCACAAAGCTGTGTTTTCGATGTGTGAAATGCTTGGTCTTCATCATGGCCCCACGTGAATGGAACATCCTTCTTTGTGAGATTGTTAAGGGGTGCAACGAGGGTGCTAAAATTTTTGACAAAACGCCTATAGAAACTTGCAAGACCATGAAAGCTTCGAACTTGGCTCACATTTACCGTGTAGGCCAATCCTGTATTGCTTTAACCTTCTCTTCATCAACTTTGAATACCATCCGCGGAAACAACAAAGCCAAGGAAAACAACACGGTCTGCAAAAAAGGTGAACTTAGCAATGTTGCCATACAATTTCTCTTCCCTCAAAACAGCAAGTACTTGACGGATATGATCAAGATGTTCATCAAATGATTTGCTATAGATCAGAATATAATCAAAATAAACAACTACAAACTTGCCAATGAAAGCTCGTAAAACATGGTTCATTAAGTGCATAAAAGTTGAAGGAGCATTTGTCAAGCCAAATGGCATCACAAGCCATTCATAGAGACCAATTTTAGTTTTAAACGCTGTTTTCCATTCATCACCAAGTTTCATGCGGATTTGATGATAGCCACTACGCAAATCAATCTTGGTGAAAATGATGGAACCACTCAATTCATCTAACATGTCATCAAGTCGTGGAATGGGATGGCGATATCGAACAGTTATAGCATTGATAGCACAACAATCAACACACATGCGCCAAGAGCCATCTTTCTTTGGAACTAAAAGAACGGGAACAGCACATGGTGATAAGGATTCATGAACATACCCTTTGTCCAAAAGCTCTTTTACCTGTCGCTGAATTTCCTTTGTCTCTATGGGATTGGTGCGGTAGGCTGGACGATTTGGAAGAGAAGCACCTGGTACTAAATCAATTTGATGCTCAATTCCACAGAGTGGAGGAAGTCCAACTGGTATCTCATCGAGAAAAACATCTTCGAAGTCCTATAAGAGATCAAGAACAACACTAGGCAGCGATGAAGGTAAATCGTTAGTTGAAACTAGGACCTCCTTGTGCAAGAGCACAAAGAATGGGGCTGTGGTGTTTCTCACTTCTCTCATATCACTCTTGCTCACAAAGAGACACTCAAAGATGGCGTGGTCATTTAGGATTGGCATGAGTCTTTATGTGGTCGGATGGGTTAGAACTCTCTCCCTTACTTGTGTTGGGGATCTCACTCAATTTTCTTTTGTCGATTCCTCTCTTTTCTTGAGCCATATCTGAAGCATGTATCTCCTCTAGAGATAATGGAATAAGAACCACCTTCTTATCATTGTGAATGAAAGTGTGTTTGTTAGACCGTCCAAAATGCACCGAGTCCACATCAAATTGCGGTAAGCCGACCAAGCAAAGAAAATGGCATGCTTGCATGGGGACAATATCACAATCCACCTCTCCATGATAATCACCAATGGAAAATGACAAACGAATCATGGCTGAAACCTTAACTGTCCCAGAATTATTCAACCATTGCATATGGTATGGATGTGGATGGCGATGTGGCTGCAAGCCAAGCTTCTCAACAAGCAAAGCACTAACAATATTATTGCAGCTACCACCATCTATGATGAAACGGCACACTTGTCCTTTCACTTTGCATCTAGATTGAAACAAATTATGGCGTTGTCCTTGTTCAGCAGCAACAAATTGAGTGGAAAGAACTCGGCTCACCACCAAAGAAGGAGATGGTGTGTTCATTATAGAACGCGTCAAATCAGGAAAATCAGCAAGCAACTCATCAAAATCATCACTAGTAATCTCGTCGAAAGATGGAGAAACAACATCTTGTAATAGGTCATTGTGAGCAAAAGTTGGAATTGGTTGAATGGCTAAACAATTTAGACCTAGCTCAAATGTACCATCCTCTGCTGAATACTCACAAGTGTCAAGATTAAGATATGCAAATACATTGTTAAACTCGTCCTCCTCTTCACTTTGGGAATCATAAGAACCATCAGCAAGTGCAATAATAGTACGATGATTGGGACATTCAGCTTGCTTATGCCCATGACCACCACACTTAAAACACTCAATCTTGCTTGTCTTGCGTTGGGTGGCTGCAGTAGAAGAAGTGGGCTGACTTGAACTCACAGCT
Source organism: Miscanthus lutarioriparius (assembly GCA_904845875.1). Taxonomy (NCBI): domain Eukaryota; kingdom Viridiplantae; phylum Streptophyta; class Magnoliopsida; order Poales; family Poaceae; genus Miscanthus; species Miscanthus lutarioriparius. Next base: position 70,602,723 of record CAJGYO010000010.1, read on the forward strand.
TTACCTTTCACATCCAATTGTTTGGAAGAAGTTGGAAGATATCTATTTGCTCCACGAGATGAAGATTTGGGCGTTGCAGCTCCTTGCTGTTGGAATTGAGTAGTGACATCCCCTTGCTGTTGGGAATGACGCCATGAAGCATTGTATTTGTAAGACGTAGCAATTTTCCTTTCAGCCCTCTTTGCAAAATGAACCAACTCGGTGAGACATGTGTAGGTTGTCATATCCACTTTATCAAGAATGGGTTTATTGAGGCCAACTAGAAACCGAGCCATTGTGGATTCCTCATCTTCGATTATCCTCATCGAAGTACACACATTTCCAATTCTTGAAAATATTCATCAACAATCTGAGTACCTTGCACAAGATGTTTCAGCTTCAAATGTAGATCACGAGAGTAATATGCTTGGAACAAAACGACGTCGCATTTCTCTCTTCATGTCTTCCCAAGTTATACTGAACATGCCCAACTCTCTCGATATTCAATGCGGACCTAATTCCACCAAGTTATGGCATAGCCTTTAAACTCAATGGCTGCAAGCTTTGCCTTCTTTTCAGCAGAGTATTCATACAAATCAAATATTTGTTCCACCTTGGTCTCCCATTCAAAATAAGCATCAGCATTCTCCTGTTCGCTGAAAGGGGGAATAGACACTTTCATGTTTCTTAAACCATCATCATTACGACGACGATGGTGGTCACGAATACCATGATGACCACCACCATGTCAATGATCATCCATGTCGGACAACATATCATCATCACCATCATAATCTCTACCTCCAACTAGAACGCGCCGAGCACGACCAAAACCATGGCCAAACCCACCACGTCCATGTCCATGACCAGCGGCACGACATGGTGCCTCGTTATCCTCATTGTCATCATCCTCATTTGGTGGTGGTTCTCTATGAGGCATGTTCAATTGGAGAGTTTGTAGTTGTTGCATCAAATCATTCATTTGTGTACGCAGCTCCTGGAATTCCTCCACCGAAACAGCGGCACCATCTCCACGTCCTGCCATATTAGTAGAGGGAAAAAAGGACAATATATATGTGGAATATATGTGGAATCACTCCCTCACCACTTGCTGAACAAGTTCTTTCTCTTCCTGGAAAGGGTAAGAACCGGGGCTGCAATATGTAGTGGAAGAGTGAAGAGACTAAGGTGCAACAGCTCACGGTGCTTTTAAGTGGAGCTTGGTGGGGTAATATGTAAATGGAATGCGCTGAAATGTAGTAATGCAAAACCGAATAATAATCCAAGAACTCAAGTCTAAGTTGCTGAATATAAAGGAAAAGATGCTCAAAGAAAGGAACAAGATGTAGGAAGTGGATAGATGAACACCAATTGCACCAACCGAAACTTGTTGCTGCCCAAACCCCTTTGTGGTGTGCTGAACACAATTCTCTTTTATTTCTTTTCTTTCCTTTTTTTATGAACAAGAACTCGTTGTTTTCAGTCCTTCTTTCGACCCATATACATCTTTTGTTTTAACCTTTGTGAGAAACACAGGACGACGCAGCACAAAAACAAGAAACTTGGGTGGGGAATTTGTGGCGGGTAGAAAACAAGGGTGGAACGGGTGGTTTTTTTTGTTATATATATGCTGCAAGCAATGACGATTAGAACAAGGGTGGGATGGGTGGGTACATGCAGCAAGCGATTTGATGATTAGAACAATGATAACAACTAGAATGATGTGGAAAAGAAAAATTCAGCAACTAGACAAATCTTAAAGGATTAAAACTCGATAAAGCAAACTACAAAATCAGTAGCACGTATGAATTTGGGCTGTAGGTTTTCTTTTTTTTGCTATTAGTGGACAGTAGGTATATAAACTCTATCCTACCAAAAACAAGAACAATCCTAACGAGTAAACGGAGGCTCTGGTACCAGATGATGTGCACACGTCTATGCAGCACGTGTAGCAAGTTGTTGTGGCCCAATCTTCTCATAGGATCTGCGAACTTGATAAATTGTCATTGCGTGACCTGGTGAAGAGGCAATGCACCGCGAGGCTGTCCACACGACGAACTACCGAGACAATCACCCTTCCATGTACCGACGAACAGCCCATGCAATCACGCCGTATAGACATGAAGTCACAAACTGGGTGAACCGCAGTTCGGCGTTCTACAACTCCCTCAGGAATCGAAAGAACAAGTTTGCAAGCCTCTCAAGACTCATGCTGGAACAAGAATTCCAAGAGTTGGTATTTCTGAAATTGCAATCATGAGTTCCTATTCACGTTATCCATTACAGGGATATATAGCACTAGTGGAGTTTCAGTTTGGTGGAAAATAATTAAGAACATGTAGTGGGAAGCTGCAGCACTACTTTTATTAATAACCAAGCCTAGTAGGGCACCTAGCTGGTTGGTATTCTCTGCATGCATGCTGGAGCGTGTGTGGATAGCAACCCAGTTGCTGGTTGCATGCATTCCTAACTCCCAAATTATTTGCTTGCACTTCAATGGCTGATATTCATGGTAGCTGAATGGCCTTTCCTCTCTCATGCATGTCCAGGTTCCATGCATATATTTGGCGGGCAGAATCCATCATCATCCCATGCTTGTTCGTGCACTCCATCAGTCCTAAGAACATTGAAACAAGTACTCAAAAGCATAGGTTCATTCAATGTAATCTGATTATTAAGCATAAGGTTAGCGTTCACCTGAGAATGGATTTCCTTCTCTAATTGTTTAAATCTACTCCTTGTAATTGGACCAGCTATATCAAGTGTAGCTTCATTTCGAGATGAGTGAATGTTAGGAATGTCTTCATTAAGGTAGGCCGCACGACTGTGGGGACTCTGGTCCGGCGGTGTGAGCCCAGGCGCCTCCTCAGGCTGGACCTCACCATCGATGTGGTAGCACATGCGTGGAGGGTCATTGTAGTCGATGTCGTTGGATTCGTACTTTGGGCCATTCCCCGAGAGAATCTCTAGGAAGGCACGGAGCGAGGGGACGTTGGTCCTTGCCGCGCCGGAGAGGATGGTGCTCCATGGTGCCTCATAACTAATGAGGTGCTCTAGCTCTAGCTGGAAGGACATCGTCGCATTCTATATCCCAAAAGGCAGGTCCGGGAAGTAGTACCAAAAGCGATCAAGCGGTGGGAGCACCTCACCAGTGGTGATCTGGTGGTGGACGTTGGCCAACATGAAGAACATCTGGTGGCTGTCCGACATGGTGGGGTTCGAGCCTAGACTACGCTAGATCTAACGGGCCAGAACCTCGAGATTAGCTCCCAAGAGTCTTGGCAGAGGAGGCGGTGCCGGGGGATCATTGCCCACTTGTGCAGACCCCGTGGAGTGGATGAGCCTTGCCGTAGCAGTCGGTGTTGTAGGCCAAGCTCAAAAAGTTGAGGACCTAGCTTGGAGCGAAGGCGCCAGCCACGATAGAGAACTCACCAAGCTAGCAGACGCCACCATCTGGGGTAGCGCCGCTTGTTCTAGAGATGAGGCGGGTGGCTTCGGCGACTGTAGAGCCAGAATCACACTAGATGCTACCCCCTACCTGGCATGCTAGGTCACGCGGGGTCGAAACCACGATAAGCATGTTGTTCGAGTCGGTGTCAGAGTACGAGGTCTCCGGTGGCTCGGGTGGACTTAGGAACACAAGGATCACATAGAGAAGAAACAATGGTTTATCCTGGTTCGCGCCAATTCGGTCCCTATGTCCAGCAGTTGATGATCCTTATACTCAAGAGCACCCAAAATCTAGGGGTTACAACATAGTGTAAAGGAAGAAGAGTTTGGTAGGGGGTTAGCTTGATAATAATCCTAAGGTTTGCCTCGCCGCTGGTACAGTCTCCCCCTCATCAAAGAGGAAGGAGACGGTGGGATGCGGTGGAGGAGAGGCTCTCGGTGCCCCTCTCTGGGTTGCCTTGCTCCTCGTCTAGAGCAGAGGTGGATGGAATGGAATGAAGTGTTGGGTGATCGAATCGCATCCTGCCCCCTCTAGGTATGACCATATCCCTTATATAATGAGATAGGTCGGGTACAAGGCGGTTTGGGGGTTCTAGTCTATGGTCTACATGTAGTGGAGTCCAAGAGGGTCTTGTAGCAATGCGGCATGGACTGTCGAGGTGTCTTGGAGCTGAAGAAGCCTAGGCATTGTTCGGTTGCTTTGTTCTAACACTCTGTGTGTCAGGAAGCATCGGCTTGGAGCGGCCTCCCCCGGGTGAGACCTTCTAGAGTCTTCTTGGTGGCAATGAAGGTCGGCTCCAGGGGCTGATGAACGGGCCCGGATGGCCCCAAGCCCTCGGAGGCCGTGGGAACCTTTTGTCTTCTTTTGTCACGCCCCAGACGTGACCCTATCGGAGGAGCAGTTGGCAGGGCATGCCCTAGGAGCAATCCCAGGGAGCCCCCGTGCATTGGTAGCCTATGCCTTGTCTTCTTGTGCTCGGGCCTTGGCTAGCATCGTTAGCTAGGTAGGAGCCAAGGATCAGGGCCGAAGATGCAGTAGATCGAGAGTCCAAGGCTCGGTGGAGGCCTCGAGCCCTAGGTGAAAGCTGCGGTTGAGTTGGGCTTGGCTAGGTCTCTTTTCCAGAGGGTGCATGCAAGCGTGCCCGATGGGCATAGCCCCCGGGCGATCTCGAAGGGGTCAGTCAGGGGGTCTTCTATGTTCAGAAACCATTAGACCCGAGGCTTAACATACCTGTATGTTAGGCTCTCGTCACATTCAAACTGATCGTCATTTTAGAGAAACATAGGTCTGTCTTCGGGTATTCCTTGCAAGATCTCAAGGGGATTAGCCCGACCCTCTATACCCATCACATTCTGATTAACCCTGCAAGCACACCATCAAACAATAAAAATGAGTTAATACCACAATGAACCATCACGGGGTGGAGAATGTGCATTGATTACTAGAAACTCAACATGGCAACAAAGAAAGACCACTTCCCACTGTCTTTCATTGATGAAATGTAATAGCAGTTCGTGAAGCATTCTTTCTTCTATTTTCTCAATGGGTATTCGTGATATCATCAGATTCCCATCCACCTTGATGATCAAAGCAAGACAACGTTTACATGTCCATATGGAACCTACGCTTATCGTAGAATGTCGTTCGGGTCATGTAATGCACCCGCGTCATTCCAATGGTGCATGATGTGTATTTTCTCAGACATGATAGAAGAAATCATGGAGGTTTTCATGGATGATTTTTTAGTCTATGGCAAAACCTTTGACCACTGTTTGGAGAGCCTAGACAAAGTCTTGTAGAGATGCCAAGAGAAGGACATGGTACTTAACTAGGAAAAGTGCCACTTTATGGTCCGTGAAGGCATTGTTCTTGGGCACCTTGTGTCCAAGAGGGGGATAGATGTAGACAAGGCCATGATAGAGGTTATCGAGCAGCTACCGCCCCCCATGAACGTCAAAGGAATCCGTAGCTTTTTAGGTCATGTAGGGTTCTATAGGCGGTTTATCAAGGATTTTACACAAATCGCTAGTCCCTGCACGAACCTGTTAGCTAAGGATGCACCCTTTGAGTTCATAGATGAGTGCTTAAGTGCTTTTCACACTCTCAAGAAAGCACTCATCTCAGCGCCAATCATCCAACCACCCGATTGGTTGCTACCATTTGATATCATGTGTGATGCTAGTGACTATGCTGTTGGTGCGGTCCTTGGCCAAACCAAAGATAAAAAGCATCATGCAATCGCATACACTAGCAAAACACTGACGGGGGCACAACTTAACTATGCTACCATAGAAAAAGAGCTCTTAGCAGTCATTTTTGCTATCGACAAGTTTAGGTCTTACTTAGTGGGTGCAAAAGTTATCGTTTATACTGATCATGCTGCACTTAAATATTTACTCACTAAGAAAGACGCTAAACCTAGAATAATAAGGTTCTCTTACTCCAAGAATTTGACCTTGAGATAAAAGATAAAAAGGGAGTAGAGAACACTGTCACCGATCATCTATCATGTTTGCAAGGCACTAACATGTAGGAGCTACCAATAAATGACTTCCTACATGACGACATGCTACTCAAGGTGACAGACACAAACCCATGGTACGCAAACATCGTGAACTTCATTGTTTCAGGATACGTACAACCGGGTGAAAACAAAAGGAAGATGCAAGCGGAAAGCATACATTACCTTTGGGATGACCCATACCTGTATAGGGTATGCTCTGGTGGCCTATTAAGGAGATATGTACCAATGGCAGAAGGATTGCAAATCATTGAGAAATGCCATGTAGCACCGTACGGAGGTCATTACGGAGTGTTCCGCACACAAGACAAAATCTGGCAGTGCGGGTTCTTTTGGCCGACGATGTATGAGGACACCAAGGAGTTCATCCGAAGGTGTCGGAAATGCTAGCTGCAAGGTGGCATTACAGCTCGCAATGCAATGCCCCTCCACTACAACCTACAACTGGAGATATTCGATGTCTGGGGCATTGACTTCATGGGGTCATTCCAAATGTCCCATGTCAGCGAGTACATCCTCATCGCCATTGACTACGTGTCAAAATGGGTGGAAGCTTTACCCTGTAGAGCTGCTGACGCTAGGCATGCAAGGAAGATGTTTAATGAAGTAATCTTCCCTTGCTTTGGAACACCACGAATGGTGATAAGCGGTGGAGGATCCCACTTCATCGACAAAACCTTCAGGGCCTTTGATGAGGACATCGCCATGCTAGACACACCGACGCCATGGTCTTCCCCAAGTTGCAATTCATTCCCAACTCAGCTGCCACGTCGCCCTCGGATTCAGCAGACACGTCGTCACTGTTTCGGTCATAACTTTCTCATACGACATCGAAACGGGCCGTTCTTGGATGCGTTGGAAAGGGGACGACGACGCCGTCGTTTTGGATCTGGTCCCAGCTCCAGAAGGTCCGTGGATCATTCTGTGTGATCACGGCAAGGTGCTGCATCACCTATTTGGGCCAACTTGGCCATGTATCATGTCGGGCCTTAAGCCCAAGTTGTGGGCGCCCAACCCCTGGCCGTCCCCAACCCTAGGTCGAGTCTTAGACTATAAACACAGCCATCGCCGCTGCTACACAATTGGGTTTTGTTTAGAGTTTAGTTTTCCATCGAGAAACTGAATCGTTCATTGTAACTGTGGTGACAAATCCTTTTACAGTGATCCAGGGCCCCCGTTCTTGATCTCCTCCACTGTGTCGATTAGTCCTTTGGAACCGAGTTCTAGAACCCTCTATTGATATTCGCGTCATTCATATTTGCAATATCAGATTGCGTGTTTTACCTTCTTGCTTGTGCTCTTCGATTCGCTTGCAGGAAAGGCCTTCTTGGCGAGGTCAATCAAGTTGTGCTTGGTTGATAACCAACGGAGCAGTGGTGTAACGGTTGCAGGGTTTGAATCACGTCTGATTTGAAGCCGGATCGCCAACGTCGAGATCTCTACAAATCGAACTTACCGGCTACCTCTCGGAAGATTGGGCCTGTACTCATCAGCCTTCGTAAAAGAACTTGGTGCCAAGCACAACATTGCCACCCCATACCACCCCCAAACAAGCGGTCAGGCAAAAAACCTCTAATAAACAGATCAACAGTATCCTACAGAAAATGGTCAATGCAATGGGAAAAGGATGGAAACATAAGCTACATGATGCACTTTGGGCATACAGGACAGCTTACAAAACTCCCATTGGCATGTCACCATTCTAGCTCATATATGGGAAAACTACCATTTACCATTGAGCTTGAACATCAAGCTCACTGGGCCATAAAGAGCTAGAACATGGATGTGAAGCTAGCCGGCAGAAATTGTCAGAAACAAATTGCCGAGCTAGAAGAATGGAGAGAGAAGGCATACCACAGTGCCAAGCTCTACAAGGAAAGAACTAAGAGATGGCATGATCACTGAATCCAATATAAAGAGTTCAAGGATGGAGATAAGGTTCTTTTGTTGAACTCCCGAGTCAAATTCTTCGGTGAAGGAAAACTAAGAAGCAAATGGCAAGGACTGTACATCGTCATCAACACTTCGCCACACGGCGCAATCACCATCCAAGACGATGACGGTAACATTTTCAAAGTTAACAGTCAACGTTTAAAAGTTTTCCTAGAGCCTTCTTATAACACTAACTTAAAATATAGATAGGATACATTTAATTGCTTTTGATAAATTTATACAAAACTTATGAAAATTTAAAAATTAACTATGCTAACATATTATTTCATTTACTTAAAATATAAAAATTTGCTTTATCTTCTTAAGCAAGTCATTAGGGTAAAATGACCTTTATGCCCTCACTAGATAAACCATGATTCTTGATCAATCTTTCTTGATACATGTTGATCACATGATATTCCACTCTTAATTAGAAGATCATGTGAAATTTGAATATTCTTGATTCAACTTGATCAAGTTCATCTTTGCTCTATCACGCTGTGATCCTGTTGAATCGTAACCCGACACCAGCATCACTAGGATCCCCATGCATGCATGTGCACCTAGATGAAATCCTAGGCCAGGAGGAGCACCTGGGGGCACCACCCCTGGCTCCATTGGCTCCCAATCTTCTCTTGCATCTTCTTGATCCTCGGTGTATCGCAGCCATGGTGGTGCTTGGTTTGTTTCCTTCATGATAGAGGCCCAAGCACCTATAAGAACCACCCCATAGCATCTCCTCTCCTCACACCAAGCTACAAGCTTTCTTTTCTCCTTCCACTTAGCACTCAAGCTCTAAGCTCAGCAATGGCCAGCCATGCTCTCACTTTGTATAAGGGCTCTTGCTCTAGCTACAACCTTGATGGCATTCCAGTGTCCATTGACTTAGTACCCGAGAGATCTTTCATGAGGGAAGAAGCACGACTCATCACCAAAGCACCGCTCAAAATCATGGCACCTCCAAGCTATGCCATGAGTGGTGGATCAAGCCTCACAACCACGGCACGTTCCAAGGCACCCCAAGGTGGTGCCAAGGAGAAGAAGACGGCACCAACATGACCTACCACTAGCGCACTCGGCCTCAAGCGGAAGGCTTCTGACATTAGCGGCCCTAGCAAGCGCTCTGTTGTAACGCCTTCAGTCAACACGGTCTCCCATGCTAGTTCATCCTTTCATACCGCTAGGCCTAGAGTTTCCTACATGCTAGTAGTCATGCAAAAACCCAAAGGAGGGTATGGGAAGGCTCTCATGCGCAAGCTGGCTAAGAAGCCGATGAGCAAACTGGCTCCATTAGGCAAGGAGTCAGAATCCTCGGGTGCGCCCCTTAGGATCAAGAGGATGATTAAGCCTCCAATTAGAGGGTAGCCCGCTGGATTTTTTAATGAAACTGAGGATGAGTAGCCGTCCAAGGGTCCTACGCTCGTCTCACTTAGTACTAGCAATAGAAGCCTATGCGAAAGTATTAGAAAGGCCAATGATTGTATCACCGAGAGTGTTCTGAAAATCAAAGAACTCGGCGATGAGATCAATGAGCTTCATCGTAGCTTTGGAGAAAAAGTTGCTAGGGTGGCAAAAGCCGCGGGAGTAGAGCATGCACTAAACCAACCTCTTTAGGCCACTCCCGCTGCAACAATAATTTAGGTGCATCATTTCCTTTCAAGTCTTTCATTCGTATCATATTTGAATTCCATTATGTAATTCCCCTACATTTTATAATTGAATAAAGCTTTTATTGTTAGAAATATGTTGCACTTGTTTTCTTGTTCTTTTTGTTATCATAATAAAAATAGGAACAAAAACAAGAGCGGGGGAAGAGCCACACTCTCATTCCATATTTAATAAAGAAGCTTTAAAATTGAATAAATTTTAAAATGAAATAAAGTAAAAAGAATATGCTCCATCTCCATGTTTTCCTGTGATTAAGAAGTTTGCATACTTTGTATTCCTTGCTAAAATTCCGAAAAACTTGTGAACACTTATTATAGGGAACCCATTTTATCTAAGTAATTGTCGAATGAGATATAATTTGGTCAAGTTTTGTGACCCCGATTGAGAGATGTTTCATGCTCCCAAGATCAAAACTCACGTACAAGCCACAAACAAATAGCTATTCCTATGATCGGAATACGCTACAACATGTTTTCCATCACCAGCAAAATAAATACTCCATGCTCTAAAATATGATCTCTCTAGCACATTTCTAGAAAGAGACAGGAAGGCTATGCAAAAAGTATTCAAAAAAAGGGACACATGAAGGTTCCAAAGTATAGAAAAAAATAAGGACACATGAAGGTCCTAAAAGAATAGAAAAAAAAGACGAGCACATGAAGGCTCATGAGAAAAAGCTAGCCATGTCTCAAAAGAAAAGCTATTAAAAGGGATCATATCAAATAGAGGAGTATAATTCCACCAAAATTCCACAAACTTACACTATTTTGATCTAAGAGTATGACACTTCTCTCCAGTGTGGTCCGGGATTTGACTTTACAACATATGCAAGGTAAGTGTGCCTCACAAATTTTCATCCCTACCTAAAAGCTCCATATAAGCTTATTAGAGTAGGATGATCAAAAGAGAAGGCAAAATTTCAAAATATGCCTTGGTGAGGAACCACATACAAATTTGAGTGACCCGAGAGAATCATTCAAGGAACAAAAGCTATCTTTATGTTTTCAAAATCATACAAAAACCCAAGATCCAGAGCATGAATGGAGTAAGAAGATTTGAATCCATGCTATCCCATTTTTCAATTATCCAAGATATTTTGGTAGACACTAGAAGTTCACAGGTTCAGGTGAAGCTCGGAATAACTTGTATGCATATTTTCAAATCAAGGAGATGAACCCGCTTAGTCCTTAGAACTTTAGTCGACGATGAGCAAAGGACTAAGTGTGGGGGTGCTTGTTGGCGGTGCTTAACTCACATTTCTACCGCCACCATTTTAACAAAATAAAACAAATATGAATGCCAAAAATTAGAATTACGGTTTACAACTCACATTTTCCATGAGTTTTGGTATATATACGTTTTGCAGGACAATATGTGAAAATGTACCAAAATGCGCAATCGAGAAGGCGCATTGAAACAAAAACAGAAGCAAAGTCCAACCAAACATCAAAATTGGGCCAGAACACTGGCGTGGGAGCCATCCAGGCCCAGCCAGCAACCCACCAAAGCAAGGTGGTGGTGACTGGGCTGGCCTCGGGTGTGGCCACACCCATGGTGAGGTAGCACCGCCCCCTGCTCCGCCTGGTCCCACCATGCTCTAGCGGTGCATTTAATGCTGGAGGAGGCGGTTGCATGTGGTGCTTTCCGAAAATACAAGCAAACCGACCTCCTCCAAGCCTATATAAGAAGACCCCCCTCTCCACATTCAATATTAGAATACACTTTGGAGAAGACGAAGAAGGGGTACACACATTCCATTAGCTTCTAGCTAGACTAGAGTAGGGAGTGAGAGAGGAAGGAGTTAGAGGAATAGCGGAGTAGCGGTACCTTCTACCTCTTGTACTCAGCGAGCCTTGTACCTTAGGTGGACGGAGTGCCAGACTTGTCGGCCCCCTCTACACTTGTACCTCTATGTTCGACTTACTACTTGGAGTAAGAAGTTCATGCTCATCTTTTGGTATTTGATCCCTTAAGTAAAGTTATCATTGTTGCTACTTACTTGTGGGTTCATGGTCCATCCTCGTGGTGGGTGCTCTAGTAGAGGACTCTTGATAAAGACAGAAGTTCCTGGCCAACGCTAGAGTAGTAACGGCTAGTGTAGATGTAGTGTCTAAGCTACACGTTACCTTCAGTTGCCTTGTGTCCCACGATTGAGGGGTAGGCGATAGGTGGTGATAGCCCTGTCCATCCTTTGTAATCCCCCACATTCGGGTACAGCGTAGAGGTGTACGTCGGTATCACCTGACAAATCAGGTACGCTCTGGTGCCCGAAGTGAGTTTGTAGTAGCAAAGTTATCTTCGCTTAAGGTTTCTATCCTTAGAAGAACCTCACTACCCAAGTTACCCTTCACCTTGTTCTCCTAGGTAAACTAGCCAAGAGACTACTTACACCTCCGTTCCTTTGGGAAAATACAATACCCTGAATACTTCTGGGTGAAGTGCTACAACGGTACTTCCGTGCGCTTGCGGACTAATCTGCTTACGCTAAGAAGCACCAACACATAGTAGAAGTAGTAGCAAGTAAGCAAGCATCTAGCCTAACAGCAGGTGCGCAGGGATATAGGTTGCGACAAGATAATGGCTCACAAGCAATTCTACCATCCAACCTATCACAGATCATTTGCATAAAAGTAAAGCACTAGCATCTATAGTATAGCATGTCTATTAGAATTCTATGAGGTTGGGTGGGATGTGGCACCTAGCAAGTCATCTCCAAGCTCCTCAGCGTAGTCAAGGTCATACTCCTCAGTTTGCGGCTCCTCCGGGTCTGTCAAACAAGACATATAGCCATGATAAGCGACTCCTATAGATGATCACAAAGAAGCAATGAAAATTCAAAAGATCCAAATGCACTCAAACATAAGCCTATGGCGTAGAGCTCAATTTTAGAAAAAAATGGATTCTAGTTTCATATTTTTCTAAAGTCGTATGAATTTTCTATGAATTTCCTAAGTTTAAATAATATTTTGAAAAAGAAAAAGAAATGGAAAAACCAGAGGCTGACACGTGGCAGGCGGCAATTGGCCAAGGTGGATGAGTCACTGATAGGTGGGGTCCGTCAACGGTCAGCGTTGACTTGGCTCGGACTGGGCCTAGCGGGCTGGGTTTGGGCCAAGTTTGGCTGGTCTGGGCCGGCACGGCCCGGACACGTTTCACTCATCTAGGCCAGCCATGTGGTGCTGGTGGGCTGCTAACGGGCTCATGCCCATGGGCGCGGCTCACAGTGGACTACGCCACGTGGGTCCATGGACCGCAGGCATGGTCCATGGTGGACCGTGTCCACCCTTTCTCCCTCCTTCCTTCGGTCTACGGCGCATCGGGTGCACCGAGCGGTGGGGCACGACTCTCTTTCTCCCTCCTCTCCCATGGTGGTGCTCTCGCCGATGGCGAGTGTTGGTGTTCCTTAGCACGAGTAGAGGAATCTGCAAGCACACAGATACACCATTGTAGCACTTCACCCGGAGATATTCAGGGTATCATATTTCCCAAAGGAACGGATGTGCTAGTCTCTTAGCTAGTTCACCTAAAGAAAACAAGAGAAAGGTAGCTTGGGTAGTGAGGTTTTTCTAAGGATAGATATCATAAGCGAAGAATACTCTAACACTATAGACTTGTTTAGAGCATCGGCTTATACCTGGTGTGCCAGGTACCTCCGGTCTGTAGCCGGCATCGAACCCGGATGTGGGGGAATATGAGGGAAGGAAAGGGCTATCACCACCTGCCGCCTACCCCTCAACCGTGGGGAATGAGGCAAATGAAGATTGCTTTTAGCCTAGACACGACATCTACGCTATCGACTTTTACTTTAGCATGCATGCAAGGGTTATCCGTCTCTATCAGGGCCCTTCTACTAGAGTACCCATCGCAAGGACGAACGACGAACCCACAAGTTTATAATGAACAAAGCTAGCTTTCTTAGTATATCAATACCAAAGTTAAACATGAACTTTTTACTCCAAGTAGTAAGTTACTCGTAGTGGTACAAGCGGAGGAGTACCTAGCTCCGACAAGCTTCCGTTTGGTGTAGTGAGTACACTAAGGGAGGTTGCCGACAGCCCCGGCACTTCTCCAACTCTTTCCTCACTCACTCCACTCTTATTCTAGCTAAAGCTAAGCAAAAATGAAACTCTCCCTCTCTTCCTTGCTCTCTTGATTTTGTGTTGTAGAGGGGATCTCTACCCCTCTATTTATATAGGAAGGATGTCTGTGCTTCGAGATATTATTAGCACGGTGACCGAGCTGCACTGCCTCAGCATGGAGGCATTCCACCACCAGACAAAGGAGGGGATGAGCAGAGCCAGCAGGGGGTCACCCCTTGACCACCATCGTTGGCCACCGCCTTCGCGTGGAAGGCCTTGGGCTAGACCGGGATCGCTCCCCAGTGGTGCTTTGCCCTCGTAGAATTGAGTTGATAGGTGCCTCTATTGTTCCTTTGCGCAAATCAGCATCAGAAAGCGCCTTTTAGTGAATTTCTCCATGCATTTATGTTTATGACTTGCCAAACATGCTTGTACCAAAACTTGTGGAAAGTGTGAGTTAAATCCCTAATTCTAAGTTTTGGTGTCCATATTTATTTATTTTGTTTAAATGTTGGCAGTGAGATTAAGAATTAAGCATCACCAACAAGCTCCCCCACACTTAGTCCTTTGCTTTTCCTTGAGTAAAGTTTAAGGACTAAGCAGGGTCATCTCCATGATTTGAAATCTGTATACAAGTTATTCCGAGCTTGACCATAATTTGTGAACTTCCAAGTGTCTACCAAAATATATCGGGCAATTGAAAAACGAAATAGCTTGGATTCAAATGTCCTTACTCTCTTCATGCTTAGAAACTTGGGTTTTTGTATAATTTTGAAAACATAAAGATAGCTTTTGTTCCTTGAATGATTCACTCAAGTCACTCAAATCTGTAAGTGGTTCCTCACCAAGGCATATTTGAAAGTTTTTGCATTCTGTTTTGATCATCCTACTTCTAAAAAGCTTATATGGAGCTTTAGGTAGGGATGAATATTGTGAGGCACACTTACCTTGCATATGTTGTAAAGTCAAATCCTAGACCTCGCCGGAGAGAAGTGTCATACTCTTAGATCAAATAGTGCAAGTGTGTGGAATTTTTGGTGGAATTATACTCCTCTATTTGATATGATCTCCTTTTCTAGCTTTTTATTTGGATACATGGCTATCTTATTTTCTCTATGAGCCTTCATGTGCTCATCATTCTCTCTTTTTTTGAATGCTTTTGGGACCTTCATGTGTCCCTATATTTTTCTTTTTAGAGACCTTCATTTGTCTCATCGTGTCTCATCATATTCTTTTAGCATTTTTTTGAATTCTTTTGCATAGCCTTTCTGTCTCTATGCTAGGGGGATCACATCTCTAGAACAAGGAGTTTTTATGTGATGATATATTTGTGGCGTGTATGTGAGTTTTGATCTTGGGAACATGAAACATCTCTCAACAGGGGTCACAAAATTTGACCAAACTCAACACAAAGTGTCATAGAACCGACCAATTTACAAGAACACAAGTACAAAAGCAATCACTGGAGTGATCAAACCATCATACTTGAGTCCATATAAATCCGGTAGTCCGCTGAAACCATGAAGGATTTGAAACCAACATGCATAAAACCAAGATCGTAGTGATTCAACATAATAAGCCACATGTTACATCCATTTCACAAGTAGTTCATAAGTATCTCATACATCGGAGTTCACATAGTTATTACAACATGAGTTCACAAATAGCGGAAGCAAAGTAGTTGGAAACCATCACACACACTTAGTTCAAATACAAGCTAGTTCCATAGTCATATCTAGCAAAAGCATCATGATAAGATAACATAGAAGATCATGCCCATGATCTAGTCTTCATCACTAGCAGGGCGGAGACAATACTTGCAGTAGCCGTTATAAAGCACGTCATCTGCAACAAGAGGGAATAAACCTTGAGTATGAGAATGTACTCAGCTAGACTTACCCATCGTAAACAAAAAATAAATGACACCAAGGATTATGCAAGGCTTTATCGGCGGATCTCGCTTGACAACCATTTTGCATAAAAGCTTTAATGATACAAGAGCATAATTTAAATTATTATTTAAGTGGCAAGTTACCAATATGAACCTGTCATCTAGATTAGCACCTGTACTAGAGCAAGCACTTGATTAGAATCCAAACATTAGTAACCATATCCGGTATAGTGTTGTAACATCATCATCATCATTATAACCATCAAGTTCAATGAAGTGTCTCTATGTTGCCGCTGCTCAGTCAAGTTCCCCCCATCTAGGAGAGACGGCGACTCGAATCGATTCCTACCCAGCTAGGGAATTATTCCTAACACACACCCAAGCAACCTAATCAGTGGTTGCCTCGGGTCACCTTTGGTACAGCTCAGGAACAAATTCGCAGGTCCAAGCAGCGCTGCACTCTCAGGGAATCCACTCTGCTAGGACATCAATCTGCCCTTTGGACTTACGCCAATGGCTCCCCGCACATCCTTACTACCGCCAGAGTGCGCACTTTCACTTCCTAGCTTCCGTCCTGAGTTGAGCTACTCAGCGTCACGGTCAGAACGAGTTATCCGACCAACTAAGTGATAGGCATGCGTTCAACATGACATGAGGACATATAGTGAATCAGTCCTTAACCGACACAGATGGGGATAGATCCACACCCAAGACATCCATGTCTTGTTGCTTCTCTATCAACATCCCGTCCGGTCTCCATTCATTATTAACACATGGTTATTTCCACGATAGCAAATATAGGAAACCGTAACTAGATATCATCCTATCTTGCAGGTGACAGGAAATCACCTGACTTTACTAGTCTAAGCATGGCTAAGCATTGATTCACTCCTAGACCTAAATAGGATTCAGGGTACGTTTACTGGACAAGGAAGAGATAGATATGCAACAAGTGTTTGCATCCAATGCCTATAACTTAATGCATCAAACATATAAAGATACTCAAAGTAACATTTTTAAAAAATAGGAGACTTAGAATGCTTTGGGGCTTGCCTTTCAGAAAAGAGGAAGGTTGGTGATTGGGACACTCAAGAACTTCTTCTTCGTTGACTCCTCCTTCTGGGGCCTGCACCTCCTGCTCCTGAACTTGCTGCTGCTCCTCCGAAAGTCCTTGCTCGAATTCCAGAAGCGTGACTCTCTCTAGAACACGTATTGCATGCATATGCACAACATAAGAGTCATGAATGCAAAGGAGATGGAAGGTGATGATGAAATGTGCAGCCATGTATAGATGGACACATGAATGACATGATGATACAAGATTAATATTTACTTTACTGAGTAGGTGCATATCTCTTCTTGAAAACAAGAACTACACACTCACCAAGCTCTAACAACCTCAGACAAAGTTGTTCATCTTTAGTAAGAGGTCTAGCACCTACAACTATCAACTTATCTTAATTAGCCTAAACATCTAAATCATCACATCAACTCATATAAAACAATCAAGTCATTCACTGCATTCACAGATTTAGGGCTGTAGACAGACGATTCTAGTTTAACTCATAACTGGAGTTGTACCAACCCAAAATACATGCAACAAGACAATCTAGAAAGCTTATGAAATTTTCTACAATTAATATTTAATCATCTCAGCATGATTCCCAAGCTAACAAGGTCAAATAGGCACATTGATCAAATCTGGTCCTGAAATTCCAGAGAACCACTAGTTTTGAAGACCAACTTAGAACAGTCATAACTCACAAACCATTTGTCCAAATGCTATGAAAATTTAAAACTAGCTAGATAAGTGAGTTATCTAGAACTTTGTTATAGACAAGATTCATAGCAAATATCATCTTCACCATGTAATTTGCTTAACTCTAGAATATGTCTAGAAAAGTCACTATAAGTGAATTTTAGGGAAAATAATATTTCACTACATACAAGAATGGTACTTTGAGCACTACCAATGTTACCAACAGTTAAGATACATCAAATGAGCACTAGAAAATATAGTGTCCATTCCTAAATAAATTCATTTTATGCCTTTATTAATTTATTTAGATAATTAGGTGCAATAATAAACATATAGCAATAATGTACAGTAAATTTCACAAAAATTACAGTAGATTATACATGTCCCCTATAGGATACTGTATAAATTTCATAGAATTTTAACAAGTAGAACATCCTACACAAAAATGACAAGCCAGCAGGGCTTAAAATAGCATAATAGAAAATCCTATTGAAAGTGTCAAACAATAGAATTCATATTTTTCTTAGCTTCATCATAAGACAATAACACTGTGCAATAAATTTCATGCTCATTGGATACATATTTTTACCATGAAAAATAGCACAAGAATCTAGCATTTATTTAAGATAAATAGCAAACTCCTATTTCTAGTAGGATCACTATGCAACCAATATTTTTCCCAGGTAGTACATGACAATACAAGATCAACAAAATTGGAATCACATTTTTAGCACTTTCCTAGCTCAAGTTTTGCATTTTACAAAATTGGAAACATTCAAAAAGCATTTATCAAGCTCTATTTTATTCTCCTAGAAAAATACCAAAAATAGTGCATTTCATATTTTTATCAAATACTACACTTCATGAGGAATCCAACAAAATTTAGTTCACTCAATTTGGACACTGCTAGCTCTAGATATGATTTTCCAAATTAGCACAAAAATTTGGAAAAAGAAATAAACAAAACCTAACACTACAGACGTTGACATGCGGGACCCAGCAGTCAGCGGACCCCACTGGTCAGTCACACAGAGATAGGGGCGGTGGTTTGACCAGTGCTAGCTCACCGATGGCGAATATTCCAGCGAAAGCGACCCCACCATCATGTTCCTCACTCTCTTCTGCGTCTATAGGTG
The DNA here is from genome assembly GCA_904845875.1 of Miscanthus lutarioriparius. Lineage (NCBI taxonomy): Eukaryota > Viridiplantae > Streptophyta > Magnoliopsida > Poales > Poaceae > Miscanthus > Miscanthus lutarioriparius. The sequence continues at coordinate 70,621,139 of CAJGYO010000010.1, forward strand.
TAGTAGGTTAGCACAGAGGCGCACTAGAGATAGCTTGTTGCCGGCCATGGCGGCACGGTGGCGCTGCACGGAGGTGCACCGACCGTCTCTGGCCATGTCAAGTCTAGGCGAGAGCTGCTACGGGCTCACGGTGCTCAGGCGAGGCTATCAAGGCTAATCTAGGGTTAGTGTGTGCGCTAGGGAAGCCTGGCCGCGAGCATGTCCACGTGGCGGTGGAACTCACTCCGGCGAGGCTCATGCGCCGGTGAGGTCTAAGGGGTAGAGGTCCGGCGAGTTAGGGTTAGAGCATCTATGAGACACGGGGAAGACTAGGCAAAGGAAAGGAAGAATGGAGGCACAGTAGTTAGCTCAGGCCACGGCGAGCTCAAATTCCAGTGAGGTTCCAGTCATGGCGGCGGTGGCGACAATGGCCAATAGGCCCTCACCTTGGCTCGAACGGGGCTACGAACGGGGCAAGGGAGTAGAGCAGAGTAGGGCACGTCTACGTGCGTGAACAATTGAGAAATGGCTAGCCGGCGTAGGAGCTACGCGGCGGCGGTGCTCTCGGTGGCTGCGGTGGCGCTGTTGCGTCTTCGCGTGCGGCAGCAGGACAAGGCAAACGAAGCGAACGAGAGCAGCAACGCGTCGTGGCGGCTTTGCTGCTTCCCCCAGCCTTATTAGTGGGCTCAGCGCTGGCGTTTGGCTGCCAAATGGTGCGCGACCAGCGCTCGGTCGGCCACGATGGTCTGACAGAGATGGTCATCAGGTCCAACATCCAGCGACTGACATCCCATTTTCTCCCCCTCGTAAAACTTAAACCGTGGCGAGTTAGCAAGAGATACCTTAATAAAAGTTGTAGCTCAACAGATAAACTCCAACTTTGTCAATACTGAAATAGTCTAGATCTCCACGGTTTTCAAACTATAAGGCACCAAAGTACACAACACGAAAACTAAAAAGCATTGTAACACTTAGAAAATCTTTCAAGTTTCAAACAACACTACATTGACTTTTGTGACCCAAATTCAAGCATGTTAGGAGCTGAATTAGCCTATGACCAAAAAATAAAAGTTGTTACACTACTCAAGTACTACAACTTTGCTTAAGGGTGCACAGCCATGCAAACAATCTATGCTATAGTTCAACTTAGGTCAAACATACATCATGAAAATGGTACTTTACACTATAGGTATGACTTAGAGACAAACTAGCCTTAGTCATGAATACAAAAGTTGTTCCATGTGATATTCTAAACATGTTTAGGGTACTCCAAAGGTCCCATAAGTATTTCATACATTGGTCACACATAAGTACTTCCTAGGTCAACCAAGCATGTCATTTCTTAGGAGCTTAATTAGATAAGGTGATCCACATGAACATTGTTCCATTAGGCATCCTAAGTGTAGCTAAGGTGTTTTAGTGACCAACATCAACCACTTGCACTTAATCACACATGATCATAAGCGTACACATATAGAAAACATAGAATAACAATGCATGTTTCACATGTTTCAATTGTATGTTTCACATGTAAAAGCTCATATATGAATGCTTGATGCTTATGCTCATGCAATGCAAGTGCAATTATGCAAGCCTAACACCTAGGGTGTTACAACCCTCCCCCCTTATAAAAATCTCATCCTGAGATTTGAAAAGCATACCATTTTGAATAAAAGGTAGGGTAGACATCCTTCAAATAATCTTCCCATTCCCACATTGCATCGCTCTCACTACCCTGATTACTCCACATGACCTTGTAAAACTTGACCACCCGACTCCAGGTTACTCTCTCTTTAGTATCAATAACCCGCACCAGCCCTTCTTCATAGGATAGATCTGATTTCAACTTGATATTTCTAAGTGAAACTCTTTCTTCTAGAACGCAGAGACATTTCTTCAATTGAGATACATGAAAAACATTGAAGATAGCTCTCATCTCATAAGGTAACTATATCTTGTAGGCTACTCTCCCACTCTTCTCTATGATTAGATATGGACATACATATCTAGGTGCAAGCTTCCTTTTTACTCCAAACCGTTGCACACCTTTCATCGGTGATACTTTCAGATAAACATAATCACCAACTTCAAACTCAATGGGCTTGCTTCTTTTATCCACATAGCTTTTCTGTCTAGCTTGAGCAGCTTCCATATGTTTCTGTATAGTACAGACTTGTTGTTCAGCCTCCTCGATGAAATCAATACCGTAATATCTCCTTTCTCCAGATTCAACCTAGTAAAATGGAGTTCTACATTTGTGGCCATACAACGCTTCGAACGGAGCCATCTTGATACTTTCTTGATAACTATTGTTATAGGAAAATTCATCCAAAGGTAACCACTTCTCCCATGAACCTTTGAAAGATATGACACAAGCTCTCAACATGTCTTCCAATATTTGATTCACCCGCTCCATGTGTCCAGAGGTCTGTGGATGATAAGCAGAACTTCTAACTAAGTTGGTGCCTAACATCTTGTGCAAATGTTCCCAAAAACGAGTGATGAACTGAGGTCCTCTGTTAGATACAATGGTTCTAGGAACACCATGGAGACGTACTATCTAATTAAAATATAACTTAGCATAGTCACTTGGTCGATAGTCAGTTCTAACTGGTATGAAATGGGCAAACTTAGTTAAATGATCCACTATTACCCATATAGAATTAAAATTCTTTTGGGTAGGGGGAAGTCCAACAATGAAATTCATACAAATTTCATCCCATTTCCATCATGGAATAGACAATGGTTGAAGAAGTCCAGTAGGCTTCAAGTGAATTGCCTTGACCCTACAACAATTGTCACACCTTGCAACATAAGCTACGATTTCTTTCTTCATCTTGGTCCACCAAAAGCGAGGTTTCAAGTCTTGATATATTTTGCTACTTCCTAGGGGAATAGATAACTTGGAGGAGTGAGCTTCATCTAAGATTTGGTTTCTAAGCTCTTTATCCTTTAGCACTACAAGTCTACCCTTAAACCATAGGACACCCTCTTCATCTACTCGGAAGTGTTTTGTTTCTTGCTCCTTTATTTTCCTTTTTATGTGGAACACACCCGCATCGGATTTCTAAAGCTCAATGATTTTACTTTCAAGAGAGCAACTGAGAGTAACACTGTGCAACACAGTAGGATGTAACAGATGTGCCAGATGAAAATCTCCTTCCAAGAGAGAATTGCAATGAGACTTTCTACTCAAAGCGTCGGCAACCACATTTGCTTTGCCAGGATGATAATGTACTTCTAAGTTATAATCTTTGATCAACTCTAGCCATCTTCTCCGCCTCATGTTCAATTCCGGTTGAGTGAATATGTATTTGAGACTTTTATGATTGGTATAGATATGACATACGTTACCGAGCAGGTAATGCCTCCAAATCTTCAAGGCATGAACAACAACAGCTCACTCTAGATCATGAGTTGGAAAATTTGCTTCATGCTTCCTCAGCTGACACAAGGCATAAGCAATAACCCCGCCTTCCTGCATAAGTACACATCCTAAACCGGTACCTGATGCATCACAAAACACCTCAAAAGGTTTCTCTATATTAGGTTGTGCCAAGATAGGAGCTGAAGTCAATAAAGTCCACAAAGTGTGAAAAGTAGTTTCACACTCCGGAGTCCAAACAAACTTCACATCTTTCTAAAGCAACCTGGTCATGGGCTTGGCTATTTTAGAGAAATCTAGGATGAAGCGATGATAATAGCTAGCCAAACCAAGGAAACTCCTAACCTCATGCACTGAACTTGGTGCTCTCCAATCCAAGACTTCTTGCACCTTAGTTGGATCAACCGAAATCCCTTCATCAGACAACACATGACCCAAGAAAGGTACTTTCTTTAGCCAAAACTCACATTTGCTGAACTTGGTGTAAAGCTTATGTTCTCGTAGTCTAGATAAAACAATTCTCAGATGCTCAGCATGCTCTACAACATTCTCGGAAAAGATCAAAATGTCATCAATGAAGATAACCAAAAATTTGTCCAGTTCCGACATGAATACCGAATTCATCAAATATACAAAGTATACAGGAGCGTTGGTCAAACCAAAAGACAGAACAAGATACTCATACAACCCATATCTGGTGGAGAAAGCGGTCTTAGGTATATATCCTCCAATCTAATTTTTATCTGATGATAGCTAGATCTTAAATCAATTTTGGAGAATACCTTTGCCTTAGACAACTGATCACATAAAATATCAATGCGGGGCAACGGGTACTTGTTCTTGATTCTCACGGCATTGAGTGGACGATAATCCACACACTTGCACAATGACTTGTCCTTCTTCTTCACAAATATAGCAGGACAACTCCAGGGAGATGCGCTAGGTCAGATAAGACCCTTTTCTAACAGATCTTGTAACTGAACTTTAAGCTCTGCTAACTCATTGGGTGGCATCCTATAAGGCCTTCTAGAAATAGGTGTAGTACCCGGCACTAACTCGATCTTGAATTCAATATCTCGATCCGGTAGTAAACCAGGTAGATCATTAGGAAATACATCTGGAAATTCACAAACTACTGGAACATCCTCAATTCTCAGGGTCTGGATAGCATTGGCGGTGTTGTGGAGGTCCAGATCTCTAGGAAGTGGCACCAAGAAAGCCTCACTGCTGATAGGATCCCTCAACATAACGACCCTAGTGGAAGTATCGATGAGCACTCCATGACCGCTCATCCACTTCATCCCCAAGATTACATCTATACCTAATCCTGGCAAAACTACCATATTGGACATATACACTCATCCCTCTATTTCAATACTCACATCCTACACTACTTGATTGGTAAAAATATTACTTCCAGCTGCACTAATGCAATAACTACCCATGGATAGTGTAATTACCTCCTGATTGTACTTTGATGCAAATACTGGACTCATGAATGAATGCGAAGCACTAGAATCAAACAGTACAACTATAGGATGCTGATTCACAAGAAACTTACTCGAAGTGACCACCTCGCCTGAGGGTATCTCTGTTATGTTGGTGTAGTTAACATGACCTTGATGAGCACCAGAATTCCCCTGCTTCTGATTATTCTTCTGAGGATAAGGACAACTCTTGGACCAATGACCCATCTTGCCACAATTCTAGCAGGGCCTGTTGCTTGGCAGAACAAAAGAATTCCCTGGTCCTATGGTGCCTTTTGGAAGAGGAACAATAAAGGCCTTATAGAATCCAGCCTTGGCCTGATTCTTCTTTTGAGGTGGACGATACCTAGTGGCTGCAGTAGGTGGGCGAAACTGAGTTTTTACAGCCACTGGAGCTTTAGCCTGAGATGCACTTGCCTCAAAGGCCCTTTTGCTATTCTTGGAAGCTACATAGACATTATTGTTGTGCTCTTGAGTGAGAGCATCACTCATGAACTCATTGAAAGTAGTACTCTTGTTGTTCCTAGGGTCTTCATCAGTTTGGGACTAAGCCCTCTCTTGAAGCTAGCGATTTTCTTTGCTTCTGTATCAACAAATTCTAGGGCATACCTTGCCAGATGATTGAATGCATGAAGATATTTAGTAAGATTCTTGGTGCCTTGTACCAGCTTCGTGAACTCAGTGTGTTTCATGGCCATCAAACCCAGAGGAATATAATGCCCCTCGAAAGCATACTGGAACTGGTTCCAAGTGATCTGAGCATTCTCAGGTAAGGTGGACCTATAATGACGCCACCATATACCTGCTGGTCCTTATAACTGATGCGAAGCATACTCCGCCTTCATCTGTTCCATTAGCCTTAGCAAACGAAACTTGTGCTCAAGCGTGTTTAGCCACTCTTCTGCCTGGAGTGGCTCTTCAGCTTCTTTGAAAACTGGCGGCTCGGTGTCTTGGAACTCTTTAAAATCACTATATTGATTTGGCTCTAGTCCCTGATGTTGATTGCGACCATGTGCTTGATGTTGTGCCTGGGTACGCATGGCATCCCCCAAAGCACGCTGACCTTCAACAAGCATGGCCAACAGATCAGTTGGCATGGGCAGTGGTGGTGGTGGAAGATCCTCATCACCACTACCCCCAACTCTACCCGAGCGTAGATTGCGTGACATCTGTAGAAGTGCAATAGTGAGTAATGATGGATGATGGCAGGAACATTATAGATGAATTGTAGAATTATGCCAAACTGAACTTGTTGGAGAGAATAATTTCGTACAATAAATAGAGGCACGATAATTCATCCTCATAACATCACCAATATTTTACTCTGCACATTTTCGCGAAGCATACACATACATGCCATATTTTTTGCTAACATTGAAGCTAGACTTTTATTATTGCTCACCTCCACATGGAGCAAACATGCAAGTCTCAGAGATTACATCAAAGTCACTAACTGAATTTAAGTTACATGTCCTTCTAGAAGAAAGCAAAAGATAATGAACTAGTGCATCTAGCTTAGTGCTACAGCTAAACTATGCATCCTCATCGGTGTCAACATCAATCACTCCTTCACCATCTTCATCCTCGACAGGCTCCAGTTCCTCCTCCTCCTCTTCTTCTTCTGCAGCCTCAGGCACTGTGATGATATTGGCATCTATTTCCATGCCATCATCATTAGCGAAGATCACTTGTGGTCCTCCCACATGGGGTACTCTAGAATAGGGTGAGGAATCGGATTGATCTAATTATTGAGACGGTGAACGTCAATCTGTAGTTGTTCAATCTAGCGAAGGAGTTCATTCTCTCTATTTCAGCCTAAATTTCTGCCATGATCCTAGCATGGTTCCTAGTTTGTGCCAGATGGATTATGTCATCCTGCTCATGAGTCAACTGCATGATCTGATCATGGTTAGCATCTCTTTCCTTGATAGTGCTTACAAATTGCTGCCTGCGAGTTTCCAAAGCATCCATAAAACCACTTATCTCATTTTGGGCTGCCCTAAGCTCTTTACCATACTTGCGCACACGTTTCTTCCACTTGCGTCGCTCATTCTGTACCTGCTAAAGGGCTGTCAAAACACTAACATAAGTGCTCTGATGATCATGGAACATCTTCAGAACAGCCATCATGGCACTCATGGCTAGTCCAGAGCTCTGTTCCTGCTCTGTCTTAGTCATTACTAAGGGATCATCCCCAAAATCCAGAAAAACATCCTCTGATGGGGCTACTCGAGGAGTGGACTCGGCTGGTCCGTTGACCAATTCGTCACCAAACTCTTGGCAAATATCAACTAGCACTTCCAAGGCTGCCACTTGGGCACCTTCCCAAGGGGTTTGTCCATCAGCTTCGATGCTCCAACCAAGCCACTGTGGTCTATTTTTGTGAGGCAGCAAAACCACCTCAACATCATACCACAACGACCGTCCTTCCACCTCTACTTGCTTCCAAGTATAACGAGGCGGCTCAGCGTATCCCACTAAATCTAGCACCCTCCACAACAGGGTTGGAGTGCCAAACATGTGCATGAATGTGCTGCTCCTGGGCGGGAGTGCTGGAGTGGCCATCTGTAGTAACATTGCAATTTGGGCGTGAGAAGATTATCTTACAGGATAAGAAATATATAACGAGATAATTAATGATAAGGGAGGGAGTGATGCAAAAATATAATGGCATGAGTGAACATGATGCATGCATGTTCCGTACGTCCTCACAAAGCTTAGGAAAATTTATAATTCTAGCGACATAGGTGATGGCATACACACGTTCTCTCAATATACGTATCTTGTCGGGCTACATGTTGCGCTGTTAGTGTACCTGTAGGCAAATTCATTGCAGCCCATCCCACAAAAGATAGATAAGCAAACAATGAAAGAAGTAAACTAAGATACTCTCCATATATACATCCTAGATATATATACTTCGGTATCCATAGATACTCGATAGATATACCCATAATTAAGTACCTTCATATATACATGTGTGTAACATGTAAATATTCCAGTAACCACAGCTAACTCTCCCCTAGATCGACGGTTGGACGGTCATGCTCTTACAATTCACACTTACCTAGGCGTAGAGGCAATTGATCCAAACATTACCACCCAAGCGGATGGCATCCATACAATAGCACGCCGTATGGACGACGAAATAAAAATGCAAGCAATTACCCCCCAAAGTTAGTACTTAAATAAGCCACCTAAAAGTCCTTATTTGGGCATAGAGGATATGACCACTGGCACACTTAGGTAAAATTTTAGATTTGAACACACCTATATATATAAGTGGCTATAAGTTATAAAAATCGATTTTTGTAAACAAAAACCTTTGTTTTAAATACACATATGACATGTTTAATGTTGAATCTTGCTCCGATGCCAGCTGTCACAGAACCGACCAATTTATAAGAACACAAGTACAAAAGCAATCACCGGAGTGATCAAACCGTCATACTTGAGTCCATATAAACCCGATAGCCCGCTGAAACCACGAAGGATTTCAAACCAACTTGCATACAACCAAGATCGTAGTGATTCAACATAACAAGCCACATGTTACATCCATTTCACAAGTAGTTCACAAGTATCTCATACATCGGAGTTCACATAGTTATTACAACATGAGTTCACAAATAGCGGAAGCAAAGTAGTTGGAAACCATCACACACACTTAGTTCAAATACAAGCCAGTTCCATAGTCATATCTAGCAAAAGCATCATGATAAGATAACATAGAAGATCATGCCCATGATCTAGTCTTCATCATCAGCAAGGTGGAGACAATACTTGCAGTAGCCGTTATAAAGCACATCATCTGCAACAAGAGGGAATAAACCCTGAGTATGAGAATGTACTTAGCTAGACTTACCCGTCGTAAACCAAAAATAAATGACACCAAGGATTATGCAAGGCTTTATCGGTGGATCTCGCTTGACAACCATTTTGCATAAAAGCTTTAATGACACAGGAGCATAATTTAAATTATTATTTAAGCAGCAAGTTACCAATATTAACCTGTCCTCTAGATTAGCACCTATACTAGAGCAAGCACTTGATTAGAATCCAAACATTAGTAACCATATCCGGTATAATGTTGTAACATCAGCATCATCATTATAACCATCAAGTTCAATTAAGTGTCTCTACGTTGCCGCTGCTCTATCAAGTTCTCACTATCCGGGAGAGATGGCGACTCGAATCGATTCCTACCCAGCTGGGGAATTATTCCTAACACACACCCAAGCAACCTAATCATTGGTCGCCTTGGGTCACCTTTGGTACTGCTCAGGAACAAATTCACCGGTCTGAGCAGCGCCACACTCTTAGGGAATCCACTCTGCCAGGACGTCAATCTACCCTTTGGATTTACGCCAATGGCCCAAAAGCATGTAACAAGATAATCTGGAAATCTTATGAAATTGTCTACAATTCATATTTAATCATGTCAGCATGATTCCCAAGTTAACAAGGCCAAACAGGCACATTGATCAAATCTGGTCCTGAAATTCCAGAGAACCACTAGTTGAAGACCAATTTAGAACAGTCATAACTCACAAACCGTTTGGCCACATGCTATGAAAATTTAAAACTAGCTAGATAAGTGAGTTATCTACAACTTTGTTATAGACAAGATTCATAGCAAACATCATCTTCACCATGTAATTTGCTTAACTCTAGAATCTGTCCAGAAAAGTCACTATAAGTGAATTTTAGGGAAAATAATATTCCATTACATACAAGAATGGTACTTTGAGCACTACCAATGTTACCAACAGTTAACATACATCAAATGAGCACAAGAAAAACATAGAGGCCATTCCTAAATAAATTCTTTTCACACATTTATTAATTTATTTAGATAATTAAGTGAAATAATGCACATATAGCAAAACTATACAGTAAATTCCACAAAAATTACAGTAGCTTTTACATGTCCCCAATAGGCTACTGTATAAATTTCATAGCATTTTAACAAGTAGAACGTCCGACACCAAAATGACAAGCCAGCATGGCTTAAAATAGCATAAATAGAAAATCCTATTGAAAAGTGTCAAGCAACAGAATTCATATTTTTCTTAGCTTCATCATAGTATAATAACACTGTGCAATAAATTTCATGCTCATTGGATACATATTTTTTCCATGAAAAATAGCACAAGAATCTAGCATTTATTCAAGATAAATAACAAACTCCTATTTCCAACAAGATCACTGTGCAACCAATATCTTTCCCATGTAGTACATGACAATACAAGACCAACAAAATTAGAATCACATTTTTAGCACTTTCCTAGCACAAGTTTTGCATTTTACAAAATCAGAAACATTCAAAAAGCATTGATATAGCTCTATTTTATTCTCCTAGAAAAATACCAGAAATAATGCATTTCATATTTTTCTCAAATATTACACTTCATGAGGAACCCAACAAAATTTGGTTCACTCAATTTGGACACTCCTAGCTCTAGATATGATTTTCCAAAGTGTGCACAAAAATCTAGAAAAGAAATAAACAAAACCTAACACTACAGACGCTGACATGCAGAACCCAACAGTCAGCGGACCCCACTAGTCAATCACATAGAGACAGGGGTGGTGGTTTGACCAGCGTTAGCTCATCGACGGTGAACTTTCTGGTGAAACCAACCCCACCATCATGTTCGTCACTCTCTTCCGTGTCTATAGGTATAATAGGTTAGCACAGAGGCGCACTGGAGATAGCTCGTCGCCGGCCATGGTGGCACGGCGGTGCTGCGCGGAGGTGCATCGGCTGTCTCTAGCCATGACAAGTCTAGGTGAGAGCTCCTACGGACTCACGGTGCTCAGGCGAGGTTATCAAGGCTAATCTAGGGTTAGTGAGTGCTCTAGGGAAGCCTGACCGCGGGCATGTTCGCAAGGCGACGGAACTCACTCCGACGAGGCTCATGCACCGGTGAGGTCAGAGGGGTAGAGGTTCGGTGAGTTAGGGTTAAAGCATCTATGAGGCACGAGGAAGACGAGGCGAAGGAAAGGAAGAATGGAGGCACGATAGTTAGCTTGGGCCATGGTGAGCTCGAAGTCCGGCGAGGTTCCAGTCATGGAGGAGGTGGCGAAAATGGCCAATAAGCCCTCACCTTGGCTCGAACGGGGCTGCGAACGGGTCGAGGGAGTAGAGCAGAGCAGGGCACATCTACATGCTCGAGCAATTGAGCAATGGTTGGCCGACGGGGGAGCAACACGGTGGCGGCGCTCTCGACGGCAGCGGTGGCGCTGTTGCGGCTTCGCGTGTGGTAGCAGGACAATGCAAATGAAGCGAACAAGAGCAGCAGCGCGTCGTGGCGGCTTTGCTGCTTCCCTCGACCTGATCAGTGGGCCTGGCACCGGTGTACGGCTGCCAAATGGCGCACACAGCTAGCGCTCAGTCGGCCATGATGGTCTGACAGAGATGGTCATGAGGGCCAGCATCCAGCGACTGACTGCCCATTTTCTGCCCCTCTTAAAACTTAAACCATGGCGAGTTAGCAACAGATACCTTAATAAAAGTTGTAGCTCAACAGATAAACTCCAACTTTGTCAACACTGACTTAGTCTAGATCTCCATGGTTTTCAAACTATAAGGCACCAAAGTAAACAACACGAAAACTAAAAAGCATTGTAACACTTAGAAAAATCTTTCAAGTTTCAAACAACACTACATTGACTTTTGTGACCCAAATTCAAGCATGTTAGGAGCTGAATTAGCCTATGACCCAAAAATAAAAGTTGTTACACTACTCAAGTACTACAACTTTGCTTAAGGGTGCACAGCCATGCAAACAATCTATGCTATAGTTCAACTTAGGTCAAACATACATCATGAAAATGGTACTTTACACTATAGGTTTTACTTAGAGACCAAACTAGCCTTAGTCATGAATACCAAAGTTGTTCTATGTGATATTCTAAACATGTTTAGTGTACTCCTAGGCTCCCACAAGTATTTCATACATTGGTCACACATAAGAACTTCCTAGGTCAACCAAGCATGTCATCACTTAGGAGCTTAATTAGATAAGGTGATCCACAAGAACATTGTTCCATTAGGCATCCTAAGTGTGGCTAAGGTGTTTTAGTGACCAACATCAACCACTTGCACTTAATCACACATGATCATAAGCATACACATATAGAAAATATAAAATAACAATGCATGTTTCACATGTTTCAATTATATGTTTCACATGTAAAAGCTCATATACGAATGCTTGATGCTTATGCTCATGCAATGCAAGTGCAATTATGCAAGCCTAACACCTAGGGTGTTATGAAAAGTAAGCGGTATATATGGAAGGTTTTGTCATGTATGAACACATATGGCCTTGGTAGGTATTTGTATGTCATTCAAGGAACATGCAATTTTGAATTTTGTTTTGTAAAATAAATCCCAAGTACTTTGCAGGAAATGAGCAAGTGTTATGTCATCCAACTATATCTCATTCGTTAATTACTTAGATAAAATGGGTTCCCTCTGATAAGTGTTCACAAGTTTTTAGGAATATTAGCAGGGAATAAAAAGTATACAAACCTTTAATCATAGGAAGATATGGAGCATCACTTTTTATTTGTTTGAGTTCAGTTTTAAAATTCTTATCATTAAAATGGAGCGAGAGAGAATTGCGCAGACCGTATTTTTTTCGTATGCTGTTTTATCTGTGCAAATTTGAGGTGACTATGGTGCCTCCCCCACACTTGTACCTGTCTTTATTTCATATTTGACAACAAAAAAGAATCCCAGAGACAAGTGTAGACAAACAATTCTTAAAGGGAAACTTTATTTCATCATTAAACTGGTAGGTGCATTACATGATTAGAAACAAAACAAAATAATTTGGAAAGAATTAAGAATTGAAATATGTGCCTAAGAAAACAGAACATGCGCTAAAAATAGAACATGCGCCTATTCAAGGATGTGTTCTACTCGTGCCGCTCTTGCCACCTTGGCCAGACTACGCTTGCAGCTAAAGATGCAAACATTTAACTGATGCTCAAGGCTTGTCGCTCTAATGTTGCTATCATCTAGGTGTCCCTTGAGGATTTGAACATCCTCATGTAGGTTTACAATCTTATTTTTCAGCGAGGTGATTTGAGGATCTTCGGGTGGTGTAGGCTCTTCATCCTCCTCGAAGATGGTGCATGATTTTAAGATAGGCGGCTTAGTGGTTCTCTTAAACCTGAGGGGTTTAGATGAGGAGCCGGCTGTCTCTTTTGAGACGGATTTTTGGATGGGTGTTGCCGGCCCCTTGCGTCTCCCTGGTTTGCGCATCAGCCCTTTTCCACACTCGCCATCGGCCATTTCAACCCCCACTATAGTGTAGCTACAGCTATAAACGGTGTTGCCCGAAGACGTTACATAGACGCTTTTTGTAGCACTATTTGGAGTCTTGCACTTGAGGCTGTTGGCCCCCGAAACCGACCTAGACGGGGGCACCCGCGTAGGCTGAGCGTCAGCCTATGGCGCCTTGGTCCCGGATATGGACCGCACGCTCGTGCCTTGTAACACCTTTTGTGTTAAGCATCACTAAAATATGATCATGTCATCATCATGCATAGTAAGCATGCCTTTTAGCTAATCATGTCTTGCATTAACGAAAAATAATGTTATTTAGTTGGGAAGCAATGCATTATTGTGGTGGTTTGTGTTAATACCCAAAATTCCTATTAAGGTACTTAGTGACCTTATATTTTTGAATTTCACAAAAATACTTAAAATCAAACCCTAATAAACTTGGTAGTGTAAAGAGTGTACTTTCGACCTATGTCTAAGTATAGGGTATGGGTTCAAGTTCAACTCACTAAAAATTGAGCTCCAAATTTGAAATTGAAATTGAAGTTCAACACTTGATCATATTTGGCTAAGTATTGGATTTCAATATTAAGTTCAATTTTGGGGAATTTTTTAAAATGATTTTTCATAAATAACTTTGTTCAAACAATAGTATCATTTATTAGTACAAAGTTTGTGCTATGCAATGGTATTATTGATTGAAAGGTTTGATTGATAATTAATCACCAAATAATTCCCAAAGTAGCTTAATCAAATCAAGTTACAAACCCTAATTCTATTTTTAGGTTACCTATTCAAAGTACCCTTCTTTGGGATCTTAAATCTTTAGAACCTATTAGTTTTTGGTGTGGGATCCATAAGCAATGCTGGAGAGTATGTGTAGGGGATCAACTTTCTTTCTTGGAGTTGATCAGGTTGCTGCACGAAATCGCTAGATCTTGAGCTCTGAAGTTCGGCTGTCAGGTGGGAATAGTGACCACCAGGGGAGCTGCATGTCTGCTCGCCGCCGACACCAGCCACCGCCCTAGCACCGCTCAATCGTGCGGAGGCACGCAGCTGCTTCACGTGGTGGTGGCAAGTTGCTGCTGGATCGCCTAGAAGCATCACCGTGTCGACTGAAGCCGAGCCAGCCGTCGTCATCTTCTTCTTCCTCTATCGCTTGCCGTCGACATAGCCTAGTCGCCCCCTCCAAATTCACTGCAACCGCTCGTCCATCATCAAATTCCTCTTAGCTGCAGCCTTGCCTCGATCATGCACACCTCCTGAGCCCGCTCGCTTCGCCTCTTGTCGCCTCAATCACCAGCGCGCGCTGATTCCGCCGTGGTGGCTCACCATCGCCACCGAGGTCACCCTCACAGTGGCCAGCCGCCTGTGGCTGCTCTTGCTCCTATCTCTCTCGCGTTCTGGGTTGCCTATGTTTCCATGTTGCTCACCATACTTTTCATTTGGTCTTTGGGGCAGCAGATGCACTGGAACACCACCTCGCTGTCGTGTCAGCGCCACTGTAGTTGCCCTTAATGTCGACAACGCACCTTCATTATGTTTCCACCTCAGCCATCTCGCCGAACGTGCTCGCGGTGAACTTCTCATGCTATCTCCACCCTTTGTCTTACCTCAGCTGGTCGCTAGGGGCTAGCACGCCGCTCATTATTCCACCATGACCGCCATGGCCAGCGTCGAGCTCATTTTGATGTTTTGCTTGTTCAATCGATGCCACGACTAGAGGCGTGTGAAAAAGATTTAAGTCGGTTTTACCTTTTTCTAGAAAATGTTTAATATGTGCTGATTTCGGTGGGTAGCAAGGGGGCAGGATGTGATAAAATCATGACATTTTTTGTGTAGCCTCTTCATGATGTGCTCTATCTAGGAAAAATATGAACTGATGAAAATCAATAGTTTTTGCATGCTTAAAAATTACCTCTTTTATTTAATAAATGCACCTTCCATGATTTGTATAGGTTAAAATGGATATCTTTTAATCATGAAAACTTTTGTGTAAATGTTATGTGTAATAACCTAGCTCCACAAAAAGTTTGGTACTATTTTGATGATTTTAAATTACCCACTTAATTACATGCCTTTAATTAGTTAATTAATAAATTCTTAAATAATTAGAATAAATCATAAAATGACTTGAGTGTGATTTTTTGATTGATTGAAGACCTTGGGACACAATACCTCTATGTTCCTTGGCAATCTAATTTCCTATTGAATGTGCTCATAATCAACTTGTTAATAATAATAACTTATATTGATTTGTGAGTAATTAACCAAACTTAATTGTGAAGGAAAGTTGTACTCAAGTTAGTTAACTTTGTTTGATCATCATAAACATGTTAAGTACATCATCATTCTAAAGCATGCATAACTACTTACGTTTAGTGATCGAGAGTGGAATTCCATTGTTGAGCAAGTCCCTGAAGTTGATTTCTTATCAGAGGAGTTCATTATCTTATCTGTGGGTTTTTCTGAAGTGCCTGACAACCCCAACACTGCAGGAAAGCCCCAGAGCATAAACCATTTCCTTGTATTTAACAAATGCTATTCACATAAGTCTTATGCTTGTTGCATTTAAGTAAATAGGAGTTGGTTGAATATAATTTGTTGCATGCCTGCCTTGACTTTTTAATACTCTTCCTTGCCACCCAGTTAGTATGGCAGTTGTATGATGCTTAGCCATCCTTATTTGATAGGAGTTGAGAAATAAGTTAATGGTTCTATACTCAAGGTCAGTCTTGAGGTTTAATGATGATCATGAATTTAATTTGAGACCAGGCGGACTCTTTGCTTGCGTCAAGTTTAAGTCTTGACGTAGTGCCCCGCCTGTGTCGAATAAGGACCGTTCGTTGTAGGCTTGTGTGTGGCTGAGAATTTGTAGTACTGGCCATATACTCTGGAAGGCCTGATACCTCAGCTATTCCATTATGTGAAAAGACAACTATGCACTGGGTGTGGGAGATGGTAGAGTAGCGTGTACCCATCTTGTGTATCCACCAGGAGTGGTGCAGGGAGGTGGAGTACTGTGCACTCGGGTAGCGCAGACCGGTTCACGTTTTGGAGGATCCGAGTGAAGGTTGATATATGTAGGTTCAAGACCGAACCTAGACCTACATATGTCATGTGGTAAGGAAACCCTAGCTGGGCCAAACCGATTCGAATCACCGTTGCTTCTCAAAGAAGAAGACTCGACCCTCTGACCATACATCATAGTTAGTTAATGAAACAATGGTACTTATGATCACCTGATGAGATGATTAAGGAAGTGATTGATTTAGATCAGGTGCTAATGAGAGACTTATAATTTTTTAACTTGAGCTAAAATATTGAAAGTAAGGATCGATCATTAGTAAGCTTTTCTACAAAAGTTAATCTTCATTCTTGCTTCAGACTTGCCTTGATTCCCTGAAAGCCTGCATATTCTTGGAGTTTTTCCTTTTCGTTGGTTATGTTTTGTTGAGTACCTTTGCACTCAGGGTTTGTTAAACCCTTGTTGCAGGAGGAGAGCCAATAGTAGAAGAGTTTGTTGTGCACCCTTAGGCAGGGTGAATCTCTCTTGTGTGTTACTAGTGGTACCTGTCATGCTACTCCCCTGCCTAGTTCGTTAAACTTATGCTTTGTAATAACTTAATGAATGACTTGTAAACTTATGGTTAGTAAGACTTTTGCTGTTTATTCTAATGTAATATATTTGTATAAACTGTTGTAATACTACAATATCTTCTATAATGTATCTTGCTCGGAAAGTTAAAGTGGATGATTTAGGTTTTCCCTGAGGACACCTGACAGACTACTAGAGTTGTCTGGCCCCTATGTGTAGTAGTTAGAAGTATGAAGGACAATGACAGGCACATGTGGGCCATATAACTTAGGCAATTCTGCCACAGCTAGTATCAGAGCATGTCATTGCAGAGGTGTTGTAGTACTACTTTACAAAACTTCAAAATAAACTATACAAATGAATTTCAAATCTATTTTGGGTCAAAAGGTGTCGATGCGGGACCCATAAGGTTCCCCACGGTGAAGAGAGAAGAAGACTTAGTCCAGATAGGATTCTCCTCATGTAATCCTACTAGGACTAGTACACGTAATCCTACTAGGATCTCTACTTTGTAACCGACTAGGACTCCCGCCTCTCCTAGACTATATAAAGGAGGGCAGGGGTCCCTAGATCGGCAGACCTAGCTAACACACACACATGGGCGACAGACATAACCGACAGAACTCACAACCACAACAAATAGCGTAGGGCGCAATATACTATCCACACCAGACTGGACGTAGGGCGCCGTGACTTTTCGGCGTGCTGAACCAGTATAAATCGTTGTCTCCCTGCGTTTACCATCGAGTTCCTGCATACGCCAATACCCCTCCGAACAAATCACCGCCCCGGGTACTCCCGTGGCGGGTTGCCGGTGGTAAAACATCGACAGCTGGCGCGCCAGGTAGGGGACCTCGGCGCTTTGCGTTCGAGAGCTCGGTGGACCTCAAAATAAAGATTCGCCACGACCCTCGTCGGCCTTGTCGACAACTCGCCACGGCTCTCGTCAACCTCATCGATAACTCGTTGCGGCTCGGAAGACGCCGAGATCAAGATCTCCCACTACTCGGACTCAACCGAGTACTCGACAACGGCTTCCTGATACTCGGCAGCGACTTCAGAGTACACGCGACGGGTTCTGAGTTGATCTGAGTACTCGACATGTCGGCGACAAGAGAGCTATCAAGTCTACTTCCATTTACGCCAACTACTCGGCTGCACACCACGCCGATCAACTACCCGCCTGCGGTGATCGACAACTCTGCCATGAACCAAGCTAAGTAATGCTTTAATTTTTTACATTCCAGATATTATTCGTATGCCTCTGTGGCCATATCATCTTCCCCTAACGGCTGTTAGTTTCCTCGGATAGTAAGCCTTAATTTGTGAAGCTTGTTTTCTCGAATGGATGGTCACGTCAATGAACCTCTGAACCATACGGATGGTCACATCAAAGAACCTCTGAACCATCACAATTTGGTCACGTCAATGAACCTCCTGAACCATCTGCTTGCCTTCAAGTGCTTTTCTTTAACAAGCTACTACCGAAGGGTCTTGATAGTGGAAGACACAAAAAATCATCATGCGAGTAACATGTGCTCTAGGTCTTCTCTTAGCGAATTGAATTCCTCGAGGTTGAACAATGTTGAGCCCTCGAGCTTGTCTACTCACTGGGCCGTGATGCTCTTCCGAGTTGTTTTTATTGCGTGTCATTTTCTAGACGTCTTGAACCTCTGACGAATTCGCCAAAGTTGTTTGCACTTTGTCCAGTGCTTAAGCGAACTTGTATGTACCTCTATCCGAGGAATTTGCATCAATCCAAGTTCTTTTTGCTTCATTTCTATTCCCAACTTATCCGCATTTTTTTCTAAATCCGGGGCTCTCCGATCTTGTCTTGGTTCAAATATTTGGAGGGTTCTTTTTTCATCAATCCGGATGTCATTTGTCTTGGTATTTTGTCAAGGTTCTTTTTTTATGCAATCCGGTTCTTTCGGTATCTTGTCTTGGTTCTTGCCGCTCTTGTCGGGGTTCTTTTTGATCAATCCGGTTCTTTCAAATTGTCTTGTTAATGGAATGACTTACATTTAGGGTTGTTTTCTCGATTGTTCCGGAACCTTTCCAACTTGTAAACCTCATCCGAAGTTTTCTCGATCAATCCGGTTCTTTCTAAATTTGTCTTGGTACCGCAAAGACTTCTTCGGGTTGTTTGAGCTCTTCAACGTGTTCTTGTGAACATACAAGTTGTACCTCATCCGGAACAATTTCTCGATCAATCCGGTGTTCTTTTAACAAGACTAGCTCTCGTGAGAAAGAACCCTCGATCTCATGGTAAAGATGTAGCCCCTGCATGTTAAACATAAAATATGTTGTAAATGATCGGATATGAAGTGGGAGCATGTCCCATATTTGAATAATCAATTAGGGCAGGCCCCTCGCATTATGAACAAAATGCATATAAACTTTTTGATCAAAAGCTCTTGCTAGGCCATGCAAATTCTCAAGTAGTGATCGTTATGTTTAAGCACTTGAATCTCTCAACCGATGGTTCAGAGGTTCATGACGTGACCATGTGAGCCCTGCACTGATCGAGAAAACAACCCATGTGAGTAGACAAGTTCACGGATTAAGGCGAAGTTCTACAACTGAGGAATTCGTCAAGAACCGCTAAGAGAAGACCTAGAGCACTATGTTTGCTCGCATGATGATTTTTGTGTCTTCCTTGCTAGGTCGGTTCAATTTTGAAAGACCAAGAATAGTAGCCTCAAGACTTAACGCTTCAAGCACTTGAATCTCTATTCTAAAGGTTCGGAGGGTCCATTGACGTGACCACCCGTATGGTTCAGAGGTTCTTTGACGTGACCATCCTGATGGTTCGTAGGTTTATTGACGTGACCATCCATTTGAGAAAACAAGCTTCACGAAATTAAGGCTTACTATCCGAGAAAATTTTAATAAATGTGCGTTAAGGGAAGATAATATGGCCACAGAGGTATATGAATAATATCCGGAATATATAAAAAATGAGACGTGACTTAGCTTGGTTTATGGCCGAGTCGTTTGTTGATGGGGTAAACCAGTTGAGTGGCCGGTATGTCGAGTACTCGGAACAACTCGGAACCTGTCGTCGTGTTCTCTGAAGCCTTTGTCGTGGTCGTAGTCGATAGTGTGCGTACGGTGCATCCATCCAGCTTGACGTGTGTGATGGAGTTGTCGCGGGAGCCGGATGAAAGTTGATCTTTGTCTATGTATGTGTACTAGTTCACATATCCATCTTGTAGTCTTGTATGTGTCCAGTAATCAATTTGGATGGCTTCTGGTCTTGCTTGTACGTATATATACACATACGCCTTCCTTGTATTTGTTTGTTGTTGTGGCACCGTGGGATGTCTTGATGTAGTCAGATGTCTCCGGATATACAGAGTTGATTTTGGATGTCGCGTTCTTGGAGTTGAACTCGGATGTTCTCGGATAAATCCCAGTTGTCCTCCGATCTAGCTCCGTATCCGAGTTGATAACGCTGGGACGTACTCCTTGCCGAAGTTGATGCTAGCTGATCCAACATGTGGTGATGTCGGACTCTTCGTCGTGGCCGAGTAGTTGACTAACTCCTGACTTGTGCCTTGAGTCTTCTACAAATTTGAACGTGCGGCTTCACTTGCTTGCTTGTTGAATCAGGACACCTTGGCCATGCGCAGAGATCCGTAGCGAGTTGTTGATCGTGGTTGATGGGAATTGCAGCGTCTTGTTGACAAGGGCCGACGAGAACCGCGGCAAATTTTGATCTGAGGTCCACCGAGCTCTCGAACGCAAAGCGCCGAGAACCCCTACCTAGCGCGCCAGCTGTCGATGTTTTACCACCGGCAACCCGCCACGGGAGTACCCGGACGGTGATTTGTTCGGAGGGGTATCGGCGTTTGCAGGAACTCGATGGTAAACGCAGGGAGACAACGATTTCTACTGGTTTGGTACGCCGGAAAATCACGGCGCCCTACGTCTAGTCTGGTGTGGATAGTATATTGCGCCCTGCGCTATTTGTTGTGGTGTTGCGAGGTCTGTCGGTTATGTCTGTCGCTCATGTGTGTGTGTTAGCTAGGTCTGCCGATCTAGGGACCCCTGCCCTCCTTTATATAGTCCAGGAGAGGCGGGAGTCCTAGTCGGTTACAAAGTAGAGATCCTAGTAGGATTACGTGTACTAGTCCTAGTAGGATTACATGAGGAGAATCCTATTTGGACTAAGTCTTCTTCTCTCTTCACCGTGGGGAACCTTATGGGTCCCGCATCGACAAGCCCCCGAGCATTTCATGATTGAGCTTCAAGGGCCATGTTGTTGTAGACTTGTTCTGGGTTCTTTCTTGAAGCGAGATCTTGAGATGGTCTTCTTTGTCTTTTCTTCGGCTGATGTGCACTTTTGCACAAAAGTGCACTCAGTGAGTGTAGCCCCCGAGCCTCTTGCTTGTTGGGACAAGAAGCCAGAGGGTCCCTTTAGTCTTCTTGGTTGCTCCGAGTTCTTTTTCGGTGGGTGCAATTTCTCGTAAAAATTGCACTCACTGAGTGTAGCCCCCGAGCCTCTTGCTTTTGCTTGCAAAAGTTGGAGGGTCCAGATTGTTGTCTTAAAAAATTTTTGGGGTTATGTATCCCGCAGCCCCCGAGCCTTCTCCGAGTACTTTTCTTTAGAATAGAAATGGGATGAAGGGTCTTGATGTGTTGTCGTTGTTGTAGTCTTGAGTACTTGTATTCTTGGTCTTTCATCCTTGAATTCGAGCCCCCGGGCGTAGTTGAAGCGAATGCTGAGCCCCCGAGCTTAGTGTTTGACTAAGCCGTGATGCTCTTCTGAGTTGTTTTTGTTCCTCTAGGTCATTTTCTAGACTTCTCTGGTTCTTGACGTACCTCTTCCAGGTTGTTTGCACTTCGTCCAGGTTCTTTCTGAACTTCTATGTACCTCATCCGGGTTGTTTTTTATTCATCAAGGTCGTTTCTAGACTTCTCTGGTTCTTGATGTACCTCTTCCAGGTTGTTTGCACTTTGTCCAGGTTCTTTCTGAACTTGTATGTACCTCATCTGGGTTGTTTTCTGATCAATCCAAGTTCTTTTTTGTCTTGATTTCTGTTCCCAACTTATTTGGGTTGTTTTTCTTCAATCCGGGTTCTTTCTGATCTTGTCTTGGTCCTTGCCGCACCTTGTCGGGGTTCTTTTTTGATCAATCCGGGTTCTTTCTGATCTTGTGTTGGTCCTTGCCGCACCTTGTCGGGGTTCTTTTTTGATCAATCCGGGTTCTTTCTGATCTTGTCTTGGTCCTTGCCGCACCTTCTCGAGGTTCTTTTTTGATCAATCCGAGTTCTTTTTTGTCTTGATTTCTGTTCCCAACTTATCTGGGTTGTTTTTCTTCAATCCGGGTTCTTTCTGATATTGTCTTGGTCCTTGCCGCACCTTGTCGGGGTTCTTTTTTGATCAATCCGGGTTCTTTCTGATCTAGCTTTCAGGAGCGTGTTTTTCCTGATCTCATGGTACGGATGTAGCTCCCCTGCATGTTAAACATAAAAATATGTTTTAAATGACATTCCGGATATGAAGTCGGGAGCATGTCTCAAATTTGGAAAATCAATTAGGGGCAGGCCCCTGCTTTATGAAATGCATATAAACTTTTTGCGTCTTGCTCTTGCTAGGCCATGCAAATTCCTCAGGTAGTGTCCTGTTACGTTTAAGCACTTGAATCTCTGGCGTATGGTTTAGAGGTTCATGACGTGACCATGTGAGCCTGGCACTCGGTTCGTGACCGTCCATGTGAGTAGACAAGCTTCACGGATTAAGGCGTGTTCTACCTGAGGAATTCATCGACCGTTAAGAGAAGACCTAGAGCACTATGTTTGCTCGCATGATGATTTTATGTGTCTTCCCTTGCTAGGTCAGTTAATTTCCTGGGTAGTAGCTTGTTACGTTTAAGCACTTGAATCTCACGTATGGTTCAGAGGTCTATTGACGTGACCAGCCGTATGGTTCAGAGGTTCTTTGATGTGACCATCCGTATGGTTCAGAGGTTCATTGATGTGACCATCCATTCGAGAAAACAAGCTTCACGAATTAAGGCTTACTATCCGAGGAAACTAACAGCCGTTAGGGAAAGATGATATGGCCACAGAGGCATACGAATAATATCCGGAATGTAAAAAATTAAAGCGTTACTTAGCTTGGTTCATGGCAGAGTTGTCGATCACCGCAGGCGGGTAGTTGATCGGCGTGGCGTGCAGCCGAGTAGTTGGCGTAGATGGAAGTAGACTTGATAGCTCTCTTGTCGCCGACATGTCGAGTACTCAGATCGACTTGGAACCCGTCGCGGGTACTCTGAAGTCACTGCCGAGTATCAGGAAGCCGTTGTCGAGTACCCGGTTGAGTCCGAGTAGTGAGAGATCTTGATCTCGGCGTCTTCCGAGCCGCAGCGAGTTATCGACGAGGTTGACGAGAGCCGCGGTGAGTTGTCGACAAGGCCGACGAGGGTCACGGCGAATCTTTATTTTGAGGTCCACCGAGCTCTCGAACGCAAAGCGCCAAGGTCCCCTACCTGGCGCGCCAGCTGTCGATGTTTTACCACCGGCAACCCTCCACGGGAGTACCCGGGGCGGTGATTTGTTCGGAGGGGTATCGGTGTATGCAGGAACTCGATGGTAAACGCAGGGAGACAACGATTTATACTGGTTCGGCACGCCGGAAAGTCACGGCGCCCTACATCCAGTCTGGTGTGGATAGTATATTGCGCCCTGCGCTATTTGTTGTGGTTGTGAGGTCTGTCGGTTATGTCTGTCGCTCACGTGTAGGTCTAGATAGGTTTGCCGATCTAGGGACCCCTGCCCTCCTTTATATAGTCCAGGAGAGGCAGAGAATCCTATTTGGACTAAGTCTTCTTCTCTCTTCACCGTGGGGAACCTTATGGGTCCCGCATCGACAAACCCCCGAGCATTTCATGATTGAGCTTCAAGGGCCGGGTTGTTGTAGACTTGTTCTGGGTTCTTTCTTGAAGCGAGATCTTGAGATGGTCTTCTTTGTCTTTTCTTCGGCTGATGTGCACTTTTGCACAAAAGTGCACTCAGTGAGTGTAGCCCCCGAGCCTCTTGCTTGTTGGGACAAGAAGCTAGAGGGTCCCTTTAGTCTTCTTGGTTGCTCCGAGTTTTTTTTGGTGGGTGCAATTTTTCGTAAAAATTGCACTCCTTTGAAGTGTAGCCCCCGAGCCTCTTGCTTTTGCTTGCAAAAGTTGGAGGGTCCAGATTCTTAATCTTAAAAATTTTTGGGGTTATGTATCCCATGAGCCCCGAGCCTTCTCCGAGTACTTTTCTTTAGAATAGAAATCGGATGAAGGGTCTTGATGTGTTGTCGTTATTGTAGTCTTGAGTACTTGTATTCTTGGTCTTTCATCCTTGAATTCGAGCCCCCGGGCGTAGTTGAAGCGAATGCTGAGCCCCCGAGCTTAGTGTTTGACTAAGCCATGATGCTCTTCCGAGTTGTTTTTTATTCCTCCAGGTCATTTTCTAGACTTCTCTGGTTCTTGACGTACCTCTTCCAGGTTGTTTGCACTTCATCCAGGTTCTTTCTAAACTTGTATGTACCTCATCCGGGTTGTTTTCTGATCAATCCAAGTTCTTTTTTGTCTTGATTTCTATTCCCAACTTATCTGGGTTGTTTTTCTTCAATCCGGGTTCTCTCTGATCTTGTCTTGGTCCTTGCCGCACCTTGTAGGGGTTCTTTTTTGATCAATCCGGGTTCTTTCTGATCTTGTCTTGGTCCTTGCCGCACCTTGTCACGGTTCTTTTTTTATCAATCCGGGTTCTTTCTGATCTTGTCTTGGTTCTTGCCGCATCTTGTCGGGGTTCTTTTTTGATCAATCCGGGTTCTTTCTAAAATTGTCTTGTTACTTGCAGCACCTCTTTAGGGTTGTTTTCTGATTGTTCTGGCTTCTTTCTGAAATTGTCTTGTTACTTGGAGCACCTCTTTAGGGTTGTTTTCTGATTGTTCCGGGTTCTTTCTGAACTTGTATGTTCCTCATCCGGGTTGTTTTCTGATCAATCCAGGTTCTTTCTGAATTTGTCTTGGTACCTGTAGCACCTCTTCGGGGTTGTTTGCGCTTCGTCTAGGTTCTTTCTGAACTTGTATGTACCTCATCCGGGTTGTTTTCTGATCAATCCGGGTTCTTTCTAGACTAGCTCTCAGGAGCGTGTTTTCCTGATCTCATGGTACCGATGTAGCTCCCCTGCATGTTAAACATAAAAATATGTTGTAAATGACATTCCGGATATGAAGTGGGGAGCATGTCCCATATTTGAATAATCAATTAGGGGCAGGCCCCTGCATTATGAAATGCGTATAAACTTTTTGCGTCTTGCTCTTGCTAGGCCATGCAAATTCCTCAGGTAGTGTCCGGTTACGTTTAAGCACTTGAATCTCTGGCGTATGGTTCAGAGGTTCATGATGTGACCATGTGAGCCTGGCACTCGGTTGGTGACCGTCCATGTGAGTAGACAAGCTTCACGGATTAAGGCATGTTCTACCTGAGGAATTCGGCGACCGTTAAGAGAAGACCTAGAGCACTATGTTTGCTCGCATGATGATTTTTTGTCTCTTCCCTTGCAAGGTCGGTTCATTTTCTAGGTAGTAGCCTGTTACGTTTAAGCACTTGAATCTCGCGTATGGTTCAGAGGTCCATTGACGTGACCACCCGTATGGTTTAGAGGTTCTTTGACGTGACCATCCGTATGGTTCAGAGGTTCATTGACGTGACCATCCATTGGAGAAAACAAGCTTCACGAATTAAGGCTTACTATCCGAGAAAATTAACAGCCGTTAAGGGAAGATAATATGGCCACAGAGGTATATGAATAATATCCGGAATATATAAAAAATGAGACGTGACTTAGCTTGGTTTATGGCCGAGTAGTTTGTTGATGGGGTAAACCAGTTGAGTGGCCGGTATGTCGAGTACTCGGAACAACTCGGAACCTGTCGTCGTGTTCTCTGAAGCCTTTGTCGTGGTCGTTGCCGACAGTGTGCGTACGGTGCATCCATCCAGCTTGACGTGTGTGATGGAGTTGTCGCGGGTGCCGGATGAAAGTTGATCTTTGTCTGTGTATGTGTACTAGTTCACATATCCATCTTGTAGTCTTGTATGTGTCCAGTAATCAATTTGGATGGCTTCTGGTCTTGCTTGTACATATATATACACATACGCCTTCCTTGTATTTGTTTGTTGTTGTGGCGCCGTGGGATGTCTTGATGTAGTCAGATGTCTCCGGATATACAGAGTTGATTTCGGATGTCGCGTTCTTGGAGTTGAACTCGGATGTTCTCGGATAAATCCCAGTTGTCCTCCGATCCAGCTCCGTATCCGAGTTGATAACGCTGGGACGTACTCCTTGCCGAAGTTGATGCTAGCTGATCCAACATGTGGTGATGTCGGACTCCTCGTCGTGGCCGAGTAGTTGACTGACTCCTGACTTGTGCCTTGAGTCTTCTGCAAATTTGAACGTGCGGCTTCACTTGCTTGCTTGTTGAATCAGGACACCTTGGCCGTGCGCAGAGATCCGTAGCGAGTTGTTGATCGTGGTTGACGGGAATTGCAGCGTCTTGTTGACAAGGGCCGACGAGAACCGCGGCGAATTTTGATCTGAGGTCCACCGAGCTCTCGAACGCAAAGCGCCGACAACCCCTACCTGGTGCGCCAGCTGTCGATGTTTTACCACCGGCAACCCGCCACGGGAGTACCCGGACGGTGATTTGTTCGGAGGGGTATCGGCGTTTGCAGGAACTCGATGGTAAACGCAGGGAGACAACGATTTATACTAGTTCGGTACGCCGAAAAGTCACGGCGCCCTACGTCCAGTCTAGGGTGGATAGTATATTGCGCCCTGCGCTATTTGTTGTGGTGCACATCAGCCGAAGAAAAGACAAAGAAGACCATCTCAAGATCTCGCTTCAAGAAAGAACCCAGAACAAGTCTACAACAACCCAGCCCTTGAAGCTCAATCATGAAATGCTCGAGGCCTTGTCGATGCGGGACCCATAAGGTTCCCCACAGTGAAGAGAGAAGAAGACTTAGTCCAAATAGGATTCTCCTCATGTAATCCTACTAGGACTAGTACACGTAATCCTACTAGGATCTCTACTTTGTAACCGACTAGGACTCCCGCCTCTCCTAGACTATATAAAGGAGGGCAGGGGTCCCTAGATCGGCAGACCTAGCTAACACACACACATGGGCGACAGACATAACCGACAGAACTCACAACCACAACAAATAGCGCAGGGCGCAATATACTTTCCACACCAGACTGGACGTAGGGCGCCGTGATTTTCTGGCGTGCCGAACTAGTATAAATCGTTGTCTCCCTGCGTTTACCATTGAGTTCCTGCAAACGCCGATACCCCTCCGAACAAATCACCGTCCTGGGTACCCCGTGACGGGTTGCCGGTGGTAAAACATCGACAGCTGGCGCGCCAGATAGGGGTTCTCGGTGCTTTGCGTTCGAGAGCTCGGTGGACCTCAGATCAAAATACGCCGCGGTTCTCATCGACCCTTGTCAACAAGACGCTGCAATTCCCATCAACCACGATCAACAACTCGCTACGGATCTCTGCGCACGGCCAAGGTGTCCTGATTCAACAAGCAAGCAAGTAAAGCCGCACGTTCAAATTTGCAGAAGACTCAAGGCACAAGTCAGGAGTCAGTCAACTACTCGGCCACGACGAGGAGTCCGACATCACCACATGTTGGATCAGCTAGCATCAACTTCGGCAAGGAGTACGTCCCAGCGTTATCAACTCGGATATGGAGCTGGATCGGAGGACAACTGGGATTTATCCGAGAACATCCGAGTTCAACTCCAAGAACGCGACATCCGAAATCAACTCTGTATATCCAGAGACATCTGACTACATCAAGACATCCCACGGCGCCACAACAACAAACAAATACAAGGAAGGCGTATGTGTATATATATGTACAAGCAAGACCAGAAGCCATCCAAATTGATTACTGGACACATACAAGACTACAAGATGGATATGTGAACTAGTACACATACACAGACAAAGATCAACTTTCATCCGGCACCCGCGACAACTCCATCACACACGTCAAGCTGGATGGATGCACCGTACGCACACTGTCGGCAACGACCACGACAAAGGCTTCATAGAACACGACGACAGGTTCCGAGTTGTTCCGAGTACTCGACATACCGGCCACTCAACTGGTTTACCCCATCAACAAACGACTCGGCCATAAACCAAGCTAAGTCACGTCTCATTTTTTATATATTCCGGATATTATTCATATACCTCTGTGGCCATATTATCTTCCCTTAACGGCTGTTAATTTTCTCGGATAGTAAGCCTTAATTCGTGAAGCTTGTTTTCTCCAATGGATGGTCACGTCAATGAACCTCTGAACCATACGGATGGTCACGTCAAAGAACCTCTAAACCATACGGGTGGTCACGTCAATGGACCTCTGAACCATACGCGAGATTCAAGTGCTTAAACGTAACAGGCTACTACCTAGAAAATGAACCGACCTTGCAAGGGAAGAGACAAAAAATCATCATGCGAGCAAACATAGTGCTCTAGGTCTTCTCTTAACGGTCGCCGAATTCCTCAGGTAGAACATGCCTTAATCCGTGAAGCTTGTCTACTCACATGGACGGTCACGAACCGAGCGCCAGGCTCACATGGTCACGTCATGAACCTCTGAACCATACGCCAGAGATTCAAGTGCTTAAACGTAACAGGACACTACCTGAGGAATTTGCATGGCCTAGCAAGAGCAAGACGCAAAAAGTTTATATGCATTTCATAATGCAGGGGCCTGCCCCTAATTGATTATTCAAATATGGGACATGCTTCCCACTTCATATCCGGAATGTCATTTACAACATATTTTTATGTTTAACATGCAGGGGAGCTACATAGGTACCATGAGATCAGGAAAACACGCTCCTGAGAGCTAGTCCAGAAAGAACCCAGATTGATCAGAAAACAACCCGGATGAGCTACATACAAGTTCAGCAAGAACCTGGACGAAGCGCAAACAACCCCGAAGAGGTGCTGCAGGTACCAAGACAAATTCAGAAAGAACCCGGATTGATCAGAAAACAACCCAGATAAGGAACATACAAGTTCAGAAAGAAGCCGGAACAATCAGAAAACAACCCTAAAGAGGTGCTGCAAGTAACAAGACAATTTTAGAAAGAACCCGGATTGATCAAAAAAGAACCCCGACAAGATGCGGCAAGAACCAAGACAAGATTAGAAAGAACCCGGATTGATAAAAAAAGAACCCTGACAAGGTGCGGCAAGGACCAAGACAAGATCAGAAAGAACCTGGAATGATCAAAAAAGAACCCCTACAAGGTGCGGCAAGGACCAAGACAAGATCAGAGAGAACCCGGATTGAAGAAAAACAACCCAGATAAGTTGGGAATAGAAATCAAGACAAAAAAGAACTTGGATTGATCAGAAAACAACCCAGATGAGGTACATACAAGTTCAGAAAGAACCTGGATGAAGTGCAAACAACCTAGAAGAGGTACGTCAAGAACCAGAGAAGTCTAGAAAACGACCTGGAGGAATAAAAAACAACTCGGAAGAGCATCACGGCTTAGTCAAACACTAAGCTCGGGGGCTCAGCATTCGCTTCAACTACGCCCGGGGGCTCGAATTCAAGGATGAAAGACCAAGAATACAAGTACTCAAGACTACAACAACGACAACACATCAAGACCCTTCATCCGATTTCTATTCTAAAGAAAAGTACTCGGAGAAGGCTCGGGGGCTACGGGATACATAACCCCAAAAATTTTTTAAGACAAGATTCTGGACCCTCCAACTTTTGCAAGCAAAAGCAAGAGGCTCGGGGGCTACACTCAGTGAGTGCAATTTTTACGAAAAATTGCACCCACCGAAAAAGAACTCGGAGCAACCAAGAAGACTAAAGGGACCCTCTGGCTTCTTGTCCCAACAAGCAAGAGGCTTGGGGGCTACACTCATTGAGTGCACTTTTGTGCAAAAGTGCACATCAGCCGAAGAAAAGACAATGAAGACCATCTCAAGATCTCGCTTCAAGAAAGAACCCAGAACAAGTCTACAACAACCCGGCCCTTGAAGCTCAATCATGAAATGCTCGGGGGCTTGTCGATGCGGGACCCATAAGGTTCCCCACGGTGAAGAGAGAAGAAGACTTAGTCCAAATAGGATTCTCCTCATGTAATCCTACTAGGACTAGTATATGTAATCCTACTAGGATCTCTACTTTGTAACCGACTAGGACTCCCGCCTCTCCTGGACTATATAAAGGAGGGCAGGGGTCCCTAGATCGGCAGACCTAGCTAACACACACACATGGGCGACAGACATAACCGACAGAACTCACAACCACAACAAATAGCGCAGGGCGCAATATACTATCCACACCAGACTGGACGTAGGGCGCCATGATTTTCCGGCATACCGAACCAGTATAAATCGTTGTCTCCCTGCGTTTACCATCGAGTTCCTGCAAACACCGATACCCCTCCGAACAAATCACCGTCCGGGTACTCCCATGGTGGGTTGCCGGTGGTAAAACATCGACAAAAGGTTACTTCTGACTTACCTTCTGTTTGCTGAGGGATGCCCTATCATACTTTAGGAGTTCATGTGGCATGCTAACTTCTCTAATGCACCGAAGTATGTCAACTCATATAGTCCGAAATCTTGTAGGATGTTCTGCTAGAATCTTCTTGCTTTTCTCCCTCATTATTTTGTGAGTTTTCTGTATGATCGTAAAGGTGGTAGATACATCCAGAAGTTGTGTAAAATGGGGATAACATGTTTTAATATTACCCTATATTATAAAATTGAGTGTGTTGTCGCTCGCTTGTGTCATATGTTTTTAAAATAATAAAGTTATGAAAGTAGATTAGGATTAGTTGAGCATTGGATCGTTCATGCATCATGTCATTAACTAATCTTTTGTTTACTTCTTCCCTTGCTAGTAGTTGGGTTAAGTATGTTGCCAATCCTATTCATGCTATCTTTCTTTTCCTCATTGCTATTCTATCTATCTTTGGAAATCAGGTGGCTGATGGTCTTTCTTACCTTACAGTATGCAGACCCGCTCTAGAAAAACAGATACACCTAGAACATCAGGTGGTCATACCTATATGACTGATCCACCCCAAGCACCACCTTTAGCTGATGCAGTTGCTACTCTAATGAATGTCAGCGTCGACAATGCACATATGCTTCAAGCCTTGACATAGCATGTGATTCCTAATCCTCATGGTCGACCAGATCCAGTAGCTAACAACACATCTCATGACTTTCTAAAAACTCACCCTCCTGTATTTCATAAAGCTAAAGAACCTTTGGAGGTAGAGGACTGGATTTGCACCATAGAGTAGAAGTTTAGCCTTATTCGCTGTAGTGATGTCTAGAAGACTCTGTTTGTAGCACAGCAACTCCAGGGCCTTGCTAGCGCTTGGTGGGCGAGTTTCCTTACAACACAATGTGAGGGACATCTGGTTCCATGGCCTAACTTTTGCACTGCATTCAGAACACATTATATTCCTAATGGTTTGAGGGAGATGAGGATGGAATAGTTCCTCAAGTTATAGCAAGGAGATCAGAGTGTGATGGAGTACTTGAGCAAATTCAACCACTTATCGCAGTATGCCCCCGATTATGTCAGTACTGATGCCAATAAGAAGCTTTGGTTTGTACGCGGTCTCGACACCAAACTTCATGTTATGCGGGCTGGTCACACCACTGCTAGTTATAATGAGATTGTCAGTATTGCCATTTCTTCTGAGTGCAAGTACCTTCAGCACAAGGAGGCAAAGAAGAGAAAGGAAATGTTGGAGGAATCCTCTGGTCACAATGCTCAGCGTTAGAGGATTGTTTATCAAC
Source organism: Miscanthus lutarioriparius (assembly GCA_904845875.1). NCBI lineage: Eukaryota > Viridiplantae > Streptophyta > Magnoliopsida > Poales > Poaceae > Miscanthus > Miscanthus lutarioriparius. The sequence continues at coordinate 70,652,752 of CAJGYO010000010.1, forward strand.
CTATCCATCATTCTCTTTGTTATCCACCTCAGCAACAAGCCCAACAGCAGCCATTTGTCTGACCAGCTGCAGTTCTTACCTATCCACAACAGGCGAATACCCCTGGTATTCATTCCAAAAATCACAAAATAGTCGACCGACTGTTTGGAAGAATAGGGCTCTTACCAAGATGGATCACGTCCACTATACTCAGGTTGAAGTGATTCCCGAAGGTGAACCTGTGATGATGGATCGGTTTTCTATTGCCAAACAACCGATAGTTATATTGTTTGATTCTGTTGCATCACATACATTCATCAATAGAGCTTTTGTTATGAAGTATCAGTTGTCCATCGAGGCTATGGAGGGAAGTTTCTATATACAATATCCTAGGGGGCAATTGTATACCAAGGAGGTAGTGGAGCATGTTCCTATAGAGCTTGTTGGGCATACCTTTCTGACCAACTTACTTGTTTTTAAGAATCAGGACATAGATGTGATACTTGGCATGAATTGGCTATGCCAGCGTGGAGCTGCCATTGATACTATGAATAGAACTATACAGTTGAACTCACCTGATAGTAGTTCTAAGTTGCTTATCCATCTACCAACGCTAAGGAGGGCAGTTGAAAGAATTTATGGAGCTACTTTTAAGGATGTGAAAGATATTCTTGTAGTAAGAGAGTTACCAGATGTGTTTCCAGATGATTTTCCTAGTCTACCTCCAGATAGAGATGTAGAGTTTGTGATTGATCTATAACCCGACACTGCTCCAGTGTCTAGACGAGCATATTGGATGCCTCCGAAAGAGTTAGGTGAACTTAAGATACAGTTGCAAGAGTTACTTGACAAAGGTTGTGTTAGACCCAATTCATCACTGTGGGGATGTCCTACAATATTTGTGAAAAAGAAAGACAAAACTTTAAGGTTGTGTGTTGATTACCGTCCATTGAATGAGGTGACTATCAAGAATAAGTACCCTCTTCCTCGCATTGATCTACTCTTCGACTAACTTGCGGGAGCTAAAGTGTTCTCTAAGATTGATCTCTGGTCAGGGTTACCATCAAATAAAGATCTATCAAGAAGATATTCCAAAGACTGCTTTCACCACTCGATATGGTCTATATGAATATCTGGTCATGTACTTTGGCTTAACCAATGCTCTAGCTCACTTCTTGTACCTAATGAACTCAGTTTTCATGCTGAAGCTTGACAAGTTTGTGGTTGTTTTCATTGATGATATCTTGATATACTCTAAGAACAAAGAAGAACATGCGGAACACTTATGCATCATTCTAAGCTGTCTGAGAGAACACCAGTTGTATGCTAAGTTTAGTAATTGTGAATTCTAGCTTGATGAAGTGCCATTCCTTGGGCATGTTCAGTCTGTTGAGGGTGTTGCTGTAGACCGTAGCAAAGTGAGAGATATCCTGGATTGGAAGCCACCTATCTCTGTTCACCAAGTCCATAGTTTTTTGGGAATGGCAGGATATTATCGTCGTTTCATTCCTGATTTATCCAAAGTATCCAAGCCTATCACTGAATTGCTTAAGAATCAAACCAAGTTTGTCTGGTCAACTGAATGCAATTAAGATTTTGAAAACCATGAAAAGACTTCTAACCACCGCTCTTGTCCTAGCTCAGCCGAGCATTGAGAAGCCATTTGATGTGTACTGTGATGCTTTAGGTATTGGTATTAGGTGTGTACTGATGTAAGAAGGCCGAGTTATTGCTTATGCTTCTGGACAGCTCAAGCGTCATGAAGACCCCACTCATGATTTGGAGTTAGTTTCTCTTGTTCATGCACTCAAGATCTAGCATCATTATCTGTTGGGCAGCAGTTGTCATATTTATACTGATCATAAAAGTTTGAAGTACATCTTTACCCAGTCTAAGTTGAATATGCGACAGTGAAGATGGTTAGAATTGATTAAAGATTATGACTTGAAAGTTCATTATCATCCGAGCAAAGCAAATGTTGTTGTAGATGCTCTTAGTCATAAGTCTCATTACAACTGTCTTATAGCAAGGCCATTTCATAGTACCTTGTGTGAGGAGATGGAGAAGCTGAACCTCGAGATTGTTTCACAAGGAACCTTAGCCAATATCATAGTTGAATCCACTATTCAGAGTTAGATTATTGCTGCTTAGAAAAAGTACAAAGGAATAGATCATATCAGAGAGAGAGTTGTGACTAGAAAGGCTCCATGTTTCTAGATTGATGATGAGGGAGTTCTTTGGTTCAAGAATCATCTGGTAGTGCTGAAAGTTCCTGAACTACGTCAGCAGATCCTCGATGAAGCTCACTTATCTAGATTCTCTATTCATCCAGGAAGTAACAAGATGTATTAGGACCTAAAATAGAGATTCTGGTGGACCAAAATGAAGATAGAGATTACTCGGTATGTTGCTAAGTGTGATACTTGTCAACGAGTGAAAGTTGTCCATCTGAAATCTGTTGGACAACTACAACCCTTACCTGTTTCATCTTGGAAGTGGGATGATATCAGCATGGACTTTATTGTAAGTCTGCCCAAGACATCCAAAGGTTGCGATTCTATTTGGGTTATTGTTGATCGCCTCTCAAAACGAGCTCATTTCCTGCCAGTAAGAACAGACTATCCAACCATACTCTATGCCAAGTTATATATTGACCGAATCCTAAGTCTTCATGGGGTCCCAAAAACTATTATTTTAGATAGAGGTACATAGTTTGTCTCCAAATTCTAGAAAGAACTTCATAAATCATTGGGTACTAAGCTTATCCACAGTTTAGCTTATCATCCGCAGACTGGAGGACAGACTAAAAGAGTCAATCAGATGGGGAGGATATGTTGAGATCGTGTGTTCTCACTTATTCATCTAAGTGGGATGAGTGTCGACCTTTGGTAGAGTTCTCTTATAATAATAGTTATCAAGAAAGCATTAAGATGGCACCGTTTGAAGCTCTTTATGGCCGAAGGTGTAGAACTCCTCTGAGTTGGTCTGAACCCGGAGAAAGATGGTTCTTTGGGATAGACTTAGTGAAAGAAACTAAAGAAAAAGTTTGTCTTATCCAAGCTAATATGAAAGTAGCACAGTCTCGACAGAAGAGTTATGCTGACAAGAGAAGTCAATCTTTAGTGTTCAAGGTGGGAGATCATGTGTATCTGAAGGTATCACCTATGAAAGGAGTGAATCATTTTGGAGTTTGAGGGAAATTACCACCTCACTACATTGGTCCTTTCCCCATTGTGCAACAGTGTGGACCCATAGCGTATCGTCTTAAGTTGCTAGAACAGCTGTCAGCTATACACAATGTGTTTCATGTATCATAGTTGAAGAAATGTCTGCAAGTGCCCGAGTAGGCCATTGAGGTTGAAGGAGTTGAACTTGAACTAGATTTGACTTATGCAAAGTATCCTGTCAGAATCTTGGATTAGAAAGATAGAGCTACTCAAAAAAGAATGATCAAGTTCTATAAGGTTCAGTGGAACAAACATTCAGAAGAGGAAGCTACATGGGAATCTAAGGATTATCTAATGGAGAATCATCCGGATTTCCTTACATCTACTTAGGTTGCAAACTCCTCTACAGTTGTGACCTTTCTTTTGAAAGTTGATGTAATTTTGTAACCTCCCTTGTTGTTTTATGGAAACCTTGCTTGTAAAATGTGTTTGACACATTTCCTTTTCCATTACTTAACCCTAGGCTTTAGGTGTATCGTAATCTCGGGGCGAGATTTCTGTAAGGGGGGAAGAGCTGTAACACCTCTGGTGTTAAGCATCACTAAAACATGATCATGTCATCATCATGAATAGTAAGCATGCATTTTAGCTAATCATGTCTTGCATTACCTAACAACAATGTTATTTAGTTGGGTAAGCAATGCATTCTTGTGGTGGTTTGTGCTATAACCCAAAATTCCTATTAAGCTACTTTGTGACCTTATATTTTTGAATTTCACAAAAATACTAGAAATCATACCCTAATAAACATGGCAGTGTAAAGAATGTACTTTCCACCTGTGTCAAGTATAGGGTATGGGTTCAAGTCCAACTCACTAAAAATTGAGCTCCAAGTTTGAAATTGAAATTCAAGTTCAATACTTGATCATATTTGGATAAGTATTGGATTTTAATATTAATTTCAATTGTGGGGAATTTATTAAAATGACTTTTCATAAATAACTTTGTTCAAACAATAGTATCATTTATTAGTACAAAGTTTGTGCTATGCAATGGTATTGTTTATTGAAAGGTTTGATTGATAATTAATCACCAAATAATTCCAAGGTAGCTTAGTCAAATCAAGTTGCAAACCCTAATTCTGTTTTCAGGTTACCTATTCGAAGTACCCTTGTTTGAGCTCTTAAATCTTGAGAACCTGTTAGTTTTTGGTGTGGGATCCTTAAGCAATGTTGGAGAGTACGTGTAGGGGATCAACTTTCTTTCTTAGAGTTGATCCGGCTATCGGGCAGGAATAGTAACCACCGGGGGAGCTGCCTGTCTGCTCGCCGCTGACACCGGCCACCGCCGTAGCACCGCTCAACCATGCGGAGACATGTAGTTGCTTCGCATGGCAGTGGCAAGCTACTGCTGGCTCAGAAATGTCTTCTGCAATGTATCCTGCTCGGAAAGTTAAAGTGGATGATTCAGGTTTTCCCCTAGGACACCTAACAGGCTACCGGAGTTGTCTAGCTCCTATCTGTAGCAGTTAGAAGTCTGAAGGACAATGACAGGCACATGTGGGCCATATAACTTGGGCGGTTCTGCTATACCTGGTATCAGAGCATGTCATTGCAGAAGTGTTGTAGTACTACTTTACAAAACTTAAAAATAAACTATACAAATGAATTTCAAATCTATTTTGGGTCAAAAGGTTACTTCTCACTTACCTTTTGTTTGCTGAGGGATGCCCCGCCATACTCAGGTGTTCTTGTGGCATGCTAACTTCTCCAACACACCGGAGTATGCCAAGTCATATAGTCCCAAATCTTGTAGGATGTTCTGCTAGAATCTTCCTGCTTTTCTCCCTCATTATTTTGCGAGTTTTCTGTATGATCGTAAAGGTGATAGATACATCCAGAAGTTGTGTAAAACAGGGATAGCATGTTTTAATATTACCCTATATTATAAAATTGAGTGTGTTGTCACTCGCTTGTGTCATATGTTTTTAAAATAATAAAGTTATGTAAGTAGGTTTGGATTAGTTGAGGGTTGGATCGTTCATGCATCATGTCATTAACTAATCTTTTGTTTACTTCTTCCCTTGCTAGTAGTTGGGTTAGGTGTGTTGCCAATCCTATTCATGCTATCTTTCTTTTGCCCATTGCTATTCTATCTATCTTTGGAAATCGAGTGGCTGATGGTCTTTCTTACCTTACAGTATGCAGACCCGCTCTAGAAAAACAGATACACCTGGTACCTCATGTGGTCGTACCAATACGACTGATCCACCCCAAGCATCACCTTGAGCTGATGAAGTTGCTGCTCTGATGAATGTCAGCGTCGACAATGCATGTATGCTTCAAGCCTTGACACAGCATGTGATTCTTGATCCTCACGGTCCACTAGATCCAGTAGCTAACAACACATCTCGTGACTTTCTAAAAACTCACCCTCCCGTATTTCATAAAGCTGAAGAACCTTTCGAGGTAGAGGACTGGACCCGCACTATAGAGCAGAAGTTTAGCCTTATTCGCTGCAGTGATGTGTCACACCCCAAAATTTCTGATTTTGGGTTGTGCAAAGAAAACATTAAATAAAATGAATTATTTTAATATTTGGATAAAATTTACCAAGTTTAGTTTGAGCTAGCGCAAATTTAGTTATAGGAAAAATGTGAATTTTCAAAGTTTTCTAATTTTGACGGGCTTTTGGAAGATGTGATGTTTGCTTGTTGCTTCTTTGTGTGTTGAGAATGAGCAAAGTCTTTAAAATGCGTTAGTAGGTCGGTTTTCCTTCTCCGGCACGCCTTTATCTTTTTCTACAATCAAATTCTTTATTTCTTGGCTCAAGTTTTCATTGGGAGCTTCCTAAAATCTTTTCTTTGTAACGCAAATCACTCCTTTCAGTTCCTCGTCCGTCAATCAATCTCTACAAACTTCTCAGGAATTTTTCTAGCTTTTTCTAGAACTTGTTCATACTTGTCTGTGAGCATAATTTAATTTTTAGATGCTCCAAATTAACTTATCATGGGCTCCAAATACTTTATTTGGGTTCCTCTTGTTCCATATTGTCTCTGGGAATTTTCCCCAAATTTTCAGAGCTTTCGAGTATTTTTCGTGGCTTAAATAATAATTCTAGACTTTTCTGGAATTATTTTATCCATGAAATTAATTAATTCTAAAAATAATAAATCTCTCATTTTTCCCAACGCTCAAAGCCCATGTGCAATAATTCTAATAAATACTAAAGGCCCATGCATTTATTTACTAATGAGCTTTAATCATTATTTAGGCCCATTGGTAAATGTGGAGGGTGCAACATCAATAAGTACCATATTGCTAGTTGATGTAGATGTGGGGAGTTTTTCTCCATATAAATATGTACCAACCTCATGGGCAAAGCATACCAAAACTACCGTAAGGAGAGCCCCTAGTTTGGGAAATCCCTCGTGTAGTAAATTAGATTTTCCGCCTCCTTCTCTTGCCGTCGCCGTCGCGGTACCCAGCCCAGCCATCCTCTCCTTCGTGCAACAAGTCGAGCCCACCCCTATGTAGCTGCTATTGCCATGGCCTTGTGGTGGCTGTACGGGAGGCCAAAGGATGAAGACGAGGTAATTACGAAATTACCACCAGTTCGTTATATCATCGTCGTATATTTGTTTTAAGTCCATTTCGAGTTGTTCCAATTGTGTTAGATTCGTATCGATGTTATCTACATGCTAGTGTCATCGTTTTTCATGTCAAGTGACTTTTACATATATGCTTAAATACTAATTTGATTAATATGCATGCAACTAGTTTTTATAAATAAAAGCAACATAATTATATACAATTCTCTTTTGCAAATAAGTTTTAACATGACTAGTTGCTAATATAAATATGTTTCTAAATTATAATACATTTATTCTAAACACACATATCAAATTTGATTAGATGGTCTCACATGACAATGTGTATTTGCAAGTTAAAGTTGAATTGGCATCAATGATATCAAAATATTTATAAATAAAATATGATTAGCTTCAACTCAGTTTTTAAGTATAAATATGATTTATTTAATCTAAATTAATGCTACTCACATAGATTTTCCTAATTAACATAAATCAAGCTTATAGTCTTCTCTTTTCTTTTATATTATAAAACCCTATAGTCGTTTCTTTACAACCATAGTTTCGATTAGCGTGCCTCTCGTGACTGTCTGTTCGTAGCGATGCGTAGAATCGTGTCTCAAACTCTTTTACTTATTTTTCTATGATTGGTGTACTATTCTAATTGAGATCTATTGTTTGCTTCATGTATGATTGTATGGATGCTTGTGTGGTGCTTTATGATCTTGTCCAGTCGGTGAGCTATACGTGGTGAATCAAGAAGCAGATCTTTGAAGATTTAGATTGGAAGAAGGATCTGAGTTTTAGGCCAGTATAGCATGGGATATTCCTTGTTGCCCTATACACCATTAATCACTTATCATACTATATGTGTCTACTTGACTACCACTAAGGATTACCTAGTACTTTGTACCTTGTGCCTTGATACCTATGGGGTATTGCATTGGGTAGTATGATGCTAGTGCTCAACTACAACCATGATCTTGTAACTTGACTAATGGTATATGCAAGAAACACTAAAAGATGCTTTTTAGTTACATGGAACAAAGGGGCTAGAGCATTGGGCTATTTTATAGTGCTCTAGATTTCTCTCCCTAAGGACTTATCTGTAAGTGATGATCTGGGACTTACAGTACAGCTGTGAGGGTTATATGGCTATGGCTTTAGCTTAGTATGAGGACCTTTTCCAGCTTGTTAGTGGTTACCTTTATTGGTGTAAGAATGGCTTGACGAATCGGGTATAGTGCAGCCTCTGTCCCCTTGTGTATAGGTTGCGCATCATTGTACCATCGGGAATGGGGGCTCTACATTTGTTTGTTGAGTGAATCTAATGGCCCTAACTTGTTAGATGAACCTTTGAAAGGCTTCATAGTAAACCCTGCCGACCTTCCTTGGTTGTGGGTCAAGAGGCTGATCACCTCGAGCGAAAGGGTAAATCACGACTCACAGTTAAAGTGTACAACCTCTGTAGAGTGTAAAACTGGTATATCAGCCGTGCTCATGGTCATGAGTGGCCTTGGAACATTTATAGAATAGATGATGAACCCTGATGATAATAATGATAAAGATGCTCACTAATGATTATTGTTTATGCTATTTATTATTCATGTTTACCTGATCATGTGTTTATATGGGCTTATGATAAACTTGTTGCTACTCCTATGCTAAAATTGTGCCAATTAAAAGCTAATCACAGTTAAACTAGTATTAGCCTTTTAAGCCTCATGAACCCCATGTTATATTTGTTGAGTACGACATGTACTTACGCTTGCTTTACATTTTAAATTGTTGGAAAATCCCAGGTGGGTACTAGATTGCTAGAGTTTGGAGGAATTAGGCTTGTGATCAACCAGTTAGTTGTCCCTATGGAATTGAAGTCTTCACCCGAAGATCGAGTTGTCTTTCTGCTGTTTGCTATCTAAGGTTATATTCTTTATACTAAGTACGTTATATATTGAGCATTGTCTATTGATATTACCCTTATTTGTAGCTATATGTGAGAATTAACTTCCTAGGCTCACATATGGTGCGTATCTAGTTTTGTTTTTAAATCTAGGTGCTACAAAGTGGTACCAGAGCAATGCTGACTGTAGGATGCAAGCTTAGTAGAAACTGATTGTTCTAAGTTTTAGAATTTGCAACAAAACTACTTTTTCATCTCCTTGACTAGTTGAATTGATTATTTCTTATCCTTTTCCTTTTTTCTTCTCTCCTTGATGGCTTCCTTTGAGCTATTGCTTCTTATCTCCTTGATTTTTATTTATTTGGTTTACTAAAGTTTTCTGATCTCACCCTATTCAAATTTGCGATGGCCTTTCATCATAATCCACTACTTAGGATGCCCTTCATTGCTACAGAAGCACGTGTAGTTTCGATGTTGTGATGCATACTTGTCTTGTTTGCTGTGTTGTTTGTTGGTCATCCCTATCTTTGTGATCCAAAGGAAGGCCCTGAAGACTACACCAACACGAGGATCTCCGTATGGAATATTTAGAGTTTAGCAAAACTCTTGTTAAGTGGGGTAGCATCCTCTACAAAGCATCGTTGACCTTTATCTTCCTTGCTATCCTGTGCAACTCTCAAATCCACTTTATCATGCAAGTTCATTCCTTCATCTCATGAATCCCGAATCAAGGAAGTGTGGAGGCATGAAGATCTTTATCTTTCTCCCTAGTCTCTCCGAATCTCAGGACGAGATTCCTGTTAAGTGGGGTAGTTTGTCACACCCCAAAATTTCTGATTTTTGGTTGTGTAAAGAAAACACTAAATAAAATGAATTATTTTAATATCTGGATAAAATTTACCAAGTTTAGTTTGAGCTAGCACAAATTTAGTTATAGAAAAAATGTGAATTTTCAAAGTTTTCTAACTTTGATGGGCTTTTGGAAGATGTGATGTTTGCTTGTTGCTTCTTTGTGTGTTGAGAATGAGCAAAGTCTTTAAAATGCGTTAGTAGGTCGATTTTCCTTCTTCGGCACGCCTTTATCTTTTTCTACAATCAAATTCTTTGTTTCTTGGCTCAAGTTTTCATTGGGAGCTTTCTAAAATCTTTTCTTTGTAACGCAAATCACTCCTTTCAGTTCCTCGTCCGTCAATCAATCTCTACAAACTTCTCGAGAATTTTTCCAGCTTTTTCTGGAACTTGTTCCTACTTGTCTGTGAGCATAATTTAATTTTTAGATGCTCCAAATTATCTTATCATGGGCTCCAAATACTTTATTTGGGTTCCTCATGTTTCATAATGTTTCTGGGAATTTTCTCCAAATTTTCAAAGCTTTCGGAGTATTTTTTCATGGCTTAAATAAAAATTCTAGACTTTTCTGGAATTATTTTATCCATGAAATTAATTAATTCCAAAAATAATAAATCTCTCATTTTCCCAACGCTCAAAGCCCATATGTAATAATCCTAATAAATCCTAAAGGCCCATGCATTTATTTACTAATGGGCTTTAATCATTATTTATGCCCATTAGTAAATATGGAGGGTGCAACATCAATTAGTAACATATTGCTAGTTGATGTAGATGTGGGGAGTTTTTGTCACTATAAATATGTACCAACCCCTTGGGCAAAGCACACCAAAACTACTGTAACGGGAGCCTCTAGTTTGTGAAATCCCTCGTGTAGTAAATTAGATTTTTCTTCCCCTTCTCTCCCTGTCGCCGTCGCGCTGCCTAGCCCGACCATCCTCTCCTTTGTGCAACAAGTCGAGCCCACCCTTCCGCAGCTACTGTTTCCATGGCCATGTGGTGGCTGTATGGGAGGCCAAAGGATGAAGACAAGGTAATTACGAAATTACCACCAGTTCGTAATATCATCGTCGTATATTCGTTTTAAGTCCGTTTCGAGTTGTTCCAATTGCGTTAGATTCATATCGATGTGATCTACATGCTAGTGTCATTGTTTTTCATGTCAAGTGACTTTTACATATATGCTTAAATATTAATTTGATTAATATGCATGCAACTTATTTTTATAAATAAAAGCAACATAATTATATACAATGCTCTTTTGCAAATAAGTTTTAACATGACTAGTTGCTAACATAAATATGTTTCTAAATTATAATATGTTTATTCTAAACGCACATATCAAATTTGATTAGATGTTCTCACATGACAGTTTGTATTTGCAAGTTAAAGTTGAATTGGCATAAATGATATCAAAATATTTATAAATAAAGTATGATTAGCTTCAACTCAGTTTTTACGTATAAATATGATTTATTTAATCTTAATTAATGCTACTCACATAGTTTTTCCTAATTAACATAAATCAAGCTTATAGTCTTCTCTTTTCTTTCATAATATAAAGCCCTGTAGTCGTTTCTTTACATCCATAGTTCCGATTAGCGTGCCTCTCGCGACTGTCTGTTCGTAGCGATCCGTAGAAACGTGTCTCAAACTCTTTTACTTATTTTTCTATGATTGGTGTACTATTCTAATTTAGATCTATTGTTTGCTTCATGTATGATTGCATGGATGCTTGTGTGGTGCTTTATGATCTTGTCCAGTCGGTGAGCTATACGTGGTGAATCAAGAAGCAGATCTTTGAAGATTTGGATTGGAAGAAGGATCTGAGTTTTAGGCCAGTATAGCATGGGATATTCCTTGTTGTCCTATACACCATTAATCACTTATCATACTGCATGTGTCTACCTTGACTACCACTAAAGATTTCCTAGTACTTTGTACCTTGTGCCTTGATAACTATGGGGTATTGCATTGGGTAGTATGATGCTAGTGCTCAACTACAACCATGATCTTGTAACTTGACTTATGGTATATGTAATAAACACTAAAAGATTCCTCTCCCTAAGGACTTATTTATAAGTGATTATCTGGGACTTACAGTATAGCTGTGAGGGCTATATGGCTCTGGCTTTAGCTCAGTATGAGGACCTTTTCTAGCTTGTTAGTGGTTACCTTTATTGGTGTAAGAATGGCTTGATGAATCATGTATAGTGCGCCCTATGTCCCCTTGTGTATAGGCTGCGCGTCATTGTGCCATCGGGAAAGGGGGCTCTACATCTGTTTGCCAAGTGAATCTAATGGTCCTAACTTGTTAAACAAACCTTTGAAAGGCTTCATAGTGAACCCTGCCGACCTTCCTTGGTAGTGGGTTAAGAGGCTGATCACCTCAGGCGAAAGGGTAAATCACGACTCACAGTTAAAGTGTACAACCTCTGCAGAGTGTAAAACTGGTATATCAGCCATGCTCATGGTCACAAGCGGCCTTGGAACATTTATGGAATAGATGATGAACCCTGATGATACTAATGATATAGATGCTCGCTAATGATTACTATTTATGCTATTCATTATTCATGTTTACTTGATCATGTGTTTATATGGGCTTGTGATAAACTTGTTGCTACTCCTATGCTAAAATTGTGACAATTAAAAGCTAATCGCAGTTAAACCAGTGTAAGCCTTTTGAGCCTCATGAACCCCATGTTATATTTGTTGAGTACGACATGTACTTACGCTTGCTTTACTTTTTAAATCTTTGAAAAATCCCGGATGGGTACCAGATTGCTAGAGTTTGGAGGAATTAGGCTTGTCATCAACCAGTTAGTTGTCCCTGTGGAATTGGAGTCTTCACCCGAAGATCAGAGTTGTCTTTCCACTATTTGTTATCTAAGGTTATATTCTTTATACTAAGTACGTTATATATTGAGCATTGTCTATTAATATTACCCTTATTTGTAGCTATATGTGAGAATTGACTTTCTAGGCTCACATATGGTGCGTATCTGGTTTTATTCTTAAAACTGGGTGCTACATGATGTCCAAAAGAATCTGTTTGCAGCACAGCAACTCCAGGGTCCTGCTGGCACTTGGTGGGCGAGTTTCCTTACAACATAATGCGAGGGACATCAGGTTCCAAGGCCTAACTTTTGCACTACTTTCCAAACACATTATATTCCTGATGGTTTGAGGGAGATGACGATGGAACAGTTCCTCAAGTTACGGCAAGGAGATCAGATCGTGATGGAGTACTTGAGCAAATTCAACCATGTATCGCAGTATGTCTCCGATTGTGTCAGTACTGATGCCAATAAGAAGCTTTGGTTTGTACGTGGTCTCGGCACCAAACTTCAAGTTATGCGGGCCGGTCACACCACTACTAGTTATAATGAGATTGTCAGTATTGCCATTTCTTCTTAGTACAAGTACCTTTAGCACAAGGAGGCAAAGAAGAGAAAGGAAATGTTGGTGGAATCCTCTGGTGACAGTGCTCAGCATTAGAGGATTGTTTATCAACCTATCCATCATTCCCTTTGTTATCCACCTCAGCAACATGCCTAGCAGCAGTCATTTGTCTGACCAGCTGCAGTTCTTACCTATCCACACCAGCCGAATACCCCTGGTATTCATTCCAAAAACTCACAAAATAGTCAACCGACTGTTCCGAAGAATAGGGCTATTTCCAAGATGGGTCGCGTCCACTATACTCAGATTGAAGTGATTCCAAAAGGTGAACCTATGATGATGGGTCGGTTTTCTGTTGCCAAACAACCGGTAGTTATATTGTTTGATTCTGGTGCATCACATACGTTCATCAATAGAGATTTTATTATGAAGTATCAATTGTTGATTGAGGCTATGGAGCGAAGTTTCTGTATACAATCTCCTAGGGGGCAAATGTATACCAAGGAGGTAGTGGAGCATGTTCCTATAGAGCTTGTTGGGCATACCTTTCTGACCAACTTACTTGTTTTTAAGAATCAGGACATAGATGTGATACTTGGCATGAATTGGCTATGTCAGCGTGGAGCTGCCATTGATACTCTAAATAGAACTTTATAGTTAAACTCACCTGATAGTAGTTCTAAGTTGCTTATCCATCTACCAACACCAAAGAGGGTAGTTGAAAGAATTTATGGAGCTACTTTTAAGGATGTGAAAGATATTCTTGTAGTAAGAGAGTTTCTAGATGATTTGCCTGGTCTACCTCCAGATAGAGATGTAGAGTTTGTGATTGAGCTATAACCCGACACTGCTCCAGTGTCTAGACGAGCATATTGGATGCCTCCAAAAGAGTTAGGTGAACTTAAGATACAGTTGCAAGAGTTACTTGACAAAGGTTGTGTTAGACCCAATTCATCACCATGGGGATGTCCTACAATATTTGTGAGAAAGAAAGACAAAACTTTAAGGTTGTGTGTTGATTACCGTCCATTGAATGAGGTAATTATCAAGAATAAGTACCCGCTTCCTCGCATTGATCTACTCTTCGACTAACTTGCGGGAGCTAAAGTGTTCTCTAAGATCGATCTCTGGTCAGGGTTACCATCAAATAAAGATCTGTCCAGAAGATATTCCAAAGGCAACTTTCACCACTTGATATGGTCTGTATGAATATCTGGTCATGTCCTTTGGCTTAACCAATGCTCCAACTCACTTCATGTACCTAATGAACTCAGTTTTCATGCTGAAGCTTCACAAGTTTGTGGTTGTTTTCATTGATGATATCTTGATATACTCTAAGAACAAAGAAGAACATGCAGAGCAGTTATGCAATGTTCTAAGCCGTTTGAGAGAACACCAGTTGTATGCTAAGTTTAGCAATTGTGAATTCTAGCTTGATGAAGTGCCATTCCTTGGGCATGTTCTATCTGCCGAGGGTGTTGTTGTAGACCCTAGCAAAGTGAGAGATATCCTAGATTGGAAGCCACCTATTTCTGTTCACGAAGTCCATAGTTTTATGGGAATGGCAGGATATTGTCGTCGTTTCATTCCTGATTTCTCCAAAGTATCTAGGCCTATCACTGAATTGCTTAAGAATCAAACCAAGTTTTTCTGGTCAACTGAATGCAATTAAGCTTTTGAAACTTTGAAACGACTTCTAACCACCGCTCATGTCCTAGCTCAATCAGACATTGAGAAGTCGTTTGATGTGTACTGTGATGCTTCAGGTATTGGTATTGGGTGTGTACTGATGAAAGAAGGCCGAGTTATTGCTTATGCTTCTAGACAGCTCAAGCATCATGAAGAACACTACCCTACTCATGATTTGGAGTTAGTTGCTGTTGTTCATGCACTCAAGATCTGGCGTCATTATCAGTTGGGTAGCAGTTCTCATATTTATACTGATCACAAAAGTTTGAAGTACATCTTTACCCTATCTAAGTTGAATATGCGATAGAGAAGATGGTTAGAATTGATCAAAGATTATGACTTGGAAGTTTATTATCATCCGGGCAAAGCAAATGTTGTTGTAGATGCTCTTAGTCGTAAGTCTCATTGCAACTGTCTTACAGCAAGGCCATTTTATAGTACCTTGTGTCTGGAGATGGAGAAGCTAAACCACGAGATTGTTTCACAAGGAACCTTAGCCAATATCATAGTTGAATCCACTATTTAGAGTCAGATTATTGCTGCTTAGAAAAAGAACAAAGGAATAGATCATATCAGAGAGAGAGTTGTGACTAGAAAGGCTCCATGTTTCTAGATTGATGATGAGGGAGTTCTTTGGTTCAAGAATCATCAGGTAGTGCTAAAAGTTCCTGAACTACGTCAGTAGATCCTCGATGAAGCTCACTTATCTAGATTCTCTATTCATCTTGGAAGTAACTAGATATATCAGGACCTAAAACAGAGATTCTGGTGGACCAAATGAAGATAGAGATTGCTTGGTATGTTGCTAAGTGTGATACTTGTCAACGAGTGAAAGTTGTCCATCTGAAATCTGCTGGAGAACTACAACCCTTACCTGTTCCATCTTGGAAGTGGGATGATATCAGTATGGACTTTATTGTTAGTCTGCCCAAGACATCCAAATGTTGTGATTCTATTTGGGTTATTGTTGATCACCTCTCAAAGCAAGCTCATTTCCTGCCAGTAAGAACAGACTATCCAGCCATACTCTACGCCATGTTATATATTGATCGAATCCTAAGTCTTCATGGGGTCCCAAAAACTATTATTTCAGATAGAGGTACATACTTTGTCTCCAAATTCTGGAAAGAACTTCATAAATCCATGGGTACTAGGCTTATCCATAGTTCAGCTTATCATCCGTAGACTGGAGGACAGACTAAAAGAGTCAATCAGATTGTGGAGGATATGTTGAGATCGTGTGTTCTCACTTATTCAGCTAAGTGGGATGAGTGTCGACCTTTGGCAGAGTTCTCTTATAATAATAGTTATCAGGAAAGCATTAAGATGTCACCGTTTGAAGCTCTTTATGGCCGAAGGTGTAGAACTCCTCTGAATTGGTCTGAACCCGGAGAAAGATGATTCTTTGGGATAGACTTAGTGAAAGAAACTAAAGAAAAAGTTTGGCATGTCCAAGCTAATGTGAAAGTAGCACAGTCTTGGCAAAAGAGTTATGCTAACAAGAGATGTTGATCTTTAGTGTTCAAGGTGGGAGATCATGTCTATCTGAAGGTATCACCTATGAAAGGAGTGAATCATTTTGGAGTTCGAGGTAAATTAGCACCTCGCTACGTTGGTCCTTTCCCCATTGTGCAATAGTGTGGACCCATAGCATATTGTCTTAAGTTGCTAGAATAGCTATCAGCTGTACACAATGTGTTTCATGTATCATAGTTGAAGAAATGTCTACGAGTGCCTGAGCAGGCCATTGAGGTTGAAGGAGTTGAACTTGAACCAGATTTGACTTATGTAGAGTATCCTATCAGAATCTTGGATCAGAAAGATCGAGTTACTTGAAAGAGAATGATCAAGTTCTATAAGGTTCAGTGGAACAAACATTTAGAAGAGGAAGCTACATGGGAATCTGTGGATTATCTAATGGAGAATCATCCAGATTTCCTTGCATCTACTTAGGTTACAAATTCCTCTATAGTTGTGACCTTTCTTTTGCAAGTTGATGTAATTTTGTAACCTCCCTTGTTGTTTTACGGAAACCTTGCTTGTAATATGTGTTTAACACATTTCCTTTTCCATTACTTAACCCTAGGCTTTAGGTGTATCGTAATCTCGGGGCGAGATTTCTATAAGGGGGGAAGAGGTGTAACACCTCTGGTGTTAAGCATCACTAAAACATGATCTTGTCATCATCATGCATAGTAAGCATGCATTTTAGCTAATCATGTCTTGCATTAACTAAAAACAATGTTATTTAGTTGGGTAAGCAATGCATTCTTGTGGTGGTTTGTGCTATAACCCAAAATTCATGTTAAGGTACTTTGTGACCATATATTTTTGAATTTCACAAAAATACTTGAAATCATACCCTAATAAACTTGGTAGTGTAAAGAGTGTACTTTCCACTTGTGTCAAGTATAGGGTATGGGTTCAAGTCCAACTCACTAAAAATTGAGCTCCAAATTTGAAATTCAAATTGAAGTTCAAAACTTGATCATATTTGGATAAGTATTGGATTTCAATATTAAGTTTAATTTTGGGGAATTTATTAAAATGATTTTTCATAAATAACTTTGTTCAAATAATAGTATCATTTATTAGTACAAAGTTTGTGCTATGCAATGGTATTGTTGATTGATAATTAATCACCAAAAAATTCCAAGGTAACTTAGTCAAATCAAGTTGTAAACCCTAATTCTGTTTTCAGGTTACCTATTCAAAGTACCCTTGTTTGAGCTCTTAAATCTTCAAAACCAGTCAGTTTTTGGTGTGGTTTCCTTAAGCAATGTTGGAGAGTACGTGTAGGGGATCAACTTTCTTTTTTAGAGTTGATCGGGTTGCTGCATGAAATCGCGAGATCTTGAGCTCTGAAGTTCGGCTCTTAGGCAGGAATAGTGACCACCAGGGGAGCTGCCTGTCTGCTCACCGCTGACACTAGCCACCGCCCTAGCACCGCTCAACCATGCGGAGGCATGCAGCTGCTTCATGTGGCGGTGGCAAGCTGTTGCTAGCTCACCCAGAAGGATCGTTGTGTCGACTTAAGCCGAGTCGACCACCATTATCTTCTTCTTCCTCTATCGCTCGCCATCGACACAGCCTACCCACCACCACCAAATTCACTGCAACTGCTCGTCCATCATCCAATTCCTCTTAGCTGCAGCCTCGCCTCGATGTTGCACGCCTCCTGAGCCTGATTGCTTTGCCTCTCGTTGCCTCAATCACCAGCGCGCGTTGATTCCGCCAAGGCTGCTCGCCATCCCTATCGAGGTCACCCTCACAATGGCCAGCCGCCTATGGCTACTCTCGCTCCTTTCTTTCTCGCATTCTGGGTTGCCTGTGTTGCCATGTTGCTCACCATCCTTTTTGTTTGGTCTTTGGGGCAGCAGACGCACCGAAACACCACCTCACCGCCATGTCCGCGCTGCCACAATTGCCCTCGACATCGACATTGCACCTCCGTTCTATTTTTTCCTCAGCCATCGCACTGAATGTGCTCACAGTGAGCTTCTCATGCTATCTGTGCCCTCTGTCTTACCTCTACCAGTCTCTGGGGTCGTGACCTCCATGGTCAGCGTCGAGCTCGTTTTAATGTTTTGCTTGTTCAATCGGTACCACAACTAGAGTCGCCTGAGTGAGGAGAAGCCGTTGGTGTCATTTTCACGGTCGGAGATCTCATCGCCGGTGTGTTTCACCGCACCGGTGTGTCGTCGGTCCGTCTTGGTCACCGCCGTAGGTGCTACAGTGTAGTAGAGGCTCATCTTGGGCTCGGTTGTGATGCACGGGAGGGTGAGGGGCAAGCCGAGGCTGTCCCTATCGCCGAAGGTCGGGGTTAGGTTGACCCCAGGCCCCGCACGTGAGCGTCGGTGGGTAGCAAGGAGACGGGTGAAAAAGATTTAAGTCGGTTTTATCTTTTTCTAGAAAATGTTTAATATGTGTTATTTTGTTTCATTCTTTACTAAATATAGGGATGTGATAAAATCATGACAATTTTTGTGTAGCCTCTTCATGATGTGCTCTATCTAGGAAAAATATGAAATGATGAAAATCAATAGTGTTTGCATGCTTAAAAATTACCTCTTTTATTTAATAAATGCACCTTCCATGATTTTTATAGGTTAAAAACATATCTTTTAATCATGAAACTTTTTGTGTAAATGTTATGTGTAATTACCTAGCTCCACAAAAAGTTTGGTACTGTTTTGATGATTTTAAATTACCCACTTAATTACATGCCTTTAATTAGTTAATTAATTAATGCTAAAATAATTAGAATAAATCATAAAATGACTTGAGTGTGATTTTTGGATTGATTGAAGACCTTGGGACACAATACCTTTGATGTTCCATGGCAATCTAATTTCCTATTGAATGTGCTCATAATCAACTTGTTAATAATAACTGATATTCATTTGCGAGTGATTAACCAAACTTAATTGTGAAGGAAAGTTGTACTCAAGTTAGTTAACTTTGTTTGATCATCATAAACATGTTAAGTACATCATCATTCTAAAGCATGCATATCTACTTACGTTTAGTGATCGAGAGTGGAATTCCATTGTTGAGCAAGTCCCTGAAGTGGATTTCTTGTTAGTGGAGTTTGTTATCTTATCTGTGGGTTTTTTCTGAAGTGCCTGACAACCCCAACACCGCAGGCAAGCCCCGAAGCATAGACCATTTCCTTGTATTTTACAAATGCTATTCACATAAGTCTTATGTTTGTTGCATTTAAGTAAATAGGAGTTGGTTGAATACCATTTGCTGCATGCCTGCCTTGACTTTTCAATACTCTTCCTTGCCACCCTATTAGTATGGCAGTTGTATGATGCTTAGCCATGCTTCGTTGATAGGAGTTGAGAAATAAGTTAATGGTTCTATACTCAAGGTCGGTCCTAAGGTTTAATGATGATCATGAATTTAATTTGAGACCAGGCGGACTCCTTGCTTGCGTCAAGTTTAAGTCCTGACATAGTGCCCCGCCTATGTTGATTAAGGACCATTCGTTGTAGGCCTGTGTGTGGTTGAGACTTTGTAGTACTAGCCACATACTCCGGTAAGCCTGATACCTCGGCTACTCCTTTATGTGGGAGATGGAGAGAGTAGCGTGTACCCATCCTGTGTATCCAGCAGGAGTGACACAGGGAGGTGGAGTACTGTGCTCTCGGGTAGCGCAGACCGGTTCATGTTTTGGAGGATCTGAGTCAAGGTTGATATATGTAGGTTCGGGACCAGACCTAGACCTGCATATGTTGTGTGGTAAGGAAACCCTAGCTAGGCCAAACCGATTCGAATCACCGTTGCTTCTCGGAGAAGAAGACTCAACCCTCTGACCATACATCGTAGTTAGTTAATGAAACAATGGTACTTATGATTACCTGATGAGATGATTAATGAAGTGATTGATTTAGATCAAGTGCTAATGAGAGACTTATAATTATTTAACTTGAGCTAAAATATTGAAAGTAACTATAGATCATTAGTAAGCTTTTCTACAAAAGTTAATCTTCATTCTTGCTTCAGACTTGCCTTGATTTCCTGAAAGCCTGCATACTCTTGGAGTCTTTCCTTTTCGTCGGTTAAGTTTTGTTGAGTACCTTTGCACTCAGGGTTTGTTAAACCCTTGTTGCAGGAGGAGAGCCAGCAGTAGAAGAGTTTGTTGGGCACCCATGGGCAGGGTGAATCTCTCTTGTGTGTTACTAGTGGTACCTATCATGCTGCTCCACTGCCTAGTTCGTTAAACTTATGCTTTGTAATAACTCAATGAATGATTTGTAAACTTATGGTTAGTAAGACTTTCGCTATTTATTCTGATGTAATATATTTTGTATAAACTATTGAAAGGTCCTAATGGCTAGAGGGGGGGTGAATAGCCTAATAAAATTCTACAACAACACTTAACCAAATGGTTAGACAATTATGAGGCGAAGCGAGTGTTGCGCTAGCCTACTTAAAAATGCAAGCCACCTACCACAATTCTAGTTTAGATAATGTCAATTCACACAAGAGCAATGACACTACCCTATGTTAGTGTGCTCTCAAAAGCTAACTAAAGAGCCACACCAACCAAGCATGCAAGCTCTCACAACTAGCTACACTAAAGAGCTTGTCAACTAGTTTGCGGTAAAGTAAAGAGAGTGATCAAGAGGGTTATACCGCCGTGTAGTGGTAGGAACCAATCAATCACAATAATGAATACCAATGTAGACCAATCACCTCGGAATCAAATGATGAACACAATGATTTTTACCGAGGTTCACTTGCTTGCTTAAGACAAGCTAGTCCTCGTTAATGGCGATTCACTCACTTGGATGTTCACGCTGACTGATTGGCATCACTCGCCAAACCCTCAATAGGGTGCCGCACAACCAACACAAGATGAGGATCACACAAGCCACAAGCAATTTACTAGAGTACCTTTTGGCGCTCCATGAAAAGGTCAAGAACCCTCACAATCACCACGATCGATCGAGTCGGAGACAATCACCTCCTCCACTCAACGATCCTTGCTGCTCCAAAGCCGTCTAGGTGGCGGCAACCACCAAGAGTAACAAGCGAAATCCGTAGCGAAACACAATCACCAAGTGCCTCTAGATGCAATCACTCAAGCAATGCACTTGGATTCTCTCCCAATCTCACAAAGATGTTTAATCTATGATGGAAATAAGTGGGAGAACTTTGGCTAGGCTCACAAGGTTGCTATATCAATGAAAATGTGCAAGAGAGCTCCCTTGAGCCGCCATGGGGCTATAAATAGAGCCCCAATGAAATAGAAACGTTGTACCCCTTCACTTTGGGCTGTACGCGGGTGACCGGACGCTTCCGGTCCAATCGACCGACGGCCTTCGCCCTCGGCGTCCGTCACGTGATTCACGCCACGTGTCCCCTGCTTCAAATGCTTTGTTAAATCGTCAATTTCAACGGTCGCTGAAGTGACCGGACGCTTCCGAAAAAAGCGACCGGACGCTGAAGCCAAAGATCCGGTCGTTTCGATGAAGCTCCCGAGGCATGTTTTTTTCGACCGGACGCGTCCGTCCACCTTGATCGACGCATTGAGCGGCGTCCGGTGCTCAACCCCTAGCCATTGTATCACGAAGTCGGCGTGATCGGACGCAGAGCGATCGGCGTCCGGTGCCAATTCAGCGTCCGGTCCATCGGACCGACTTGACATCATTTCGATCAACTCCATTTCAACTCTTACTTCTTCACCCTTGCTCAAGTGTGCCAACCACCAAGAATTTTGCATTGGCGCAATAGAGAATAGACATTTCATTTTCTCGAAAGCGCTTGAATCCGCCTCATAAGCTTCGGCGGGGAGGGAGAGAGGACCCAAACCCATCTCAACCCTACAAACACATTGTGCACATGTGTTAGCATATTTTCACAAATATTTTCAAGGGTGTTAGCACTCCACTAGATCCTAAATGCATATGCAATGAGTTAGAGCATCTAGTGGCACTTTGATAACCGCATTTCGATACGAGTTTCACCCCTCTTAATAGTACGACTATCAATCCTAAATGTGATCACACTCTCTAAGTGTCTCGATCACTTAAACAAAATAGCTCTTACAAATTATACCTTTGCCTTGAGCTTTTTGTTTTTCTCTTTCTTCTTTCCAAGTCGAAGCACTTGATCATCACCATGCCATCATCTTTATCATGCTATGATCTTCATTTGCTTCACCACTTGGAGTGTGCTACCTATCTCATGATCACTTGATAAACTAGGTTAGCACTTAGGGTTTCATCAATTCACCAAAACCAAACTAGAGCTTTCAACTGTTGTAATACTACAATGTCTTCTATAATGTATCCTGCTTGGAAAGTTAAAGTGGATGATTCGGGTTTTCCCTGAGGACACCCGACAAACTATCGGAGTTGTCTGGCTCGCATGTGTAGCAGTCAGAAGTCTAAAGGACAATGACAGGCACATGTGGGCCATATAACTTGGGCGGTTCTACCACATGCCTCCACTTTCCCTACTAAGGGGTGGAGGTATGATAGCTAACGGAGCCATCGTAACTGTGTGCGCTTCTTCTCTCACATAGGTGTTTTTAGGCGTAGGGTTGATGAGCTATGGAATCTCCCCTAGGTTGAAGCTGGAGTTGGAGCCAGTGTACAGAGCGAGCACTCTGTTGGCCATGGCTCACTAGGATGCTTTGGATCAATGCTAAGTGGAAAGGGAAGGAATGCCCTAGGGTGGATTGGGAGGAGGTGTAGGTTCCTTTATATAAGCTCAGGTACAACGCGAGGGAAAGATATTTCGGTGCTAAACCCTAGATGATCACGATGTACTCGGTCAAAAGAAGCTATCCTAGGAGACAGCATGCGAGAGGAGCCAGGAGGGGGGCAGCCGATCTCAGGGCCGATCCTAGGGATCGCCCGCCCCTTAAGGAGCGCTGCCCTGACCGCGCTTCCTTCTAGCCATTCTTACATGCATGAATATCTGATCCTCACGGTGTTCTATTTTTTATCCTCAAGTTTGAAACACATTTGACAATTTTATATGTTGTTTTTCTTAAATAAGACATGAGCAAGGTAGTATTTTTACAAAGTGTATGATTGTGAATAAGAAGTGTATTTGAGTAACAATGCAAGAACATATTGTGGATATTTGAATTTTCATAGATTTGCAATGAATTCATCAAAAGAGATTAAGTTTATTTCATCAATTTCTTGATTTATATCATGACAAGGTTCTAAGAAAACTTTCAATCGTTGACCATTAACTTTAAATGTGTTACTGTCATTGTCTTGAATCATGATCGCGTCGTGCATTGACGAGTTGATGATGGTGAATGGTCCTTCCCATTTTCTATGTAGCTTACCTTTACCGAAGAGCTTGACTCAGGAGTTGAATAATAAGACCTTGTCTCCCTCCTTGAATTCTTTCTATTGGGTTTGGTGGTCGTGCCATCTCTTGGTCCTTTCTTTGTAAAGTCTAGCATTGTGGTAAGCATTCTCATGCCATTCTTCTAGCTTAGAGATTTACTTTTGTCGGTTCTTGCCAGATAGCCTTACATCCATGTTCCAGTTCTTGATTGCTAGTGAGCTCGGTGCTCAAGCTCAACAGGTAAGTGGTAGCTCTTCCCATAAATGAGCTAGAATTGCGACATGACAATTGGGGTTTTGTAAGCTGTCCTGTATGGCCAGAGTGCACCAAGAAGCTTGTTCTTCCATCCTTTCCCCATGTCTTCCCATAAATGAGCTAGAATTGCGACATTAAGTTGTGCTCCCCGTCAGCATTTTGCTAGCATAAGCAATTGCCTGATGTTTTTTGTCTTTAGTTTGGCCAAGGACCGCACCAACGGCATAATCGCTAGCTTCACACATTATTTCAAATGGTAGCGACCAATCAGGTGGTTGGATGATTGTTGCTGAGATGAGTGGTTTCTTGAGTGTATGGAAAGCATTTAAGCACTCATTAGTGAACTCAAAAGGTACATCCTTAGCTAGCAGGTTTGTCAATGGCCTAGAGATTTGTGGGAAGTCCTTAATAAATCGTCTGTAAAAACCTACGTGTCCTAAAAAGCTATGGATTCCTTTTATGTTCATAGGGGGTGGTAGTTGTTCTATAACTTCAATTTTAGCTTTGTCAACCTCAATCCCCCTCTTAGACACTAAGCGTCCAAGAACGATGCCCTCATGAACCATGAAGTGACATTTTTCCCAATTAAGCACTAAATCTTTTTTCTTGACATCGTTGCAAGTCTTTATCTAAATTCTCTAGACAATGGTCAAAGGTTTTTCCATTAACTGAGAAATCATCCATGAAAACCTCCATATTTTCTTCTATCATGTCTGAGAAAATTGACATCATGCACCTTTGAAAAGAGGCGGGTGCATTACACAGCCCAAAAGACATTTGTCTATATGCATATGTTCCGTATGGGCATGTGAGTGTAGTCTTGTTTTGATCATCGGGGTGGATAGGAATTTGATTATACCCCGAATATCCATCGAGAAAACAAAAGAAAGAGTGCTTTGCCAACCGTTCTAGCATTTCATCAATGAAGGGTAGTGGAAAGTGATCTTTCTTTGTGGTCGCGTTGTGTTTTCGGTAGTCTATGCACATCCTCCTCCCCATGATGGTTCGTTGTGAGATTAATTCATTTTTATTGTTTTCTATGACCATGATGGCCTCTTTATTGGGCACCACTTGGACGGGGCTGACCCAGTCGCTATGTGGTATAGGATAGATAATCCCGGCGTGAAGAAGTTTTAGTACTTCCTTCTTCATGACTTCCCTCATCATATTATGGAACCTACGTTGGGGTTCACATGATGGTGTGCTTGCAGGGTCAATAGGGATACGATGGGTACAAAGCGTTGGACTTATCCCCTTAAGATCCTGGAGTGAATACCCAAAAACTAACCTATGTTTTTCTAAGATGGCGATGAGTTTGGATGTCTCCCCGTCATTAAGCTTGTCACTTATGATTACAGGAGTTTGTTTGTCGCCATTCAAGAAAGCATAACGTAGGCCAGCCAGTAGGGGTTTAAATTCAACAAGAGGTCGGTGATGGCATTTCTTAGCACAATCATCAAGTGAGGAGGTTTTAAGTCCATCACCGGTAACGGCACCAGAAATGCCTGTTGGTATTTCTTAACACCATTACTAAGATTGAGTTAATCTTAGCAATGCCGCCAAGAAACACCAACTACGATAGTCCTTAAAGATTATAGACAATATCCGCAAGCTTACAGATCTATCATTGTAGAATTTCTAATATTACAAGTCATATGAATGTTGAGGCATGAAGTTGAATATGTTAAGATCATGACACCCAAACTATATACTTGTTCATATATCATGATTAAAACATGAGAACTATACTTTAGTCCATATGCACTACTATATAAAGAATATGAGAACATGAATATGGAAGAACCCTTCATAGTATTATTCATACCAAAGTTGCTCTTCTTCCAAGGAGACAAGCTCTCCAAGTAGCTTTGCTAGCTCCAAATACTACTAAGAACTAAAGCTAAAGAGTACAAGAGTAGGGTAGTGAGTTGTAGCTCTAAATGATTTTGTGTATGAGAGGTGAGCTCTAGCCCTCTTTATATAGTGATACATGGTCGGTTTTGGTGCAGGTAAATTAGGAAACTATCGTGGACCGCCTCTGCATGGTGGCATGCAACCGCCGTAGAAGAGTGGGTCCGAGAGGGGGCGGTGGGGGTGCGACCGCACCCAGGGTGTGCCCGCACCCTAGTGGGCCCGCCTCACGACCGTCTTCATCTGGTCAGTTCTTGAGTGGACCTGGACCCTATCCACGGTGGTATTATGCCCAAGTAAATTGTGTTGGTGGGCTTTCTCCATTTCTTTCATTCACGCATTTCTGCTTTTACGCTTTCTATTTATGCGTTTTGCTTGATTTTATTCATTTTCCACTTGTATTTGAATATGTGACCTACAAAACATGTTTTCTCCAATACAAGCGGAACTAGGTCAATAGTGCAAGCATATGTGTCAAAAGTATGTTTATTTCTCCTATTTTGGATAATATTTGGTGGTCGAATGTTGTCGTTAGTGACCGTGAACAAATCCCCCAAACTTAACCTTTGCTCGTCCTGAGCAAATAGCTAAGTACTTGATCAGGAGTTGCTACTATGTTGATATAATTCACAAGTGCCATGTCTATAACATAGCATGCTTCCATGATTTAAAATAAGTTGGCATTTTATCCACCCTTTATCTTGATCCATGTGGGGCGTATAGCTTTTCCAAGTTCTTGGGCGGTTGCAAGATAGAATGGTTATAACAGAATCACCAATCATTCATTCCTCGATTAACCATCTATCCGAAGGTTTTATGACTTTTGTAAAACAAATATAAGTTCCTTAAATGATTCTCTCGATCGCTCAATGTGTACGAAACCTCACCAAATGCATTTGAAATTTTGCCTTCTTTTTCATGTCCTACCACTAAAGGCTTTTGAGTGGAGTTTTGGGTAGGTTTGAAATTTAGGCATACTTGCATCACATATTTTGCTAAGTCAAAAATCGGACCTCAAGGAGATGCAAGTCATACACTTTGATCAAGATGTGCAAGTGTGTGGAATAACTTCCTAATTCTAAATATTTTTGGTACTCCTTTGGATCATGAATCTCTCTTTTTTTGAATGAATGCCTTTTATTTGAAAGTATGGGCTACCTTTATTTCTTTCTTTCTTTTTCTTTTCTTTTCTTCTTGCTCTTTGGCATGCATATTTTTTTCTCTCATGCCTTTTGGCATGGATATTTTTTCTCTCTTTTTTTAGCATAGCCCGTACTATTCTTTTTGGCATATCAAATTTTTGAGAGGGAGACACATGATAAAGTGAATGGAGTAATTATTTGGTGGACAAAAAAAACATGTTTTTGCGTAACTCTCAGTTTAAGAGTCGGCACTTTTGTTTGTGGGTGTATGTGTGTCTTGGTCATGGGTGCATGACAAGAATCTCAACTAGGGTCACAACAATTTGACAAAGCTCAATGCTCAAAGAAGTAGCATATGACTAAGGTTTGAATTTGAATATCTTGTCATATGGCCTTGGTAGGTATTCATAATCATTGAGGAACTTTTGATTTTAGCATTTTTCAAAATGAAATCTTCGGATGTCAAGTCTCTCTTGGAACAAAGTCATAGTAAATTCTATTTGTACCATATCATAACTTCCAACAAACCTAGCCAGGCTAAAACCCAGGCGTCTACATAGCTAGGAACCGTCCCGCATGGTGCGTCTGAGGTACAGGTGGTGTTTATTGATGGTCACTAACATCAATTATAAACCATCAACATAACCTACATATATACTCAATTCCATCACCAAACATAGGACTAGGGGTTTAAACTAATAAATTTCATGAGTTTTGGTGAATCTGTATTTTTAGCAGGGTTTATCCAGAAAACCGCCAAGGGGGACCAAATCGTCAAAGGAAATAATGTAATTCTGTAGTGAAACTGACGTGGGAAGACTCTAGCAGACTCTAGGAGGCTCTCCACTGAAGCAGACCCTAAGGAGCTGCCATGTGGGGCCACTGGCCCCACCCCCAGGCCGTCCAGCCTATCGGGTCCACCAGTCAGCCTCTGCTTTGAAAGTCGGTTCCCCACAGCCTCCTATATTGCATCTACGCTGTCCTTTCAAGTCGGTTTGATCCGAGGGTCTAGAATTGATGCTTCGGCCTATATAAACAGCCCTGTATGCCCCTCCCTCAGCAGATCCCTGAAACCCTAATTCATATCATGAGGATTAGAGCCAGCTATTAAGAGAAGATTAGTCCTCCATAGGATCTAGTCTTGTAAATAATAGTGCAATAGAGAGTGAGGGAAGAGTTTGGAGGAGGTGCCGGCATGTTGGTGCTCTCCCTATAGCTTGTACCTTGGTGGATCTAAGTTCTACTTGAGCTTGCCTTCGAGTTTTCTTTGGTAATCAACTTCTGATTCAAGTAAGTAATTGTTTATATTGTTCATCAAGATCACGACTCTCTATTGAGTGCTTTAATTTATAGACACTCTAGGTTAAAGTATTAATCGTAAGTGTAAGCATGGTGCTTAGACTTGGGTTAATCGTGGATGCCCCCTGCATTCCGAAAGGTGGTAGATCACGTGCGTGACATAAGTTCTATATAGCCTGTACTATATAGCTTCATTGATCCTTTGTAGTCCACCTCCCGTCTATAGGCGCAAGTAGGATGTGGTTGCGAAGGAAAGCATCCTCTACTAGTGTCTTTCCCTAGTAATGTCCCTAGTTGAATAGTAAAAGACATAGCTTACCCAAGTTAGAAGTAGAGAACCTTAGTTATCCTCTCTACGCTTCTATTTATCCTAACCTTGTTGCTACCCCTAGTTAAGTTAGACCGTAGTTAGTCTCACATGTTTCCCTAAGGATACAATACTTGGAATACCTCTAGGTGAAAGCTATAGCGGTATCCGTGCGCTTGCAGATTTATCTGTGTGCGTTAATTTATATCAACAGTGTCGGTGTGGGTGGTGACTGCTGAGACCTACCAGCTTCGTCTCTAGCCCTGCTTCTTGTTGACCTACGAGAAATGGAACTCCTGCGTGCTTCCTCTTGTTCGACAAGAGTGAAGATGAGCAACGGGGATTTATACAAAGAGAATCCTAGGTTAGGAAGCGGGATCTCATTTGTATATCCTGGAAAGAAAAATACAAGGTTCCCAGCATCATCAGTTTTCAAATGGTGACCTTGCATCAAGTAATGCTCGTCAATTTTGATGCGTGGAGTAGAGATGTATGTCACATCTTGTCCATCCAACGCACCAATATTAGGAGCAATACGAGTCACAAGGGACGTGCAAGTAATAGCAGTGGAAGCCTTGATTGTTTCTAACAAATGATTAAACATTTCTTTCACAGGAGCAACTTTTGTCTTTTTAAGCATGGCATAGAGCAGTTGCATTTTAGCATGGTAAACAAAATGAATGTCTAGTCTAGAGAACAAAGTCATGGCAATCCATCGATGCATGAACCTCAAAGTAGGATGATGAATTTTCATGTTACGAGGTTGAAACTTGCCAACTACGTTTTGACCCGAAATTATTCTCCAAAATTCATGATGATTAAAACCTCTAAGAGAATAATCTAGATCAATTGTGCATTTTGCATTGAAGCCTAAGTGAGAGCCGAGATTTTTCCATGTAAGATAATATTCCTTCTCAAAGAAACAGAAAGTAATCCCATCCTCAACTTCTTTTAAACAACATAGAAATTGAATGGTTAGGATGCGAGAACCTTGCTCATCAATGGGAGCAGCTTTCTCCCATCCTATGGCCTTCAAAATGGTGGTGAATTCGGTGTCCATACCTATCTTTTCGAGGAGGTTGGGGTCGTATGCCGGCGTGTGGACGAACTCGTGGTCCTTAACGTGGTTGTACGCCTACAACTCCCAATCTCCCTCCAAGTCATGGTGAGGATCATCGTCACCTTCCTCCATCGGTTGCTCTTGCTCTTCTTCTTGCTCTTCCGTTGGCTCGGTTTCTTCTTCTTCATGCATCGGGCTCCCTTTGGGCTTCGTGTAGCGCATGCTTGAACTTCCCTAGGAGCGACTTGAGCTCACTCCCATGGCCTTCTTGAAAGCGCCGGTGAGCTTCCTCCTGAACTTTCCCATGGTGAAAAAGACAACAACAAAACTCACAAACAGGGTTACGTTAGTGAAAACAAATCGAACAACCCGTGAGCTTGGCTTGGTGGTGATGAGCTTAGGAATTCTCTGTAGAGTTTCCTTGCACTCAAGGTTTGTGGAAAATAAATTTGCAAGAAGTGGAGCAAGTGAGAGTAAGTGAAAATGGAGAGTGTGGGGGTGAGGAGAGCTCAACCCTGGGCTCTCGGTATTTATAGTGCGAAGCACCGATCGAGAGGGGGTGTGAGCAATGGCAAGGAGCCATTGGAGAAGTGGCAGCGCCGGCGGCCTTGGGCAGGGTGCGGCCGCACCTAGGGTGCGCCCGCTGCTGCCCCCTTTGGCCAGCTGCTTCCAATAGCCATCTAGGTGAGGTAGCCATTGGTGCTCTCCTCGGATTCAAAAATTTGCTCTCAATTTTGATTTTCCACAAAACTTTTATTATATTTTGAATTTTGATAAATATTTTTCAAAATGAGAAATGATAATAGAAAAATCTATACTATCAGAAAATGATTTTTATTTTATTTTTCTAAAAAGTTTATTTTGAACCAAATTTTAAATTTTAAAAATTTGATTTTTTTTTGAATTTTAAAAGATAACTACCAATTTACCTTCAGCAAGGGCTTGACATTTATAGTCCGTTGGCAAGACTTCTCCTTTATTACTCTGCAGCTGCGTGAACAAACTCGGGGGAATTCTCGGGTTGCCCCGAGATTTTCCCCGAATGGTTGATAGGTATAGCGGCAACAATTTGAGCAATTTGTATTTCTATCATTTTATTAAAACTTAATTGGTTCTTAATAGACGAGGATAAATTTTCAAGTTTTGAATTTATATTTTCAATCATTTTGTCATTATACGCAAGCTTTTTAGTAAGATTTTTATTAATCTTCGCCTGGCCTAATACCAGGTCTTTCAAGGAGGGTTGATTCGAATTGTAATTTGAGTTGAAGTTCGAATTACCTCCTTGTGGGTGGGACTAATTATTCCACATGTTATTGTTACCTTGTCGGAACCCATTGTTGATGTACGATGCGTCCTCATGGGTCTCGGGGCAGTTATTCCCTAAATGTCTGACCTCTCCATAGACTTCACACGTCATGTGTGAGTCCATGACCTGGACAGTGCTTTTTGTGGCTTCCTTTTCAGCAGAACGTTCATCCAGTATTTTCAATAACAAATCCAATTTTGTGGCAAGCATATCCGCCTCCTTCACGGTATGCATGCCTTTTTGTTGTTTTCGTTCCTCTCCCTAGCTTTGATTTGCCACCATTTTCTCGATGAGACCTTAGCTCCATCGATGGTCAAGGAGAGGAATGCTCCTCCAGCAGCAGCATCTACGTGCCCTTTGACATGGGCATGAGCCCCTCATACAAGTTCTAGAGCACGAGCCAGTCCTCCATCCCGTGGTGCGGGCGGGCTTGGATGTAATCGTAGAGCCTTTCCCACGCCTCTGGGATGGATTTGAGTGAAGATTGTTGGAAGTTTGAAATTTTCCCCCTCTAGGCATTGGTTTTACCCATGGGGAAAACTTTGCGAGGAACGCCTCGGAACATTTGTCCCATGTGTCGATAGCTCCCTTCCTCTGGTAAAACCACTGTTTCACCTTCCCCGCAAGGGACAAGGGAAATAGTTGGAGCCTGATGCTAGCTAGTGCGATGTCTTTGATGATGATGGTGTTGCACAGCTCAAGGAAGTGCTAAAAGTGTGCACTTGCGTCCTCGCTTGGCAAGCCATAGAACTGGTTTGCCTGTACCATCATAATTAGGCGAGTCCGGAGCTCAAAGTTTTTCTGGCACCCGTGTTGACAGCAGGCCCAATGGGCACATTGGCAACAGTAGGGGTGGAGTTGTCGTGGAGTGACTTGGCCATGTCGGGAGTAGCGGATGGTACCGGGGTGACTGGTTCGACTATCGGCGGAGTAGCAGAAGAAGAAGCAGTACGATACCTATTCTTCCTTAGAAGTGCCTTTGGATTATCGGTGTAGTTGTTCGGCAGATCAAAACCACTCATACACTATCCTTTTTTCCATCCACAACAGGAAGAAAATAAGCAGAATTAGCCTACATAAACTATGGCTATCTGTTTACACCAAAATTTGGGAAGAAGAACGTGGAAACTCGAAGCTTCTAGGATTGTGTCATCAAGGAATCGATTAGATGTAAATCAGTATCAGTTGATTTAGATGCGATGTCAGAATCGGCTATTTTATAGATGACATCAGCAGACGGCGTCAATAGGCTATGCTTGAATGGCGTCAGGAAGATGTGTCGGACTTTACAAATAAGGAAAAATAGGGTCCAAGTTATTATTAAGTTAGGAAGTTTTCTTTTATTCTAAGAATTGTAATGAGTCGTATTTGAGTAGGATTCATATTTAGGTTCCGGGTATAAATATTAGACCCAGGTTATTGTACAAGAAAATGAACACTCAATCAATACAATCTTTTCAGCTTTTGCCATCGCATTAGGAGTAGGAGTACTATTGATCTCGGCGAGTTCTTCAGCAAACAGGGCTACATCGACTGATCGACCTCCAGCTTGCTTGTGAGTACCGTCATGACTTGTATTGTGCTTGTAAAGCTACATCAGTTGATTGATCTTTTATGAGCCATAATATAAGTTAGTTATCGATCTATATTGTAGTTTGTAAGGCTACATCAGCTAATTGATCTCTTACGAATCATAATATAGATCAAAGTTATCGATCTTATGTTAAATAACTTGTTGTTTAATACAATATCACCAGTTACCAATCTGCTAAGATTAATAAGATTTTCCTTACTGTTTTTGGTTGGTTCACCAGTTATCGATCATGTTATAATTAATGTTTTATTAATTATAACAAAATCACCCAATTGAGATAGAGATAGATCGGTATCATATCATCTTAATTGGTCGTCCTTTGATCTGGTCGCACTTTAAATCTTATAATAGATAGCTTAATTCCACTAGATCGACTATTTTATTTCTATTCCAATCAAACATAGTATGCATCCAAAGACATGTTTCAATCTTGAATAAACTCACTAGCTAATGAGATCTAATCTAATGACACTACCATAGCTGCATCGATCCGGTCGAACCTCACTAGTAAGACTTTAGATTAGAAATTATCGATTAGTGGTCTTGTTCATGATCAAGATATGTACTCTATTTGTTTGCTATGACTGCATCGGCTATTTTAGCTAATTTGCTTATACTCTCACGCATATAGCATGTTTTCATGAATCTGTCAACATATAGATGGTTTTATAGATTTTTTGGCTTTAGTTTGTTATCATTATCATAGCTGCATCGATCTGATCGAACCTCACTATTGATGATAATAGATTGGATTTAATCTATTTGTAGATTCATTTATATTAGACAGTCGATTTGTGTGCATGTTATACTCTTTTCATCAAACTTATCGGCTCGACACTTTATATCGATCATGTTCCATTTAGCCGATGATGCTTTTTGCTATGATCCATGAGCATCGGTTATTTTGATTCATACCTTTATCATTTAATATTAGCTGATAATCCTTGATTTAAAGATCTTCATTTCATGGATACACCGGATATCGACTATTTAGTCGATAGCCTTATTAAATCGGCTATCTAGCCATACATTTGGAACTATCTAGTGCAATGCCGCCATGTTCCACCTTAAATTTACTGATAAGATTTTCTCTCCTTGTCAATTGTAGGTCAAATTGACTGGCACATCGTTGGGTTTTTAGAATTAGCTGGTGCTGTGTTGAAGTTAAACAGATCTCTAGGCTCGTTCCACTCAGATCCTCTGGCTTGCTGTGTGTTGATCACATCGCCATATTTTTGTGTCAACACACTTTTTAGCACGCTCGATGGGACAACAATCGTCATGACGGTTCACAACAATAACGACATTCTTATGGTACCTTATGAAGACTTACCTGATGAGGATAAAGATATCATTGGTAAAGCTATAGAGGAGTTTCAGAACAAGTGCTTGTTGTCATACACCAAAACACGTGACAATAAAGTTGTTCAGAAATGTCCACTGCTGAGAGTTTTGGTGCATGGACAGTCAGATACAGACGAAGCTGATGATAGGCATTTCTTTGTGGAAGCTATCAACAAATATGTTCATGATGCAATGTTGAATCATAATATAGCTTTCTTGAATACATTTGACAATACCATGAAGGAGGTGTTTCATGGATTTCCACTTGATCAGGTTGGACCGACTTATTACAATATTCCGCATCTGTCGACTCAGGGGACTAATCAAGCCGATACTAGCCATCAAGAAGCAGCACTAGCTAAGAGTGATGATGCCCAGGCAATTCAGAACCATCTGAGCAAATTCAGGGTGTCACTACTAATCAAATGCAATATAATCCTGGATCATCAGTGCAACATGTGCAACAGCCAATAGGGCAAGTTTAGAATCAGATGGTTAATTTTGGTACATCAGGCCAAATACCACATTCGGCTCAAAAAATAGCACCATCGGTTCAAAGGATTCATAGAGATACAAATCCTAATGTTTTCAATCAGAGATTTCAAATAGTAAATCAGCAAGGGGCCTGAAAGAAAGATATTCCACAAGGATATCATTATGGTTCAGATTATAATACCCTCAATATGATTCCAAATCTAGGATATCGAGGCACTCAGAATTTCAATCTGTAGATGGGTCAGCAATTGTCAAGAAACCCAAACTCAAATACTGATGAATTGTTGCTCAGAGTAATCGAAATGATGGAAAATCAGTTTGGTTTAAAACCAAAAGGATAGACCTTTTCGTACAAACATCCATATCCAGAGTGGTATGATTTGGTGGCCCTTCCTACGAACTACAAGCTTCCAGAATTTGCTAAGTTCACTGGTCAAGATAGCACAAGTACAATAGAACATGTCAGTCGATATCTTACTCAGTTGGGTGAAGCCTCTGTTGAAGAAGCACATCGAGTTTGTTTCTTCTCTTTGTCCCTGTCAAGACTCGCTTTTACTTGGTTTTCATCACTAGCGGTTAATTCTATTGCCAATTGGAGTGATCTTGAAAAGAAATTTCATACATATTTCTACACTAGGATAGGAGAAAGAAAGATCACAGATTTGACAACTATAAAGCAAAGAGCTAATGAATCGGGTGCTGAGTTCCTTCAGAGGTTCTGAGAAACAAGAAACTTATGCTTTTCGTTGAATTTGACTAATTATTAGCTGGCTATGTTGGCCGTTCAAGGAATGTTGCCAACATAGAGAGAAAAGCTGCTTGGGCAAAAATTTGACAATTTAGGTCAATTGGCTCAACGGGTGACGGCACTTAATAGTCAATTCCAAAATATGCGCAGAGATACCCGATTCCAGAAAAATGATGCAATCGCTGAAGCTTATAATCCATATTTAGTTGATGATGATGAAGAAGAAGAGGAAATTGCCATAGTTGAATGAAATTGGGGTAAAAAGATAGTAATGGTTTTAAATCCTTGGGGAAAAGAAGTTGAAGAAAGTTATGATTTTAATGTTAGAAAAGTAGACAAACTTTTTGATTTCTTCCTTGAGAAGGGACAGATTAAACTGCCTGCCAATCATGTTATATTACCTCCCAATCAGTTGAAGAATAAGAAGTTCTACAAGTACCATAACACTACTTCTCATACTACTAATGATTGCAGGATTTTTCGGCAGCATAGTCAGAGGGCTATTCAACAAAGGAAGCTTAAATTTGATACAGCTCAGAAAATGAAAGTTGATGATAATCCTTTCCCAAAGGATCAGAACATGGTTGATGCTAAGTTGTTCAATGGGAAGACTAAAGTTTTGGCATCAGCTAGGGCAAGAGAAACTAGAACCGTTGATCTAGAGATGCAAATATCAGCTGATGAATATAGAGAAATTAAAAGGCGTCGTGACCAACAAAAGAGTCGATATGAGCAGGGAAAAACATCAAGAGATGGTGCGATGAGACCATGTGTTACATCTCGAATTCTGTTGAATAAATGGCAACGGTGGAAGGAGAAAGATTATCAGCGCTGGTTAGAAGAGAAGAAATATCAATGTCAACAAGAAGATGAGAGATATGAAAGAGAACAAGCTGAGTCACATTGGAATTGCCTTTTCTTTAGACATTGTTGGAATAAAGGTTTGAGATTGCCTACTAGAAATAATTGCCCAGAATGTAGCGAACAATATTGGAAGTTTAGGAAATCTCAAATCAACCACCGGTCTATCCATGATCGAATTAAATATCAACATAATGATGTGGATCGACGCTTAAAAAATAGAAGCATTCATGATCGGTTTGGAAAGCGAGTTGTTGATTAGAACTGAGCAGATTATGAAGAAGATGATGAAGAGTGTTTGGTAGAAAGGACAGTGGTGTCCAGGAGGTTTAACAAGAAGTCAGAAGAGGAGTACAATGCCTAAGGAGCAGAGAATTAGAACAGGCTCAGAAATCTGGTAAAACACAAGTATGGCGTGCTAAACAAACAACCGATAAGGGTCAGCCATGGGCTAATATTCAAATGTCTTTTCTTTCACTATCTAAATTTAAAGCTCTAGCAGATCAAGAAGTCTATTTGGATTTTGATGAATCAGAGTATGAAGAGATGGCGGCCCAGTTGACATTGATACAACAAGCTATACTTGATAAACCAGTTAAGCATCGGCATTTGAAGGCTTTATATGTGAAAGCTTTGTCGATGGGAAGCCGATGAGTAAAATGTTGGTTGATGGAGGTGCCTCTGTTAATCTAATGCCTTATACTACTTTTCACAAGCTTAGTAAAGGACCAGAAGATCTGACTGAGACTGACATGATGCTTAAGGATTTTGGGGGTAATGCGTCCAAGACTAGGGGGGCAATAAATGTTGAATTGACAATTGAAAGCAAGACTTTGCTCACTATATTCTTTGTCATTGATGGAAAGGGCTCATACAATTTACTCCTTGGTCATGATTGGATTCATGCCAATTGTTGTGTACCATCGACTATGCATTAATGCTTGATTTAGTGGCATGGAGATAATATTTAGCTAGTTCATGCTGAAGATTCTATGAGTATAGCAACAGCTGATCCAATGTATTGGGAACTAAAAGATTTGGAGTGTTTTTCTAGCAATCAATGGGAAGGAGGCTTCATTAGAATCAATGATGAAGGCCAACAGCTGATCCAAGCAGTCGGCTCTGAAAGTTTGTTTTAATGGATAATCCAGTAGATGGTACAGATGGTAAACTAGGACATGGCTTTACGTTAGCCGATGAGTTAGAAGAAATAGATATTGGTCCTAGAGATATGCCTAGGCTGACATATGTAATTGCTAAATTGGATCCTGAGTATAAACAAGAATGGATAGATTTGTTAAAGGAATTTAAAGATTGTTTTGCTTGGGAATATTATGAAATGCCTGGCTTAGATCGATCAATTGTTGAACATCGGTTGCCAATCAAACCTAGATATCGGCCATTTAAACAAGCTCCAAGGAGATTTAATCCAAATGTTCTTGATGATATTAATAAGCAGACTAAAAGACTACTAGAAGCAAAATTTATCCGACCTTGTTGATATACAGAGTGGATATCGATGTAGTTCTTGTGTATAAGAAAAATGAGAAGTTGAGAGTCTGTATTGATTTCAGAGATTTGAGCAAGGCTACACCGATGGATGGTTATCCGATGCCAATAGCCGATATGTTGGTAGATGCAGCAGTCGTGCACAAGGTAATTAGTTTTATGGATGGTAATGTAGGTTATAATCAAATTTTTATGGCTGAAGAAGACATACCAAAAACAACCTTTAAGTGCCCCGACGCAATCGGCTTATTTGAATGGGTTGTGATGACATTTGGATTGAAAATGCTGGTGCAACTTATCAGAGGGCAATGAATTATATTTTTCATATTTTGATCGACAGGATTGTTGAAATCTATACTGATGATGTGGTGGTGAAATCCAAAGGGTACAAAGAAGATCTGGCTGATCTGCGGGAGACTTTGAAGTGCACAAGAAAACATGGTTTAAAGATGAATCATAATAAGAGTGCCTTTGGAGTGTCAGCTGGATAATTTTTGGGTTTTATGGTCCACGAGAGAGGAATTGAGATTGGTCAGAAAAGTATAAAAGCAATTGATGAGGCAGTACCTCCAACTAATAAAACAGAATTACAATCTCTGCTTGGTAAGATTAATTTCATCAGAAGGTTTATTTTGAATTTGTTAGAAAGGATTCTACCGTTTTCTTCTTTGTTGAAGTTGAAAAATGATCAAGAATTTAAATGGGGTGACATACAATAAAAAGCATTTGAGGAGATAAAAGAGTATATGAAATCTCCACCTATGCTGGTTCGTCCTTAGCAAGGTAAGCCTTTTAAGTTGTATGTGTTGGCCGATAGCCAAACGATTGGATCGGCCTTGATGCAAGAGTTTGAAGGAAAGGAATGGGTTGTTTTCTATTTAAGTAGAAGACATTTGGATCCAGAAACAAGATATTCTCCTACTAAAAAGTTATGCTTATGCTTATATTTCTCCTGTACTAAATTGCGACATTGTTTATTATCGGCAGAGTGTACAGTTGTGTCTAAAGCCGATGTGATCAAACACATGTTGTCAATGCCGATATTAAATGGGAAAATGGGAAAGTGGATTCTTGCATTATCAGAATTTGGCTTGAGGTATGAATCAGCTAAAGCAGTCAAAGGGCAAGTGATGGCCGATTTTATTACTCAACACCATAAACCAAGCATCGGCTATGTGGAACCTATGCCTTGGGCATTGTTCTTTGATGGATCATCGTGCAAGCAAGGTGGTGGCATTGGCATTGTTTTTATTTCGCCTCGGGGGCCAAGTTTTGAGTTTGCCTTTCAAACCAAACCAATGACCATCAATAATCACGTAGAATATGAAGCTATTCTTAAGGGACTTCAACTTCTTCAGGAAATAAAGGCCGAGTCAATTGAAATATTTGGAGATTCACAACTAGTTATTAATCAGTTGATCAGCTTGTATGAATATAAAGATGATATTATGAAGGGATACCATGATGAATGTCGAAAGTTACTTGA
This sequence comes from Miscanthus lutarioriparius, assembly GCA_904845875.1. Classification (NCBI taxonomy): domain Eukaryota; kingdom Viridiplantae; phylum Streptophyta; class Magnoliopsida; order Poales; family Poaceae; genus Miscanthus; species Miscanthus lutarioriparius. The sequence continues at coordinate 70,691,476 of CAJGYO010000010.1, forward strand.
GGAGTTTCCCCTTACTTCTCTTCAGCATATTCCAAGAGTACAGAATCAAGAGGCCAATCGGTTAGCTCAGAATGTGTCAGGCTATCGAGTGTTCCAAGAAATCTTAAGTAGTGAGACCTTGGCTAATGATTGGAGAGTTGAAATAGCCGATTATCTCAAGAATCCATCACAGTAGGTTACTAGAAAATTGAGATATAAATCGACTAAGTATGTTTTGTTAGATGATTAGTTGTATTACAAAACAGTCGATGGAGTTTTGCTTAAATGTTTAAGTCAAGAAGAAGCAAGAGTATTGATGGGAGAAGTACATGAAGGAATATGCGGAGCTCATCAATCGGCTTATAAAATGAAATGGGTTATTTGTAGGTCTGGTATTTTTGGCCAACAATATTAGAAGATTGTTTTGAATATTACAAGGGGTGTCAGGATTGTCAGCGTTATGGTAACGTTCAAAAATCGCATGCATCAGCTATGAACCCAATCATTAAGCCATGACCATTCCGAGGCTGGGGAATTGATTTAATTGGCCAGATTTTTCCACCTTCAAGTAGAGGGCACAAGTTTATATTGGTAGCAACAGATTATTTTACCAAGTGGGTTGAGGCTATTGCTTTGAAAACAGTAACTTCAAAGAATATGGTTGATTTTGTCAGCGAGCTTATTGTTTATCATTTTGGGATTCCTCAAACCATTACTATTGATCAAGGGGCAATGTTCACATCAGAAGAATTCAGAGATTTTGCTGCTAGTATGGGAATTAAGTTACTAAAGTCTTCTCCTTATTATGCTCAAGCTAATGGCCCGGAAGAGGCATCCAATCAAATTTTGATTAAGTTGATTAAGAAGAAAATTGAAGAGCAATGAAGGAAGTGGTACCTAACACTTAATGAAGCATTGTGGGCATATAGGATGGCTTGCCATGGATCGATTAAATCATCACCTTATGAGTTAGTATATGGGCATAATGTAGTTCTTCCTTGGGTGATTCAGATAGGATCAAGACGTGTTACATTGCAAAATGATTTGACAGCCGAAGTCTATAAAAACCTTGTGATGGATGATTTGGAGGACTTAAGTTGTCATCGGCTATGTGCTCTTGAAAATATTGAGGCCAATAAATTAAGGGTTGCAAGGCATTATAATAAAAAGGTCAAGAACAAATAGTTTTGCGAAGGAGAGTTAGTTTGGAAAGTAAGATTGCCGATTGGGTCTAAAGGCAACAGGTTTGGCAAATGGTCGCCTAATTGGGAAGGTCCTTATCGGATTAAACGTTGTGCGCCTGGCAATGCTTATATTTTGGAAGTGTTGTTTCGCTAATAACAAGGGGAACGAGGCGTTGATGACTGAGAAGGAATTTGAAGGGTTTTTGCAGTAAGGGCCATTTTTGGATCCAGTTAAGTTAGAGTAAAGTCAGAATCAGGAATCGACTAATTTAAATTAGCTATTCTAGCTCAACCAACAAGTACAGTAGACCAATAGGAAGAGTACAATTATCATTAGGTTTACACAGAATATATACTACAGATGCTAGAACATAAATTACAAGTTAAGAGCATCATGAATTGCTCTTAGTGCTTTTAGCCGAATAGCATCAACTTCTGTAGTTTGTTGTTTGTCTTCTTCGGCTGATCCAGGAATGCTCTCGAGACTACTGCGAATAGTTTTACCTTCCTTAACCTTGGTCAGCATCTCTTGTTTCTTCTGTTTGATGGCCTTGGGGATCTAAGTCAAGTTAGACTCATGATGGTTAATGGCGGCTTTCACACTTTCTAGTTCCTATTCGAGCTCAGCACGCCTAATTCTCAGCTGAGTCAGTTTTGGTTCAATTTTGGAAGAAGAATTCTTCAGATTATCGATCAATTGTCCTAATTTTTTGGTTTCCTGCTTCTTAGAGTTCTTCTTAGCCATCAAAGCTTCATGGTCAATCAGGTTTCTTTGAGCCTTTTTCCCCTTGGGAGCTTAATCTTCAATGTTGGTAGAGGTATCAAGGCTTTACCAAGATTTGGGGGCAGATCATTCTTAATGACTAAGAAGATTCTTCTCATTGGATCTGCATCTTAGACCAAATCGGCTATGTCCCTCTCGAGCATTGGTAGCATGTCTTTTAGTCAATTTTTGATCTCATCTGATAAGATTTCTTGGGAAGAAATGGCTGATGAGCTTATCTCTCTTTCATCAATATATTCCTCAAAGTTGAAAGAATAGCTCAAAGCTGGAGAGTTAAGTGCCTATATGTGAACAAAAGGAGTCTTATTAGAAGTAGTAAATGAGTTGATAATGAGATGGATGGTGAGAGGGAGACAGTACCTATTTTGAAAGAGATCCTGGTTGAGGAGAAGGAATAGCCGATGATGTGTCAACATCCTGTTCAACATCCAGTTGAATCGGCTCTGGGTTTTCGATGCTAGTGTCGGCAGGCATCAAGAAGCTTTTCAGTTTATAATTACTATAGAAGGATAAAGTGAGCATATGAATTTCTTACCATCGATTGTTTGCTGAGCTGGAGAATCGACAGTTTGAGTATCAGTGTCAACAGGGTTCTCTTCAACTGGTGAGTTGTCAGATCTTTGCTCTTGTGGAGATGTTTTCCTAGGTGGTGTATGATAAAAGAAAAGGATCAGAGAAGACTGAGGAATGCATAAGATTGAAGGCTTGAGGAGATACCTTGGTTGTATTAGGTGGTGAAGTAGAGAAGTTCTCATCTTCTATCATCTGGGATCTGTTAGGGACATCAGTTGCTTCAATTGTAATTGGCTCCTTAGGAGGATTAGACGATGAGAGATTAGCAGATGTTGATTTAAGTGCCTGGGATAGTAGTTCGGCACCCAAAGCAGACTAAGATGCAATAGTCAATGATTATAAGAAAGGAATTGAATTAGAAGTTGAATATCATCTTAAGAGGGAAGATAAGTTACTTTACCTGAGCAATTAATAATTTTGTTCTATGAAGTCTCTTCCCAGTGGTGGTTTTCTGAGTTACACCTTGGGTTGCCTTGCGTTTTGAAGACTGATATGTGAGTATTATTGGGGCAGCTGGGGTTTTCATTAACTTTTTTTAGAGTGGGTGCAGTTGATCCCATTCTTGAAGCTGGACATGGTAGATAATATTCTATGAGATGCCCTTTCATGTCCACACTTGGGGGATCAAATTTGGTATCCTGCAAAAAAATTTGTTAGATGAATTGATAGGAGAACTTGATAATCATTCTAAAAGGAAAGTGGTGAGTTACCTCACTATCAGAAGCAAAGTTGTCGTCCAGGGCTAAACAGTTAGGATGAATTCAGTTGAAGAAGAGGTGAGAGTGTCATTCTTGCCACCAGGAGTCAAACAGGTTTTAAGAGAAGGTGGCTATTGTCCATTCATGCAGACAAAGAGAAGGAAGATCTGACCCCAATTGAAAGACTCTAGAAGCTTCTATTATTTCACTGATACCTTCTCTTGGTTTTAGAGTATTCCTAAAGAATAGCCGAGGGGGTAGTTGACCAAGGATGAATTGATGGGCAATAAAAGAGGGGTTATAGAATTCATAAGTTGGAAGATTATCTAGGAGACAAGCACCAGTAGCCATTTTGCCATGACCATGGTGAAATTCGGTAGGCAGCACATAGGGTTTGATGATGCAATTGAAAATTGTAGCAGCTGTTTCATCTGAACAGCCTGATTCAAACTGAAATTTAATTGGAAGAACTAGCTCATTATCTTCATCTTCATCATAAGGCAGCAAGGCCAAGATGTTTACATCAAACCCTTTGTAAAATTTCTTAAAAAGGTGGCCTACATCAACATCAATTATTATGACTGATGTAGCTTCACCATAATTCATACACTATCGAGTTCTTCCTTCTTTTTCTTTATAATCTTTAGCAAAGTTGGAAGAAGGAAAGCTCAGATTCCTGAGATTAGGTCTTACAATCTTATGCATGTACAGATTCAGCCATAATTGTATCAACCACCAAGGGCCACTGATAGTGTGCACTAGTTCATTTTTCAGCAATTGGGTAGCTACCTGGTGCATCAGATGATAAGCAGATCCCAGCAGATATTTTCTAAGGGGGGTTTCATTACCGGTTGCTAAACGCTTTGCCAAGTATTTATGATTATAGGTTGGACCACAGGATGACCATAAAAATAATTTTTTCTAGCCACATATTCAAGAAAGCTACATGTTCTCTATCATCAACAGTCGATCCATCCCCAATATGATTCAAAATGTAACTTGCCCATCCTGTGCAGTCCGATATTTTGGCTAATTTCTTGGATCCAGCACTTAATAAATCATAAGGTTGCATTGATCCTGTTATTCTAAGGCTAGTTAACATGTAGATGTCGGCCAAAGTAATGGTCATTGGACTGTGACTAAAAATGAAAGCATTCAAAGTGTTGGATCAAAAATAGGATGCAGAGATCAGAAGTGAATCATTTCTCTCCATTCTAGACAGTGAGAGTGTCAAGCATTGGTTTAAATAAAAAATTTCCCAATCTCTAGCTTTCTTTTCTGATACCCTGCGGAACCAATCTCTCCATCCTTTAGGCATTTTGGGCCAGTTTCTACAAGGAGTTTTGGTGTTCCAGGAAGATGAATCTATTATAGATTATTTGAAGGGGATTCGGTTGGTTTCTTGGTTGATAAAATTAGATGGATCAAGATTGCCCATGGGTCCAATATAATAGGTATTAGGAACAACAGCTAATGGAATCAAAATTCCGTTCCTCATTTCCTAGAAACCAGTTTGGATGAGTTTAAGAAGAAAGGAAATACAGAATAGCGGCAAATACTTAAAGGACAGAAATTTGAAGGCATACCTCAGGAACGTGATTGCTGGTCGCCATTGCAGCCAAAATAGATCTGAATCTGAGGAAGGTTGTAGAAAGGTGGCTCGAACAGCAGTTTGGCAGAGCAGCGGAATAGCTAAGGTTAAGGCTTTGGTGGTGGCTGTAACACCCCGGGTGTTAGTCATGAGTCAAGCAGCAAAATTGGACTTAAGTAGGATATGTCAAGCAATGATTACAATCTCTAGTTCATAATCTAGAAGTAATGATGAAGGTATTGAGGTCAAACCCATGAAATGAGCCCCAACTTGGACTCAGACAATACACTTTGCTTACAAGTGGACCCTGGTTAAGATTAGGCATGAATAATGTTAAACATGCTTATTTCATGAACATTACATCAACATGCATTCATCTTGACTAGTGGAAAAGTTTCGTGAAGTTTGGAGCCAAGAAGTCACATGAAATAATAAGTTATAACCTTGATTGAATTGCTTTATTAAGTAAATGGGAATATGAGATGTCGACCAAACCTTTCTATCTTGCCCAAATGACTCTAATTGAACTCTACAACAAAAGTCATGAAGGGTTCATGTTGAGCAAATGTCAAGAAAATGCTTCTAAGTGTGGGAATAGCTAAAATTGTCCTTTTCATGATATGGTTTTGACCTATGTTGACCAACTATCTGGAGTGCTTGCATGGAGTTAGACATTAAATAAAAGTTGAAAATTGAGTGGAGTACAACAAACTTTATTTTTGGACCAAGACCTATTTCAACTCCTAAGTGGCTAAAATAGTGGTCTCAAGTTTGAATCAGCTACTGTTTTTAGCCCTGGAAAATATTCTAAGTCTGAGATTAGTGGCAAGGATAGTTGGCATGTCGCATTCTCGTGTTTTCATTAAGCAACTTGACTTGATCCCAAAATAAAAGTTGGAGTTTACATCTTGGAGAAAGACATACAAAAAGTTGGATCAAATTTGTCCATGTTTTGACCAAGTAATTCGAGCTCAAGCAGAGCAAGGCTTAACCTTTGTTAAGTCATTGACACTATCAACTTGGAGCTTAATTAGCCGCTAATGGAAAGCTCTAATGTCTAGGCACCCTTAATGAGTTTTGTAGATCATCAGGTGGGCTACAGCTTTGCTTTTGGGCCTAGGGTCCAATTCGGCCCATAACTAGCCCAAAATCGCCTCCCACGTCGGCCACACCGTTGCTCGCCACGTGCTCGGGCAAATGCTCTAAAGGGCGACACGTGCCCTGTGCGTGGCGGCCATGCATGGTTCTGCACCCCACCTCCACTATTGTGTGCCCCTGCAGACCTATGTCGATGGGGAGATGCTCAGGCTCACTCTCTGCCTCTCCCACTCGCTCTTGCCCTACCTTGCGCTCTCCCTCTCGCGCTGCTGCTGCTTGCAGATGTGGTCGCCATGGCTGCCATGGCCGGCGAGCAGAGCCTTGCCGCCGCTACTCCCTACCATCTTCGACTGGCCATCCTCGCATCCCTCTTCGCCTGCCTTGCCGACCGGCTGTTCCCATGGCTAGCTGCCGGCCGTAGCCGCGTGGGCGTGAACCGTGGCCGCATGTGGCCAAGCGCCAGCACAGCCGGGCCACTGCGGGCCGTGTGCTGCAGCAGCCATGCCAGGGTGAGGCTCTAATGTGTCTGTGGCCAGCCATTCCTCCCCTCCGACCAGTGCACCTTGGCCGAGCAGGAGTTCGCCGGAGCCGTCCTGCCGACGGCCACCGCTGTCGCATGCAGCTGGCGCTCGTGGTCGGGCCGCCACGGGCAAGCCCCTGCCGTGCCGAGCCCCTCTACAGATGCGCACGGACCCCCTTATGCTCTGTAGGCCACTCGACCACCACCGACGAGCCTCCTCCGGCTGATGTTGGCGAGCTCCCGCGCGTCCTCTGCTCCAAGTCACGTGAAGGACCTCGCGTAAGAATTTGATGAAAGGCAAGGGCCTAACTGCAAAGCTGTTGACTCATGTGAATAGTGCCTAGAAGGATCTATTCGCTGGAATCTGTTTTCATGAAAGTTTGGGGTCCTTGGTGCAAATCTATTTTTCTTTTTTGGCTGAAAAGTTGGAAAATCATAATAAATCGTAGAAAAATCGTAAAATAGCAAATGAGGACTTTTTGGAATCCTTGAGAGTAAACGGATGCATATCTTGAGTTATGGAAGTCCAAAAATGGTAATTCTAGTTGTGTTAATCTTGTGATGATATGTTCTAGTTAATAAAAATATTAAACATACTAGTTGTGTGATGTTTTTATAATGTTTTGATTTAATCTTGTTAAAAATACAATTTTAGCTTGTTTTGCTTGTTATTCTCATATCTAAAGTTGTGGTGCTCCAATTGCTGTGAAATTTTTATGGTGGGCTTCTGATGTTATATGTGTATTGTGGTAAAAATTTCATGTTCATTAGATGCAGTATGGTTGAGTTATTGATTTAACTTGATTAATGGTTGATAAATGGTTTATAAATAATTTATATATGCAAAAATGTGAAATGTGGTTCCTGTGCCCTTGCATGGTGATATTGTGACCGGAGAAACCATAATATGGCTATATGTTTATAGAAAATAATGATCTTTAGATTTATCTTGCTTTTACATGTTTTCTTGCAATAGCAATTTGTCTTTTTCATAGTAATTAAATTATAAAACCTGAGCATGTGAAATTTGTGCAGTAGCAATGTTTTGATAACATCTACCACTCATAAAAATCTTAGCCCCAAACTAGTTGTTCTCCTACACCACTAAAATTTATATATATGTTTATTAGAAGAAAGGATTAATAAAAGCATAATTGTAGATAAAGCTTGTAATTGTATTTGGTGATGCTTTGAGCGATTGATGTTCAATAAAGTGTTGCTAAGTATGTTTGTGGTGGTTGAAGTTCTTGAATGGCTCATGTGTGCATGCTCTTTGTTAGCAAAACAAGGGAAACATCAAATTGTTACATTCTAAAATGGCTGCATCTGCATTTTCTGTTGTGATGATAACTTCATGGACCAAATAATATTTTATGTAAATATAGTTAATACAAAAGTTGTAGATAATTTCCTTATCTTGCTTGTCCAAAAATTTCATGATTTTAGGGATGATGGTTTAGGAGTTATAGATTTTATAAGTTTGTTGTCAGGTTTTTGCATGTCCTCTGAACAGATTTGAATGATTGTATTGTTTGACTTATTTAAGAATGGAATTATGTGTTGGTGATAAAAGGAGAGTTGTAGCTCTTTTCCTGATATTTCCAAAATGTTAGAGAACACCCTTTTTGGTGGTCTGGAACTCTAGTTATAGGTGTTCAAAGTGGAATGACAGATTTCTGTCCAAATCTGGACAGAGATGCCTTCTTAGTGTTATTTAGCTTTGTTAGCTGTAGAATCATCTTAAGATGATAATAAGAAAGTCATAGATAACTTAATAAGATTTCTATAGAGTTAAGGCTCATGCTTGTTGGATGAATTTAACTTGAGATGTGCATTTCTGAAGTTAATATCAGTTTTCTATCCTTGGTTGTATAAGCTCTGCTTTATGATGTATTTTGACCTTGTTATTTGTTGAATCAGCTTGTGGTGTTAACAACAAAGTTTTAGATAATTTCATTAGCTTTCCAGAAAGTCTTGAATCACACTTTTGCATGCCTAGAACTCTAGGTATGATTAAAACAAGTGACTGTGGTGCTGCTGTTTAGAATCTGTGTTTGTACCTAAAATTATTTGCTTCACCTTGCTTTGCTTTGTGTGTTGCTAAGTGTGGCTCATGCCTTTGATGGTGTTAAGTTAATATACCTAAAACCTTATGAAACTTGTGTCATGCTTGGTGCTACCTTCCTTGCTATCCTAGCATGATAGGTTGTGGGATGTTTAATTAAGTAACGTGGAGTGCTTATATATGTTCGGTGTCACCTTGTGCTCATCTTGAATACTTTTATGTGAGGCATCTCATATTGCCATTCTTTGCATTCATGCACTTGCATTGTTGCATCTCATCTAGGTATGCTAGATGCACCACGTGAAGGACATGATGATGGAGTCGAACCAGAAGACGGTGTTGGTGGACCTATCCTGAAGATGGAATGACCCCTAGAGTACATGCCTGAACAGGAGATGCTCGCCAAGCGAAGTGTTGCCTAACAAACACTAACCTAGTGTTGGATCCTAGGCAAGCCCCGAAGCATTCTAAGCCTCCTATATTTTTACAAATATCACTTGAGTCCTTTATGTTTGATGCATTAGGTTATAAGAGTTGATTGGAACCACTTGATGCATAGAACTACCTTGTCCAGAAATATACCTTGAACCCTATGTAGGTCTAGGATCGAATGTATGCTTAGCAATGCTTAGACCGGTAGAAGTCGAGTGATTTCCTATCACCTGCGAGATATAGGTGGATACCAAAGCACAATTGGATATATTTGCTATCGTGAAAATAACCATGTGTTGATAAATAAAAGGAGACTAGGAGGGATTGTGATAGAGAAGTAACAAGGCATGGAGGTCTTGGTGTCTATTTATCCCCGTCTGTGTCAGTTAAGGACCGATTCACTGTATGTCCTCATGTAATGTTGAACGCATGCCTAGCACTTAGTTGGCCGGATAAGTCATTCCGACCGCGAAGCCGAGTAGCCCAACTCAGGCCGGGACCCGATAAGTTAAAGTGCGCACACTGGAGGAAGTAAGGATGTGCGGGGAGCCAATGGCGTGAGTCCAAGGGTAGGCCAGGCCTAAACTTCCTGGCAGACTGGTAGTATCCCTAAGGGTGCGGCGCTGGTCGGACCCACGACTGTACCTAAGTTGTACCAAAGGTCACCTAAGACTATCTTGGTGCAGGTATGTCTGGATTTGTGTTAGGAATAACTCCCGAGTTGGTTGGAATCGATTCGAGTCGTCGTCTCTCCCGGATAGTGAGAACTTGACTGAGTAGCGGCAACGTAGCATTAATTGATGGAATTTGATGGTTATGATGAATATTGAAATGTTACACCGAATATGGTTACTAATGCTTGTTAGCTTATTCACATGATTGCTCTAGTACGGGTGCTAATCTAGAGATGAATAGCTATAATTAACTTGGTTACCGAATTATAAAATGTATAGCTCAACTAGTGGTTTTTATGCAAAATTTTGTCAAGCTAGCTCCACCTATAAAGCCTTGTGTACTCCTTGGTGTCACTTTATTTTTGGTTTATGATGGTGTGGGGGTACGACCCCGGATACCCACGGCAGACTACATGGGCTGCACCGCCAGGGGTGTTCTAGCCCACAAGACAAAGACTTACGGTGCATGGTACTGCTCGGCGTGTACCGCAAGACATCAAGGGCAATATCCTAAAGATGCTACGAGATCTGTTAGGATATGCTCTATCCTGTGATTCCTGTAATATGTTATTACTTACTACTTATCTCCTAGATCTAATCGACTTGTAACCCTACTCCTCGGCTATATAAGGTGGGTAGGGGACCCCCTCAAAACACACGCAATATCATACGAAGCCAATACAAACCAATAGACCACAGGAGTAGGGTATTATGTTGTGCAGACAGCCCAAACCTATCTAACTCTTGTGTCTCTATTGCCTTCTTGTTCTTGATTATGCGCACCTCTGCCGATCAATCTACCTTCATGGGATACCCCTCAGAGGACTGCTGACGATATTCTGTTGACAGACGGGTAAGTCTAGCTGAGTACATTCAAGTACTCAGGGTTTATCCCACCATGTTGCAGGTGAAGTTCTCGGCCTGCTGAAGATGGTGGCTAACCGCCGGGGGGCTCGATGACTCTATATTTATTTCTCATCTATATGCTTTTTATCAGAGGATGTCACTTATGCTAGCAATGTATTTGGAACTTATAATAATGTAATCATTTGAAAGCTATATTGTTTTCCCTTAACCGGTTTTGAAACCCAAACTTGTACTATTATTTGTGAACCCATTTGTAATATTATTTCTGCTGCAACTTTGTGTATGTGATGTGTATTTGCTTAATCATGCGATCTTGGTTATGATGTTGATTTACCGAGGCCATTCGTGACACTCGGCGGACTACAGGGTTTATATAGGTGAAAGTATGTGTGTGCCAACGTGTTTAATGGGGATAGCCATACTTGATCTTGTATAAATTGGGCGGTTCTGTCACAGCTGGCATTAGAGCAGGATTAAGCATAATACTGTCATGTACATAGTTTTAAAAACAAAGTTTTGATTTAAAAAATTCTATTTGGACTAAAACCTTAGCAATTGGCAAATATGTCAAAACTATTTGCAAAACTATGCTAGCGACAACCTTCGGTTAAGCCCAATTAAGGACTACTAGGTGGCTAAGTAAACTGATACTAACTATGGGGGGTTTACTTTCTTGCAATTTTTATTTCATCGTCCATACGGTGTGCTATTGTATGGATGCCATTCGTTTGAATGGTAATGTATGGATCAATATACCTCTACACCCAGGTAAGATGGTGAGTGGCATGACTACAATATGTGAGCGTGCGGTCAAAGGGGAGAGGTAGTTTTGATACTTAAGTATATATATCTTATATATACACGGAAGTATTAAATTGTGGGTTTGCTTTGGTATGGCTATATATGCATATTCTATATGTATGTATAGACATATTTACTTTTGGGTAGCTTTGATACGGAAGTATATATATATGGGTATATATATATATATATATATGTAAGTATTTAGCTTGCAACCTAGAGCCCAAGCTTTCATTTCTGCATATATAATTGTGGGGTTGGGCTGAAATGAAATCCTTCTACAGGTACGCTAACCACGAATGCGTAGATTGAATGTAGCTGACGACTAGCTATATATCGAGAGAGTACGTGTTATGCCACCGACATAGAACATGATTGCCGCCTTAGGCTGGCAATTTCATGAGAACGAATAGGATGAGCATGCATCATGATTGTTGCTTGTGCATAAACATGCGCCTTGCACCCTTGTTCTATTAATGGATAACTTGTTGTAACCATATGGTCATGTTGTGCATGACCGAAAACTAAATTGCTAAATGTAAGTAAAACTTATTTTGAAGAGTTATCCACCTACTTAGTAAAAAGGAAATAAAAGATAACAGTAGCTTACCACCATGTTTTGCATGATATGTGTAGTGGTGTTGCTGTAGGTGACTACTTGTTATGTGCGAGCTTTGTGCTTAGTAATAGTCGCTTAAGCTAATTAGATTGAGTGTTTCGAAATGCTTGATTAAGACCATGATGTAGGTGTGGATGCTCGTTATCTAGGTAGTGTCATAGCTATCACCACTTTTGTCCTCGATAAGCATACGAGTGTTGAAGAGCGCTATCCTAGAACAGTGTCCAAGTTTTGATAATCTCATGGCTGTCGTCTCCAATTAAGTTCTCTCTTAGGAGCCTGAGCCTATACACATGGTTGCTAGCCCTTGAACATTGCGCTACGAAGACCTATATCCATGCCTTTGCTTGACCTTAAGCCCAAGCTTAGTTCCCTTGAATGCTTGCATATGTCATGGATGTCTTGCTCCTATGTGGGAGGACCCTGCTCAAAATCCTTGTTGGACCTCATTGCTCCTTCTCCTATAGATGATCTGGTGCAACGCTAATCGCTATTTACCCTGGCTTTGGAACCTTTTCCTCGTAGATCATGTCATTGCTTTATCAACTGAATCCCTAGTCAGTGCATTGGCTCTGTCCCTCGAATCTCATCTGTTTTGTCTCCGACTCTTTCAAGTCTCTGGATATTTATCAGTCTTGATCTCATGTTGCTGCTCGGCAAGACCAAAAATCCCATATTTACTTTTAAGGCATGCGTGAAAATAAAGCAAGAGTCTCATGGTCAGTTGTCTTTGTTAGCTAATCTATGTTTCTCTTATGCCATGTCTTTACCTTGGACCACCTCTTGTTGACTCCTAACCTTGTGACTACCTTTTCTTGCTATCCCTCCTTCACATAGTGCTTGTTCCTATGCAACCCAATTTGTGCCACATGAGATTTCTTGTAGGTTGTATGTTCGGTAATGTTGTCTTGGTTAATGACTAATGGTGCTGCAGTGGAACCTAGGGCCTCCTTGTGGCCGACTGGCACATGGTTTTGCTACTAGGTGCGCGCTGGTATCGAGGTTTCTAGTCATGATCCATTATGGAACTACACCGATGAGTTATCTTCGCATGAGCTTTTCCTTGGTTATCTTTCCTTATCTTGTTAGAACATCTGTATGTCGAACCAAATGCAATAGGACTTCCTTCTAAAGTCATCCAAAGGATAATCTTTGAAGAACAGGTCACTGACATAAACATTAATAGATTGCAAGAGGTGGTAGACAAGTGACTCTACTTGACTGTGCCTATAATGACATCGGTCATCTAGTGAGCAACTTATGTCATCCCTGTTGGATTAGAAAGGTACACAACATGTAACATTGGACAAGTTAACAATCGAATCACAATGGATGGAGATATTATGTGCTGTAATAAGTCACCTGGTGCTCATGAGTTTCCTGTTCAAGTTCTTGATCTTTAGGTGCAAGATGATCATGCAGTCAAAAACCAACCTTCTTCAGTGTGACCCCTTCTCTACTGACTTCCATGGTGACTGTCTGTTTGCACATCAACTACAATTGTTGCTGTCAAAAAGAAGTTTGGAAGCTTTTTAAGTGTTGAGAGACAACTCGTCGGCGCAAAAACATGTCAATGTGCCGAGCACACAAGCCGGAAGGATCTGCTTGATGGAGCAAGGCTGGAGAACCACTTGGCTTCAACGCAGGACTAGTCGACCCTATGAATTCCTCCCAAGGGTGTGCCAGTCAATTTGACCTACAATTGACAAGGAGAGAAAGTTTATCAGTAATTTAAGGTGGAACATGCCGATCTTGCCCAAACAGTTCCAAGTGTGCCGCTTCGGGAGCAGCCATTGTTAGCCCACTGGATCTTCAGCACGGAGATGTCCGACCACTCACTAATGTTGTCGAGCATGCACTAGCGATGCCAACCATGAACTATCGTTGTCCTCCCTCTGGTCATAGTGTGTGGTCGGACAACGTTAGTCGTGGTCGGCAGCGTTGGTGAGTGGTCGGCAACACCGGTGATCGAGTGGGCCAATAGCAAGACGGGAAAATTACTTTTATGATGATGAATGCGGTGCATACAGATGTAAGTAAAATCATTAGCTAGACAAAATATAACCAGTATGAAGCAATGAGCCAATGAATCTAACGAGAAAGGATTTAGCATGCGAACAAATCGACTGTCTAGTGCAAATGGATCTACAAACGATCTGAATCTAATCTGTTACCATCAATAGTGAGGGTCGATCGGATCGAGGGCAGCTATGATGATAATAACAAACTAAAACCGAAAATTCCATAAACCTATCTATACATCGACAGGCTTTCCAAAAGACATGCTATATGTGTGAAGGCTCAAGTGAATCGGCTGAAATAGCCGATTCAGGTGAAAAGGGGCTACAGCGTGTGAACAATCGACTATTTAACATGGATGAATCTATAAACTCATCAGACTTAACCTGCTATCTCTAACAATGGGGTTCGACTAGATCGATGGCAGCCATGATAAAGACAACAAATCAAACCTTTAAAGTACACAGATCTATACACATTTAACAGAATCATGGAGACACACTGTATGCGTTAAAGCATAGGCGATCAGCTATTTAGCCGATGCAGGCATAGCAAATAGTTAAGGTCACGCCTGATCGAGAACAAATCTACCAACTAGCATCCTCTAATCTAAGTGACATTAGTGGGGATCGACTGGATCGTTGCAGCCATAATAACAAACTATAGACCAGATTTAACTAGCCAGCAAACCTCTTCAAGAGCATACATACCTTAACCGCATGCTACGCGCAATCAAGATCAAAGTAGAATAGCCGATAAAACGTAACCCGTCACTCAAAGTAAGAAACATTGTGTTGTAACAAAGCAAATGACGGACTAAAAGGATATAAGGCCGATCTAGATCAATCTTTATCAGGCAGATTGATGTTGCTGAAAAACTAATGACAATAAGAACATCAGCAAGATCGGTAACTTAATGAAAATACCCAAAGGATGCCACTCTTAGGTAGAGCCGATAACTTGACCTTAATCTAATTCGAGCAGTGGAAGTTGAACTTAACCGATGCAGCCATACTTGAACTAGATAAGAGTCGATAACTAGCTTATACTAAAGTTCGCAGTGGAGGTCGAACCTAACCGATGCAGCCGTACAAACAAAAGTATAAGCCTTGCTTGTTAAAGAACTCACCGAGATCTACATTACTCCTACTCCTAAGGGTTGGCACGGAGCCAAAAAAGTAATTTGTATTGATTGATTGTTTTTTGTTACAATAGCCGGGGGTTTATAATTATACCCTGGGCTGATAAGAGTCCTAAATGAACACGACTAGATAACAAAAAGAAATATAGATACATAGACTCTAGTTTTCCTTATGCAAAGTCCTTGCTGATGAAGCTTCCTTGTTTGATACGTGTCCTTGTTTCCTTCATCCTGATATGTACCTGGATGTCATGTCTCCCTCAAAAAATATTTCATGTCCGGCTCGTAAATATCCCTTAATTAGAAGACTTTCTTGCTTTTGACATCATCGGCCAATCTCTTCCTTTCCCGGATAAGCTTACCAAATTTTGGTGTAAACATAGGCCCCCCTAGTTCAGAGTTTGAATTTTCATGCTTCGAACTATTTTAATCCGATGGTCGTTTGTCCTGAGTCAGTGACATCTAATTGCAATACTTGTCTTTGATGACTTACTTGGGTTGACTGATCATCTGCTTTAGCCGATTAAGAACTAGGCCCCGAGTTTATAACTATAATCGTCTATCAAACCACTTGTAAGGAGCTGAAGAATTCATTGGTAGCAATATTACCTTATTCCAAGCCTCACCTATACATGTGAACTTTGAAGTGTCTATCACGCCATCTTGGGTGGTTGAAGAATGGAACGGATTAGAATCCAGTCATCCTCACTTCTCGTGCTTAGAAAACTTGGGTTTTTTGAAAGATTTTTAAATTAAAACATAGCTTTGCTCCCCAAATAATTCTCTCATATCGCTCAATGTGCATAGTTTCTCACCAAGATATTGTTTCGCCTCTATTTACCCTACTTCTAAAAAGCTTATGTGGAGTTCGGGTAGGGACAAAATATGTAGCATACTTACCTTGCGTATCGTAAAGTCAAACCCCGGATCCAAGGAGACAAGTGGCATACTCTTAGATCAAGCTATGCATGTGTGTGGAATATTTAGTGGCTAACCTAATTCTACTATGCTCTCTGAAATATCTCTCTCTTGTGGAATATTTTTGCGAGAACATGGGTTATCTTTATTCTTATCTCTTTTTCTTTTTCCTTTTTTCTTTTTACTTTGGACCTCTTTTGTGTCCATCTTTTCATATTTTTGCATAACCCATGTCTCTTTTTACAATAACTTTTGAGAAAAATATTATCAAGAACTTGGAGCATTTATTCTGATAAAACCTAAAAAACATATTTTTTGTCTTCTACTAGTGCAGGAGCAGAGCATTTTGAGGTGGATGAAAAACATGTTTTTGCGTACTTCTAGTATAGAAGCAGCACATATATGTGGCGTGTACGTGATTTTGATCTTGGAAGCATGATAAATCTCTCAACAAGGGTCAACAAGACTTGACAAAACTCAACAAAGAGCAAGCAGCTTATGTGGAAGGCTTTAAATGAGACTAACATATGGCTTTGGTAGGAAATTCAACATCATTGAGGAGACAAGCTATTAATTTTGAATTTTTGTAAGAAAATTTCCCAAGTACTTTGCAACAAGAAACAACATTTCTTTCATCATACCATATCTCATTCATCAACTGCTTAGATAGCATGCTTTCCCTATGATATATTGTGCACAAGTGACAGGAAAAGCAGGAAATAAAGAATATGCGTACCTCCGCTTTGAACCGATGACTGCCTTTGCTCGGACTTTCTCCTAGTATGCATATATCAGCTAGACTTCATCGGCCTTATGATCTCTGTGTTCCCAATCAAACATATGATATGGTATGACCACACGTACTTCCAAGATCCAATTCATCCTTTTGTGCTCATGTACATTGTGTACATATATGCATGGAAATCTGACTTGCATGCACTACATAAAGGGCTCTATCGGCTTGATGCCTTGATCTTCCAATTCTGAGCCGATTGAGAGCAATCTTTCATTTACTGCTTCTGACTTTTAATAAGGCGATTGTAAATTTTAGAAGACACGCAATCAGATCAAGTTGAGAACACACACAGGGAGAGAGAGCACTGCGAAAATTTCGCTTGCCGAAGCCACAAACTGCAACAAAAGTCAGGGCTAGCCAAGAGGCTCCCTATGTTGGCCGCTGAGCGCGCTATAGGTACATCATGGTAGTGTAGACGCCTTTGTTGTCATCGGACATGTCCTTGCCATGCACGAGCTTAGAGACCCTATCTTCCGCCAGCTCCTATCTTGTCGCCAATAGAGCGGCTGTCGATCATGTTGGCGTGGGGCTTCATGTTGAGTCGTCTGAAGGGCGCAATGGTAAATGTCGAGGATCAGCCGAGGAGCTTGGCCACTGTGGTGGTCGGCTTGAACAGTCTGTTGATGTCGACGCTGCTGCACTGCTTCGAGAAGGACGTGGATGCGTCGGACACGGTGCAGCTGTGGTCACTCGCCATATCAACGAGACTCCATGTGGACAATAATGAGCAACATTTGTCGTGTTATGGCCCAGACTCTTCCACGTCCTTTGCTCATCCATTGGTTATGCCTCCACGAGAGAATATAGTCGATGTAGAGGAGGTCCACAACCTTGTTTGCTAGTATCACTTCCTTGTCATCGCCGTCGGCCACGAGTTCCTTGGTCTTGTTCCACGGTAACTTGTTGTTGCTGCCACTAACCTTGCGTCACCACACGTAC
Organism: Miscanthus lutarioriparius; assembly: GCA_904845875.1. NCBI lineage: Eukaryota > Viridiplantae > Streptophyta > Magnoliopsida > Poales > Poaceae > Miscanthus > Miscanthus lutarioriparius. The sequence goes on from CAJGYO010000010.1 coordinate 70,709,174, forward strand.
ATTACAGCCTCTACCCGGTCGAACATTGCCAGCAAGTCATGCTTCGATGAGATGTTGAGCGTGTTAAGCAAGAATTCCAGTGAGAACTTGTCGGCGCCTAGCATGACATGATACACCAGGTCGCCATGTTTGTTTATCCACTCTTGGGGAACAAATGGTTCATAGGCTTGGGGCAGCCGATTCTACTTCATTGGAAGATGGCGTCCAGGACATAGGGCGTCAGCAGCCATCACTAGTCCTCGCTTTGGGGATCCGACCTCCTGAATGACAATGGTGTCCTCAGAGATGATGATGACGTAATCAAGCCAGACGACCTTGTCCTGATATCCTTATCGATAGCTGATCTCCACCGTCTTCTGCATGTCGATAATAATTTTCAGCCGATGGTCTCCTATCGGCTGTCAGGTTGTCAACCTTTTTCGTATCTCTGATACAACCTCCCATGATGACTTTTCCTTCTTATCGAAAAATATACTTGGTCGAACAGCCAATGATAATAACCCGTGGAGGAAAACTCAATGTGACCTCGACAATTGGACTACCGACGGTCATCGGCTATGTTGATCCTCATTGTCTCTATGTGATTATTCTTGAAATTCCATTGTTGTACCAGAAACTGATATCTCACTAGTCTTACACCCTTGTCGATCGACTGCAGACTCCATTAGTTTGAAGGGTAAGGTCCTGAACCAACAGCTGATTCTATCTCAAGAGAGGTGATTGATCTTTGTTAGGTTGGAGAGTAAATGAATCATCGACAAGACCCTCCTCGCATGGCAACTTAAAGAAACAACAATTCCTTGTTTCCTGGTCTGCTTTGCAATAAAGGCCACTAACAGTAAAACGCCTTCATGTGTATGTAAAATAGTTGATCACAATTAATCCATGTCATGTACCCATCCATGAATAGTAAGCCAATGTAAAAATAGCCAATCTCCATATATTAGAATAATCATTATTAATTCGATCTTATCTTGCTTGCATCGGTTGTCATAATAATGATATACTTCGAGCATCTTATTAGCTATTGACTTGATACATTTGTTCTTGGCTACCATAATATTTAAACAAACTCTGAGAACCTTTCAATACTCGGAGCCGGTTTTCTGTATGTTGATAATAACTTTCGGCCGATGGTTATTGCTCAAAATTACTCGGCCAATGGTGGGGTAATTTAAAGAAATATTTCCTTAACCTATCAGCTATTTATAATAGCATGCAAACCTGACCTGTGAAAAACCTGAGTTCAGACTCCACCTCTTTTTGTAAACGCACACATGCAAATTTTTGTTTTATTTATTTCTTCATATATGCACCCTGTGTCACAATATATTTGGAGTCCTGATTCTCGGCCATCATATCAATACTTGCATACGTGATAGTCCTCAGAGGATTCCTATTTGCACTTTGATCCTTTCTCCTTTTTTTAGCAGCAAATTTAGTCGATTGTGGCTGCATCGACTCTACATAGCAGATTGTGCATTCAGAACACCATCTACATATCCGAGCTCTTCACATCGCATAGGGTCGTCCACTATTGATGTAACTTTGCTGGCGGTAGCTCTACTTGAGTCGGCCATGTCATGTCTGCTAGGCCAAATGGCTTCATCACCTGATGTATCAGCTGAAGTGGAAACTGAGCCAGTACTGGCCCCCAGCTGATCTCTTTATACCTCGACTCTTGATTCTTGGCTGCTTGCAGTAAAAGACCTCATCGGCTTTTATTGACTTGCGTGCCATCGGCTGTCATAAGTTGAAGCTTTTGAGCTTGATGATGAATTTGTCATGCACCTTGAACGTGTGTAGCTCCCTAGACCTGAGTACCTCGGCGTACTTTGTGACCTGCTTGTTGAGCTCTAACAGCTTGTGACTGTCCTGGTTGTCGTCACCGAAGGAGTCAGGATTGGTAGTAGCCTGTTTGAGGCTGTGCGACATCCTTTGTACCACGCCAGTGCTTCTCATTCATCCTCGTCGTAGTTGGTGAACATGGTACTCAAGATCATGCTCAACCCAAATTCACCGGTATGATGTCCGACGCACTCGGAGCCGTATCCATTGTGTCGTTCACTGCGATGTTGATGTCCGTCTTCCTCAGCGCCGATGTGTTGTTCATGCCATCACTGGTATGCCGTAGATGTGTCTAGCCACTTCATGATCTCATACCTGCACTTTAGGAACATCTCGATGGATCCATCTACCTTGTTGATTGGACCATCCATCGTCGGCCTTGTTCTCCATGATGTCGTGTCACAGTGGATCGAACCGTGACAGGAGGCCAATGAACTGCCATGGTTCGTAAGCACTTTCCTTTTCCCATCCAATGTAGCTATGGATCTTTTCCTTGGCACTCTTGTTCATCTGGCATGGCTGATGATCTGCTCTGTCGCAGAACCGACCAATTTATAAGAATACAAGTACAATGGCAATCCACAAGCGGTCGCACTGTCATACTTGAACCCATATAAACCCGGTAGTCCGTCGAGTACCACGATGGGTCTCGATAAACGATTTACAACAACCAAGACCGTACAGGATTCAACATACATGCCACATATTACATAAAGTTCACAGATACTTTTCATCATCAGAGTACGAATAAAGGTTATTACAAACCGAGTTTGATAAATAAAGCAGAAGCAAATAAGTTCAAAGATAAAGTTTCCAACATAGTTTGATACAGTGCCAAGCTAGATCACGGTCCACAAAAGCAAGGATAGGAATTACTAAAGAAGCCTGCCCAAGGCTTACTCCTCATCCATAGCGGGATAGAAGCAACTCTTGCAATAACCATGATACACAGTGCCATCTGCAACAATGGGAAAATAAACCCCGAGTACGAGAAGATACTCACTAGACTTACCCGTCATGAACCGTAAATAAAATGACTCAAAGGATTATGCAAGGTCAGATAAGTGGACGTAACTTGACAACATTTTGTGAAAAAAGGCAACCGATTCGTGTACAATTATGATTCCTTTACCAAGTTAATTATAACTATCCATTTCTAGATTAGCAACTATCCCGTGCCAAACATGTGGTATATCATTTAGAAGCATACAATAGTAACCATAGCGGTATTGAAATTCCATTTTCATCCGAACCATCATGTTCCATAACACGCTTACTACGATGTTGGAGCTAGCCAAGTTTCTCACTATCCGGGAGAGACGGCGATTCAATCGATTTCAACCAAATGGGAATTTATTCCTAACACAAACCCAGTCTACCACCCACGATAGCCTTAGGTCACCTTTGGTACAACTTAGGTACACATTTCATGCTGGTCTGCATACACACGCCCGCACAACTGGAACACCGATGCCGGGATGCTCGAGCCAAGCCTCGCCTTGGGCTCTCGGCCGTCGTTCCCGAAGGGGCGCAATGAATCGATTCCCGCCCGAGTTGAATTACTCGGCTTCACGGTCGTAATGAATTATCCGCCAGCTAAGTGAGAGGCATGCGTTCAATCTTGTCAGAAGTTCCAACAACGGTACGGTCCTTGATCGACACAGACGGGGATAGATCCACACCCAAGACCTCCATGTCTTGTTGCTTCTCTATCGACATCCCGCCCGGTCTCCATTTACATTAACCATGGTTCTTTTCCACGATAGCAATTATAACCAACCGTGCTCTGGTATCCACCTATATCTCGTAGGTGACAGGAAATCACCCAACTTCTACCGGTCTAAGCATGGCTAGGCATATATTCGATCCTGGACCTATACCGGTTAAAGGTGTAATATCTGGACAAGGAATGTACATGCATCAAGTGGTTTCATTCAACTCTTATAACCTAATGCAGCAGTCATAAGTACTTAAGTAAATATTTGTAAATTACTGGGAGACTTATAATGCTCCGGGGCTTGCCTCGCAGAAAGGAAATAGGGCGGTGGTTAGGACACTCCGGAAGCTCTTCAGGGTTCTCGCTCCACGCCTTCGAGCTGCGGCTTGATGGATCCTCCCGCCGTTCCTTCCTCGCTTCTTCAATTCCAACAACGTGATCTCTTCCTTCGATCCTAGATGCATGAGTATGGCATAAGTATTACGAATGCATATATGTTAACAAGTGCATCATGTTTATTGAGTAGGTGCATATCTCTTCTCGGTTATTTAATTATCTTTCCATAATGCATCGCTTATACCATAAAACAGCAGCTACTTGCTTCACTCATAACGGAAGTTCTACAAATCCAAATCCAGTGATCCTGGACTTTCTGGAAGGCTTATCAAATTCTATACAACTATGTTATTAACCATTTTTACAGTACACATCATTTTCAACATGCAACTCATCAAACTCTAAAATCAGTCCGGAAACTATTCAACATGCAATATAAAGTAACGATACTTCTACTTCATGTAATCATTCAAAATTTGACAAAATAGAATCCACCATCAGTTTAAGCATACCAATTACATTTAGAATCATATAATGGTGAGGCCTAAACTGTTTATTAAATTGCCTTTATTATTTTATTTAGATATCTAGGTTAAATAATAAATATATATCAGATGTGCTTCATAAATTCTCAAAATTTTACAGTGCCTTACTAATGCTATCAAAGGACTACTGTAAAAATTTCATGTCATTTTACCAAGTAGAACATCCTATGCAAAAATGACAAGGCAGCAAGGCTTGAAATAACATAAATGGAAAACCTTATTGAAAAGTGTCAAGCAACAGATTTCCTATTTTTCTTAGCATCCATATGGTACTAGGATTACCTCCAACAAATTTCATGAATTTTGGACTCATACTTAATTTATGAAAATTCATGCAAGGATTAACTAGTCATAAAAGAAAAATCTATAACTCTAAATCTACCCATGCACTGGTCCCCAAATTTTTACCAGGGCTCACATATGCTAAGATTAGCATACCACAAAAATTTCATAATTTTTGGAGCACGGGAACTCTAGATATAAAATAAACAAATTTGAATGCATTCAAAAGCACATTTCAAATCCCTATTTAAATCTCCAAAAATTTCTACTGTACAAGTCAAGAACATATTTTTTTAAATACTACACTTCCTAAGGAACACCAACAAATTTATTTCAAAATTTTAGGAGCTACCAAACTGAAGATATGAAAATCACAAAAGAATTCAAAAACTGGAATCAAATGAGTTAGCCTTCAAACACTGAGTCGCTGACCGGTGGGACCCGGTGGTCAGGGGACCCCACATGTCATTGACTCGAAGCAGAGTAGCGGCGCTGCTGGGTACTGCGCGGCTGCGGCTCATCGACGGCGAGCTTCGCCGGCGATGGCATCTACGCTACGTGCTCTATGTGACCTAGTGAACCTACTGAGCCACTTGGCCGGACCTATTGCCGGCCCTAGAGCTAACGGCGGCGACCATGGCGGAGCGGCGGGGCTGGACCACGGCGGTACGCCGGTGTGGGCTACGGTGGTTTAAATTAACGCGTGGACAAGCGTCAGTGGATGCTGGGAAACCTATTGCGCTAGCTAACGGAGCGGGAGGAGGACTGTGGCGGTGTGGCCACGACGACGGAGTCCACGGTGGAGCTCCGGTGAGCATTTGCATGGCGCTGGCGCTTACCAAACTCGAATGGCGGGCACGGGAAGAAGCAGTGGGTCGCTGGGGCACTAGTGGAGGCGTTGCAGGGGTGGAGAGGCAGCGAGGGCGAGCTGGTGCTGGCTATGGCGACGGCGGAGCTGCGAGAGCTCGGCGGCTGCTGCTGCGAGGAAGAAAGGCCGAGGCAACGTGAAAACGGAGTGCTACCGAGTCTTGGTGGTATTTGGCGTGATGAAGGCGCGCTCGCGCGCGTCGTGGCCTGGGCTGGGCGAGTAGAGGCGATCTGCGGCCGTTTCTCCTCCTGCCACGCGCCCACGGCCTGATGATGGTCGGCCATCGAATCACCGATTCGGTTAAATCGATCATGAACGGTGATGCTGACAACAAGCGTTTTCAAGTCGACATATCCGCTAATCCGTGGGCTCCTTCGTGTAAACATCCTAAACAAATTTTGTAGACTCATGTACCAGCTACAAATGTTGTTCAATGATCGTGTTCCAATTCTCAACGTAAATGGGTAAAATCCTCCCCAAGGTGAGCCTGTCAGTCGGTCAGTGAAAAAGACTTGGTGAAATTTGCTAAGTGTGGAAATCAGTGATTTGATGATTTTTGAAATCCAATTTCACACATGTTAGGAGCTGAATCAGTCAAAGGCCCAAAAATCAAAGTTGTTCCTTAAGTCAAACACTACAACATTGCTTTAGTGAACTCCTCCATGCAAGGTCTCTAACACCTAGTTCAACTTTAGTCAAACATGTCACTTTGCAATCATGATACATATTCAAACCATGGCTAAATGACCAAACTAGCCCTAGCCTTAAATACCAAAGTTGTTCATGATGATACTCTAAGCATGTTTAAACAATTTGCAAGGTCATTTAAGCATTTCATGTAGTAGTCACTCATATAGCTATCCAGGTCAACACATGTAATATTACTTAAGTGCTTGATCATGAAAGGGGACCTTCATGAACAGGTTCCTTTTGTTAACCTAAGTGTAGCTAAGGTGTTTTAGTGACCAACATTACCCACTTGCATTCATTTGCACATGATCCTATGCATATGTTCCAAGAAACACGAGATAACAAGCAATGTTTCATATGTTTCGATCGAATGTTTCAATTGTAAATGATGATTTATGAATGCTTGATGCTCATGCTCATGTTATGCAAGTCAAGTTATGCAAGGCTAACACCCGAGGTGTTACATGCTCGGGGTCCACATCATTCTCCTTTCGAACTTCGTTACATGACCATGCTTCATTGGCTATTAGCTTCTCAATAAAATAACTCTATTCGGCTAACACTCCATCAAGTATTTAGTTTTTACAGCTAATGAGATATACTCATTTTATGCAAGCCGATAGGCAACCTGGAGGCCACTTAGGATTTCATGCGAGCTAATGAGTCGAAGGAATTTATCCATGATCTTCCAAGCCAATATCATTATTCTAGAATATAATCATCAGCTGTTTTACCCTTGTAACATGAACCTTCAGAAACATTTGTAGTTAGATGTGTCCATAGCCGATGAATTTACTTCTGTCAAAAGCTAATTCTAGATGTATATGACCGTGTCAATAGAGTCTACTCCTGTTCTGATCTAATTTCATAGGAAGTTTGCTGGACAAACTGAGGAACTGCTGGCGTGATCTTGGAGCTGCCCGCACTCTTCATCTACCATGACTCTGATATTTGGAGAATCGATGTGCATGAGCTCAGGCCTGACAGCCCATCCATCATCGGCTTTATTTAACTAATTGGTTGTAGACATGTATATGCTTCCCTTTAGATAGCTTCTCCTTCTTCTTAAACATTGCACCTCTATGATCAAGCCAGTCAAATAATCCATGGTATGTGTTACTTGTCTGGCCTATCCCTTGTTTATTTTATGATGATGAATTAACTCGCACCGTCTTCATGATGGCCGAATAAATGCTAACATCGGCCTCTGACTTCTGATCAAACGATTGTGGTCCCACCGGGCGTGCCACAATGTGTGTTAGCGCAAAAATGTGTCGATGCAACGAGCACACAGCAAGCCGAAAGGATCTGCTTGATGGAGCAAGGCTGGAGATCCACTTGGCTTCAACGCAGGACCAGTCGACCCTGCGAATTCCTCCCGCGGGCGTGCCAGCCAATTTGACCTGCAATTGACAAGGAGAGAAAGTTTATTAGTAATTTAAGGCAGAACATGCCAGTCTTGCCCAGATAGTTCTAAGTGTGCTGCTTCGAGAGTAACCATTGTTAGCCCACTAGATCTTGAGCACGGAGATGTCCGACCACTCACTAATGTTGCCGAGCACGCACTAGCGATGCCGACCATGAACTATCATTGTCCTCCATCTGGTCATAGTGTGTGGTTGGACAACATTAGTCATGGTCGACAGCGTTGGTGAGTGGTCAGGAACACCGGTGATCCAGTGGGCCAACAGCCAGACGGGAAAAATTACTTTTATGATGATGAATGTGGTGCATATTGATGTAAGTAAAATCGTCAGCTAGACAAAATATAACCAGTATGAAGCATTGAGCCAATGAATCTAACGAGAAAGGATGTAGCATGTGAACAAATCGACTGTCTAGTGCAAATGAATCTACGAACACTCTAAATCTAATCTCTTACCATCAACAGTAAGGTCGACCGAATCGACGGCAGCTATGATGATAATAACAAACTAAAACCGAAGAATCCATAAAACCATCTATACATCGACAGGCTTTCTGAAAGACGTGCTATATGTGTGAAGGCTCAAGCGAATCGGCTGAAATAGCCAATTCAGGTGCAAAGGGGCTACAACGTGTGAACAATCGACTATTTAACATAGACGAATCTATAAATTCATCAGACTTAACCTGCTATCTCTAATAGTGGGGTTCAACTGGATCATTGGCAGCCATGATAAAGACAACAAATCAAACCTTTAAAGTACATAGATCTATACACATTTAACAGAATCATCGAGACACACTATAGGCGTTAAAGCATAGGCGATCGGCTATTTAGCCGATGTAGGCATAGCAAACAGTTAAGGTCACGCCTGATCGAGAACAAATCTACCAACTAGCATCCTCCAATCTAAGTGCCATCAGTGGTGATCGACCGGATCGTTGCAGCCATAATAGCGAACTATAGACCAGATTTAACTAGCCAACAAACCTCTTCAAGAGCATACGTGCCTTAACCGTGTACTATGCGCAATCAAGATCGAAGTAGAACAGCCGATAAAATGTAACCTATCGCTCAATGTAAGAAACATCATGTTGTAACAAAGCAAACGATGGACTAAAAGGATATAAGGACGATCTAGATCGATCTTGATCGGGCAGATTGATGTTGCTAAAAAACTAATGACAATATGAACATCAGCAAGATCGGTAACTTAATGAATCTACCCAAAGGATGCCACTCTTAGGTAGAGCCGATAACTTGACCTTAATCTAATTCAAGCAGTGGAGGTCGAACTTAACCGATGTAGCCATACTTGAACTAGATAAGAGTCGATAACTAGCTTATACTAAAGTTTGCAGTGGAGGTCGAACCTAACCAATGTAGCCGTACAAACAAAAGTATAAGCCATGACGGTACTTACAGACAAGCCAAAGATTGGTCAAACCAATGCAACCCTGCTTGTTGAAGAACTCGCCGGGATCTACACTACTCCTACTCCTAAGGGTTGGCATGGAGCTGAAAAAGTAATTTGTATTGATTGATTAATTGATTGATTGCTTTTTGTTACAGTAGCCAGGGGTTTATATTTATACCCTGGGCTGATAAGAGTCCTAAACGAACAAGACTAGATAACAAAAAGAAATATAGATACGTGGACTCTAATTTTCCTTATGCAGAGTCCTTGCTGATGAAGCTTCTCTGTTTGATACGTGTCCTTGTTTCCTTCATCCTGATATGCACCTAGACGTCATGTCTCCCTCAAATAATATTTCCTATCTGGCTCATAAATATCCCATAATTAGAAGACTTTCTTGATTATGACATCATGTCGATGCTTCCTCTTGAGGAAGGTCAACGGTATCTCCTAGGTCATCCTCTTCTTCTATAAAGAGTTTGGTGTCTTTTTCTAGGAATGACTTAGGAGATTCGAATGGTGAGACCGACATGACTTCTTTGGGCAGTTTATGATAGGGGAGAGTGTCTGCCATGGAGTTTTTAGCTCGAGTGATAGGAATCGTGAAAGTGTCTCTCCATATCTTAATGTCCAACCCCCCTATTTTAGGTGGTTTAGTGAAAAGGTTTTCTAAGGGGTGCCCTATCATGATGTCAAAGCCTTGGGTGTCAAAGATATGGAAATCAAGAACCATTTTGACTTTATCATGATATATTGTTATATTATTGAGGAGCCCAAGTCCCTTCAAATTACAATGTGGAGCAATCCTGAGTGCCTTGTTTGTTGGGGCAAGAGGTTCATTACAAAAGTAAGTGGATGCAAAAGATGTAGACATTATGTTTGCCCCAACAGTTGGGTTATAGTGCACTCCCACCATGTCATCACGAATGTTGCATTGAATGATTAGGGAAGGGGTGTGAATCTAAATTGCTTTAGACGAAGACTCCACTTCTTCCACCCATTCTTTGCTCATAATGGCGGTTAACTCCCTAATGGATTCTTTAAGGAATTCTTTGTCTAGTAGGTCCAAAGGGGTGACAGGGATTGGTGGTCTTTTCTGGCATGAATAATTCGAGGTATTTTCAAAATCTTCAAAAAGGTCATCCTCGAAAGGTGGAAGGTCTGATGGTTGGAGACCTTCCTCTAGATCTTCTAGTTCAGGTGAGGGCTCTTGAATGGAAAGTATAGGTTTGGCTTCTGCCGAAGAGACTTCCTCATGATTTAACATAGGTTCTTGTTCCTTTGTGGTTTTGTGCGTGAATGAACCTCTGGCAGTTATGTGAAGTTGTAGGACAGACTCCTTGCTAAGCCCTAACAAAAAATGTTGTAACAACACATGGTTGGGTATAGACAAGTCTGGGCCGAAACATGTTAGGATTGAAAATTGGCCCCAGGCTGCACCTATGGTTTACTTCTCCTTTTGTTGGAACTTGAGGATCTTTTGTCGTAGGATAGCAATTCAGGACATAGGGAAGAACACAAGATAGAATATGTTCCTTAGTTCTTCCCAATCGCCAGCTACCTTCCCTACGTTATGGGCATACCATTGTTTTGCCTTCTCATCAAGTGAGAAAGGAAACAACTTCCACCGAAGTGTGTCTTGTGACATGCCTAAAATGGTTAGGCAAGCATAGAGCTGCTCAAATTCCCTTAGGTGATGGTAAGGGTTTTCATATTCAAACCCTGAGAAGGTTTGTTCCCAAACCATGGCTATAAAGCCAGGGTGGAGTTCATAGCTAGAAGCTATGATTAGCTTCGAGGACTGTGGTGGCTCTAAGAACTCGCCCTTGGGAACAGAAAGTTGGTGAATTGTTTTGTGCTCCATTAGAATTGAATAAAATGAAAAGAATTGTAAAATAAAAGATACATAGGTGACTAGGTTCAAAGACTAAGATGACAACCGTTCCCCGGCAACGGCGCCAGAAATGCTTGTTGGTGTTTCTTAGCGTAAGCAGAGGAAGCCGCGAGCGCACGGATACACCGTTGTAGCACTTCACCCGGAGATATTCAGGGTATCATATTTTCCCAAAGAAATAGATGTGCGAGTCTCTTACTAGTTCACCTAAAGAAAACAAGAGAAAGGTAGCTTGGGTAGTGAGGTTTTTCTAAGGATAGATATCCTAAGCAAAGAATATTCTAACACTATAGACTTGTTTTGGGCACCGGCTTATACCTGGTCTGCCAGGAACCTTCGGCCTATAGCCGGTGTCAAACCCAGACGTGGGGCAATACGAGGGACGGACAAGGCTGTCACCACCTACCGCCTACCCCTCAACCATGGGGAACGAGGCAAACGAAGATAGCTTCTAGCCTAGACACCACATGTACGCTATCGACTAATACTCAAGCGTGCATGCAAGGGTTATCCATCTTTATCAAGACCCTTCTACTAGAGTAACCGCCATAAGGACAGACAACGAACCCACAAGTTTATAATGAACAAAGGTAGCTTTCTTAGTATATCAATACCAAAGTTAAACACGAACTTCTTACTCCAAGTAGTAAGTTGCTCGTAGAGGTACAAGCGAAGGAGTACCTAACTCCGACATGCTTCCGCTAAGTGTAGCGAGTACACTAAGGGAGGTTGCCAACAGCCCCGACACTTCTCCAACTCTTTCCTCACTCACTCCACTCTTATTCTAGCTGAAGCTAAGCAAAAATGAAACTCTCCCTCTCTTCCTTGCTCTCCTGATTGTGTGTTGTAGAGGGGAGCTCTACCCCTCTATTTATACAGGGAGGATGGCAGTGCATGGAGCTATTATTGGCATGGCGACCGAGATGCACCACCTCAGCATGGAGGCATGCCACTGCCAGACAAAGGAGGGGATGAGCAGAGCCAGTAGGGGTCGCCCCTTGACCACCGCCGTTGGCCACCACCTTCGCATGGCATGCATTGAGCTAGACTGGGATCGCTCCTTAGTGGTGCTTTGCCCCAGTTGAGTTGAGTTGATAGGCGCCTTTGTTGTTCCTTTGCATAAATCAGCGTCAAAAAGTGCCTTTCAGTGAATTTCTCCATGCATTTATGTTTATGACCTGCCAAACATGCTTGTACCAAAACTTGTGGAAACTGTGAGTCAAAATCTCTAATTCTAAGCTTTGGTGTCCATATTTATTTATTTTGTTTAAATGTTGGCGGTGGGATTAAGAGTTAAGCATCGCCAATAGTGAGCTCGCCCACTCTCGCACTATGTTGGCCCAGCGAGGCTGCTAGGGAGCTCTACGGCATCGTGGGGTCATGAGGAGCTCTCCACGGAACCAAAGGCGGTGGCCTGGGGTTCCACGCAGCTAGTAATGGCGTCACGGTGGCTCATGGTGGCACGGAGCCAGCGGTGAATACGCTCGGGACCTCGGCGAGGCTCCGGTGGGGGTTCCTCAACTTCTTTAATGGGGACGGGGATCCCGATCTTCCGTCAGGTAGAGGTAACTATTGTTGTGGCGGAGAATGACACACCGATCCGGCTTTAGATCGAAAGATCGAACCCTGCAATCTTAGCACCACAACTCCTCTGGTTATCAACCGAGACACAAATCTGGTTGACCTTGCCAAGAAGGCTAATCCCTACCTGCGCAACGAAGAACACAAGCAAGAACAAGAAAGAAAGCAACCAAATTGCAGATGAATGATTTAACTCACGAAGTTGGGGTCTCAGAAACCGATGAACGGCGAAACTGTTCTTGACAGAATAATCTAAGCAAAACCCCAAAACCTAATGACGGCAGCGGCATATGATGGTCTTAGGGTCATTGCCTACACTAGACGCACCCCCTAATGGGCCCAAACATGATACACGGTCCAACGGACCAAAAGATGGTGTCGCAGCACCCTGACAGATTCTGGATGCTGACTTATTTCGAAGATTGCCATTGATTTTGAAGGCCTTTTGACATGATACCACTTGGATTGCTTTCCTTATCAAATTAGCTTTCCAACCATATGTGGATCGTTGAAAACAAAGTCCGGATGTGTCCTGGGTGACCAGTTTAAGGCAAACTGGTCCTGGAGGCCGAGGTAGACTCGAAATCATGTTGGACTGGGCCTCCGGTTCCTCTTGGACGTCCTTGCTGGTCATCAACGCCTCCACCTCTTCCTTTAAGTCCCTTGTGACCCTCTCCAATGTTCCTAAGCAAGATAACATCATTAGGTAGTAGTCTATTCTCAAAAGTATGAAAAGGATCGCTTAAGAACGAGCTCACCTCTAAATTGAGTTGACGCATTCGAGCCCGGGTCATTGGACCTTGCATGACGGTTGGAGGATCAGTGGGTACATCCAAAGGAGTGATGTCCTCATCATCCTCCCCCTCTTGAATCTGAGTCATCCTTGACTCAAGCTCATCTTTTTCTCCCAAATAAGGCTTCAAATCTGCAATGTTAAAGGTGGGACTAACCCTGAACTCGGGTGGCAACTCAAGTTTGTAGGCATTATCATTTATTTTCTCAATTATCTTATAAGGACCAGCTGCTCTTGGCATTAATTTAGACTTACACAGCTCAGGAAATCTATCTTTTCTCAAATGTAACCAAACCAAATCACCCGGTTCAAGTTTAATTTCTTTTCTACCTTTACTACCAGCAATTCTATACTTTTCATTCATTCTTTCAATATTTGCTTTAGTTGTTTCGTGCAACTTACAAATAAAATCAGCACGCTCTCTAGCATCACTATGTGTTCTCTCAGTGGTAGGTAAAGGCAAAAGATCAATAGGAGCGCGGGGGTTAAAACCATACACTACCTGAAAAGGACTTACCTTGGTGGTGGAATGTTCCGCCCAGTTATATGCAAACTCCACATGCGGCAAACACTCTTCCCATATCTTCAAATTGTGCTTCAAAATTGCTCTCAACATGGTGGACAATGTTCAATTCACTACCTCAGTTTGCCCATCAGTTTGGGGATGACATGTTGTAGAAAATAGCAGCTTGGTCCCCAATTTATTCCACAAAGTGCGCCAAAAATGACTCAAGAATTTTGCATCATGATCTGAAACAATAGTAGAAGGCATACCATGCAAGCGAACGATTTCTTGAAAGAAAAGGTCAGCAATATGAACAACATCGTCACTCTTATGACAAGGAATAAAATGTGCCATCTTAGAAAAACGAGCAACCACCACAAATATACTATCCCTCCCCCTCTTAGTCCTTGGCAAACCCAACACAAAATCCATAGATATATTAGCCCAAGGAGCAGAAGGAACAGGAAGAGTCATATACAAACCTTGTGGGTTCAACCATGACTTAGCTTTTTGACATGTGGTGCACCGAGCCACGTACCGCTCTACATCTCGCCTCATCCTAGGCCAAAAGAAATGTGTGGATAGCACCTCCTCTATCTTCTTGGCTCCAAAATGTCCCATCAATCCGCCTCCATGTGCCTCCTGCAACAACAAAAGATGAACAGAACCAACTAGAATGCATAGGCGGTTAGCTCTAAACAAAAACTCATCATTGATCATAAACTTATTCCAGTTATAGCTGTTCAAAGTGGAATGGCAGATTTCTATCCAAATCTGGACAGAAATGCCTTCTTGGTGTTGTTTAGCCTTGTTAGCTGTAGTATCATCTTAAGATGATAACAAGAAATTTATAGATAACTTAATAATATTTCTATAAAGTTAAAGGTCATGCTTGTTGGATGAATATAACTTGAGATATGCATTTCTTATGTTAATATCAATTTTGTATCCTTAGTTGTATAAGCTCTGCTTCATGATGTATTTTGACCTTGTTATTTGTTGAATCAACTTTTGGTTTTAATAACAAAGTTTTAGATAATTTCATTAGCTTTCTAGAAAGTCTTGAATAACACTTTTTTCCTACCTAGAAGTCTGGGTATGATTAAAACAAGTGACTGTGGTGCTGCTGTTCAGAATCTGTGTTTGTACCTAAAATTGTTTGCTTCACCTTGCTTTGCTTTGTGTGTTGCTAAGTGTGGCTCATGCCTTTGATGGTGTTAAGTTAATATACCTAAAATCTTGTGAAACTTGTGTCATGCTTACTGCTACCTTCCTTGCTATCCTAGCATGATAGGTTGTGGGATGTTTAATTAAGTAACGTGGAGTGCTTATATATGTTCGATGTAACCTTATGCTCATCTTGAATACTTTTATGTGAGGCATCTCATATTGCCATTCTTTGCATTCATGCACATGCATTGTTGCATCTCATCTAGGTACGCTAGATGCACCATGTGAAGGACGTGATGTTGGAGCTGAACCCAAAGATGGAGTTTGGTGAATCCATCCAGAAGATGGAAGGACTAAGCAAGTATCGAGATGGGAGATGCTTGCCAAGCGAGTGTCATATAACAAACACTGACCTAGTGTTGGATCCTAGGCAAGCCCCGGAGCATTCTAAGCCTCCTATGTTTTTACAAATATCACTTACGTCCTTTATGTTTGATGCATTAAGTTCTAGGGGTTGATTGGAACCACTTGTTGCATATACTTTCCTTGTCCAGACCAATATATCTTGAATCCTATGTAGGTCCAGGATCGAATATATACTTAGCCATGCTTAGTCTGGTAGAAGTCAGGTGATTTCCTATCACCTACAAGATATAGGTAGATATCTGATCACGGTTGGCTATAATTGTTATCGTGGAAATAACCAAGTGTTGACAAATAAAATTAGACCGGGCGGGATTGTGATAGAGAAGCAACAAGGCATGGAGGTCTTGGTGCCTATTTATCCCTATCTATGTCGGTTAAGGATCGATTCGCTGTACGTCCTCATGTCATGTTGAATGCATGCCAAGCACTTAGTTGGCTAGATAAGTCGTTCCGACCATGAAGCCGAGTAGCTCAACTCAGGCCGGGACCCGATAAGTGAAAGTGCGCACACTAGAGGAAGTAAGGATGTGTGGGGAGCCAGTGGCATGATTCCAAGGGTAGGCCAGGCCTAAACTTCCTGGCAGACTGGTAGTATCCCTGAGGGTGCAGCGCTGCTCGAACCCACGGCTGTACCTAAGTTGTACCAATGGTGACCTAAGACTACCTTGGCACAGGTATGTCTAGGTTTGTGTTAGGAATAACTCCCTAGCTGGTTGGAATCAATTCAAGTTGCCATCTCTACCAGATAGTGAGAACTTGACTGAGCAGCGACAATGTAGCATTAATTGATGGAACTTGATGGTTATGATGATGCTCAAATTAATACACCGGATATGGTTACTAATGCTTGTTAGCTTAATCACATGATTGCTCTAGTACATGTGCTAATCTAGAGATGCTTAATTGAATAGGTATTCAATTCGATGCTAAAATATTAAATCTCCAAGTTATGTTACTTAAGCTTTTATGCAAAATGTTGTCAAGCTAAGTCCACCGATAAAGCCTTGCATACTCCTTGGTGTCACTTTATTTCTGATTTATGACGGGTAAGTCTAGCTGAGTACATTCGAGTACTCAGGGTTTATCCCACCATGTTGCAGGTGAAGTTCTCGGCCTACTAAAGATGGTGGCTAACTGCCGGTGGGCTCGGTGAGTCTATATTTATTTCTCATCTATATGCTTCTATCAGAGGAGGTCACTTATGCTAGCAATGTATTTGGAACTTATATTAATGTAATCATTTGAAAGCTATGTTGTTTTCCTTAACCGGTTTTGAAACCTAAACTTGTACTATTATTTGTGAACCCATTTGTAATATTATTTCCGCTGTGACTCTATGTATGTGATGTGTATTTGCTTAATCATACGATCTTGGTTGTGATGTTGATTTACCGAGGTCCTTTGTGACACTCGGCGGACTACCGGTTTTATATAAGTGAAAGTATGTGCACGTCAACGTGTCAAATAGGGACAACTGTACTTGGTCATGTAAAAAATGGGAGGTTCTGTCACACCATGGATCATGGACATGGCATCCATCCGTGCGTCGGTGCCCAACGGCTCAGGAACGGGTGGTGGGGATGCAAGGCGAGGCCTCAGATGCCCACACCGGCGAGGTGGTCTGCTTGGCAGTGGAAAAAGAAGATGAAGGGGAGAACAAGGGGGATGACAAGGGGGCTCCACTCGTTAGCGGTAGCGGGAGGCAATGTGCGAGGCACGTCGCTACGCGGCATAGGCGTGGGCCACTATTGGGCCACGCGGGCATGGGTGTGGGGCGGCGATGTGGGCCAGCTATGTCTGCTCGGCTAGGCTGGCTGGTGGCGCTGGGCCACTTTGGCCTTTTCCTTTTTCTCCCCTTTTCTAATCCCTTTTCTATTTTCTATTTCCCATTCTATGCTATACCTTGGGCTCCTATGCATGTAAACATGTGTTGCCAAGCATGTACACATCCTTATGGGGTCCACTAGGGGCCAACTAGGGTATTAGGGTAAATGCCAAGGGTTGGCAACACACACAGAACAAGTTTATTAAAAGGTTTTGTTGATTTTATTACATCACTTAAAATCATGAAGAAGCAACTCACAAGTTGAATTAAAATGCAAATGCTCAAACAACCTAGCTTGGGATATACCTGTGCAACTACATGGGTGGTTTCCTAGTATGCACACTCACCATGCATGGGTTTTGTTAGAAAAAATTTTAAGCTCAGATTTTTTGTTATTGGAAAAACCCGGGTTGTTACATTTATGATGAAAAACGGCTCAACATAGAAAGCGCATCATACTTAAACTTCCGTGACAAATCTAGGAATTCGTCATAGAACTAGCTTGATCTATGATGAAAAACTGACCGTCATAGAATTGTTTTGGCATACGTGGCAGGGGCAGCCACGCTGGCGGGTGCTTCCGTTGGAGATGCTCTCCACGTGGACATGCCATAGCCGGTTGCATTGGAGATGGTTCGGGTGCGTGTCACCTCCTTATTGGACAACATGGCCATCTCTGGTTCTTGCACGTTTTAGGTTCTTACTGGACCACGTGTCGGGTCCCTGTTGTTCCTCATGTCAGTTTTCTATTAGCACACGTGTCGTATTGTGGTTGGAGCATGTGTCACTTCTTCATTGGACCCTGTGTCGTATTTTTTTTGGTCCACGTGGTTGTTTCTTATTCGACCACATGTCACGGTGTTGTCCGTTCATGTTTTGTTTTTTTATTCGGCCACGTGGCTTGACGACTTCTTTCCACGTCTCAGATTTTTATTAGCCCACGTGTCGTGCCATGGTTATTTCACGTGTCATGCATTGGTTTGTCCATGTGTCACATTTTTATTTGATCACGTGGCCTGTCCAGGTCACGTGCTCAACAATCATTTCATCAGAAAAAAATTTGAGATCGTCACTACTGCACAGATTGATGACATAATTATTCAACAAATGTCTACATAATTATTCAGCATAGCAATCAAATACAACAAATTACAGTTCACACATCAGCAGCAAGCCACTAACAGCGTTTCACCACATCAAACGACACACGAGTCCACACATCAAACCACAAATGTTCACTTCATCAAGCCAATAGAGTTGACGACTGAGAGTTACCAGAAGAAGACCTAAACCGCATGATATCCTCAGGTAGCTTATTGTACTCCTCATGCTGTTGTATCTTGAACTCCTCAAGCTCCGTTTTAGTCTTTTCTATCTTCCTCTTTAGTTCATCCACTTGTTCGATGAGGTTAGCCAAACTTTCCTGTTCAGCAACAAGCTGTTAACGAAGCATTCTCTCCCCAATGTCTCTGTTATGGCGGAGCTTGTCAGGATACCAGCATTCTTCAAAAAAAGGGTGTTGCCGCTGACCTGGGAGTGGACCTGGTCCTAGGAGAGGCAAAGAACCTTGGAAACAACATCAGCACTAGTCATTAGTTCATGCCCAATAGCAACAGGTTCTGCTCGCATAGTTTCCATAGCTTTCCGTGAAATTCAAGCAGTAAACATTTGGTTACAGATAGTGAAAGAGGACTTTAATTAAAACCCCAAGAGTAACATGGAACTCAGGTTTCATATTGATATGGATTATATAAGCGCAATGCATAGGTACTGATATGGATTACATACTATGAAATTCAAGCAGTAATCATTAGGTTACAGATATGGATTACATAAGCATAGTGCACAGGTACCATATTGATTGGTGCAAAATTGCAACATCAAAATTAAAAGATGATGTCAAATTTAGGCTCCTGCCACTATTGCTTCTATTAACAGTGCACATGAGTTTCTTTCTATACAAAGGCAAGAGTAACAATAAAATACAACCATCACTTACAAATGATTGTAGCTGTACAACATAGGAGCGAGATCCTATAGCTTGGTGGTACTTCACTTTTGCACGGTTTTGCTTGTTGTTCTCAGATCCATGAGTCAACTCTCCTGGTCCTATTGACTTCACTCTCTTGGACTGCCTTCCTCTAGAACTCATATCAGGGCTGCCTTTGGTCCTGATGGCAGAGCCTCCTCAATGGCTTCTTTGACCCGGATGCTAAAATTGGGGAAACAAACTTAAGCAGCAAGCTTGTACAAATTGCATTGCATCCAGACAGCAAGGCATTACATTGCTATCTGCACCCCCACCCCCCACCCTCGTCCCTCCCATTCGAATTCAATACAAGGTAGAACAAGAACCTTAATTGCAAGGGCCACTGACTCATCTTGTAAATCTAAATATGTTTCATCTGTATCACCAAATCCCTCAACTACCTCCCCTGGTTCTGCCATCTTCCTATGATTCTTTGCGATTTGTGCCTCCCACTCTTGGTCAAAAGCTTTTAGTGGCTGTTCATCTAGATTACAAAGGTATTTATTAACTAAAGCTTCTACCAAATGTTAACATAACAGAGCAAGTGTATGCAAATAAGCGCCTAATTAGTAACTACAGCTTATACGAAAGTCATTAATCTAAAAAAGCACATGTCAGCTACACTCAACTATAGGAAATATGTAACCCCATCACTATCTTCATATCCCAAGTTCAACCACTATAATACAACACACATCATAAAAGGAATTTGGGTACATCTTCCTTCGCGTACCCTAGGTACGCCTCATCATCAGCACCGCCGTCTTGTCATCATGGTAGCAGAACTGGTACAACCGGTGTTGATGAAGGTGTACGACATCCGACTCTAGCCAGGGTTTAGATCTGGCCGATCGTGACAGGTGCCATGGTAGAGGATCCAGATTCGGCCTATCAGGATCTGACCTGCTGTCGACGAATAGAAGGGGATCTAGCTTCGGCTAGGGTTAGGAAAGGTATGAGAGAGGGTGCGGTTGGAGAGTGGAGATTGGGTAGATTTGTTGTGCCGATGACGCCTAGGGTCCGGAGCGGGGTGGAAGAGGGGGTGGCTAGAAAGGGGAGAGGGAGGCCATGGGACTAGGATTTGTAGCTAGATGAGAGATGGTGTGGTTGGAGAATGGAGATGGAGGCCGAGACCGCGACTCTTTGCGCTTTTATGTGGCCATGAAAATACCACAAATGCCCTTGTCTAAAATCGATGGCATGGTAAACCTAATTTCCGCGTGGAGGGCAAGATAGAGATATCTATTTTCGGTGCATGTTGGTGGCACTGCTTGGCGCGGTGCAAAATTTTTACCGACTATCAAATTTTCGCGCGGGCAGATCTCCCTGTCTGTTTGGGGCCCACCAACACTACAAAATGGAATCCCGAGAAATGGACAAAAGAAACTCAAGAACTTATGGATCCTTAGGAATGGAGGAGAAACATAGGAATTTTGAAGGCTCCACCGCATGCAAGTCCATGTCTGAATGGAGGTGGGCAGCGGCCAGGGCTGATGTATCCCCGTGGCGAACGCCATGCGTCACTACCTCCTAAATCCTTGACAGCAGAGCACAAATGCGCTCAAGGAAGTTTGGCTCTGCCAGCAGCACGGACGCGGCATTTAGCTACTCCATGACAGTTGAAAGAGCAAGAATGAGAAAACCCTAGCAATTAATAAGATGCAGTGCCACACAAAACAAGAAGATATGGTAATGACAATGCCTTACCAGCTAGTTGTGCCTACGCTTAATCCGTTGTGGCTTCAGCCATGGCTCTCCCTATCAGCTGTAGCGAGTGTCATCTTCATAGTGGAGAGGCATGACCGCAGCCGCTCCACCTCCTGGCTCTCACTGCGGAGAGCCTGCTTGGTCACGTCTAGGTCCCACACGACGGTGCAGATGTCCCTCCCTTCCTCGTCGCTCGATGAGCTAGAAAAGGAGGAGCCCGCCGATTGCGAGGACTAGGCCACCGGCCGCTGGGACGACAAGGGTTCATCCCTACCAATGAGAGGTTGTGGCATCGGGCGAGCCATGGAGATAGACAGTGGAGATGGCACTGCACCAAGGATGAACATCAGAATCTTCCCAAAAAGATCAATGGTGAGATCCGTACTGACCAGGCTTCCACCAGTATAACATGGAGGTGTAGAGTGGCCCCGAACACCCTCTCCTCGCCTGGTCCCCCATCATCTCCTCCCTTGGATGCTTCTCCACTGCCATGGTTCAAGCTTGAAGAACGAGGTGCTAGGGAGGAGGCGCGAGTAGGAAAGGTGAGTTCACAAGGTTACAAGGAAACTATATTGACTCCCCTGTTTTTCCTCTATTTTTATAGCAGGGGACGTGCACGGCCAATGGAATTCTAGCAGATGCCAAGTGATAGCAGGATGTAAGACGGGGCCACATCTCCATGATCTATGAGGAGCACACCTTCTGAGAAATACACGTCGAGAAATGAGCCACCGAAACAGAGCAGCCAGATAGCTATTCGTATTTTACAGCACTCGAAAGAATGTCCGAATGCGGCACTTTTGATCTCGTTGGACACTATACAATATAGAGCTGTGAGTAAAACTATTGCGTACGGAGTGCACTCGGTCACAACATTTGTACCAGTAGTAGTAGTCATGAGTGGTTTTGATTTGTGTTGAACCCAACTCGTCTTATTTTCATGTATTTGATAAGATTTGTTGAACTTGCAAGAACCATGCATCAAAGATAATTTTATTCAGAATTTAGATTTTATAAAATGATGCGTGCCTCTGCAAACCAAGATAATTTAAAGCAAGTCCTCAATCTGCCCCTCGGCTGTCATGGCTGCTTGGATTAGACCGCACTATATACTCCATAAGATCACACAAGGTCTGGCCGTCTAAAATCTTGATTACCCAAATAGTGTAATTGATGTACGACGTGCTCATGCGTTCCCACGCAGGCGCATGCGTGGGTGGTGTCAGCAGCCTGTTACAGCAGGGGATGTCTCCTCCTGGCTAATCGCATTGACTTGACGGGGCGAAGCCCCGCCGCCCACCCACGCAAACATCTTGGTCGTGGGGTGGTCGACAGCCCCAAAACTATAGCAGCAAAGACAAGGGGCGAGAGGGAAGGTTATACTTGCTGCCTTCTCTCTCTAGAGCTCCTGACTCCATCCCAAAGCTTATACCTACCTAGCTTCAGATTGGCGCAGCGGTGAACGTCCAGGTGGTGGATTTGGGATTTCTGCCAGTATCAAAGGACAATGACATCGATGATCTAGTCGAGAGTTTTGAGCCAGCCGCCAACGCCGTCTTAGCAATGGTGGATGTGGAGCTAATCTTGCATGCCAGCCTTGACCCTTGATCTGTGGGATGTATCAGTAATATTAGTAGTCATGACTAGGTTTGATCTGTGGGACACCCTTACAAATATGTGAACTCTTATTTGCATGTTGGTGTTAACTTTTGTTGAACTTTATATTAGGTGTGTTAAACTCTGTTGAGCGTGGTGTAGGTCAGGTCATTTGGTCATTTTGTAGCTAGTTTTCTAGCCCCTGTTGGTTGCTTTTCGTTCTAGATTTCTTTCCGGTTGTCTTTGATCTGATCTATAATATGCTAAAAATTCATGGTTGCCTTTGATCTCTGTTGAAGCTAACTGGTGTTTTCAATAAAATTTGTTGAACTTGAAAGAACCATGCAGCGAGGAGTTCATCTGAACATGTCTCGCCTTGATCTAATGCAGAACGGAGGAGCCATAACTATTGACTTTTATTTCAAAAGCTAGAAAGTCCACCCGCTAAGTATTTGATCATGTAGGACAATATAAAGCGTCGTAGCAAGCAGTCTGCCATCGACTGTTGTGACTACTTGGATTGGAGTGAAATAAGTACATAAAAGACCTATCACAACTGCACTAGGCATTCAAGTGTCAAGCGTGTCATGGTGGTCAAAAGCTCTTTTTCTCGATTCACTTCTTGTGTCCAGCTTTCCTACCACATTTGCTTCACTCTCATCAGCCATGCAAGGTCTATATGAAAGGAGCATCCCCATTCCCTCATCCGATACCATTGCATCAATCCCCTACCTTCTAGCTCCCCCCTTCCCTCACCCGATTGCATATGCCCAACCACGTTCCGTGCTGGTTTGAGGATCTAATAAAGGTAATGTGCTTTATATCAAACCGTATTATTTGTATGGACTTATTATTGCATTCCATGCTGGTTTGAGGATCTCGATTGACATTTATTCTAACCAAAATCATGCTTACAGATGGCAACTAGTTACCATAACATGGTTGTGTACTAGTATATTCGATGAAATGACGTCTACCAAATTCTTGTAAACCGTATGTGCTCGCCTGATAGTCCGAGCAGCGTAAATTTTAATGGACTGGACATGTAACTCTTGTACTCAGCTATGAGTAGAACTTTTGCTCGATCGATTGTGCTACAAATAGGAACTGTACCTTCTGTGGCTGCATGCATGAAGTAAGGTACGAAGTAGTTGGATTCCTGAAGCGGCAACTTCAAACATAGCCAAGGGAGTGCACACGATCAGAACCTATGAAACCATGTAGCCATCTCTAGCTAGCTGCTACCGCTCGGCTGCTATGAGCCTATGACTGCTCGGACTATCTAGATGATAGAAGGTCCGACCCATCTAAAATATTCACTACTCAGATACTAGTAATGATGAACGTTGTGCGGTCACGTCAAAATCTTGTTCCAGCCCTGGTGTCCCTGTGTGTACAAAGCCTAGCCTCACTTCCATTGTTTAATTCCCCCCTTGCATTGCACAAAAGCCCTCACCTCGCACTATCTTGCAAAGTCCCCACCTCCGCTTCTCCATCGGTTCCCATGAAGGCCGTTCCCAAGAAGGTTGTCCCCATGAAGCGCTCCAGGTCCTCCTCAATGAACTATGGTTAGGCTCTGGTCCACACTTCCTCCAATACGCTAGCGCACCCCGCTTCGATGCCTATTCATACCCTTGCTGACTGTTGGTACCCGTCGTGCTCCCGCCTGCCTTCTTTTAGGCTACCATTTGTCTCCCCGTCGCCCATGATGACTACATTGATGCCACTGGCACCGTTGGTTCGCTCACCATCCCCATTCCCGGTGTGGTCCACCACACCATCGTCGCAGGCCCCGTCGTTGTCCCACACACTATCTCCTAGGCTGACATTGGTCTCCCCATCACTCACAACAATGACGTTTACGCCACCGACACTGGTGGTTTGCTCACCACCGCCGCTCCCGATGCGGTCCACCTCGACATTGTCAGTGGTCCCATCGTGGTCGAGCTCGCCGTCTCCCCATGGTTGGAGCGGGTCTCCTGCATCATCGCGGTCCCGCTCACCGTCCGCCGAGCACATGTCCGAGGGCTCCGCGGTTGCCCCATCATGGTCTAGCTTGCCTTCACCAGATCTGCTCCTGGCACCCCACGGCGGGAACGGCTGAAGTGATCCTCCAGTTCGACATGGTGGAGAGGTTTGCTGGTTTCAACCCAGGTAGGTTTACCTTGCAGGCGTTGGATTTTGTTCGTTCCTATTGGTACTCTTGTTGCATGACTTGCTAATTTAGAGCTGTGAGATGTCACCGCTCATTAAATTAATTAATAGTATCAAGTCATGTAAACATTTGTAGTTAGGACGAGTATGCTGCCTGGTGCTCATTACTACTATGAATTCGTGTTAATCATCTATAGTTAGAACTAGTATGTTTACGTAGTGGTTGTATAATTTTGAGTAGTGTGGCACGTTTCTCCTCTCATTATGGTCGATGAAGGCATGGTTATGTAGTCTGAACTCATATCATTGCTATACTCCACATATATATATGTAGTCTGGTTTGAAGTTATGTTATCTTTCTAGTAGCACTGCTCTCCTCTTATTATGCATGTAGCCATGCCTAGTTCTACAAAAGCAACCAAGACCCAGGAATAGGTGCCTAATCTTTTATGCCACCAACGAACAGTCCAGCCATGTTGTATTAGGTGTCCAGCCAGCTCTTTTATCTTGGACATGCAAAATCAACAACCAAAGGACAGCCCGCCTCCCTTGTTTTGCCACAGGCCGGTCATGCAAAAAAAGGTGTAGTATCAGAAAGGCAACAAGATGAGTTTGGTAATGGTTTGAACTTAGTTAATTGTGGTATGTACCTAGATGACAATAATGCTGATCTGTATCAATCTATAATTGGCAGTGCACTTGTTTATTCAATGTTTATATCTGTTTGTTCATTTTTGTCATAGTGGTGTTCACTTTTCAAAGAAAGCCATTACCTGTGCGCCCTCATCAAAAGCATATTCCTAATATTTATCTAGGTACATGAGGCCATTCGAAATAGACCAAAAGTGCACTACAACACACCCACCATTGTACTACTACTAGTTACTACTAGACCTACTGCTACTACACTAATTAACTACACCTACTAATCGACGCCACTGCCCCCGCCATCGCCGTTGTCGCTACCCTCCTCGTCGTCCTACTTTGACGAGGAGTCATGCTCGTCCTCCATGATCATGTTGGGGGAAGGAGGGTTGAGCCTACGCTTCTTGTAGCATGGCATGGGGCAAACCCCGGTGGAATGGTCTCGTTGATGTTGTCCACCTCCTCCACCGGTGCCTCCTCCTTCTCTTCCTCCTCCTCTGCTGCCGGCGGTGCCTCCTCCTCCTCGTCATCGGTGGGCTCCTCCGTCAGTAATGGATACTCCTCGTGCTCGGGGCTTGGCGTCAGTTGATTAACCTCCTAGCCGTCCTCATCTTCATAGTTGGTGGAATACTTGCCGGATGACTAGTACTCCATTGCTCGCTCTACGCTATAGTCGCCACCATTGAGTAGGCATTGGAGGAGGTGATGTGATGGACTGGTAAGTAGGTATGAGAGAATACCTCAATCAGTGGTGCTCTCTATAGCCTATTGGTTGTAACACCCCAGGTGTTTGTCACTAGTTAAGCAATGGGTTTGAGCTCAAACATGACATGTCGAGTGGTAATGAAGGTGTCAAGATCAAATCTACATGATGGAGCTCCAACTTAAACTTGGGCCACGCACAATTGCTTACATATGGACCCTTGTTAAGATTATGCAAGAGTAATGTTAAACATTCTTATTCCATGTACATTACATCCACATGCATCCATCTAGACCTGTGGAAAAGTTTCATGAAGTTTGGAATCAAAAAGTCACATGAAATGATAAGTCATATCTTTGCATGAATTGCTTTATCAAGTGGATGGAAACCTATGAAGTCAACCAAACCTTGGTACCTTTCTCAAACAACTCTACTTGCACTCATGAACAAATGTTATGAAGGGTTCATGTTGAGCAAGTGGCCAGAAAATGCTCCAATGGATCAAAAAGGATAATTTAAGCTCCATCGTGATCCTATTTTGGTCAAAGTAGAATAGTAGGTTCTGTACCAGTTATGAGGTTTGACCTTTAACAAAAGTTGTAGTTCATCTTGTGTAGAACAAACTTTGTTTAATGGTCAAGAGTTAGTTTGGCCTCTAACCTAGTCAAATGGAACTCACAAGATTCAATATAGTGTTGTTTTGGAGCCCAGGAATTTGGCTAAGTCCTAACTGAGGTTGAACTACGGGTACCCTACTTTGGAGCTTTATATCTTGCAAACCGAGCTGATCCAGACCTTGATCCTTTAATAAAAGTTGTTCTTTGTTTTGAGTACAACATAGTTTGTTTTTGGAGTATGCCCTAGTTCAGTTTGTAGATGATGCAAACAGAGGTTACAAGATCGAAACTGCTGCTGTTTGTAGACCTAAGTCTAAAATCTTGGGCATCGACGATGACATTCTGCGTTCTCCAAAATTTTGTAAGAAACATGTTTGGGTTGCAAAATAAAATATGGAGATAATTATTTGGAGAAGAGGATACCCAAAGATGGGATCAATTGGACCAAGTTTGACTTCCCAAAATGAACAAAAACCGAGCTTTACTTTGATCGACATTAATTCATTGACAGTGTCAAATTAGGGCCTAATTATCTCTTAATCCTTTGCTCTAATGGCTATGAACCTTTAACGAAATTTGTAGATCATCGGATGGAGATCAAACTTCGTTAAAGGCCCACCATCAAATTCCCAACCGAACCAGCCCAAAAATGGCTTCCAAGATGCGCTGGATCGCGCTCGCCACCTGCTCGTCAAAATGCCGACGCGTGGCCAGGGCGTGGCAGCCATGCGAGCCGAGCGCCCCCACCTCCTGCCGCGTGCCTTGCCTCCTCCTCGCGTTTTGTGGATGCTGAGCCGCTCCCAAATGCTCCGCGCCCCCCACTGCTCGCTCTCCTTGCCTCTCTCCTCGCCCTCGCTCGCGTCCGCCATTGATGGCCGAGCAGAGCTCGCCGCCACAGCCGTTCTCGTCGCTCCCAGCTTTCTCATTCCCCACGAGCACCACCCTCAGCTTCGCCGCCATCTCCTTCACGCCATGCTCGTGCTCTCCGTCGCAACCCGCCACCCTAGCCGTGGAAGCTCCGGCCGCCGCCGCCGCAGTCGGCGCCCGCGCGTGGCCAAGCCGCCGTGGGCCACCTTGGGCTAAGCCGAGCAGCCTCGCGGGTGCGCAAGGGCCCCCTGGTGCTCCCCTGCCCCTCAGCCGCCGACGGCATGGCCTCCTCCGCCCGGAGCAGCGAGACCCCGGCGACCTCCCTGTGCAAATCGACGTCGAGGACCTCGCGCGACAATTCGACGAAAGTCAAGGGTCTAACTGCGAAGTCAGTGACTCAAATGAATAGTGCCGATAAGGACCTATTTGCAGTAAATTTGCTAAATCTTTGGAAATTCATAGTAATTCATAGGAAATTCGTAAAATAGCAAATGAGGACTTTTTGGAATCCTTGTGAAATTCTCTATGCAATAGATTTATAATATTACATGTTTTACTTTAAAGTTTTAGCTGTAAAAATATATTTATGCAGCTAGGTTTGTAATGCTAGTGGTATTTGTCTTTTTTCATAACTGTAGATCTAGGGCTCCAAATGAAGTGAAATTTTTGTGGCATGCTAATCATGTGATAGTTGATGTGTGCTAAAAATTTCATGAGTATTGGATGAAGTATGAGTGAGTTATTGGTTTATCTTGCTCTCACATGATTTCTTGCTTTAGCAACTTGTCTTTTTCATAGAGGTTGCTATACATATTTAAATGGAGTGAAATTTGTACAGTAGACTATTGAGAGGATATGTGAGCCACTGTAATTTTTGTAGAATTTATTGTATACTTTTGGTATATGCGCATTAAGTCATCTTGTTATCTAAAATAAATTAAGAAATGCATTAAAAGAATTTATTTGGTCATGGACACTAGGTTTTCTGGTATTCTTTAGTCATGTGTGACATGTTGGTAAAGTTGGTTTGCCTAATTATGTATTTGCAACATAAGTTAATATTTATTTTCTTGCAAATATGGTTTCTGGACAGATCTGGGAACTTAGCAAAGTTCTTCATGATAATGTGCTTTGTTGTGAAACTTGTTTATATAAAAGTTGTAGATAATTCATGTATCTAGCTTCTGTTAAAATTTGGTGTCATTTGACCAAGTAGTTTGTGAGTTATGCCTGTTTAAAGTTGGGTTTCAGAAATGGCTGCTCTCTGTCAATTGTGGACCAGTTTCTGTAAATGTATAATTTCGACCTACTTAACTTGTGAATCATGCTATGATGGTTACAGATGAAATGTAGATAATTTCATAAGCTTTCCAAAATGTCTTCTTGCAAGTCATTTGGAATTGTGTAACTCCAGTTATAGCTAAATCTTGTAGCTGCTGTTTGCATGTCCAGAAATTGATAGATTCCAATTATAGTTGTTTGCTTGTATACTGCTAAGTGTGGCTCAAACCTTTGATGATGGTTGAGTTAGAGTACCTGAGATCTTGGGAAACTTGTGTCATGCTTGGTGTTGTCATCTTCTTTGCTATCGTGGGATGATAAATTGTGCGATATGTAAGTAGGCAATGCGAAGTGCTTGTGCATGATTAATGTAACCTTGTGCTTGTCTTACTTACGGCATGCGATGCATTGTCTATTGCACTTCCATGTATTCATACACTTGCATATTGCATCTCATCTAGGTACGCTAGATGCACCATGTGAAGGATGCGATGTTGGAGCCGAACCCGAAGACGGTGTATGGTGGATCTATCCCGAAGATGGAAGGACTAAGCAAGTGCTAGGACCTGAGATGTCACCAGGACGGTGCAAGCTAACTGAACTGACTTGTGTCGGATCCCAGGCAAGCCCTGGAGCATATTAAGCCTCCTAATTTTCGAAATGCAGTTACAGTATTATTGTTATATATATATATTGTTGCATTAAGTTTAGGTGTTGGATGCAAACACTTGCTGCATTGGTTATCCAATCCTTGTCCAGATATTGATACCCTGAATCCTATGTAGCTCAGGCTCGTGTAGTGCTTAGCCCTGCTCAAACACGGTAGAAGTCTGGTGATTTCCTGTCACCTGCGAGATGCAGGAAGATACATATGGCACGGTTGGCTATATTTGCTATCGTGGAAAAGAACCAGTCTTAATTTGAAATGAAGACCGGACGGAGGCTTGCCGGTTTGCAGTGACTCCGTCTGTGTCGATTAAGGACTGAATCTTGGAGCCTTTCCTATTCATGTTGAACGCATGCCTCTCTCTTAGTTGGCCGGGTCTGGAGACCGACCACGAAGCCGAGTAGCTCACCTCAGGCCGGGAGTCGATAAGTATAAAGTGCGCTTTGGAAGGGAGCCGTAGGCGTGAGTCCAAGGGCAAGTGATTTAAAAGTCCTGATTGTCCTAGCAGAAGGGTAATCCCTAAGAGTGCTGGCGCTGATCGAACCCGCAAATTTGGTTCTTGAGTTGTCCCAAAGGTGACCCACGGCTACCCTTGCAAAGTATGCTAGGGTGAGAGTTAGGAATACCCCCTCAGCTGAGATGTAATTCGATTCGAGTCGCTGTCTCTCCCGGTTAGTGAGAACTTGACGGGCTTATCTCCAATGTAGACACACTAAATAACATAATGGTTCGGAAATGATGATATGATGATGACAGCCTTATTATACCTACTATGATTAATATTGATTGCTCCTAATAAGTGAGTGCTCTAGTACAGGTGCTAATCTAGTGGACAGGTAAATGATGATAAGCTTGATGTTAAGTTTAAATTGGTTACTATGCTCATAAGCTCTTTTATGCAAAAGTGTCAAGCTAGCCCACCTCATAAGCCTTGCATGACCCTTGGTGTCTTTTGTTTTGGTTTTCGACGGGTAAGTCTGGCTGAGTACATTCGAGTACTCAGGGTTTATCCCACCATGTTGCAGGTGAAGTTCTCGGCCTGTGAAGATGGTGGCTAACCGCCGGTGGCTCGGTGATTCTATAGTTACTTCTCATCTATATGATTTTGTCGGATGATGTCACTTATGCTAGCAATGTATTTGGAACATATATTAATGTAATCTTTTGAAAACTATGTTGTTTTCACTAATCGGTTTTGAAACCCAAACTTGTACTATTATTTGTGAATTCATTTGTAATATTATTTTCCGCTGCAACCCTGCGTATGTGATGTGTATTTGCTTAATCACGCGATCTTGGTTGTGACGTTGATTTACCGAGGTCTTTTGGGACACTCGGCGGACTACCGGGTTTATATGAGTGAAAGTATGTGTGTGTCAATGTGTTAGCGGGGACAGCCGTACTTGATCTTGTATAAATTGGGCGGTTCTGTTACATTGGTCATTTTAAAGAGGAGAGCCGAATGGTTGCTCTCCCACAAGATGTGATAATAGAGGGTTCGCGGTTGGTTGGCATCCCCCGTTTAATGTTTTGACTTCTGGGTTTGGAAACAGTGTACATTCAATCCACCCGATCACCTGCCCACCCTATAATTAGAACCGTTGTTGGCATTTCTTAGCACAATCACCAAGTGAGGAGGTTTTAAGTCCATCACTTGCAACGGCGCCAGAAATGACTATTGGTATTTCTTAACACCATTACTAAGATTGAGTTAATCTTAGCAATGCCACCAAGAAACACCAACTATGATAGTCCTTAAAGATTACAAATAATATCCACAAGCGTACGGATCTATCGTTGTAGCATTTCACCCGGAAGTATTCTAGGTATCGTTATTTATATTTTCCCAAAGGAGGGCAAGGTATGCAGAGTCTAACATGAGCATGATCAAGATTACATACTTGCAAAAGTAAACCAATAGTTCATGACAAGGGTAAAAATGGTATATCATGGATAGTGGACACACATCTGGGCCAACCTCAAGGATAAAAGGAAAACAAAGAATAAAAGAATGTTCCTACGTGGAGCCAGCATGTTCTCATATAGTCATGCAAAGAATAGTTAATGATCAAACAAGTTATATGACTAGAGTTAGAACTAGGATTAAGATGGATAGGGAGATCTCCGAGCACTGGTCTGCCAGCAAGCGTGAGAGACTTTAAAACTCCTACACAATACCCGGACATGGGGGATTACAATGGACAGATAGGGCTGTCACCACCTGTAGCCTACCCCTCAACCGTGGGATACCATCATATCCGAAGGTTCCCGAGCACCCGACCACCATGCCCGTGTACAAGGAAACTACCCATATCCCCCCTGGGACTCCAACCCTATGGATTAATAAGCAAGAATATGGGCAAACCCGAAGGAACGATGAACCACCACCCCAATCCTAGCTCTATTTCTACTCGTACAAGTCATATGAATGATTAAGCATAAAGTTGAACATGTTAAGATCATAACACACAAACTATATACTAGTTCATATATCATGATCATAACATGAAAACTATACTCTAGTTCATATGCACTACTATATAAATGATATGAGAGCATGAATATGAAAGTACTCTTCATAGTATTATCCATACCAAAGCTGCTCTTTCTTCCATGGAGACAAGCTCTCCATGTAGCTCTTGCCTTGCTCTCAAATACTACTAAAGCTAAGAACTAAAAGAGTACAAGTAGAGAGGTGAGGTGTAGCTCCAAATGTTGGTGTGTTGAAGAATGAGCTCCAAATATAGTGAAGTGAGGATGGTTTGGCATGGGAAAAATAGGAAACAGGCCAAAACCGCCTCAGCATGGCAGCATGCAACCGCCATAGGAGGATGGGCCCAAGCCACGCTGCTAGAGGTGCGGGCGCACCTACGGTGCGGGCGCACCCTAGCTGGCTCGCCTCGCTACCACCTTCACTAGGTGGGCTGGTGGCTAGGTCTGGGCCTCTCCTATGTTGGTGTTCTGCCTAGGTAAGTAGCGTAGGTGGGCTTCTCTATTCTTTTCTCTTGCGCATTTCTGCATTACGCTTCTCGAATTGCGCCTTTTGCTTAGTTTTCCACTTGTAATTGAATACGTATCCTGCAAAACATGTTTTCTTTAATACAAGTGGAACTAGGTTAGTAGTACATGCATATGTGTCAAAAGTATGTTTATTTATCCTGTTTTGGATT
This sequence comes from Miscanthus lutarioriparius, assembly GCA_904845875.1. Classification (NCBI taxonomy): domain Eukaryota; kingdom Viridiplantae; phylum Streptophyta; class Magnoliopsida; order Poales; family Poaceae; genus Miscanthus; species Miscanthus lutarioriparius. The sequence goes on from CAJGYO010000010.1 coordinate 70,741,933, forward strand.
GAAATTGGTGGTCGGATTTGGTCGTTAGTGACCGCCAACAAATCCCCAAGCTTAACCTTTGCTCGTCCCGAGCAAATAGCTAAGTACTTGGTTGTTGATCAGGAGTTGCTACTATCACGATATAATTCACAAGTGCCATGTTTATAACAAAGTATTCTTCCGTAATTCAAATAAGTCAGCATTTTTATCCACCCTTTACCTTAATCCCTGTGGGGCATATAGCTTTTCCATGTTCTTGGGCAGTTGCAAGATAGAACGGTTATAACAGAATCACCAATAATTCATTCTTTGGTTAACCATCTATCCAAAGGTTTTATAAGTTTTGCAAAATAAATGTAAGTTCCTCAAATGATTCTCTCGATCTCTCAAAGTGTATGAAACCTCACCAAAGGCATTTGAAATTTTGCCTTCTTTTCATATCCTACCACTAAAGGCTTTTGAATGGAGTTTTGGGTAAGTATGAAAGTGGGGCATACTTGCATCACATATTTTGCTAAGTCAAAAACCGGACCTCAAGGAGATGCAAGTCATACACTTTGATCAAGACGTGCAAATGTGTGGAATTTTTATAAAGTCCTAACTCTAAATATTTTTTGGTACTCCTTTGGATCATGAATCTCTCTTTTTAGATGAATGCCTTTACTTGAAATTATGGGCTATCTTTATTTCTTTCTTTTTCTTTTTTCTTTTCTTCATGCTCTTTGGCATGCATGTTTTTTCTCTCATGCCTTTTGGCATAGATATTTTTCTTTTTCCTCCCTTTTTTTAAGCATAGCCCATACTATTCTTTTTGACGTATGAAAATTTTTGAGAGAGACACATGATAAATGAAGGGAGTAATTATTTGGTGGATGAAAAAAACATGTTTGTGCGTAACTCTCAGTGTAAGAGCCAGCAATTTATTTGTGGGTGTACGTGAATCTTGATCATGGGTGCATGACGAGAATCTCAACAATAGTCACAATAATTTGACAAAGTTCAATGCTCAAACAAGTAGCATATGACTAAGGGTTTGAATTTGAATATTATGTCATATGGCCTTGGTAGGTATTCATAATCATTGAGGAACTTTGAATTTTAGCATTTTTTGAAAGTAAAATCTCCGGATGTCAAGTTTCTCTTAGAACAAATTCATAGCAAATTCTATTTATACCATATCATATCTCGCAACAATTTAGAAAAGGAGCATGCATTTGCAAACCCACATGTTTTCAAGTTTTAGGATGAGACATTCTTAGCCAACAAACTTAAATCTTGGGGAATACTAAGTTATATCCTAGGCGTAGATGAATTATAGATAGAGCAACTATTCATCATTTCAACTTAGGAGAAACTAAACATTCCTTAAACACATATGAGAGTGAAATTTATATTTTTTGTATTTTTATCATATTTTATTTTTTTGGTATTTTTATTTTTTTATAATTTTTTTATATGCTAATAAATAATAAATGCAAAAACTAAAAATGTGGGAATTAAAAGATACAAGGTACCTCTATAGGGGTCCTCCCCAAGCTAGCTCTAGGCCTATGGTCCAGGATTGTATCCCATGGACCGGTAGGCCGCCTATGCTTCTTGTTGTTGCCTCAGTAGCGTGTTGATGCCCGCAAACTGTTGCTGCTACTATAGGTGCCACTGTCTTGTATCCTGCACATGAGTGTTAAGTGTATTTTGAATTTCACATGTGCGGATTTCCAATCCTCCGAGCACTAGTGTTGATGCCGTCCAACTCCCGATGGTCCGAAGTGGACTATCGTGGATGGATTGGGTGGTGGTAGCCCCTCTGAGTCAGACGAGGGATGCACCCACGTCACGTCATCGGCCTCGTGCCATCCCCATCCACTAGCCTCATGTGGTTGCGGGGTGTGTCCCCAGCCCAGCTGATACCCAGGGGTGAACTCAAGCATCTGCATGGCCAGGAACCAGTTCGCATGGAACGCTTGAGGCACAAGTGGTGTCGGTGTTGGTGTTGGTGGTTGTTGAGAGCTACCAGCTTCGTCCCTAGCCTTGCTTCTTGTTCCCCTACGAGAAACAGAACTCCTACGCGCTTCCTCTTGTTCGACATGAGTGAAGGTGAGTGATGGGGATTTATACAAAGAGAATCCCGGGTGAGGGAGCAGGATCTCATTTGTATATCCCAGAAAGAAAAATACAAGGTTCCCTGCATCATCATATTTCAAATGGTGCCCTTGCATCAAGTAGTGCTCATCAATATCAATGCATGGAGTAGAGATGTATGTCACATCTTGTCCATCCAACGCACCAATATTGGCGGCAATACGAGTCACAAGGGACGTGCAAGAGATAGATGTAGAGGCCTTGAAAGTTTCTAACCAATGTTTAAACATTTCTTTCTTAGGAGCCATTTTAATCTTTTTAAGCAAGGCATAGAGAATTTGTAATTCGGCATGATAAACAAATCTTATGTCTTTCCTAGCAAACAAAGTCATGGCAATCCACCGATGAATGAACCTCAAAGTAGGATGATGAATATTCATATTTCGAGGTTGAAACTTGCCAACTACATTTTGACTAGAAATCATTCTTGAAAGGATCAAGATGCCCAAGAGGGGGGGGGTGAATTGGGCTAATTCTAAATTTCTTTGCAATAATTAAATCCTACGGTTAGCCCAATTAACCCCTTGTACCTAGAAAGTGATTCTAATTGTTCTACCGCACAAAAGACTTGCAACCTATGTTCCAATCCTACTCTAGCATGGCAATTCTAAGAATGTAAATGACAAGAATTGAATTGCTCAAAGTAAATGCTCAAAGTAAAGAGAGAAGGAGGAACGCGGTGATGTTTTGCCGAGGTATCGGAGAGACACCACTCCCCACTAGTCCTCATTGGAGCACCCGTGCAAGGGTGTAGCTCCCCCTTGATCCGCGCAAGGATCAAGTGGTCACTACGGGTTGATTCTTCGACACTCTGTTGCGGTGAATCACCCACAACCGCTCACAACTTGAGTTGGGTAATCCACAAGCTCTCCGGATGATCACCAAGCTCCCAATCACCACTAAGCCGTCTAGGTGATGGCGATCACCAAGAGTAACAAGCACGAACTCTCACTTGACCACGACAAGCCTAATGAAAAGGGTGGATGCACACTTTGCTACTCTTGATCTCACTAATGAGGGCTCTCTTTGGGATTCTCAAATCTCAATCACCTCACTAGGACGCTGCTCTTCTTGGCACTCTCTTCTAAGGTGTTTCTTAGCTGTTGGAATGAGCAAAAGTACCCCCACACACAAGTGGAGGTGGTATTTATAACATCGGCTGAAAAACGAACCGTTATGTGCCTTTGCGGGGTGACCGGACGCTCTGGTCATGTTGACCGGACGCTCCGGTCATGTTGACCAGACGCTCCAGTCAGTATACCCCGAAGTCCAGTGTTTAAAGTGTGACCGGATGCTGGCCAGCGTCCGGTCAGCATTGACCGGATGCGTCCGGTCGTGATTTTCCCTCTCTGGAACCTTACTGGAGTCGACCGGACGCTGGCTCTCAGCGTCCGATCACTTCATCTCTCAGCGTCCGGTCACGCCAGACGATTTCACCTTGGTCAAATGAACTGACCGGACTACGCGCCAGCGTCCGGTCAGTATTTGACCCTCCATTCACTTCCAACTCTCGATCATACGTGAATGAAGTTTGCTCCATTGGATCTAAGGGCTATTTTGGAGCTACCTAGTGCTAATTTTAACAAGTGCGCACCACACCTAACTCACTAGACTCACCTAGGTCAAGCTACCCGTCCATACCCCCCTTAATAGTATGGCCAAAGGAAAAACAAAGTCCTAAACTACTCTAAGTGTCTCTTCAACTCCAAACGACACTTAGAACTAGTCCATCCTTAACCTTGTCATCCATCCTTTGAATACCGAAAAGATTTTCATCATAGGGGCATGACCACCATGATTGCCCAATCGATCTCCATTACCATGACCTAACTTAATTGCCTCTGCAAAACACACATTAGTCATAGTAATCACGTATTGTCATTAATCACCGAAATCCAATTAGGGGCCTAGATGCTTTCAATCTCCCCCTTTTTGGTGATTGATGACAATACCACCTCGAGTATGTGAAAGAGATGAGGTTTTTAATATGCTTGGATCATATAAGATTTTGTTAATAAGAACAAAGGTGTTAGGCAAGCATATATGACCCAAGCCAACATGATGTACTCAAAAGATATGAAATAAGCATGAGTACAATAAATGAAGCTCATTTGCATCGGAGTAAAATGCGGAAGCAAAAGCAAATAAGCATAACACAGGTGATATGACATATAAAAAATTCAAAATAGAGAGCACACATGTCATATATCACGATCACGTAGATATCACTATCACATAAATATAGTTTTAATGCATAAGAGTAAACACACGACGAATGCATAATAGTGTATCACACATAAAAACTCCAAATGTAATAGATAATCTAATATAATAACTAAGCTCCCCATAGATACGTCACTCCCCCTAAGGCTAGCATACTCGAACCCTCTCCCCCTTTGGCGTCAAACACCAAAACCTAAGGGTCGGTCGGTGGGGCTGCAGCGAACGAGCCAGGCGCTGAGGTACCAGGAGCAAGCTAGAACTGGGTGCCATCATCATCTGACCTTGAGCTCTGAGCAGTCTGACCCTCTGTAGCTGGAAGCGATGCTATAGCAGTCTAGGTCGGATCAAGGACTGGAGTTGCTGTAGGCTGTGCTGGTATGATTGAAGCAGCCGGCTCTGATGATGCCACTGAGGAAGGGAGCATCTCTGTAGTCCCGGTAATAGGTGCAACAGTAGAAGGACCTAGGACATGTAAATACGGAGGAGTGGGCTGCCCTGTTAACTCACTGAATGAAGCACCAAGGCTCCTGGACACTGTGGTCTCTAGCACAAGCAGCGAGGACGTCTCAGCCGGTGTCAAGCCCGTCTGAAGAGGTGTGAACTACAGGGCTAGCACTGGCGAAGCAAAATACTAGGACACCTACTCTATAGGTGAAGCAAACTGTGCTAGTGGCTGTCCCTAACTCTGAAGCCCACTAGGCTATAACGGTGGAGTCATATAAGTGGTGGCAGTCTGACCAAGCTGGGGCGAAGGCTGTGGCGGTGGAGCCCCAATAGCTGTCACAACATGCTGCATAAATCCAAGTAGCTACTACTGCATGAGGATCTACTGCTGATGCATGGCCTGCTGCTGCTGCTGTAGAGCTTGCGTTTGCTGCTGAATAGCTAGCTGCTGTCGCTAGAACTCGTCCTGCTGAGTCTAGAACTTTGCAAAAGTAGCAGCTGTCTCCTATGCCTGGCGAGCTTGATCCTGCCTCATCCTCTCAAGTATAGCAAGAAGAGCGGGGTCTGTCTGCGGTGCATGTGGAGCTGAACTAGAGCTGCCGGCCTCATGATCATGTCATCATGTGGGCATCTGAGGAATGTCCCGGTAGTCCTCGTCTGAGCTGTCGCTGGGGTCGCTCTCGACCACTCTCTCCTACTGAGCAAGCTGCTCCTCCTCTGTAGCTGCAATGCCCTTGATAATATCATCCTATTCGGCTGTGGTCTCTGGCACCTCAGGACGATGGCGTGGCTGACTAGGTGTTGTAGGTGTACTATGCCGGATCATCTGAGTCAGGTTATAAGTAGGGAACTCTATGGTGGCACCACTGTACTCAGCTAGCATCTCAGACGGCCTCACTGTAACTGCCCTGTGAATAAGAAATGTGATCCAATGGGCATAGGGCAACTGACGGTGACCTCTGAATCCCTTAACAATAGTATCCTCCATCTCTGATAGAAGGAGATCCCAAATGTCAAACATTGTCTGCTGCATCAGGGAGTTGAGAAGCCATAGCTATAAGTGAGTCAAGCCCTCATGATACCCCATCCTAGGAATCATGGTCCTCCTCATAATAGCATCCAGCACTCTTGCTGTAGGAGTGAGATCACTAGGAGTCCTGCTCAACCCCTCACCAAAAGGCTCCTTGAAGCAGTGGCAGACAAGATTAGTAGGAGGTATCATACTGCCATGAGGATGTCTGGGAGGCACCATCTGTCCATAGCACACCTCATGTAGCCGAACGGGCTGCTCCTGAAGCCTAAGAATCTCCCTGACCCTAGTGCTCGTCAGCCTATAATCTCTGCCTCTGAATGCAAAGTGAATATAGTTATGCTGTAGGTCAATCCAGAGAGTAGCATAGAACTGACGAACCCAAGATGTAACATATAACCCTATCTATCCAAGTAAATCTGTCAGCCCTTGGCAAGTAAGATAGATACTGGCGAATGTGCTCTCCGGCTACTACAACTATGGAATCAATGTGGCACATCCTCTGAGATCTGAATACGCCACCACTGTTAAGATATGCATTATAGAAGTCCTCTTGCAGTGGTGTGTAGAAGCCCACTGAAGCTCTGTGAAAGGATCAAGATGCCCAAGAGGGGGGTGAATTGGGCTAATTCTAAATTTCTTTGCAATAATTAAATCCTATGGTTAGCCCAATTAACCCCTTGTGCCTAGAAAGTGTTTCTAATTGTTCTACCGCACAAAAGACTTGCAACCTATGTTCCAATCCTACTCTAGCATGGCAATTCTAAGAATGTAAATGACAAGAATTGAATTGCTCAAAGTAAATGCTCAAAGTAAAGAGAGGAGAAGGAACGCGGCGATGTTTTGCCGAGGTATCGGAGAGTCACCACTCCCCGCTAGTCCTCGTTGGAGCACCCACGCAAGGGTGTAACTCCCCCTTGATCCGCGCAAGGATCAAGTGCTCTCTACGGGTTGATTCTTCGACACTCCATCGCGGTGAATGACCCACAACCGCTCACAACTTGAGTTGGGTCATCCACAATCTCTCTGGCTGATCACGAAGCTCCCAATCACCACCAAGCCATCTAGGTGATGGTGATCACCAAGAGTAACAAGCACGAACTCTCACTTGACCACGACAAGCCTAATGAGAAGGGTGGATGCACACTTTGCTACTCTTGATCTCACTAATGTGGGCTCTCTTTGGGATTCTCAAATCTCAATCACCTCACTAAGACCTTGCTCTTCTTGGCCCTCTCTAAGGTGTTTCTTAGATATTGGAATGAGCAAAAGTACCCCCACACATGAGTGGAGGTGGTATTTATAACACCGGCTGAAAAATGAATCGTTATGTACCTCTGCGGGGTGACCGGACGCTCCGGTCATGTTGACCGGACGATCCGGTCAGTACACCCCGAACTCTAGTGTTTAAAGTGTGACCGGACGCTGGCCAGCGTCCGGTCAGCACTGACTGGACACATCCGGTCGTGATTTTCCCTCTCTGGAACCTTACTGGAGTTGACCGGACGCTGGCTCTCAGCATCCGGTCACTTCACCTCTCAGCGTCCGATCGCGCCAGATGATTTCACCTTGGTCAAATGAACTGACCGGACTCTGAGCCAGCTCCGGTCACACCAGAGCCAGCGTGCGGTCAGTATTTGACCCTCCATTCACTTTCAACTCTCGATCATACGTGAATGAAGTTTGCTCCATTGGATCTAAGGGCTATTTTGGAGCAACCTAGTGCTAGTTTTAACAAGTGTGCACCACACCTAACTCACTAGACTCACCTAGGTCAAGCTACCCGTCCATACCCCCCTTAATAGTATGGCAAAAGGAAAAAACAAAGTCCTAAACTACTCTAAGTGTCTCTTCAACTCCAAACGACACTTAGAACTAGTCCATCCTTAACCTTGTCGTCCATCCTTTGAAAACTGAAACAATTTCCATTGTAGGGGCATGACCTCCATGATTGCCCAATCGATCTCCATTACCTTGACCTAACTTAATTGCCTCTGCAAAACACACGTTAGTCACAGTAATCACATATTATCATTAATCACCGAAACCCAACTAGGGGCCTAGATGCTTTCAATCTCCCCCTTTTTGGTGATTGATGACAATACCACCTCGAGTATGTGAAAGAGATGAGGTTTTTAACATGCTTGGATCATATAAGCTTTTGGCAATAAGAGCAAAAGAGTTAGGCAAGCTTATATGACCCAGGGCAACATGATGTACTCAAAAGATATGAAATAAGCATGAGTACAAGTAATAAAACTCATTTGCAACGGAGTAAAACGCGGAAGCAAAGGCAAATGAGCATAACACAAGTGATATGACATATAAATAATTCAAACTAGAGAGCACACATGTCATATATCATGATCATGTAGATATCACTATCACATAAATATAGTTTTAATTCATAAGAGTAAACACATGACGAATGCATAATAGTGTATCACATATAAAACTCCAAATGTAATAGATAAGAAAATATAATAGCTAAGCTCCCCCTAGATATGTCGCTCCCCCTAAGTCTAACATACTCGAACCCTCTCCCCCTTTGGCGTCAAACACCAAAACCTAAGGGTCGGTCAGCGGGGCTGCAGCAGATGAGCTGGGCGTTGAGGTACGAGGAGCGAGCTGGAACTGGGTGCCATCGTCATCTGATCCGGAGCTCTGAGCTATCTGACCCTCTATAGCAGGAAGCGATGCCGTAGTAGTCTGGGTCGGATCAACAACTGGTGCGGCTGTAGGCTGTGCTGGTATAACTGAAGCAGCCGGCTCTGATGATGCCACTAAGCAAGGGAGCGTCTCTGTAGTCCCGGTAATAGGTGAAACTATAGAAGGACCTAGGACATGTAAATATGGAGGAGTAGGCTGCCCTGTCAACTCACTAAAAGAAGCACCAAGGCTTCTGGACACTGTAGTCTCTAGCACAAGCAGCAAGGAAGTCTCAGCCGGTGTGAAGCCCGTCTGAAGACATGTGAACTGCGGGGCTAGCATTGGCGAAGCAAAATACTAGGACAACTGCTCTGTAGGTGAAGCAAACTATGCTGGTGGCTGTCCCTGACTCTGAAGCCCACTAGGCTATAACGCTAGAGTCATAGAAGTAGTGACAGTCTAACCAAGCTAGGGCGAAGGCTATGGTGGTGGAGCCCCAATAGCTATCACAACATGCTGCATGAACCCAAGTGGCTGCTGCTGCATGAGGATCTGCTGCTCATGCATGGCTTGCTGCTTCTGCTGTAGAGCCTGCATCTGTTGCTGAATAGCAAGTTGCTATCTTTGAAACTCATCCTACCGAGTTTGGAACTGTGCAAAAGTAGCAGCTGTCTCCTGTGCTTAGCGAGCCTGATCCTGCCTCATCCGTTCAAGTATGGCAAGAAGAGCGGGGTCTGTCTGCGGTGCATGTGGAGCTGAACTAGAACTGCTGGCCTCATGATCATGTCGACGTGTAGGCATCTGAGGAATGTCCCTGTAGTCATCGTCTGAGCTGTCGCTGGGGTTGCTCTCGACAATCCCCTCCTGCTGAGCAAGCTCCTCCTCCTCTATAGCTGCAATACCCCTGATGATATCATCCTGCTGGGCTGCAGTCTCTGGCACCTCTAGACAACGGCGTGGCTGGCTAGGTGCTGTAGGTGTATTGTGCTGGATCATCTGAGTCAGGTTATAAGTAGGGAACTCTGTGGTGGCACCACTGTACTCAGCTAGCATCTCCGGCGGCCTCACTGTAACTGCCCTGTGAATAAGAAACATGATCTCAGCGTCCGATCACTTCACCTCTCAACGTCCGATCGTGCCAGACGATTTCACCTTGGTCAAATGAACTGATCGAACTCTGAGCCAGCATCTGGTCACACCAAAGCCAGCGTCCGGTCTGTATTTGAAACTCCATTCACTTCCAACTCTCGATCATACGTGAATGAAGTTTGCTCCATTGGATCTAAGGGCTATTTTGGAGCTACCTAGTGCTAGTTTTAATAAGTGTGCACCACACCTAACTCACTAGACTCACCTAGGTCATGCTACCCATCCATACCCCCCGTAATAGTACGGCCAAAGGAAAAACAAAGTCCTAAACTACTCTAAGTGTCTCTTCAACTCCAAACGACACTTACAACTAGTCCATCCTTAACCTTGTCGTCCATCCTTTGAAAACCAAAACGATTTCCATTGTAGGGGCATGACCACCATGATTGCCTAATTGATCTCCATTACCTTGACCTAACTTAATTGCCTCTGCAAAACACACGTTAGTCACAGTAATCACGTATTATCATTAATCACCGAAACCCAACTAGGGGCGATGTTTTGCCGAGGTATCAGAGAGTCGCCACTCCCCACTAGTCCTCGTTGGAGCACCCGCGTAAGGGTGTAGCTCCCCCTTGATCCGCGCAAGGATCAAGTGCTCTCTACGGGTTGATTCTTTGACACTCCGTCGTGGTGAATCACCCACAACTGCTCACAACTTGAGTTGGGTCATCCACAATCTCTCTGGCTGATCACCAAGCTCCCAATCACCTCCAAGCCATCTAGGTGATGGCGATCACCAAGAGTAACAAGCATGAACTCTCACTTGACCACGACAAGCCTAATGAGAAGGGTGGATGCACACTTTGCTACTCTTGATCTCACTAATGAGGGCTCTATTTGGGATTCTTAAATCTCAATCACCTCACTAGGACCTTGCTCTTCTTGGGACTCTCTAAGGTGTTTCTCAGCTGTTGGAATGAGCAAAAGTACCCCCACACACGAGTGGAGGTGGTATTTATAACACCGGCTGAAAAACGAATCGTTATGTGCCTCTACGGGGTGACCGGACGCTCTGGTCATGTTGATCGGACGCTCTGGTCAGTATACCCCGAACTCCAGTGTTTAAAGTGTGACCGGACGTTGCTGACCGGACGCGTCCGGTCATGATTTTCCCTCCCTAGAACCTTACTAGAGTCGACCGGATGCTGGCTCTCAGCGTTCGGTCACTTCATCTCTCAGCGTCCGGTCGCGCCAAACGATTTCACCTTGGTCAAATGAACTAACCGGACTCTACGCCAGCGTCTGGTCAACCCGGAACCAGCGTCCGGTCAGTATTTGACCCTCCATTCACTTCCAACTCTCAATCATACGTGAATGAAGTTTGCTCCATTGGATCTAAGGGCTATTTTGGAGCTACCTAGTGCTAGTTTTAACAAATATCCATACCCCCCTTAATAGTACGGACAAACTACCCGTCCATACCCCCCTAGGTCAAACTACACTTAGAACTAGGTCAAACTAGGTCAAACTACCCGTCCATACCCGTCCACCACACCTAACTCACTAGACTCACCTAGGTCAAACTACCCGTCCATACCCTCCTTAATAGTATGGACAAATGAAAAACAAAGTCCTCAACTACTCTAAGTGTCTCTTCAACTCCAAACGACACTTAGAACTAGTCCATCCTTAACCTTGTCATCCATCCTTTGAAAATCGAAACGATTTCCATCATAGGGGCATGACCACCATGATTGCCCAATCGATCTCCATTACCGTGACCTAACTTAATTGCCTCTACAAAACACACGTTAGTCATAGTAATCATGTATTGTCATTAATCACCGAAACCCAACTAGGGGCCTAGATGCTTTCACTCTGTCATCCCTCCTCAGCGGGAACCACTTCTTAAAGTCCACAAACCTAAGCTGCTGCACCTGCTTGGCCGTGGCGGCCGTCAAATCTAGATGTGTCACTGGAGGTGAACCCTATGGTCTAGGCAGTGGACGAGAACCCCTCCGCTGTGTATCTGCCATCGGCGTGACTGGAGCACGGGTATGACCAGAGCGGTGAAGCTGTGGCTGAGGTGCCTGCTCTATCTCCTCGGCCTGCTATCCCTCCTGAGTCTGCTCTGCTGGCGGTGCCTGCTGCTGTGACTCCCTCTGAGGATGACCCTCATTAATAGCATGACGCCATCCTGCAACCATGACAGTCCCAGCTGGACCACCATGACGGCGCTCAACCTGCTCAAGTGCTTCTCTTGTCGCTGGTGGAAGCTGCTTGTCGGTACAGAAAGTGACCAACTAGTGAATATTTGTAGTTTTGCTATACGTTGTGATCGGAGGTGGCCTAGCACTCAATGACATAGGATTTATACTGGTTCAGGCAACATGCCCTATGTCCAGTATGGGTCGATCGGTGACTTTATTCCTAAGCCTAGGTGCTCGAAGTCTATAGTGGGGTTACAAACGAGAAGGAGAAAGGAGGGGTGTTCAAGAGGCCCAGTCGGGTCCGACCGGAAGGGCCGAGGGCGACCAGAACTCCGCTATGAGCTAGAAGTCTATAGTGAGTCTAAACTTGAAGAAGTCGACCTTATTTGTTGGAGGGAGAGCATCCCCTTTTATAGATGAAGGGGATGGCTTTACAGGTGAGAGGGAGAGAGTACGGATGTTACTAAGTCTTGTTGCCTACGCCGATAAGGACAATGACGATGGTAGGCACCCACAATACTGTTGATGTCACTGTAGAATGTAAGGTGCACATGGGAGTCTGCGTTGTCTTCTTTAGGAAGGGTAGATGTCGGTACCTGCAAAATACTATCGGTATGTGAGGAGCCCTACCACGTGTACCAGATATGGTGAATCCTGACGCCCATTATCGGTGCCCAGAGGCATGTGGGGGGCTTTTTGCCATCCGAGGGTCCAACGGCTCCTACAATACTGTAGACTCAAATGTCGGCGCCTACAATACTGTTTGTGTCAGGGCGGTTGTGGAGCACTATTCCCATAGGCGTATAGGGTGTGGTCCCTGGTATCGTGGTTTGACTTTGCGCTGCCTTTTCCGTTCGCCCCTGGTCCCTTCCGAGCGGGCGTCCCCGATCGGATGGCCCCAGTCGGCCCTGGCTGCGCCAGTCGGAGAAGAGCGGTAAGCAAGCTTGCTACGGGTCCCCGGTCGGAGACGTGGGGTTGGAGTAGGAGGCAGCATTTTGGGCTAGGCCTTACAATCGGAAAGAATCTCCGAAGGCGGCTGGTGTCCGAAGCGAGTGCTCCGGTCGAAGAGGTCGGCCTTCCGATCGGAGAGGCCGTCCGGAGGCGGTTGGTGTCCGAAGCAAGTGCTCCGGTCAGAGAGGTGGGCCTTCTGATTGGAGAGGCCATCTGGAGGCGGCTGGTGTCCGAGGCGAGTGCTCCGGTCTGAGAGGTGGGCCGAAGAAGTTGATGAGCGGGCGTTTGTTCTTTCGGGTAGTCCTTCCAGTCGGCGTCTGGACTGTCCTTCTGGCCCGTCGTGGTTTTAGACTCTGGGGCCAGCCCAAGAACTACATGCTGTTTTCCTGGGCCGAGCCCTGGCATGGAAGCCAGTCCCCGAGGGACCCTAGGTTTATGAACCCGACAGGAGCCCCCGAGCCCCCGGGCGATTTGAGCTGAATCATCCGGGGGATTTTTTGTCCTGATGGCGGGTGTGCGCGAGTGCACCCACGGGTGTAGCCCCCGAGCCCCCGGGCGGTTCGGGTAGAACTAGCTGGGGGGTTTTCTGCATTGTCAGTGGGGGAGTTTTTTCTGTCGTGTCAGCGGGTGCGTGCGAGCGCACCCGCGGGTGTAGCCCCTGAGCCCCCAGGCAGTTCGATCAGAACCATCAGGGGGGTGTTTTTTCAGTGGGCGTGTGTGCATGTTTTTAGTTTGAGATGGAATTTTATTAACCACATCGTTGTTGCACAGCCAAGGCAGTTTCTAGGCATGGAGATGAGAAAGAACTTGCTGATCCTAGCGTTGGTGCACGCCGTGGATCAGGTGAGAAGGTTAGTTTGGGATAAACCCTGGCGTCGGTGCGCGCCATGGATGAAGATAGCTCGGTTTGGATGTGTCAGAGCTCACTGATCTTTGGTGTCGATGTGCGTCATGGGATCGAGCGAGGTGGAGCCGTGAATGGACCCAGGCATCGGTGCGCGCCGTGGATCGAGAGAGTTAGTTTAGTTAGTTCAGGAATCGGACGAGCCAGAGCTCGTGGCTCCTGGGAGCCCAGTCGGAAGTGAAGCCGTTACGCGAGTTTAGGAGTCGCGGTCCTAGGGTTATAGGAGCGTAGTTAGAAGTGAAGCAGTTACGTGAGTTTAGAAGTCGCGGTCCTAGGATTTATTGGAGCGCAGTCGGAAGTGAAGCCATTACGTGAGTTTAGGAGTCGTGGTCCTAGGTTTTATTGGAGCGCAGTCAAAAGTGAAGCCATTTGAAGCCAAAGCGTAGTTAGTTTGGTTAAAGATCGGATGAGGCGATGCTCGCGGATCCTGGCGTCGGTACGCGCCGCGGGACCAGGCGAGTCGGAGTCGTGGATCTGGCGAGTTCGAGGTCGCCGTCCTTGGCATTTATCTTGAGCCCCCGAGCCCTATCGGGCCTTCATGGTGGTTGATGTGAGTGTTGTGCATTACCCCATCCTAGGTTCCTCACAAACCAGAGGGGCTGAGTTTCGTCGCCTGTCCCTGTCGCTCGGGCTCGATGACTAGCTCGGTGAGTTCGCTAACGGGTGTGATCGAGTGGAATCCGGGTCCGTCGTTCGTGATGGGGTTGGCATAGCCCTCTTGTGACATTCCACTACTCCTTTACCTACAACCCGACAGATGCCTAGGTCATTCTGAAGACCGACCCGGGTGGCCTAATGGCCTCCCATTCGATGGAGATTCTGTGGGCCTAGCGAGAGGTTCAGGATCGAACGAGAAGGTTGAGATGACCCGGTCTGCCGGACCGGGCGAGGGCCGCACGGTACTCATCTACGGTTTTCTCCCTTGGCTCTGTTTGTTGCCCATGTCGAATGAGGCAACCACCGCTTCATGACGCAACACAGAGCGTTCTGATGCATTTCGTTGCACGTGCGATGCTTAGTTCTCGAGCCCCCGGGCGGTTCAGGGCCTGAATCATCTGGGAGGCGCGGGCGTATGGAATGAAATGCGCGTATGGATGTATGAAATGATTTAATAATGAAATAGAGGGGGTTTTGGTGATGTTTACCTTGACGACTGGAGTGACGGGGCTCGCAGAGCTTCAGTCGAAAACATCCGACCGGGACCCATGCTCGTCGTTCATGACGTAGTCAGCATGGCCTGCATGGGGCGTCCCTTCGCTTCCTACCTGTGTCTTAGTGTGGATACTGAGCGACTCGATTGACTCAGGGGGGCGGTTGGTCTCTCGGTGGAGATTTCATTTTTTGTCTCCCCAGGTCTGTCCTAGGGAAGTGGGGAGCCGCTCACGTGTGGTGGCGCTTCGGTTCCTGTGCCGGTCGTGTGATAGTGGTTGATCGCGCGGTAGTGGTGGGCCACGGCCAGGCCACATCCTGTCCGATTAGGAGCCGTTCCATCGAGCAGGGCACGTCTCATCAGTGCGAGGCACGTCTCATCTGCATTAAATGGAAAAGAGAGAAATTCTCACTCCGCCGTTCTGCTTTACACAATCGGCGCGTCCTTAACCGCTGTTCCCTTTTCTTTAAGTAGGAGCAGGGAGAGGGTTTTTGTTCTATTCTTTTGCCTGTTCTTCATCTGCCGCCGCCTTCTCTCTTCCTTTTTGCTATGAGCAATCCTGAGAGCTGCGGAGGTTTCTAGGAAAGAAGGGGGAGAGAGCGAGGGAGAAGAGAGGAACTCACTAATCCTTTCGTGATCCGGAGCGAAATGTCGGACTGGCGGTCGTCCACCGTGAGGAAGTCGGTGCTGGAGGCTTTCATCGCGAAGGGGTTTCTGCCACCGCAGGAGGTGGCACACTGGAGGGTCCCCGAGAAGGAGGAGTTTCCGCAACCTCATCCCGACGAGGTGGTTTCTTTCCTTACCTTTCACGAGCGCGGATTAGGATACCCCGCACACTGGTTCCTGCGCGGGCTCCTCAATGAGTGGGGTCTAGAGCTGCACCATCTTCATTCGACGGGGGTGCTGCACATCGCTGGTTTTGTCACTGTCTACGAGGTTTTCCTCAGGATGGAGCCGCACGTGGATGTTTTCTGCGCTTTCCTTCTCCGGGAGAGCTATGATGGACTGGAGTTCGGCCAAGATCGCACCGGTGGGAGGTTTCGCCCTGTAGAGGAAGCCGAGAGCGGGAGGCTCATATCCTGCATACTCCCCATGTGACTCCAACCGGGGATGGCATGGGGAGTGGTTCTATATTAGGAATCCGGCGGAGGCGCCGTTTCCGGTGTTCACCAGTGGGAGGCCGGTGAAGCAAAAAAAATTGGTCGTGGGGTTGCACCCGCACGGAGAGGCACAAGGCGGAGGCCATCGAGGGGGAGCTCAAGAAGCTCGTAAGGTGCAGTCTCGACGGGTTGCGGGTGTTCCACACCCTTTACCGCTGTCGGGTAGCACCGTTAGCGGAGAGGACCCACCCGATGTGGATGTACGGTGGCCGGCTGGACCCGGACCGCGTCGCTGGAGGAGCTGCCAGATGATGAGATCTGGAGTCGTGTCGGCCAAGTGCTGCAGCTGAGGCCCGGAGAGACGATCGTGGGAAAACTCGTACCATTCAATGCCTCGATCGTGCCCACACCGGTATGCTCTCTTATTTTGTTCGTGCTTTTTCTCGGCTTTTTCCCATTTCTTTGATTTCAGTTCATTCATTCCGTAGGGGCTTGGGAGGTACAAGTCCCGGCCGCACCTTCCCAAGGGATCGGAGGGCCGGGCCCGGCAGGCTGCCTAGAAGGAGGTAGCAGACGCCCGGAAGAAGAAAAGAACCAAGGAGGTTTGGTGGAAGGAAGAGAGGAAGAAAGAGGTCGCTCGGCACGTGAGGACCGGGGAACGTAGGAGTGACGTTGAGTCAGAACTCGTGTCGGACGATCCTATGGATTTGGACGACATGGTCTTCTCCAACGAGGAGGAGAGTCGGGAGGTCATTGTGACCTCGGCGGAGCGTCGTGACCCTAGGGCGACATCCGTTGGGGATGAACAGGCGGCCGCGCGGCGTGCGGCGGCTCCCGCATCGAAGAAGCATGCAGCGAGCACGAACGTTGTTGGCGAGCGAGCGGCAAAGCGAACGCGGTCACCGCGCCCCTTGGCGGTGTCGCCAGTCCTGTCGTCACCTATGGCGGACGCGGCTGAGCGAGCCAGGCGGTCCGAGGAGTGGTCCAGCGCTTGTGCGGCGACGAGACCGGTGCCAACGCCGGTCTTGCAGCCGGAGCAATCCCCGCTTGCCGTGGGTGCGGTCGAGCAGTCCGGGCGGTCTAAGGGGTAGACTAGTGCCCGTTCGACACGTGACTTGCAGTCGAAGGACGCCCCGCCCGCTGCCCCAGTCGGGGAGTCCCGAGCCGGAAGTCGTAGCGACCCGCGGGCCGGGCAGGAGCCGGTCGGGATGACTCTGGCCCCGTCTAAAGTGAAGGGGTGTGGGTCGTAGCCTGGGAGCGGTCCTTGTTCTGTAGGTCCGTGGTCGTCAGAGTCTGCCTTTCGAGTCATGCCGCTCACCATCCGGTATGTTTCCTTTTATTGCTTCTTCGATTTTTTGTTGGTCGAGTTTTTTTGGAGTGTGGCTTACCTATGATCTCTGTCAGCGGCCAAGGGATGCCAGGGTTCAGCATCACCCCGACCCCCATGCAGGAGGTTTGGAGGCCCACTCTGCAGCATGTTGCGGTGAGCGAAGGGGGCAGTAGGGTGGCGGTGGCGAAGCCTTCCCTCCCGGGGGTGGTGCCCCCTAGGGCGGCTGCTGATGATGTGACAGCGGCGGCGATCCCAGTGCCAATGGTGGGGGTTGCGTCGGAGGTAACTCTCACGACCCCTCTTCCACCGGTCACAGTGGAAGAGACGCGGGAGGGCGAGCTCCCTACTTCGCCGGGTGGAGGGCTGCATGACCTATCCTTACCGTCGGAGCCGAAGGCACCGGAGGGAAGTGTGGCCGGGACGGAGTTGGGATGCCCGACGGTGTCCCATGCGAATGAGGTGGTGGAGATCCCGTCTGACGATGAGGCGGATATCACGGCGGGGCAGCCAATGTTGCCGCGGGAGCTGGCGATGGTCCAGTTGGAGGTTGGGCCCTCCACTGGTTTGTCGGAGAGTGACCTAGAGTGGCCGTACCCTGAGGACCCATCGAAGGCGTGGTTCGTCCTCTAGGATTCCTAGGACCATCAGCTCTAGGACATTTTTGGGGGGCAAGGGCATGCCGCGGTGTCCGAGCTCACCAAGCTATCCGCAAAGCTCGTGAATGCCCGGAAGCAGGCTCAGTTTGCTCAGCAGCTGGTCGAGGTTGACCTGCAGCTCACCGCGGAGGTGAGTTTCTAGTACTTGTCCTTGCCCTTTGAATCTTTTGTTTGTTGCCTTTAGAATGCTTGTTTTTCACAAGAAATAAGGAAGGCGTCGTCTCACAAGTCTTACTTCCTTCGGACAGAACACGCCCGGATGGCCGAGCTTGAGCGTCGAGTGGAGTCCGCTGGCCGTGAGTCCTAGGTCCGGACGGCCGAGGTGGCCGTGGCAGGGGCAGAGGGTCAGCGTGCGGCGGAGTGGGCGGCTATTGCCGAGCAAGGGCTCGAGGTGGCAAAGGTCTGCCAGGAGGAGACTGAGGCGGGGCTGCAGATGTCCCTAGCGAACACCGAGGCAGCGCTTCAAGAGGCCTTAGCGGCCCTTGAGCCAGAGCGGGCCGCCCTGGAGTTGGCACAGAAGGCCCTAGAGGTGGAGCAGAGGGCCCGGTCGGAGGCGGATCAGGAGGTGCTCGCGCTCCGGGGCCAGGTGATGGGGACGGAGGACGCGAGTGCCCGGCTGCACAAGTAGGTGGCTCGGTAGGCAGAGGATCTCTCCACCCTTGAGGCCTCTCGCATCAGTGCGTACCTTTTGTTTTCTTGTGGTGTTGATTTTTCCCTTAGCCTGTTTCTGAGCTTGTTGTCCTTCTTCCAGAGCTGGATGAAAAGGTGAAGGCGCTGGAGCGAGACCTGGAGATGACCAAGGCGAACTTCAGCCAGAATGCCGAGGAGGTGGCCAAGTCCCATGAAGAGTGACGTGCTCTCGAAGGGGAGCTTGGCTAGATCCACGACGCTGCCCAGCTCATCATCTTGGAAGTCTTTGGGTCGACGCCAAGTACCAGTGCGCCCGCGGTCCAGCTGGCGGAGGTCCCGGACGCGGTCAAGGACCTTGTCAGGAGCGGGCTATTTTATGGAGCATCGGGGGTGCTGACCTTGGTGGCGATGCACCACCCGAACTTAGACTTCTACGCTATCTACAGTGGGTATGCTGAAGGTCTGAGCATGGAGGACATCCAATCAATCGGGGAGAGCGTGCTGCCGCACACGCGGTCGGTGTCAGAGCGAGACTCTGCCATGTGGGTGATGGACGTTCGCCGTGAAGAGATGACCCGAAGCATGCGTGGAGAGGAAGCTTCCGAGCCTATGGATAGCCTGGAGCCTGGTTTGGGGGGGAATGTTGCCTCGGCCTCGATCGAGCTGAATGTCATGCCGCTGGGGAGTGAGCAACCTGCTCCTTCGTCTGTCACGCCACCAGCCAATGCCTCCGGGTCGGTTTAATATCTTGCAGAATGTAAGTAGTTTAGTAAATGTAAAGAGTTTAAGTTTGTGGGGGAGCCCCTATGTAAAATGTTCGTGTGTGTGTTTTAATGACTGCAACCGGTTTTTGTTTTTGTGATGGAGTTGCTCCGTTCGGGGAAGCTTGTTCCCTTTCGTTTCTTAGTTTTCCCTTAGCATAATTTTGTTTTTTATTCCTTTCTTTCTCGCACCTGTCCATTTGTCCCGTAGGCTGCAACATTCTGAGCCCAGGGCATGGCCCGCGAGGCTCAACCGCTCGTAACCGTAGGACATGGCGGGGTGCGATCAGTCGGAATATTTTAAAGCAAAGCTACATAAGGCAAATCAAAAGAATGAACTGCCCTTCTGTTTGGGTAGGAAGGAGTTTTCTCCATATGAAAAAGAGTATTCGAAGTAAAAACAAAACAGAGGGGTAGTAGAGCCCCCTAGTGGAGCCCCCAAGCGCCCCGAGCCGAAAAGTGTTCGGGTCGGGTGCTCTTATAGGAGCGTTCGCTAAGTAAACAATGGTAAAACTAAAACTTAGGGAAAGGAAAAATGACATAGCTGTTCCAAGCATTTGGAGAGAACATCATTGTCATTGTGTTTCAGCCAGTGGGCGTCCGGTCAGATCACTTCAGTCTTCAGTCGTCTGGATCCTCGCCCACTGTGCCTCCTTCTTCTACTGCTGCTTCTTCGCCTTTTTCTCTCCTTGGCCTGCCAGACTACCTCAGCAGGCTCTTGAGGAGCTGGCAGTCCTTGTTAAGATGGTTGACGGGATAGTTGTGGTTGGTGCATGGGCTCTCCATGAGCTTGTGAAAGTGTCCCGATCGGTCCTACTGGGGCTGCGTGCCCAGGTGATCGGCCTGACGACCGACGCGGAGTTGGCCGGTCGGTGGTGATCCTTTCTGTTCTTTTTTTCCCTCTGCGTGGAGGAGCCCTTGTCTTGATCCTGGCGCTTGGCCTTGCCTTTGCCATGGCCTCCGTTGAAGTGAGGTGAGAACGGCGCTTGCTGGGGGAGTTGGGCAAAGGTCGGTGGTCCTAGGCCGTCAGTGCTGGGACTCCGGTCGCCACTGCATGTGCCTCGGTTTGGTCCGAGCCGCGCGTATTAGGCGGTTGGTGCGGAGCGGTCGTTGGGTCAAGATGAGGTGCCATTGCGGCCTCATGTGCCGTGCTCAGTGGTTGTTGCAGTGACAGGGGGTAGTGCCCTATCTACTGCGTCCTTGCTCCCCGAATGGGGGGCGAGGTCGCGAGTCATCGTCGTGATGCAGAGCACTTTGCTTACTGAACGATGGTGGTCTCCACCAGTGCCTAGAGGTTCCGGTGGATCATCCGTTTCTGAGGGTCGTTCAGCTCGAACAGGCCGCGCAGGAGCATTGCCACGGTGGCAATGTTCTGACTGGCCCGAGCGAACTGCACGGGATCAGTTCCCCTATCCGGGATGTTGCGCTGGACTTGATGGGCGCGACCCCGAGCGCTGTTCACTGGTCCATGAACACGAAGCGTAGTGTAGTGTGCCGAGCGCGCTGGCGCAGTCGGTGGCTGATGCGGCCACTGTCGTCATAGTTCCTCCCCGTGCTCACGTGTGAGCTCAGGGGTCTCCGCCTGAGGGCCCGGTGGGGCGTGAGTCCATGAGGACTCTGTTGCCACTGGTGGCCATTCTGGAGCGTCCGTCATAGCGCACTCCCGGGACAGACGGTGGCTGGGTGCCACGTCGCCGATGCTGGAGCCGTTACTCCCGACATCATTGTCCATGATGTCGAGGAAACAGGTGGGAGCATAGCTCGCCATCCCCACAAACTCAGACGTGAGAGGAGGCGGCGCCATAATCTTTTGGAGCCCCCGGGCATACGCATCCATGGGAGACACGAGGCCGTAGGGGAACCAGTCGTACGGTGGCCACGACGGGGGCAACGGCAGCCCTCTGGGTATTTGGTGGAAAATAGAATGTAGTAAGTAAAGAACGGCATGTATATTACTCACAGCAGGGTTTGAGCAGAGAGTTTGCTCGGGATGAAGGGTAGATGCCACGCGCCGTTGAGGTCGCATGTCCCGGAGTCGATGGAGGACATCTCTCCGATGGGTGCCGGGTCGCGAGTCTCCTCGCGGAGGTGGAGTATGCCGAGCCGGTCGGTGACAAAGTCCAGGCTTCCGAAGAGGAAGGCCTAGGACGGCTCAAAAACGAGTGGAACCCACATCCCCACAGGCGAGAGTGCGAGATACTCCGAAGTGAATCATATCTCCCGAGCCTGCCACGGTGGGGGTGGCAAAAAAATGGGCCATCCGATTACCAAAAAGTGTTGAACGTACAACGTCTTCCCCATGGACGGCGCCAACTGTCGGTACAGAAAGTGACCAACTAGTGAATATTTGTAGTTTTGCTGTACGTTGTGATCGGAGGTGGCCTAGCACTCAATGACACAGGATTTATACTGGTTCAGGCAACGTGCCCTACGTCCAGTCTGGGTCAGTCGGTGACTTTATTCCTGAGCCCAGGTGCTCGAAGTCTATAGTGGGGTTACCGATGAGCCCGGAACTCTGCTATGAGCTAGAAGTCGAAGCATGTGCTTGAGGGGTTGTGAGCTATCGATCTAGTGAGTCTAAACTTGAAGAAGTCAACCTTCTTCGTTGAAGGGAGCGCATCCCCTTTTATAGATGAAGGGGTTGGCTTTACAGGTGAGAGGGAGAGAGTATGGATGTTACTAAGTCTTGTTGCCCATGCTGATGAGGACAGTGATGATGGTAGTCGCCCACAATACTATTGATGTCACTGTAGAATGTCAAGTGCACATGGGAGTCTGCGTTGTCTTCTTCAGGAAGGGTAGATGTCGGTACCTGCAAAATACTATCGGTATGTGAGGAGCCCTACCACGTGTACCAGGTATGATGAATCCTGGCACCTAGTATCAGTTCCCAGAGGCATGTGGGGGGCTTTTTGCCGTACGGGAGTCCAACGGTGCCTACAATACTGTAGACACAAATGTCGGCACCTACAATACTATTTGTGTCAGAGCGGGTGTGGAGCACTGTTCCCATAGGCGTACAGGGTATGGTCCCTGGTATCATGGTTTGACTTGTGCACTACCTTTTCTATTCGCCCCGGGTCCCTTTCGAGCGAGCGTCCCCAGTCGGATGGCCCCAGTCGGCCCTGGCTACGCCAGTCGGAGAAGAGCAGCAAGCAGGCTTCCTACGGGTCCCCGGTCGGAGACGTGGGGTCAGAGTAGGAGGTAGCATTTTGGGCCAGGCCTTCTGATCGGAAAGGCCATTCGGAGGTGGCTGGTGTCCGAAGTGAGTGCTCTGGTCGGAGAGGTGGGCCTTCCGATCAAAGAGGCCATCCGGAGGCGGCTAGTGTCCGAAGCGAGTGCTCCGGTCGGAGAGGTGGGCCTTCCGATCGGAGAGGCCATCCGAAGGCGACTGGTGTCCGAGGCGAGTGCTCCGGTTGGAGAGGTGGGCCGAAGAAGTTGACAAGCGGGCGTTTGTTCTTTCGGGTAGTCCTTCCGGTCGGCATTCGGACTGTCCTTCTGGCCCATCACAGTTTTAGACTCTGGGGCCAGCCCATGAACTACATGTTGTTTTCCTGGGCCGAGCCCTGGCGTGGAAGCCGGTCCTCGAGGGACCCCAGGTTTATGAACCCGACACTGCTGATCTACAATAACTACTCCACTGTGAGCACCTCCTCTCTCGGCACGCTCTGTGGCCTCTGCAACTGCGGCTGCTCTAGCTATCTCTGCATCTGGGTACTTGCGCTTCTTTGTTGCAATCTTCTTCATTGCCTTGCCTTTTGGATCTATAGGCAAGCGAGGCGGACGCCTCGGATCCTCATGACCTAGACCACCTCCGGCGTTCTTCACACGAGCCATCTGATGAATCTGGAAAGAAAAACTGCCGCTGACAATAAACAACTGCCGACTATCACTTTTGAGGCTTGGCCTTGATCCGTACTCGTGAGCTTGACCCCGAGTTGACTGACAATTGCAAATAGGACCTCAACGGCACCGACTCGCTGCATGATAGAATAGATAGGATATACAAATAATTTTAATTATTCATCTAGAGATACGAAACCCAAAGAAAGCAAGCAATTAGGTACGAAATTAGAACCAAGGGCTTGCTACTTGATGAACCGGTGAATCGACGAGGAGACGAGAAATGACACGTGGGGAACCACCGAAAGACCTAGGGTTAGGGTTGGCTGATTTGCAAGAATCGGCGGTAGGCACTCCGGTAAAGCTCTGGTGAGGCACTGGTGTGGGTAGGGGAGGCGCTGGTGAAGCTAGGGCACGGCGGTGGTGAGCTGGAGCATGAGCTGGCGTGGCACTGGCGGTCATTGCGGCACAGGATTGCTGCTGGCGCGAGCGTGGATGGTGCGGTGGTGCGCGGGCGGCACTGGCGTGAAAGGCGATGCTAGCGAGCTCGACGACACGGGTAGGGGCTACGGTGGCAAATCCGGCGGCTATGGCGTGTGCGGCGGCTCGAGGAAGATGGCGTGGCAAGGATAAAGATTAGGTCAACGCGCGCTTGGATTATATGGGGGTCCCGCACATTTTCTATTGACTGGACGCTCCAGTGGCAGCGATCGGATGCTGCCACCCAACGTTCGGTCGATTCTAGAAAGGTCCAAATCCCCTGGAATCGTGACCAGACGCATCCGAACACCACTGACCAGACGCAGCCAGAGTCTGGTGCAAACTTACGCCTTAGTCTTTGATCGACCGGAGGCTGGATTGCCTTTTGACCGGACGCTGGGAGAACACTGTTTCAGCGTTCGGTCACTCCTTCTCAGCAGCAGTTCACCTCCTATGAACTGATCGGACGCTGGACTTCAGAGTCCGTTGCAGCGTCCAGTCACTCTTTCTTAAGCAAATCTTCAATGTCCTTTGTGCTGCCTGTTCCCAATCAAGTCCCAACTCAAATAAGATCCAAATAAACACCAATTGGGACTGATGTGAGTGACCTCTCTCAAACCCTCATGTTTTTTAAAAATATTTTGCCTTCGGCTATAATTCTTTTTAAGAAAATAGGCAATAAGAGGGCAATTGAAGATAAACAACAAACAACAATCATGCATATGCAATGCAATACTTGAGAGTAAATCTAGTTGCTTGTCAAGTTTGATCCAAGGTTAAGCTTCTTTGCACACTTTTCGACGGTTATCTTAACCATGTTAGACAAGCCCTATATGTATTACCAAACATTAAACATGTTGTATATTACAATGCAATGCAAGGGACAACACAAGCTCATCTTTTAGTAAAGTTGCTAAAATCAAGAACATTGAGCTCATTTCGCAATCTACAAAATGTTGCCTCATCTAGCCGTTTAATGAAGATATCCGCCAATTGATCCTCGGTCCTTACACCTTCTAATGATATATCATTCTTTGCAACATGATCTCTAAGAAAGTGATGGCGGATATCTATGTGCTTGGTGCAAGAGTGTTGAACCAGATTATTTGCAAGTTTTACCGCACTTTCATTGTCGCACAAAACAGGTACTTTTTCTAGAACTACACCATAGTCTAGCAAAGTTTGTTTCATATAAAGTATTTGTGCACAACAAGCACCCGCGGCAATGTATTCCGCTTCGGCGGTGGACAAAGCCACACTATTTTGCTTCTTGGAGGACCAAGACACAAGTGATCTACCAAGCAAATGGCACCCTTCGGATGTGCTTTTTCAATCAACTTTGCACCCGGCATAATCCAAATCGGAATAGCCAATTAATTCAAATCTAGCTCCTTTGGGATACCAAAGGCCAATGCTTGATGTGTGCTTAAGATACCTAAGGATTCTTTTTACATCAATCAAATGAGTTTCCTTAGGATTAGCTTGAAATCTAGCACACATACACACACGAAACATGATGTCAGGCCTAGATGCGGTTAAATATAACAAGCTACCAATCATAGAATGGTAGAGAGTTTGATCAACCTTGTTACCTCCCTCATGTAGGTCGAGATGTCCATTAGTTGGCATTGGTGTCTTGATTGGCTTACATTCATCCATATTGAATCTCTTGAGAAGATCATTTGTATATTTCTCTTGAGAGATGAAAATCCCTTCTCTCATTTGCTTGACTTGAAATCCAAGAAAGAATGTAAGCTCACCAATCATCGACATTTGATGATCCAAAGATGATATCATCAACATACACTTGACAAATGAAGATATGTCCATCAAGCTTCTTGGTGAATAGTGTGGTGTCGACCTTCCCAATGGTGAAGCCCTTCTCAATGAGGAAGTCCCAAAGGCACTCATACCAAGCTCTTGGGGCTTGCTTAAGCCCATATAATGCCTTGAACAACCTATAAACATGATTAGGATATCTAGGGTCTTCAAACCCAGGAGGTTGATCAACATAGACTAGTTCATTAATAAAGCCATTTAAAAATGCACTTTTCACATCCATTTGATATAATTTCATTTCATGATGTGATGCATATGCAAGGAGGATACAGATGGCTTCTAGTCTTGCAACCGGTGCAAAGGTCTCTCCAAAATCCAAACCTTCAACTTGAGAGAACCCCTTTGCAACTAGCCTTGCCTTGTTCCTCACAACTACGCCTTGATCATCTTGCTTGTTTCGGAACACCCACTTTGTTCCAATGACTCTTGCACCTTTTGGTCGCTCTTCAAACTTCATTGCGGGTGAAGTTGTTCAACTCTTCATGCATGGCATTTATCCAATCCAGATCTTGAAGAGCTTCTTCTACCTTGGTAGGCTCAAAACAAGAGACAAAAGTGTGATGAGTAATAAATGAAGCAAGTTTTTGTGAGCGAGTCATTACACCCTTTGATGGACTCCCTATGATGAGATTTTGTGGATGATCTTGTAGTAGAGGTGTATTTCTTCTAATGACCACTTGAGGAGGAGGTTGTGGAGCATCAACATCTTGTGCTTGTACCACCATTTGCTCATGGGACACATGAGTATCTTCATTTTCTACTCTCCCATCTTTTTCACCATCTTGTGGCACATTTGATGAAGAGGGTGGATCAATCACTTGCACATCATCTTTATCATCTTAAGGCTTGATGTCTCCAACTGGAATGTTCTTCATAGCCTCCCTCAATGGTTCATCACCTACATCATCAAGATTCTCATGTGCTCCTTGGGAGCCGTTAGATTCATCAAATTCCACATCATATGTTTCTTCAACCAAGCCGGTGGCATAATTAAATGCTCTATATGCTTTGGACTTTGATGAGTAACCAACAAGAAAACCAATATCACAACATCTTTGAAACTTTCCTAGGTGTTGCCGTTTCTTGTAGATGTAGCATTTGCAACCAAACACCCTAAAGAAGGAGACGTTCGGCTTCTTCCCATTGAGCAACTCATAAGGTGTCTTGCCAAGTAACTTTTGAAGGAATAGGCGGTTTGATGCATAGCATGCGGTGTTGATAGCTTCCGCCCATAGAGCTTCATGGGTGTTGTACTCATCAAGCATTGTTCTTGCAAGAGTGATCAATGTTTGGTTCTTCCTCTCAACTACACCATTTTATTGAGGAGTATATGTTGCGAAGACCTCATGTTTGATTCCCACTTCATCACAATAGGCTTCTATGTTTGTGTTGTCAAATTCCTTCCCATTGTCACTTCTAATCTTTTTGAGCTTCACATCAAATTCATTTTGAGCTCTCTTGGCAAACTTCTTGAAGCAAGATGCAACTTCGGATTTGTCATGAAGGAATAATACCCATGTATACCTTGAATAGTCATCAACAATCACAAGACAATAAAGATTTCCTCCCAAACTCTTGTATGTTGTTGGTCCAAATAAATCCATGTGAAGGAGTTCTAGCACTCTTGTGGTTGACATGAAAGCTTTGGTTAGATGAGTATTTGCAACTTGCTTGCCAGCTTGACATGCACTACAAAGCTTGTCCTTCTCAAACTTCACATCCTTCAACCCTCTCACCAAATCATTCTTCATTAGCTTCTTGAGTGAGCTCATCCCAACATGAGCAAGTCTTCTATGCCATAGCCACCCAAGTGTTGTTTTGGTGAATAGGCAAGTCTTCAAGTTTGCATCTTTGGAGGTGAAGTCCACTAGATATAGGTTGTTGTATCTAAATCCTTTGAACATCACTTGTTCATCATCCTTCTTAGATACAACAACTTCCTTCTCGGTAAACAAGCATTGAAAGCCAAGATCACACAATTGTCCAACGGATACCAAGTTGAAACTCAATGAGGCAACATATAGCACATTTGAGATAGAATGATCATTTGATATTGCCACTTTGCCCAATCCTTTAACCTTCCCTTTGAGTTATCTCCAAATGTGATTCTTTCTTGTCCATCTACTTCTTCATCTAGTGAGGTGAACATACGAGGATCACCGGTCATATGTTGTGTGCAACCACTATCAATAACCCAATGACTTCCACCAGTCTTGTAGTTCACCTACACACAAGAGATCAAGCTTTAGGAACCCAAACTTGTTGAGGGCCCTTCACCTTCTCAACAAGTGACTTTGCAACCCAAATTTTTTTAGGCCTATTCTTGTTGGGAGGTCCTAAAAACATGATTTTCATTTTCCCACTAGAATCCTTTCTAAGCATGTAGTGAGCATTGAAGGCAAAAGATCTAGCATGCTTGGGCATGGGATGTGGTGGTGGAGTTTGGCACTCATGAGCAAAGTTGCCTTCTTGTCCACACTCAAAACATCTCTTTGGCTTTGGCTTTGACTTGTGTTGTTGTTGAGCTTGAGCCTTCTTCTCTTGGTTTGCCAAGAACCCAATGCCACTTCTATCCATCTTCATGACGGTGTTCATAAGTAGCTCACTTTGAAGATGCTTGCCTCTTGTGAATTTGCTCAACCCAATCTTGAGATGCTCTTTCTCCAACTTAAGCTTCTTGTTTTCTTCCTTAAGAGCATAATTGTTCTTCTCTTCCTTGAGCTTCTTGTTTTCTTCTTTGAGCTTCTCATTCTTAAGAATCAAATCACCATCATGATCAAGAGTTTCTAGCACAATGGTGTTGTGGCTTTTTATCTCTTCACGATCTTTCTTGAGCTTTGCATTGTCATTCTTGAGCTTGACAAACTCATCATAATCATTGGCCTCAACCACTTGCTTGCCCTTGCTACTAGAACTTTGCTCAATGCTCTCAATGATCAAATCATCACATGATGTAGCTATATCAATCTTAACAACATCGTTAGTACCATCATGTGGCTCATTGGATAAAAATTCTTAAGCAATGACAAGACTATCATGATTAATCTTAAGGGTAGTATATTCTTCCTTTAGCTTGTTGTGGCTAGTGATGAGCTCTTTGTGCACGCACTGAAGTTTATCATGTTTATCTTTAAGCTCTTTCTTAGAAGATTTGAGCTCCTTTAGTTTGGATGACATAGCATCATTTGCTTCTCTAAGCTCAACACTAGCCTTTTCCGCTATATCACATTTTGCTAAAAGTGCATCATTTTTAGCCTCTAGCTTTTCATTCTTAGCTCTAGTCTTTATAATGACCTTAGTGTATTGTTTGAGCAATCTAGGAAGATCATCATAAGAAGGTGATTCATATTCATCATCATCACTATCGCTATCATCATTACTAGCATGTTCATCACCACTACTATCATCATCATTTGTTACCTTGCGTTCACCCTTGGCCATAAGACATAGGTGTGTAGAGGATGGTGGCAGTGGCGGCGGTGAAGATGATGAAGAGTCAATAACAATAGTGGCCACCTTCTCATTGTCACTATCATCATCGGATGATCCACTAGATGAATCAATGTCTGTGAGCCAATCACCGATGATGTATGCCTTTCCACTCTTCTTTTTCTTGTGGAAGTCCTTCTTCTTGCCATCTCTCTTCTTGTATGGCTTGCCTTTCTTCTTCTCATCTTCACCACTTGAGTCATCTTTCTTGCCCTTGTTCTTGTTCTTGAACTTGTCTTTCTTGGGCTTTGTGCATTGGTGAGCTAGATGACCAAGTTCTCCACAATTGTAGCAATCCATCTCAAAGATTGGCTTCCTTCTAGAGCTTGTGAAGAACTTCTTCTTCTTGCCATAGAACTTGATGCCACTCTTGTTGAGCTTCTTTAGCATCTTGGCGGTTTTCTTCACCATGAGAGCAAGGCTTGCATCATCAAATTCATCATCACTTGAGCTCTCATACTCAAGCCTTGCTTTGCCCTTTTCTTGGCTAGCTTTGAAAGCTAAATCTTTTTCTTTCTTCTTTGTAGAGGATGAGCCATCTTGAGGTGTGATGTGCATGTACATCTCATGAGCATTGATCTTTCCCAAGATTTGTGTCGGTGTAGCGGTGGAAAGATCACCTTGATGTAGCACAGTCACAATATGCCCATATTTGTCAATGGGAAGGACACTCAAGATCTTTCTTACAACATCGGATGGCTGCATTTGAGTGAGTCCAAGCCCATTTACTTCCTCTACAAGAACATTCAAACGTGAATACATTTCATTAGCACATTCTTTAGGAAGCATTTCAAAACAGTTGAGCTTTTTCATGACAAGATGATAGCATTCCTCACGCTCACTCTTTGTTCCCTCATGGAGCGCACAAACGTCCAACCATAGTGCATGGGCGTCTTTGTTGTTCCTCACCCAGTTGAACACATCTTTACAAAGGCCTCTAAATATGGTGTTTCTAGCCTTTGCATTCCATTTTTCGTAATTCAACGCATCGCCTTGTGGGTGTGCGGCGTCCCAAGGTTTTGGGAAACCTTGTGAGGCGGCTCTAAGTATTCCAACATCTAGAGCTTCTAGATATGCCTCCATGCAGATTTTCCAATATGGAAAATCATCCCCCTCCAAGATAGGAGGAGGTCCATCCCCGTGAGACATCTTTCACTAGGCGGTTAAGCCTAAATACGTGAGCATGAGGCTCCGATACCAATTGAAAGGATCAAGATGCCCAAGAGGGGGTGTGAATTGGGCTAATTCTAAATTTCTTTGCAATAATTAAATCCTACGGTTAGCCCAATTAACCCCTTGTTCCTAGAAAGTGTTTCTAATTGTTCTACCGCACAAAATACTTTTAACCTATGTTCCAATCCTACTCTAGCATGGCAATTCTAAGAATGTAAATGACAAGAATTGAATTGCTCAATGTAAAGAGAGAAGGAGGAACGCGGCGATGTTTTGCCGAGGTATCAGAGAGTCGCCACTCCCCACTAGTCCTCGTTGGAGCACCCGCGCAAGGGTGTAGCTCCCCCTTGATCCACGCAAGGATCAAGTGCTCTCTACGGGTTGATTCTTTGACACTCTGTCATAGTGAATCACCCACAACCGCTCACAACTTGAGTTGGGTCATCCACAAGCTCTCTAGATGATCACCAACCTCCCAATCACCACCAAGCCGTCTAGGTGATGGCGATCACCAAGAGTAACAAACACGAACTCTCACTTGACCACGACAAGCCTAATGAGAAGGGTGGATGCACACTTTGCTACTCTTGATCTCACTAATGAGGGCTCTCTTTGGGATTCTTAAATCTCAATCACCTCACTAGGACCTTGCTCTTCTTGTCACTCTCTAAGGTGTTTCTCAGCTGTTGGAATGAGCAAAAGTACCCCCACACACGAGTGGAGGTGGTATTTGTAACACCGGCTAAAAAACGAACCGTTATGTGCCTCTGCGGGGTGACTGGACGCTCCGGTCATGTTGACCAGACGCTTCGGTCAGTGTACCCCGAACTCTAGTGTTTAAAGTGTGACAGGATGTTGGCCAGCGTCCGGTTAGCACTGACCAGACGCGTTCGGTCGTGATTTTCCCTCTCTAGAACCTTACTGGAGTCGACCGGACGCTGGCTCTCAACGTCCGGTCACTTCATCTCTCAGCGTCTGGTCGCGCCAGATGATTTCACCTTGGTCAAATGAGCTGACCGGACTCTGCGCCAGCGTCCGGTCAACCCGGAACCAGCGTCTGGTCAGTATTTGACCCTCCATTCACTTCCAACTCTCGATCATACGTGAATGAAGTTTGCTCCATTGAATCTAAGGGCTATTTTGGAGCTACCTAGTGCTAGTTTTAACAAGTGTGCACCACACCTAACTCGCTAGACTCACCTTGGCCAAGCTACCCGTCCATACCCCCTTAATAGTACGGACAAATGAAAAACAAAGTCCTAAACTACTCTAAGTGTCTCTTCAACTCCAAACGACACTTAGAACTAGTCCATCCTTAACCTTGTCGTCCATCCTTTGAAAACTGAAATGATTTCCATCATAGGGGCATAACCACCATGATTGCCCAATCGATCTCCATTACCATGACCTAACTTAATTGCCTCTGCAAAACATCCGTTAGTCATAGTAATCACGTATTGTCATTAATCACCGAAACCCAATTAGGGGCCTAGATGCTTTCAATTCTCCAAAATTCATGGCGATTAAAACCTTTGAGAGCATGATCTAAGTCAATTGAGCATCTTGTATTAAAGCCTATGTGAGAGCTGAGATTTCTCCATGTAAGATAATATTCTTTCTTAAAAATATGAAAAGTAATCCCACCCTCAACTTCTTGCATAGAGCATAAGAATTGAATTGTTAAAAGGTGAGAACCAAGCTCGTCGACGGGAGCAACATTCTCCCATCCAACGGCTTTCTAGATGGTGGTGATTTCGGTGTCCATACCTATCTTTTGGAGGAGGTCGAGGTCATATGCCGGCATGTGGATGAACTCATGATTCTTGATGAGGTTGTACGCCTACGTCTCTCGGTCTCCCTCCAAATCAAGATGTGGATCATTGTCGCCTTCCTCCACGGGTTGTTCTTGCTCTTCTTCTTGCTCTTCTATTGGCTCGGTTTCTTCTTCTTCATGCATCAGACTCTCTTCGGGCTTAGTGTAGCACGCGCTTGAGCTTCTATGGGAGCAACTTGAGCTTGCTCCCATGGCCTTCTTGAATGCGCCGGCGAGCTTCCTCCCAAACTTGCCCATGGCAGAAAAGACAACAACAAAACTCGCAAACGGGGTTACGTTAGTGAAAACAAATCGAGCAACCCGTGAGCTTGGCTTGGTGGTGACTAGTGTAGGAATTTTTTGCAGAGTTTCCTTGCACTCAGGCTTTGTGGAAAATAAATTTGCAAAGTGGTGGAGCAAGTGAGAGTGAGAGGGAGTGAAAATGGAGAGTGTGAGGGTGAGGGGATCTCAGCCCTAGGCTCTCGGCTTTTATAAACGCGAAGCACCGGCTGAAGGAAGTGGGAGTAACGTCTCCTAGACGTTGGAGAAGCAGGAGGGCCAACGGTGCCAGGTAGAGGTGGGCCTGCTCGGTCCCCCCTTTGGCTGGCTGCTTCCAACGGCTCCCTAGATGCTAGCCATTGGTGTTTTTGAATTTTTCAAACTCTCCTCTTCTTAGAATTGATTTTCCACAAAACTTTTATTATATTTTGGATTTTTGTAAATATTTTAAAAATGAAAAATGATAACCGAAAAATCTATATTATTAGAAAATGATTTTTATTTTATTTTTCTAAAAAGATTATTTTGAAGCAAATTTTAAATTTTGAATTTTAAAAATTTTGAAATTTTGAATTTTTAAAAGATAACTACCAATTTACCTTCGGCAAGGGCTCGACATTTATAGTCCGTCGAAGAGACTTCTCCTCTTCATTGCTCTGCAGCTACATGAACAAATTCGGGGGAATTCTTGGGTTGCCCTGGGATTTTCCCCGTGTTGTTGATAGGAATAGCGGCAGCAATTTGAGCAATTTGCATTTCAATCATTTTATTAAAACTTAATTGATTCTTTATAGAGGAGGATAAATTTTCAAGCTTTGAATTAATATTTTCATTCATTTTATCATTATACATTAAAGTTTTAGTAAGATTTTCATTTATGTTAGCTTGGCCTAGGACGAAGTCTTTCAAGGAAGGTAGATTAGAGTTTAAATTTGAATTGAAATTATTACCTCCTTGCGGGTGGGATTGATTGTTCCACCCATTATTGTTACCTTGTTGGAACTGTTTGTTGATGTATGATGCTTCCTCATGGGTCTCAGGGTAGTTACTCCCCAAATGTCCGACCTCTCCATAGACTTTGCAAGTCATTTGTGAGTCCGTGGCCTTAACGGTGCCCTTCATTGACTCCTTGTTGGCGGCACGCTCATCAAGCCTCTTTAGTAACAAATCCATTTTTGTGGAAATCATATCTGCCTCCTTCATGGTATGCATGCCTTTTTGTTGTTTGTGCTCCTCCCCCTAGCTTTGATTAGCCACCATTTTCTCGATGAGGGCCTTAGCTCCATCGACGATCAGGAAGAGGAATGCTCCTCCAGCAGTGGCATCAATGTGCCACTTCGACATGGGCGTGAACCCTTCATAGAAGTTCTAGAGCACAAGCCAGTCCTTGATTCCATGTTGCAGGCAGGCTTGGATGTAATCCTGGAGCCTTTCCCACGCCTCGAGGATGGATTCGAGTGAAGATTGCTGGAAGTTTGAAATTTTCCCCCTCAGGGCATTGGTTTTGCCCATGGGGAAAACTTTGCGAGGAACACCACGGAACATTTGTCCCACATGTCGATAGCTCCCTTGCTCTAGTGAAACCACTATTCCACCTTCCCTGCAAGGGAGAAGGGAAACAGACAAAGCCTAATGCTAGCTAGTGCGGCATCTTTGATGACGATGGTGTCGCACAGCTCAAGGAAGTGTTGCAAGTGTGCACTTGACTCCTCACTTGGCAAGCCACAGAACTAGCATGCCTATACCATCGTAATTAGGCCAGTCCAGAGCTTGAAGTTTCTGGTGTCTGTGTTGACAGCGGGCCCAACAGGCACATTGGCAACAACGGGGGTGGAGTAGTCATGGAGTGACTTGGCCATGAGGGTAGTAGCGGATGGTATGGGGGTGACGGGTTCGACTGCCAGTGGAGTAGCAGAAGAAGAAGCTATGCGAGACCTATTCTTCCTTAGGAGTGCCTTCGGATTATCGGTGTAGTTGTTCGGTAGATCAAAACCACTCATACACTATCCTGTTTTCATTCCATAATAGGAAGAAAACAAATAGAATTAGCCTACATAAACTATGGCTACCATTACATGCATGTGATCATTGTTCATGTTATGCTAGATTCTTTTCAACCTATGCCCTCCCCGGCAACGGCGCTAGAAATGCTTATTGGCATTTCTTAGTGCAATCACAAAGTGAGGAGGTTTTAAGTCCATCCCCGTCAATGGCGCTAGAAATGCTTGTTGGCATTTGTTAGCACAATCACCAAGTGAGGATATTTTAAGTCCATCACCGGCAACGGCGCCAGAAATGCCTATTGGTATTTCTTAACACCATTTCTAAGATTGAGTTAATCTTAGCAATGTCGCTAAGAAACACCAACAACGATAGTCCTTAAAGATTACAGACAATATCCGCAAGCATATGGATCTATCGTTGTAGCATTTCACCTGGAAATATTCTGGGTATCATTATTTATATTTTCCCAAAGGAGGGCAAGGTATGCAGAGTCTAACATGAGCATGATCAAGATTCCATACTTGCAAAAGTAAACCAATAGTTCATGGCAAGGGTAAAAACGGTATATCATGGATAGTGGACACACATCTGGGCCAACCTCAAGGATAAAAGGAAAACAAAGAATAAAAGAATAGTTAATGATCAAACAAGTTATATGACTAGAGTTAGAACTAGGATTAAGATGGACAGGGAGATCTCCAAGCACTAGTCTGCCAGCAAGCGTGAGAGACTTTTAAACTCCTACACAATACTCAGACATGGGGGATTACAATGGACAGACAGGGCTGTCACCACCTGCCGCCTACCCCTCAACCGTGGGATACCATCATATTAGAAGGTTCCCGAGCACCCTACCACCATGCCCATGTACAAGGAAACTACCCATACCCCCCGAGACTCCAACCCTATGGATTGATAAGCAAGAATATGGGCAAACCCGAAGGAACGATGAACCACCACCCCAATCCTAGCTCTATTTCTACTCGTACAAGTCATATGAATGATTAAGCATAAAGTTGAACATGTTAAGATCATAACACACAAACTATATACTAGTTCATATATCATGATCATAACATGAAAATTATACTCTAGTTCATATTCACTACTATATAAATGATATGAGAGCATGAATATGGAAGTACTCTTCATAGTATTATTCATACCAAAGTTGCTCTTTCTTCCATGGAGACAAGCTCTCCAAGTAGCTCTTGCCTCGCTCTCAAATACTACTAAACTGCCTCCAAATGTTGGTGTGTTGAAGAATGAGCTCCAAATATAGTGAAGTGAGGACGGTTTGGCATGGGAAAAATAGGAAATAGGCCAAAACCGCCTCAGCATGTCATCATGTAACCGCCATAGGAGGATGGGCCCAGGCCACGCCACTAGGGGTGCGGGCGCACCTAGGGTGCGGGCGCACCCTAGCTGGCTTGCCTCGCCACTGCCTTTGCTAGGTGGGTTAGTGGCTAGGTCTAGGCCTCTCCTATGTTGGTGTTCTGTCCAGGTAAGTAGCATAGGTGGGCCTCTCTATTCTTTTCTCTTGCGCATTTCTGCATTACGCTTCTCGAATTGCGCCTTTTGTTTGGTTTTCCACTTGTATTTGAATACGTATCCCGCAAAACATGTTTTCTCTAGTATAAGTGGAACTAGGTTAATAGTACTTGCATATCTATCAAAAGTATGTTTATTTCTCCTATTTTGGACAATAATTGGTGGTCGGATTTGGTCGTTAGTGACCACCAACAACCGAGTCATCGTTGCGATTTCCTACCCTAGTTCGCAGAGGGTATTTAAAGAACTCCTACTGTAACTCCCGCTCGGCCGCCTCCCCTACCTCCTCCTCAATCAACATATGTCATGCCACTCTTCCTCTCTAGCCCTCTGGCTCGCCGCCGTCCACACGCCGTAGCTCCATCCACGCGCGGCAATCATGCCGCTAACAGCGCTCCGGCTCCCTATCGACATGCAAATTGAGATCGCCGGCCACCTCGCTGCAACCTTGGATTGGCCCTTGGATGACCTCCGTAGCCTATGGGTGACTTGCTCATCCATGCACCACATCTACGGTGACCCTGCTGTCGGTTGGTGTCTAGCACTAGATCGGTTCAAACACGGGAGGACGGGGGCCGACCCCATCGACTACTATGCCCTCCTTGCTAACCTGACCCATGTCGACAACATGGAGGCTTGCTTCCTCATAGGGATACAAACCATATTCATGGAAAAGCACAGCACCCAGCCATGCCTCGATGATCTTGCCCGCGTCGCCGATAGTGGGCACCATCTGGCGGCCTATCTGATCGCCCTATTGCTCTATAGGTACAATGGCGATGCCAGAGACAATGACAATGCGAGGCAGCACATAAGATGGGTCAAGGGAAAGGAAGAATCATGGGCAGTGGTGGTAGACCAATGAGTAGGTGGCTAAGCAACAAGAGGCGTGTGCTGTGCTGCCGCCCAGCCGTCAAGGTGATCTACCAAATGACATGGGTGTTGGCATTCCTTAGCGTCACTACCAAGTTTGGAGTTAGAGTCCATCCCTAGTCGTGGCACCAGAAATGCCTATTGGTATTTCTTAGCACCATCACTAAGATTGAGTAAACCTTAGCGACGTCGCCAAGAAATACCAACCACGATTGTTCTTAACGATTACAAAAATAATATCCGCAAGTGCATGGATCTATCATTGTAGCATTTCACTCGGAAGTATTTAGGGTATCGTTATTTATATTTTCCCAAAGGAGGGCAAGGTATAAAGATTCTAGTATTGATATGAACAGGATTTACATACTTGCATAGTGAACCAATACTCTATGATAGGGGCAAAAATGGTTTTTCAAGGATAGTGGACACACACTTGGGCCAACATCAAGGATTAAAAGGAAAACAATGAATAAAAGAATGTTCCTAAGTGGAGCAGACATGTTCTAATATAGCCATGCAAAGAACAGTTAATGATCATACAAATCACATGATTAGAGTTAGAACTAAGTGTAAGATGGTCAAGGAGATCTCTAGGCACTGGTCTGCCAGCAAGACAGGGAGACTTTAAGACTCCTACACATTACCCGAACATGGGGGATTATAAGGGACAGACAGGGATGTCACCACCTGCCGCCTACCCCTCAACCAGGGGGCAATGTCATATCCGAAGGTTCCCATGCACTCGGGCACCATATCCGTGTACAAAGAAACTACCCATATCCCCCCGAGACTCCAACCCTATGGATCGATAAGCATAGGACATGGGCAAACCCGAAGGAATGACGACCACCACCTCAACATAGCTCTACCTCTACTCATACAAGTTATATGAATGGTTAAGCATAAAGTTCTACATGTTAAGCTCATAACACATAAACTATATGCTATTTCATATGTTAAGATCATAACATAAAAACTATACTCTAGTTCTATAGCACAACTATATTGTAGATATGAGAGCAAGACTTTGGAAGAAATCTTCATAGTATTCATACCAAGATGTTTCTCTTCTTCCAAGGGGCCAAGCTCTCCTTCATAGCTTTGCATTACTCACAAAAGTACTACTAAAAAGATTACAAGAGAGGTGTGAGGTGTTTGGCTCCAAATGAGGTGTGTGTTAAGTATGAACTCCACCCCCCATTTATACAAGACTGAGGTTGGTTTGGCACCAATAAATTAGGAAACTAGCCTAAACCGCCTCAGCATGCCGCCATGCACCCACCGGAGGAAGCCAGGCCTAGGCGTCAGCCACTGGGGTGCGTGTGACAGAACCACCCAATTTATACAAGATCAAGTACGGTTGTCCCCGTTTAGCACGTTGATGCGCACATACTTTCACTTATATAAACCTGGTAGTCCGCCGAGTGTCACGAAGGACCTCGGTAAATCAACATCACAACCAAGATCGTATGATTAAGCAAATACACATCACGTATGTAGAGTTGCAGCGGAAATAATATTACAATTTGGTTCACAAATAATAGTACAAGTTTGGGTTTCAAAACCGATTAGTGAAAACAACATAGCGTTCAATTGATTACATTAATATAAGTTCCAAATACATTGCTAGCATAAGTGACATCCTCAGACAAAAGCATATAGATGAGAAGTAAATATAGAATCACCGAGCCCACCGGCGGTTAGCCACCATCTTCAGCAGGCCGAGAACTTCACTTGCAACATGGTGGGATAAACCCTGAGTACTCGAATGTACTCAGCTAGACTTACCCGTCCAACTAATATACTAAGACACCAAGGAGTATGCAAGGCTTTATAAGTAGAGCTGGTATACATTATTTGCAAAAAAAACATAAGTTATCCAACATCTCTTTAAATGTGAATCACCAGTTATTAATCCTATCTCATACTAGCTTAGCAACTATTTTATGCCAAACATGTTGGTACCATTAAGTCATCACAATAATAACCATATCCAGTTGAGTTCTTGCATAATCTCAGTTTCCATCATTTCCATCATTTACTACGATGAAGTGTACTCCTGTCAAGTTCTCACTATCCGGGAGAGACAACGATTCGAATTGATTCCTACCCAGCTGGGGAATTATTCCTAACACACACCCATACTTCCCCCGTCAGGGTCGCATTAGGTCACCTTTGGTACAATTCAGGAACCAAATTCGCGGGTACGACTAGCGCCGCACAATCAGAGAACCACTCTGCCAGGAAGTGCAGGAATTTTAAGCACCTGACCCCTTAGACTCATGCCAATGGCTCTCCGCACATCCTTACTACCATCCAGGGTGCGCACTTTTACCGCTCGTGGTCCCGGCCTGAATTGAGCTACTCGGCTTCGCGGTCGGAACGACTTATCTGGCCAACTATGTGAGAGGCTGCATTCAACATGACAAGATAAACCTCCAACGTCCGGTCCATAAACGACACAGACGGAATCACTACAATACCACATATAAGACTCCGCCCGGTCTCCATTTATTCAACAATACCAGGTTATGTTCCACGATAGCACAATATAGCCAACCGTCATCAAGTTATCACCTATAGCTCGTAGGTGACAGGAAATCACCCGACTTCTACCGGTCTAAGCATAGCTAAGCATAATACACGTTCCTGGACTTAAATAGGATTCATGGTAGATATTTCTGGTCAATGAAGGTAATATGTAGCAAGTGTTTCCAAACAACTCCTGTCACGTAATGCAGCAATACAAATAACTTTAAGTGACATTAATAAAATAGGGAGGCTTATAATGCTCCGGGGCTTGCCTGGGATCCGACACAAGTCAGTTCAGTTAGCTTGCACCGTCTTGGTGACATCTCCGGTCCTAGCACTTGCTTAGTCCTTCCATCGTCTAGCGTACCTAAATGAGAGGAAAGATGCATGTGTATGAATGTGATGAATGGTAACACAAGATGCATTACATAAGCATTCAAGACAAACACAAGATTATGCAAGACATAGGCACCAATAGCTATCTAACTAACATCACACAACTAACTATAGAGAGCAAGCACATCAAGCATGACACAAGTTTAACAAGGTCACAAGTATCATAACTTGACCATCAACAAGGGCATAAGCCACACTTAACAACACATGGAGTAAACAATCACAACTAGCATTTGTCAATTTCCGGACTGCGAACAACAGCTGCATGTTTGGATCATAACTGGAGTTATACAAATCCAATAGCCATGCAATAAGACATTTTGGAAAGCTTATGAAATTCTATACATTTCATCTATAACCATCACAGCATGATTCACAAGTTAAGTGGGTCGAAATTATATATTTACAGAAACTGGTCTAAACAAGACAGAGAGCAATCAATTCTGTAACCCAACTTTAAACAGCTGTAACTCTTAAACTACTTGGCCAAATGACACCAAATTTTAACAAAAGCTAGATACCTGAATTATCTACAACTTTTGTATAAACAAGTTTCACAACAAAGCACATTATCATGAAGAACTTGGCTAAGTTCCCAGATCTGTCCATAAACCACATCGGCAAGAAAATAATTATTAACTTATGTTGCAAACACATAATTGGGCAAAACCAACTTTACCAACATTTCACACATGACTAAAGAACACCAGAAAGCATGGTGCTCACCTCTAAATAAATTTTCTTAAAGCATTTCTTAATTTATTTAGACATCAAGATGTATTTATGAACATATACCAAAAATGCACAATAAATTCTACAAAAATTACAGTAATTCACATATACTCTCAATAGTCTAATGTACAAATGTCATACCATTTTCATAAGTATGACTGCCTCTATGAAAAAGACAATTTGCTATTGCAAGAAATCATGTGAGAGCGAGATAAACCAATAACTCACTCATACTTCATCCAATACTCATGAAATTTTTACCACACATCTACTATCACATGAGTAGCATGCCACAAAAATTTCACTTCATTTGGAGCCCTAGATCTGCAGTTATGAAAAAGACAAAACACAACTAGCATTAAAAACCTAACTGCATAAATCTATTTTTACAGCAAAATATTTAAACTAAAACATGCCATATTATAGATCTACTGCATATATAATTTCACAAGGATTCCAAAAAGTCCACATTTACTATTTTACGATTTTTCTACTAATTACTACGAATTTTCAAAGTTGATCATTCAAATCTGTAAAAACCAAAGAAAAGACATGTAAATCTTGCATCGGGGGTCCTGCAGAAAACATAAATTAAACAACAGCGAATAGGTCCTTTCTAACAGTATTCCTCTAAGTCAAGGACTTTGCAGATCGACCCTTCTCTTCTCTTGAATTCAAGCGCGAGGTCCTTCCTCTCGGTTCACAGCAGAGGAGATGGCCGGCTTGCGGCTACGGCGGCCGTGGTCGTCACCGGCGGCGATGGAGTGGCGGGGAAGGACCAGGGGCCCGCACGCACCCGCTGGTGGTCTCAGATGGCCGGGAGGCGGCCCGAGGTGGCTCGGCCATGTGCACCGGAGGTCAGAGGCGATGGCGGACGGCGGTTGCGGTGCTTCCAGCACGGTTCTGGATGGCGAGTACGAGCACGGCATGCAGGAGAGGGAGGCGAAGCTGATGGCGTTGCTCGTGAGGAGCGAGGGGGCTGAGAGAGGGGAAAAACGGCCGCGGCTCTGGCGAGCTCAGAGCTCAGCCATGGCGGCCATGGCTCCAATGACGGCAGCGCTGGATCGAACAAGCACGCGTGCGAAGCAAAGAAGGAGCTAGACGGTTGGCCGGGCGAGGAGGACGCATCAAGAAGCAGGAACGGGCGGCGTGGAAGCTTTGCTCGCTGGCAATGGTGGGCATGGCGACCGCCTGCGCTTTACATGAGTTAGCAGAGGCAAGGGTGAGTCAGAGTGAGAGAGGGAGCTAGGACTCGATGAGGCAGGGGAACAGGGCTCGAGCTCGGCTTCACCAAGTGACATGCGATGGCGAGGTGGCGAACGGGCGCAGCACAGAGGAGCCACGCGGCGTGAGTAGTCTGTGACGGTCGGCCTTGCTGCTTCTGCTGATCAAGAAGGAAAGAAATCCAATACCACCTCAAACATACAACTGAAGCTCAATTTTTCCTCCCATCATATCACCTAAACCGATCGACGATTTGTTGAATCAAGTATACCGTTGTGTAGAGCTACGGGAGTACTCCAATATTGCTTATATGAAGTTGAGCTGGTTCGGCCTGGTTGGAGAGACACAAGTTTCTAAAGTGGGGTACACGAAAACTGAAATCACGAATTCAGTCATCCAGACTTAGCCAAATTGCGAGCTCCCAAAACAGCCATGGATTCCAAATTGAGGGCTCGGTTTGGCTTGCTTAGAAGCTGATCTAGCTCTTGGTCCAAAAACAAATTTTGTTCTACTCCACTCAAACTTCAACTTTTGTTTAAAGTGCGACTCCATGCAAGCACTCTAAGTGATTGGTCCACACCGGTCAAAATAGCATCACGGTAAAACTTAAATTAGAGTTTTAGACCGATCGAGGCATTTTCTTGACCTTTGCTCAACACGAACCCTTCATGACTTTTGTTGTAGAGTTCAATTAGAGTCATTTGGGAAAGGTAGCAAGGTTTGGTTGATGACCTATAATTCCATTCACTTAATAAAGCAATCCAAGAAAGATTATAACTTATCCTTTCATGTGACTTCTTGATTCCAAACTTCATGAAACTTTTCCACTGATCAATATAGATGGATATTGATGTGAGACACATGAAATAAGTACATCCAACATTACTCAAGCATACTTTTTGCAAAGGGCAACATGTAAGCAATGGTGCATGGTCCAAGTTTAAGTGGTGGCTCATTTTCATATGTTTGACCTAACATCGCCATCACCAATTAACATGTCATGGTTGAGCTCAACTGGTAACAAACACCTGGGGTGTTACAGCCCTCCCCCCTTAAAGGAATCGCGTCCCGAGATTCAGGACAAAAGACTTTTATGGAAGAGAGACATGTTACCGGTTTCCAATATCAGCGATAGCTTTAGGTTACATAGCTTCAACCATCAGAGGGACCAAATTGGTCGAGACAACTTTCTATACTTGTTCTTTGTAGTAAATTTTTGTCAAAAGAATTTCCTACATTGGCTTCCATAAAGCATTGTTACATTGGGGGGAATCCAAGATAGCACTATCCTGCGTACTTCGTCCTCGATGTACGAAGAGTGATACAAGCATAGACTAAATACTTGTAACATCTACTTCCCTAGTGGATATAGCACAGACCATATGGACTTTGCACCAGACCACAGTCTGTTGACATATATTCCTTGCCACGGTGCTATATTGTTCACAAGGTTTGAAAAGCAGTTCTCTACTAAAGTGGCTTGAGCACAACTTTTCGTAAAGGATGTGATCATAGACGGGGTAAACATTCTTTGAGGGTATGAGAAGCTAGCTCACCAATATCCAAGCCGGCTGTAGCGGTGTAATCACTCAGATGTTAACGGATGGAAAGCTACATAATGTTCCATGTGTGCAGTGCTCTTTCTCTGATAACAACACTGGATTATCTGAGTCTGTTGAGTGAAGATGAATGTGATAGCTGACTCTATCTACCTAGCAATTTCGATGCTCACTAGCTAAGGGAACCTTAGAATCTAAGTGGCAACAGGAATCTGGGTTAAATTTGATGCAACCTCTTGGGTAAAAGACATGGAAGGTACCAAAGAACAAGTCCGCCTTAGAAATCCTTGCAGAAGAAGGATGATAGCGAGGTCTGGAGGTCAACGAAAGTTGCAAGCATACACCGACTGGAAAAACAGTACACTACTAAGCAGGTTGAGCACAATTTGTCTTCATGGTGCAGTGGCACAGTAAGTTGGATTGACTTGCACTATCGCAAAATTAACTTTGTTGAACTACATTGGACATTGAAGCTTCCTTCCTAATGTCAATCAACAACTCATAAGCAAAATCCGAAATCTATTGTTTGACACTTTTCAAATTGTTCTCGACTCGCAAGGGAACAAATTGACTTGTAGAACACTTTGACTGCTCCAGCATTGTTGATATGAGATGGCAAAAGCGAGGCAAAAAGGGGTGCTAGGAGTCTTCTCTAGGGCATCTAAAGTATTAACAATCATCACATTGCCAACATAACCTGAACTACAACCCAACCTACTAATATGAGGGATGCAAGTAGTCAGCAGAGAAATCATAGATTCTGTACCTCTCGGTAATCAGTTCATATCCTATAAACTATTGCTCCATTGTGCACAAATTTTGGTAGGAATTTATATCCAAGAGTCCTTTAACTACTGGCCCAAATTCAGCTCAAACGGACACCATTTGACTATCCAAACAAATCATCTACCAAAACTGCTTGGTTCTGAAATTTTGGGACCGAACTGTCAAAACATCTCTCAAATCCGATGCTTTACTCAACCAATCCTCAAACCAACTTAAGACATTGAAGTACCTTAAGCAAGGAATGAGATCATCAAGTTTGGTATGAATTCAACCATGTTTGAGCCACCAATCACTGGCTTAAGATAACTAGTGGAGTGCCATAAAACCTTGACAGATTTCCTGTTCTTCTCTTCCTAGAATTTACACATTGGGAAGTGTGTTCTGCACTCTCTAATTCTTTTTATGATAGTGGTAGCTTTTTCACTGAGGATGGAGGCTAGGGTTCACCTCATATGCTTCCCAGGGAACAACTTCAACTGTTGATGTAGGCACCAGCTCAACGATACACAAGCATTGGACTGGTGGGCTGTTCTTACAGGGCACAATGCATACTTCACGTGGAGTGACAGTCCTACAAAGACAAGGGAACGTCTCTGATTATCCTTCTGTGCTTCATCCAATAGAACCTCTCCTTTGAGAGCACCATAATGATGCCAACCGAGGCTAGGGACGCGCTTTCTCTAGCTCTTTACTTAGTTGATACCGTATCTTGCACTACCCATGCGGTTGTCGAAGGTGGACTTAACTTGATGACATAGGGCTTGGAGACGAAAGCAGTACTGGTATCGCTGATCAGCTTTGCGGTTTCTTCGCTTAACATTGATCTGTGAGATCTGGCCTTCAGAGTTACCAAAGAGTCGTTACTTAGCTAGAGATTAATCTTCCTACTAGTAACTAATCAATTGTCCTAGAACACTTAAAAGGTTTCAAATCTTCACTCTTAACAATAAGAATTGTGGTCGAAGCATAACAGATGGTCGACATTGAAGTCAGAAGAAAAGGGTCATACTG
This sequence comes from Miscanthus lutarioriparius, assembly GCA_904845875.1. Classification (NCBI taxonomy): domain Eukaryota; kingdom Viridiplantae; phylum Streptophyta; class Magnoliopsida; order Poales; family Poaceae; genus Miscanthus; species Miscanthus lutarioriparius. Next base: position 70,786,765 of record CAJGYO010000010.1, read on the forward strand.
AAGAAGGTCGGTTGATCATCTCACACCTAAAGATCAAGACTTGGATAGGAAGCTCATGAGCACTAGATGACCTACTACAACACATAATATCCCGGTCTATTTATCTTCCGACTGATAACTTGTCCTACTTTAAGTATGGTGCACCCTTTTGATCCAACGGGAATGACATAAGTTGCTCATTAGATGACCGACGTCATTACAGGGACCGTCAAGTAACGTCACTTGTCTACTACCTCTTGTAGTCTGTTAATGTTTATGTCAGTGACTTGTTCTTCAAAGGTTATCCTCTGGAAGACTCCAGAAAGAAAAATCCTATTGTAACTAGTTCGACGTACAGATCTTCTAACAAGACAAGGAGAGATAACCAAGGAGGAGCTCATGTGAAAAGAACACAACGGTGCAGTTCTGCAATGGATCAGGACTAGAAACCTCGATACCAGCGTGTGCCGAGCAGCACAGCCTTGTGTGTGCACCCACAGGAGGCTCTCAGTTTCATCGCAGCACCGTAGATCGCTAATCGTGGCACCATTATTGAACATACAACCCACAAGAATTTTCACGTGGCCCAAATTTGGTTGCATAGGAGCAAGCACTATGCGAAGGAGGGGTAGCAAACAAAGGTAGTCATAAGGTTAGGAGTCAACAAGGAGGTGATCCAAAGATCAAAACAATGACATGATCTACGAGGAAAAGGTTCCAAAGCCAGGGTAGATAGCGATTAGTGTTGCACTAGATCATCAGTAGAAGAAGGAGCAATGAGATCTAACAAGGATTTTTGAGCAAGGTCCTACCACACAGGAGCGGGACAACCACGAAACATGCGAGCAAACAAGGGAGCTAAGCTTGGGCCTAAGGTCAAGCAAAGGCAAGGATAAAGGTCTTCGAAGCACAATGTTCAAGGGCTAGCAACCACGTGTACAAGCTCAGGCTCCTACGAGAGAACTTAATTTGAACCGACAACCATGAAATTATCAAAACTAGGACGTTGTTCTAGGATAACATTGTTCCACACTCGTATGCTTACCAAGGACAAAAAGGGTGACAACTACGGCACTACCTAACTACCTAGATAACGAGCATACACACATATATCCTGTTCTTAAGCGAGCATTTTGAAACCCTCAATCCAATTAGCTAAAGCGACTATTACTAAGCACAAAGCTCGCACATAACAAGCAGTCACCTATAGCAAAACCACTACACATAAACATGAGAAACATGGTGTAAGGTACTGTTATCTTTTATTTCCTTTTTTTTACTGAGTAGGTGGATATCTCTACAAAACAAGTTTTACTTACATTTAGCAATTTAGTTTCCAAAGGGGTGAAGTTTTTACTAACTACTAACTTGCGATCTATTTCCTTTGGAAGCAACATACAAGGCAAAGCCAATCACACACTATCTTCACGTGTAGCTATTCAAGCAGCATGGGACAAGGCATTTTGACTAGCTTCACACAGGGAAGATAGTAACATCACATTGATCACAAGTTACTTAGTATTAGAACAAGGTGAGGGAAGCATATTTATGCACAAGCACAATCATGATGCATGCTCGTCCTATTCGTCCTCACAAAATTGCCAGCCTAAGGTGGCAATCACGTTCTATGTCGGTGGCATAACACATACTCTCTTGATATATAGCTAGTCGTCAGCTACATTCAATCTACGCATTCGTGGTTAGCGTACCTGCAGGCAAATTCATTGCAACCCATTCCCACAAGAGATAAATAAGCACATAATGAAAGCAGTAAACTAACATACTCTCCATATATACATCCCCAGATATATATACTTCGGTATCCATAGCTACCCAACAGATATACCCACAATTAAGTACCTTCATATATACATGTGTGTGACATATAAATATTCCAGTAACCACAACTAACTCTCCCCTAGACCGACAGTTGGACGGTCATGCTCTCACAACTCACACTTACTGGAGCATAGAGGCAGTTGATCCATACATTACCATTCAAGTGAACGGCATCCATACAATAGCACGTCGTATGGACGACGAAAGTAAAAACCCCCATGTTAGTACTTAGATAGCCACCTAATAGTCCTTAACTGGGCATAAAGGAGGATGTCGCTAGCATAGTTTTGTAAATAAATTTTGACAAATTTGCCTGTAGCTAAAGTTTTATTTAAAATAGGCTTTTTAAAACCAAAACTTTGTTTTTAAAATGACGTACATGATAGTATTATGCTTAATCTTGCTCTGATGCCAGCTGTGATAGAACCGCCCAATTTATACAAGATCAAGTACGGCTGTCCCCGTTTAGCACGTTGATGCGCACATACTTTCACTTATATAAACCCGGTAGTCCACCGAGTGTCACGAAGGACCTCGGTAAATCAACATCACAACCAAGATCGTATGATTAAGCAAATACACATCACATACGCAGAGTTGCAGCGGAAATAATATTACAATTTGGTTCACAAATAATAGTACAAGTTTGGGTTTCAAAACCGATTAGTGAAAACAACATAGCGTTCAATTGATTACATTAATATAAGTTCCAAATACATTGCTAGCATAAGTGACATCCTCAGACAAAAGCATATAGATGAGAAGCAAATATAGAATCACCGAGCCCACCGGCGGTTAGCCACCATCTTCAGCAGGCCGAGAACTTCACCTGCAACATGGTGGGATAAACCCTGAGTACTCGAATGTACTCAGCTAGACTTACCCGTCCAACTAATATACTAAGACACCAAGGAGTATGCAAGGCTTTATAAGTAGAGCTGGTATACATTATTTGCAAAAAAAACATAAGTTATCCAACATCTCTTTAAATGTGAATCACCAGTTATTAATCCTATCTCATACTAGATTAGCAACTATCCTATGCCAAACATGTTGGTACCATTAAGTCATCACAATAATAACCATATCTAGTTGAGTTCTTGCATAATCTCATAACCATCATTTCCATCATTTACTACGATGAAGTGTACTCCTATCAAGTTCTCACTATCCGGGAGAGACGGTGATTCGAATCGATTCCTACCCAGCTGGGGAATTATTCCTAACACACACCCATACTTCCCCCGTCAGGGTCGCATTAGGTCACCTTTGGTACAATTCAGGAACCAAATTCGCGGGTATGACCAGCGCCGCACAATCAGAGGACCACTCTACCAAGAAGTGCAGGAATTTTAAGCACCTGACCCCTTGGACTCACGCCAATGGCTCTCCGCACATCCTTACTACCATCCAGAGTGCGCACTTTTACCGCTCGTGGTCCCGGCCTGAATTGAGCTACTCAGCTTCGCGGTCGGAACGACTTATCCGGCCAACTATGTGAGAGACTGCGTTCAACATGACAAGATAAACCTCCAACGTCCGATCCTTAAACGACACAGATGGAATCACTACAATACCACATATAAGACTTCGCCCGGTCTCCATTTATTCAACAATACCAGGTTATGTTCCACGATAGCACAATATAGCCAACCGTGATCAAGTTATCACCTATAGCTCGCAGGTGACAGGAAATCACCCGACTTCTACCGGTCTAAGCATAGCTAAGCATAATACACGTTCCTGGACTTAAATAGGATTCATGGTAGATATTTCTGGTCAAGGAAGGTAATATGCAGCAAGTGTTTCCAAACAGCTCATGTCACGTAATGAGCAATACGAATAACTTTAAGTGACATTAATAAAATAGGGAGGCTTATAATGCTCCGGGGCTTGCCTGGGATCCAACACAAGTCAGTTCAGTTAGCTTGCACCGTCTTGGTGACATCTCCGGTCCTAGCACTTGCTTAGTCCTTCCATCTTCGGGATAGATCCACCAAACCCAATCTTCGAGTGTGGCTCCACATCACATCCTTCACATGGTTCATCTAGCGTACCTAAATGAGATGCAAGATGCATGTGCATGAATGTGATGGATGGTAACACAAGATGCATTACATAAGCATTCAAGACAAACACAAGATTATGCAAGACATAGGCACCAATAGCTATTTAACTAACATCACACAACTAACTATAGAGAGCAAGCACATCAAGCATGACACAAGTTTAACAAGGTCACAAGTATCATAACTTGACCATCAACAAGGGCATAAGCCACACTTAGCAACACATGGAGTAAACAACCACAACTAGCATCTGTCAATTTCCGGACTGCGAACAACAGCTGCATGTTTGAATCATAACTGGAGTTATACAAATCCAATAGCCATGCAACAAGACATTTTGGAAAGCTTACGAAATTCTCTACATTTCATCTATAACCATCACAGCATGATTCACAAGTTAAGTGGGTCGAAATTATATATTTATAGAAACTGGTCTAAACAAGACAGAGAGCAATCAATTCTGTAACCCAACTTTAAACAGTTGTAACTCTTAAACTACTTGGCCAAATGACACCAAATTTTGTTCTACTCCACTGAAACTTCAACTTTTGTTTAAAGTGCGACTCCATGCAAGCACTCTAAGTGATTGGTCAACACCGGTCAAAATAGCATCACGGTAAAACTTAAATTAGAGTTTTAGACCAATCGAGGCATTTTCTTGACCTCTGCTCAACACGAACCCTTCATGACTTTTGTTGTAGAGTTCAATTAGAGTCATTTGGGAAAGGTAGCAAGGTTTGGTTGATGACCTATAATTCCATTCACTTAATAAAGCAATCCAAGAAAGATTATAACTTATCCTTTCATGTGACTTCTTGATTCCAAACTTCATGAAACTTTTCCACTGATCAATATAGATGGATATTGATGTGAGACACATCAAATAAGTACATCCAACATTACTCAAGCATACTTTTTGCAAAGGGCAACATGTAAGCAATGGTGCATGGTCCAAGTTTAAGTGGTGGCTCATTTTCATATGTTTGACCTAACATCGCCATCACCAATTAACATGTCATGGTTGAGCTCAACTGGTAACAAACACCTGGGGTGTTACAGCGCGGCCGCACCCTGGTGGGGCTGCCTCATGATTGCCTTCACATGGTCGGTTCCTGGGTGGGCCTGGGCCTCATCTACATCGGTGCTCGGCCCAAATGTGAAGTGAAGGTGGGCTTTTGCTTGGCTCCTTTGCACTTTTCCACTTTACGCGTTCCTAAGTTGCGCTTTTTGATCATACTCCCATGTATTTTATGTATATGACTTGCAAAACACTAAGTCTCCAATACATGTGGAAATATGTTAATAGTAAATGCATATGTGTCGAAAGTTTGTTTATTTCTCATGTTTTGGATATAAATTGGCGGTCGGATATGGTCATTATGGACCGCCAACAAATCCCCCAAGCTTAACCTTTGCTCGTCCCGAGCAAATAGCTAAGTACTTGGTTGTTGACCAGGAGTTGCTACAATGCCAAATATATTTCACAAGTGCCATGCCTATAACAAAGTATTCTTCCACAATTTAAATAAGTCGGCATTTTTATCCACCCTTTACCTTGATCCTAGTGGGGCGTATAGCTTTTCCTAGTTCTTGGGCGGCTGCAAGATAGAATGGTTATAACAGAATCACCCATCATTCATTCTTTGCTCAATTGTCTATCCAGAGGTTTTATGAGTTTTGCAAAATAAATGTAAGTTCCTCAAATGATTCTCTCGATCACTCAATGTGTATGAAACCACACTGTTGGCGGTCCTTAACTCATAGTTTTTACCACCAACATTTATATAGAACCTGCTAAAAAGAACACCAAACTTAGAATTCAGACTTATAACTATTCAATTCCACAAATTTTAGTGAGTATTCATTTGTTGGAGGAAATGTCAGGATTACATAGGAAAAGAGCCTAAAGTATACAAAAAATGCAACATTGTAGACATACAACATGAACCCAATGGGAGATAGCCCACTTACCAGCGGAATCAGGGCCCGAAGGAATGGAGAACAAGGCCAAATTCCAATCAAACCACCTTATCTTCGTAGAACACCACCATGGGCCAAGCCAGAAAGTCATAACAAATAGCCCAACAAAGATGGGCTGATTCGGAGCAAACCAAGTTGCGGCCGCACCCTAGCCCAACACATATGGGCTCATTAGGAGCAAAGCTGTGGCCGCACGCTAATCTGACTTGTTTGGCCCTAACTTTGGTCAGTTGAAAGATATCGCCTTGCTCAACATCGGTGTCAAGGTGCTTGCTAGGTTCAATGTACCTAAATGACAGTTTGAGGTTGGTTTTGCTCCTTACATATGGGGATTAAGCACTTTTCCAAAGAACCCCCTCCTCTCCACCTATAAAAGGAGGCTCCCTCCTTCTCATTTGAACAACACCACAAGGAAGAATAGCTACCACACTTGAGCAAGAGCATCACTCCAAAGGGCTTAGGCCCTAGCTAGCTAGAGTTGAGTAGTTGGGAGAGATGTGAGGGAAAGTTCAGGGAAGTGCCGGACTTGTTGGTATCTCCCCGCTTGTACCTTGACAAACACCTACAACTCAATGGATTCCTCCGCTAAGTGAGTGTTCGTGGTTCTTATGTTATTAACTCTTTTGATCTATTAAGCTTTGCTCTTACTTGTTTATGGGTTCGTCGTCCATCCCCGTGGCAGATACTCTAGTATAGGGCTCCCAATAAAGACAGATCACCATATACGACGCTAGAGTAGTAGTTGATAGCGTAGATGTGGTGTCTAGGCTAGAGGCTACCTTCGTTTGCCTCATGCCCCATGGTTGAGGGGTAGGCGACAAGTGGTGACAGCCCTATCCGTCCCTTATAATCCCCCACATTTGGGTTTGACGTAGTGCCGTAGGCTGGTATCGCTTGGCAAACCAAGCATAAGTCAGTGCCCGAAGTGAGCAAGTAGAAGTAGAGCTTATCTATCCTTAGACCCAAAAACCATAGGAATTCATCTCAACCTCTACCAACTCTACCCTTGTATTGTTCTTGGACGAACTAGCTCGGAGAATACCACCGTTCCCTGTGGAAAATACGATACCCTGAATACTTTAGGGTGAAATGCTACAACGGTAATTCCATGCTCTTCCGGATTATTTCTATTTGCGTTAAGAAATACCAACAAGCATTTCTAGCACCATTGCTAAGGATAGTTGCTGTTCGTCCTCATATCTATGTCTTTTATTTTATAAAAATAAAATAGTTTTCTTTTTATCTTTTCCATCATGAAGCCAACTTCAAATCCTTATCCTTACACTTCAAAGGGCGAGTTTGCTGAGCCACCAAAACCAAAACTTTCATCTGGCAGTGAACTCCACCCTAGGTTAAAAGCTATGGTTCGGGCACTACCCTTCTCAGGGCATGTTAATGAAAACCCATGCAATCACCTGCACGAGTTTGAGGAGGTGTGTTCGTGCCTAAGCATCTTAGGCATGACACAACAAACATTAAGATGGAAGTTGTTTCCCTTATCTCTCATGGGGAAGGCAAAGCAATGGTACATGTTTGCCATAGAAAGTACGAATGGGGACTGGGATAAACTTAAAGACAAGTTTTGTCTTGCATTTTTTCCTATGTCCCATATCGGCTCTCTACCAAGGGCAATCCTTGACTTCGAGCAGCGTGAGGAGTCTATAGGTGCAGCCTAGGCTAGATTTTTAGAGTTAATTCACTTTGGCCTAGACTTTTCTTTACCCGATGGCGTCATTTTACGTTTCTTTTGTTTGGGTCTCGACATAGGTGCTAACCTATGCCTAGACGTGACTGCCAAAGGTAGGTTTAGACATAAACCTATAACAAGAACCTCCATCATTGAAACAAGAACCTCCATCATGGAAACAAGAACCTCCAGGTGAAAGTCATGTTGAGAGCTGAGGAGTCCTCATTAGTCGAATACAAACCCGTAACATCCTTAGGATCGACTCATGAGCCCTCATCCGAAACATGAACACCGAAGGAACAAGTAATTCATCCTTTGGAGTTCCCGATCAAATTCGTGGATTATGGAAATACCTCGAAGTTATCATGGCACGAAAAGCATACAAAAGAAGTTTCCCCTAGAGTGGAACCGTCAAAGGAATGGTTAATGGAAGTGAAATGTTCTTCCGAAGCAATTCAGATTCTTTCACCTTCCATGGCCATGCCTTGTTCATTAAGGGGGATTGTTGCAGAAGCCCTGTACAACCCCACAGTCGGGACTAGTATCATGTGAGAATTCCTAGCAAAAAACCTTTTGGGTAACATGCCGCTAGTCTCGACCAACAAACTTTTCAAAAGTCCATCAGGACTTATTTTTTAATTTTGTGGGATTGCCAGGGCCGTGACAGTTGAAATTAACAAAATTGAGGTTTTCATAGATTTCCACATCTTTGCCATCCTTGAGTTTGATCTTCTCATAAGGTACCCCGTTGGAAAACTTTTCAAAGAAAAACCTTCCCATGGGAGCCTTGATGAGAAGTTGGGAAAATTGCTTCTGCCAGTCCTATCTTTCACCTAGAAATCCCAATGGCAAAGCATAATCCCAACCATAATCCGGTCAAGAAGGTGAAGTTCATTTCTCCATTCATTTCACATCCTTGTGAAGTTGAACTTCCATCATCACCCTTGCCTGAACTCGAGCCATGTCCCTCTGGCCAACACGATATAACCCTCAAGAAAGGAAACTTCTGGGCCATGGACAAACTCGAAGCACCAACTCTAGAGCTCAAAATGAATGATTCCACAAATGAGCATGAAAGTTCCTCTTTTGAGTTTCCTCGTGTTTCATGCTCACTTTTGGCATCTCTAGAGTTGATCACGCTTAGTACCTCATGCCCCTATGAGGATTCCAACCATCTCCTGATCCTCATTTTAAAACTTTTTAAGACAATGGTTGTGGATGCTTTCATTTATCACAAACATTGCAAATCCCATAGCAACACTATGGTACTAACCTTGCAGCTTGAACATTAAATGTTTGGTGGTGAACCTGGGAACTATACCACTATTGATAGCTGTAGGATGAAGTTCTCACGGTCAAGCTTAAGACCATAAATGAAGTACTGCCAGGAGATACCCCAGATTATCATATAATATCATAAAAAAATTATTAATGATTATTATTACATAAAAAAGACTTTCCCTTTCAATAAAAGCAAGAACATATTGTCAGGTTAGTATGCACCTTCGGGTATTCTTGGTCTCTAACCATTTTAGGTTGAGATTAAGATGAACAAGGGGCATATAATGCTCGAGAATGTGGGAGCAACATCAACTACAGACCTTGATACTCTTTGGTGATGGAACACACTCAAAAGGAGACCCCCAACATTACACACTTGACTTTTACACAAAAGTCCAAGTGTGGAGGAGGTTGGTGAAAACACTCACTACATGTTCCATCCATACCAAAGGATACCTAGGTTAAAAAATATGATGATGTTAGCTCTACCTTGCTAAAAAAGATAAAGAGTTGAAAAAAAGAAATGATATATAAAAAAAAGAGAAAGAAGAAGAGGGAGGAGGATTCTCCTCTTCTAGACCTTTGCTACCACTAAGGCCCATGGTCCATACACACTAGTTGTGTGTGTGGCCTAAGCCTTGTGACTCCCCTGAGTTCACCATATGCCACCACTACAGCAGGCTCAGTGCATTCATCCATATACGCTGCTGGTCAGAATGCTCAAGTATGCAAAGGTAAATAAAATGTTCACCAACTCCTTTACTCTTACTTGTCTCCTTGAGATCAATACTAGTTCATGCTTCCCTTGTTTATGTTATAATGCTCTAGTGTGGATGTATTCTCTAGAGGTACATCCATAGGCTTTTTAAATTAAGCATGGTGCTTAGGTTAAAACAACCTTCCTTAATCAAAATTTAACATGGTGTTGATTTCTGGTTAATGAACTTTGAGGTATTATTTTCATAAATAATAGAAGTATTCTAAAATGGAGATGAATCAAGGCTTGGTTTATACTACAAAGTTTACATTAGCCTTGCTTGAGTATACAAAGTCTGGTGAACAAATAAATAACAATAATAATAATAAATAAATAAATAAAGATAATAGATTAATAGATAATAATACTGATAATAATTAATAATAATAATAATAAAATTAGGCTTCCTAGTGTTCAAACCGGTAGAGCCTTTGTTATCTCCTTGTTTTTGTTTCTTTATCAAATAAATAGGTACAAGAATAAGTGTGGGGGAGATCTTTAGGCACAACTAACACACATTCGAAGATCTCCCACCAACACGTTGCACAACCATTAGACGATTCATCATGAAAGAGGGACAAGACAGAAAGTTCCAGAGAGGATTGGCTAAACCTCAGGTTAAGCCAAACCACCTCTGATCCCCTCAGCCCCTTGTTCCTCTTCAACGTTGGTGTGTGCAACATTACCTCCATCTCTCCTAAATTTTGGAGTTTAAAATCGAACAAATTTAAAAATGCAAAACAATGATGTTCCATATTCATGCTATCATTTGATAAAATTTGCATACTTTTTATTCCTTGCTAGTATTCCTATAACTTGTGAACAACAATCATAGGTGCTATCTAAGTAATTGGAATATGATATATAGTAGGATGAAAATGAACCTTGCTCTCTCATGTGAAGGACTTGGAATTTATTTTACAAAAATCAAAATTCAAATAGCATGCTCCTCAATGATATTTAAAATTCTTGCCAAAGCCATATCTAGTGTTTAGAGCTTAAAACCTCCAAATATATGCTACTTATTACAGCATTGAGTTTTGTCAAGTCTTGTTGACCCTTGTTGAGAAAGTTATCATGCCCCCAAGATCAAGATCACGTACACGCCACAAATATAAGCTATTCCTACACTGGGAATATGCTAAAACATGCCTCCATCCACCAAAAAAAATATTCTACTCCTACACTGGGAGTAGACACAAAAAAATATCTTAGAAATAAGGGACATTTGGCCACAGGACATTCGGAAAACATGAAATTGGCTGCTGCACACCGCCAACTCCGATATTGGCCGAGTACCATTATGAAATTGGATTCATTTGCTAGAACACACCGCCCCCATTAAAATATAATTTTTGCTGGTTCTGGGAGAGAGAAGCTATGGAAAATGACATGTTTGCCCTCATCTTCTTCCTCTCGCTCATATGGTGCCGATATGGCGCAGCGGAGCTCGCCCCTGGGTTGCCTGTGCTGGCCGCGCCTCCGGGGAGCGTGCCCATAGGATGGCCGTGCAGCCGGGAGCTCCGCCCCTGGACTGGCCGCGCCTCCGGGGAGGGCGTGCCCCCCTGGGATGGCTGTGTTGCCGGGGAGTGCCGCCCTTTGGCTGGCCGAGCCGCCGGGGAGCACTGCCCCTAGGATGGCCGCGCCGCCGGGGAGCACTGCCCTTGGGCTGGCCGCACCGCCGGGAGCTCCGCCCCTGGGCTGGCCACTCCTCTAGGGAATGCGCTAAGTATGCCCTTCTAGCACTAGTGCAGCAGCGGTGGCCGACCAGTCCCACTCCCACCACCAATGAACCGGCGGCAGCCGCCTCTTCTCCGGCTCCGAAGCAGCTCCGCGAGATCTTTCGGCGCTTCGACATGGACGACGACGATAGCCTGACACAATTAGAGATGGTGGTGCTGGTGCAGTAGCTGGACCTACGCCCCACGGGGGAGGAGGCCCTCGCGATGCTGGCCGGCATGGATGTGGATGACAATGGCAGATTGGCGCAGGTCATCGGTGAAGCTGTACGTAGGTGCAAAAGAGCACGCAGACGACGTCGGCCTTAGCGGTGGAGACTGCGGGGTGGCGCAAAGGATGGGGAGACATAGGGGTGTGGGTGAGGGCAGGCACGACAAGGCTCGCCGACCGACCATTCACCAGACTTCTTGAAATGGTGTCGCCAGACTTGAGGAAGCGAGAGGAAGAAGATGAGGGCAAACACATCATTTTCCATAGCTTCTCTCTCCCGGAACCAGCAGAAATTATATTTTAATGGGGGCGGTGTGTTCTAGCAAATGAATCCAATTTCATAATGGTACTCGGCCAATATCGGAGTTGGCGGTGTGCAGTAGCCAATTTCATGTTTTCCGAATGTCCTGTGGCCAAATGTCCCTAGAAATAACTACTCCATGTTCTACAAAATAGTGAACTCTCTCTCAATATGTGGTCTAAGAGACATGTGCTATGCAAAAGTATTGAAGAAAATGGGACACATGAAGGTCCTAAGGTATTGAAAAAAAATTTGGACACATGAAGGTCCAAGTACAAAAGAAAAATAATAATGATGAGCACATGAAGGCTCATGTAAAAAAGAGATAGCCATGTTCTCGAAATAAAACTTATGAGAGAGATCACTCATATCAATGAGTATAGTATAGGTTTAACATTGTTTTATCCACACACTTGCACTTCTTGATCTAACAGTATGGCATCTTTCTCATTGGATCTGAGCTTTGGCTTAACAAAATATGCAGAGTAAGTATGCCTTCGTATCTTTCCCACCCAAAGATCCGTATAAGCTTTTTAGAAGTAGGAAAGAAAGAAGGCAAACACTATGTTATGCCTTAGTGAGGAACCAAACACAAACTTGAGTGATCTGAGAGAATCATTTGAGGAGCTGAGCTATGTTTACATTTTTTAAAAATCAAATGATGAACCCAAGTTTCTAAATTGATTGATGCAAGGGGATTTGAATCCATGCTGTTCCATTATTCAGTCACCCAAGATAATGTGGTAGACACTCCAAAGTTCACAAGAGCAGGTGAAGCTTGGAATAACTTGTATGAAGATATCATATCAAGGAGATGACCCATCTTAGTCCTTAACTTTACTCGAGGATGAGCAAAGGGCTAAGTGTGGGGGAGTTTGTTGGTGGTCCTTAACTCACACTTTTACCGCCAACATTTATATAAAATCTGCTTAAAGAACACCAAACTTAGAATTATGGACTTATAACTAATCAATTCCACAAGTTTTGGTGAGTATTCATTTGCAGGAGGACATGTCAGGATTACATAGGAAAAGAGCCTAAAGTATACAAAAAAATTCAACATTGTAGACATTCGACATGAACCCAAGGTGAGATAGCCCACTTACCAGCAGAATCAGGGCCCGAAGGAATGGAGAACAGGGCCAAATTCTAATCAAACAACCTTATCTTCACAGAACACCACCATGGGCCAAGTCCAGAATGTCATAACAGATGGCCCAACAAAGATGGGCTGATTCAGAGTAGACTTGGGTGCAGCCGTACCCCAATCTAGCCCATTTGCCACCAACTTTGGTTAGTTGAAAGATGCAGCCTTGCTCAACATTGGTGTCAAGGTGCTCACCAGGTTCAATGTACCCAAATGACGGTTTGAGGTCGGTTTTGCTCCTTCCATATGGGGATTAAGCACTTTTCCAATGAACCCCCTCCTCTCCACCTATAAAAGGAGGCTCCCTCCTCATTTGAACAACACCACAAGGAAGAAGAGCTACCACACTTGAGCAAGAGCATCACTCCAAAGGGCTTAGGCCCTAGCTAGCTAGAGTTGAGTAGTTGGGAGAGATGTGAGGGAAAGTTTAGGGAAGTGCCGGACTTGTCGGTATCTCCCCGCTTGTACCTCGACAAACACCTACAACTCATTGGATTTGTCCGCTAAGTGAGTGTTTGTGGTTCTTATGTTATTAAGTCTTTTGATCAGTTAAGCTTTGCTATTGCTTGTTTGCGGGTTCGTCGTCTGTCCCCATGGCAGATACTCTAGTAGAGGGCTCCCGATAAAGACGGATCACCTTGTACGATGCAAGAGTAGTAGTTGATAGCGTAGACATGGTGTCTAGGCTAGAGGCTTCCAACTCTACCCTTGTGTTGTCCTTGGACGAACTAGCTATGAGAATACCACTGTTCCCTGTGGAAAATACAATACCCTAAATACTTCTGGGTGAAATGCTACAACGGTAATTCCATGCGCTTGCGAATTATTTTTGTTTGCATTAAGAAATACCAACACTCACCAAGGCATTTTTGATGTTTTGCCTTCTTTTTTATCCTACCACTAAAGGCTTTTTGTGGAGTTTTGGGTAGGTATAAACTTGAGGCATACTTGCATCGGATATTTTAATAAGTCAAAAATCAGACCTCAAGGAGATGCAAGTCATACACTTTGATCAAGACATGCAAGTGTGTGGAATTTTTATAACTTCCTAATTCTAAATATTTTTGGTACTCCTTTGAATCATGAATCTCTCTCTGTTTGGATGAATGTCTTTTGTTTGAAAGTATGGGCTATCTTTATTTCTTTCTTTCTTTTCTTTTATTTTCTTCATGCTCTTTGGCATGCATTTTTTTCTCTCATGCCTTTTGGCATGGATATTTTTCTTTTTCTTTTTCTCTCTTTTTTTAGCATAGCCCATCTATACTTTTTGACGTATGAAACTTAGAAAGAGAGACTCACGATAAACGAATGGAGTAATTATCTGTGGATGAAATAAGCACATTTTTGCGTAACTCTCAGTGTGAGAGTTAGCAGTTTATTTATGGGTGTACGTGTGTCTTGATCATGGGTGCATGATGAGAATCTCAACATGGGTCACAACAATTTGACAAAGCTCAATGCAATAACAAGTAGCATATGACTAAGGTTTTTGCATGCATATCATGTCATATGGCCTTGGTAGGTATTCATAATCATTGAGGAACTTTGAATTTTAGCATTTTTAAAATAAAAAACTCTAGATGTCTAGTCTCTCTTAGAATAAAATCTTAGCAAATTCTATTTATACCATATCATAACTCGCAACAACTTAGAAAAGGATCATGCATTTGCATCGCATAAGTTTTCAAGTTTCGGGATGAGACATTTTTAGCCAACAAACTTAAATTTTGGGGAATACTAAGTTACAACCTAGGCACAGATGAATTATAGACAGAGCAACTATTCATCATTTCAACATAGGAGAAACTTAAATATTGTTAAAACACATATGAGAGTGGAATTCATATTTTTGTTGTTTTTATCATATTTCATTTTTTTATATTTATATTTTTTTGATTTTTTAAATGCTAATAATTAAATAAATGCAGAAAATAAATGCAAAAATTTAAAAATGCAAAAAAATACAAGGTACCTCTACGGCGTCCTCCCCCAAGCTAGCTCATGGCCTAATGGTCCGAGTTTGCTTGGTGATGGCTTCGAGGTAAGTTATTTTTATTTTATTACATATATTTTTATATGGTTTTAACAAGTTTATTCTACCCATGTCTGTACTCAGTAGTTTTAGTTCAATGATCAAACTAGTTTAATTTGATCTAGGTAGGCTGATCAACCTAAGCACCATGCTTAATTTAAAAAGCCTATGAAAGCATGATCGCTAGAAATCATACCCTAAACCAAAATATACTTTGTGTAGATCATTGAAGAGAAACTATGATTTTAACAAAGGTACTTATTTATATTAGCATAATTAACTATAGTTTTATTAACAAAATTTATAATTATAAAGGATAACTACCGATTTAGCTTCAGCAAAGGGCGCATTGTTTAAAGTCCAATGAGCAAGACTCTTCTCCCTTCATTTCTTGCTTAACAAAGGTACATCCGTGCCTAGAGAAGTGGGCATGGATGCTGATCATTTTATCTGCGATACCTGTTTGACCCCTTTACATGGTTGTTTCTTGGGTTGTTTGTTTTTAATATGTTTATGAATGTCAAACCCATTGAATGGGCATCTTATTGTTTGCCCTTGAATATGAAAGCTAACATGCCCTGATCCCACGTGTAAAACTGCATTTGTAGTGTTAAGAAATGGTCTCCCTAGGAGGAGGAGAACTTCCTCATTGTGGCCCATGTCTAGAACGACGAAGTCCGTAGGGATGTATGTGTTCCGAATTTTTAACCTTGACTAATCCCTCTGGATTTCGTGAAGACGGATCTACCATCTATAGTAAAAAATGTGCAATGGACAATGGTCCACCTAGTATCTTATCATATATTACCTTGGGCATGACGTTAATGCTTGCTCCAAGGTCACAGAAGGCGCTGTGGAAGACATGTGGGCCAATTGAGCATGTAATTGCCGGGCGGCCTGGATCTTCTTTCTTGGCAATGAATGGTCGATCTAAGAGATAATCATGGTTTTCCTAACATAGAAGCTTACCGAACCTCATTGAGACCATTTTGATAGATTTAAGAGAAGTCTCAGGTTGCCCCAAAATTTTTCCCGAATCAGAAACAGGTATAGAGATAGCAAACTGAGCTAACTATGTTTCTATCATTTTATTAAAGCTCAATTGATTCTTAACACATGATGATAAACCTTCTATTTTAGAGTTAATGTTCTCAAGCAATTTATCATTATCTGTTAGCTTTTTAGTAAGATTTTCATTAATTTTAGCCTGGCCTAAGACCAAGTCTTTCAAGGTAGGTTGATTCGAATTGAAATTTGAATTATAATTCGAATTACCTCCTTGTGGGCGGGATTGATTGTTCCACCAATTATTGTTACCTCATCGGAACCCGTTGTTGATGTATACGGTGTCTTCATGGGTTTCAGGGCAGTTGTTCCCTGAATGTCCGACTTCACCACAAACTTCGCAAGTCATTTATGAGTCCATGGCCTTGACAGTGCCTTTCATAGCTTCTTTGTCGGCAGCATGCTCGTCAAGTCTTTTCAACAGCAAATCCATTTTTGTGGCAAGCATATCCGCCTCCTTCAAGGTATGCATGCCTTTTTGTTGTTTTTGTTCTTCTCCCAACTTTGATTTGCCACCATCTTTTTTATGAGAGCCGTGGCTCCATTAATGGTGAGGGAAAGAAATGCGCCTCTAGCAGCGACATCTATGTGCCCCTCCAACATGGGCGTAAGCTCCTCGTAGAAGTTCTGGAGCACGAGCCAGTTTTCCATCCCATGTTGTGGGCATGCTTGGATGTAATCCTACAGCCTCACCCATGCCATAGGGATGGATTCCATTAAAGTCTTCATGTGGAACACCGTGGAACATTTGACGCACGTGTTGACAGCTTCCTTGTCCTTGTAGAACCACTGATTCACCTTCCCTATGAGGGAGAAGGGAAACAGATGGAGCCTAATGCTAGCTGGTGGGACGTCTTTGATGACGATGGTGTCGCACAGCTCAAGGATGTGTTGCTAGTGTACACTTGCATCCTCACTAGGCAAACCATAGAACTAGTTTGTCTGCACCATCGTGATCAGGCCAATGCGAAGCTCAAAGTTTCTAGCTCCTGTGTTGACAGCGGGCCCAACGGGCACATTGGCAACAACGGGCGTGGAGTAGTCATGGAGTGACTTTGCCATAGTGGTTGTAGCAGATGATGCAGGAATGACTGGCTCAATGGTCGGCCAAGTAGCAGAAGAAGAAGCGGTACGAAACCGGCTCTTCCTTAGGAGTGCCTCTGGATTATCGGTGTAGTTTTCTAGCAGGTTATGACCGGTCATACACTATCCTATTTTCATCCACAACAGGAAAAAACAAGCAGAGTTAGCCTGCATAAACTATGGCTACCATAACATGCATGTGATCATGATCATGTCCTACTAGATTCTTTTGACCTACGACAACGGCGCCAAAAATGCTTGTTGGCATTTCTTAGCGTCACTACCAAGTTTGGAGCTAGAGTCCATCCCTAGTAGTGGTGCCAGAAACGCCTGTTGGTATTTCTTAGCACCATCACTAAGATTGAGTAAACCTTAGCGACACCACCAAGAAATACCAACCACGATAGTTCTTAACGATTATAGAAATAATATCTGCAATCGCATGGATCTGTCGTTGTAGCATTTCACCCGAAAAGTATTTAGGGTATCGTTATTTATATTTTCCCAAAGGAGAGCAAGGTATAAAGAGTCTAGTAAGGATATGAACAAGATTTACGTACTTGTATAGTGAACCAATACTCTATGACAGGGGTAAAAATGATTTTTCAAGGATAATGGACACACACTTGGGCCAACCACAAGGATTAAAAGGAAAACAATGAATAAATGGAAAATGTTCTTTATGTTATAATCTTAACACACAAATTATATGCTAGTTTGTATGTTAAGATTATAACATAAAAACTATACTCTAGTTCTATAGCACAACTATATTGTTGATATGAGAGCAAGACTTTGGAAGAAATCTTCATAGTATTCATACCAGGATGTTTCTCTTCTTCCAAGGAGCCAAGCTCTCCTTGATAGCTTTGCCTTGCTCACAAAAGTACTACTAAAAAGATTACAAGAGAGGTGTGAGGTGTTTGGCTCCAAATGAGGTGTGTGTTGAGTATGAAATCCACCCCTCTATTTTATACATGAGTGAGTTCGGTTTGGCACCAATAAATTAGGAAACTAGCCTAAACCGCCTCACATTGTCGCCATTCAACTGTTCGAGGAAGTCGGGCCCATGCGTCAGCCACTAGGGTGGTAGGGACGCCTCGTGACCGCCTTCACATGGTTGGTTCCTGGGTGGGCCTGGGCCTCATCTACATTGGTGCTCAGCCCAAATGTGGCATGAAGGTGGGCTTTTGCTTGGCTCCTTTGCGCTTTTCTGCTTTACAGTTTTCTAGGTTGCACCTTTTGATCATATTCCCATGTATTTTATGTATATGACCTGCAAAACACTAAGTCTCCAATACATGTGGAAATATGTTAATAGTAAATGCATATGTGTCGAAAGTTTGTTTATTTCTCCCATTTTGGATATAAATTGGCGGTCGGATATGGTCGTTAAGGACTGCCAACAGTGGGGACCGTTGTCACTGCCACCGCCGGCAAAGGTGCACGGTGATCTTCCGTGAGCTGTCGGCGTCTGTGGCAATATTGTAGATGGATGGGAACTTAGGGCTCTATATTACAGCGAGGACTGTAGGTGTTGTCAAGAAATCCATTTTTTCGAATGGGAATTTAGAATTAGAGACTAGTAATTCAGTCTTTACGTGCAAGAGTAAATTACTCCCCCGTCCTGAAATGCAGTGTAGAATGGCATTTGAAATTTGTCCTCAAATATAGTGTATTTTGCAGCTTTTGATTTCCTATTGCTTTTTCTTTTCTGTTGTTTTGTTTCAATTATATTTGTTTACTTTAGGGATTCAATGAAAGTACTAGTATGAAACAGGTTTCCTGTATAACGTGAGATGTGTTCGGCCCGATCAGATTTACAATGCTAGGACTTTCTTATGTGTGCAGTAAAATTTGAATAGCTATGTGGCTCCTTCATTAGGCATTAGATCGACGTGAGACTGGATCAGATGAATTCCGTTATGCATGTTTACCACACTACAGATCAGAAAGAGAACCAGAAAGAAACCAGCAGACAAAACCAACCAACAGGTGCTGGAAATCAGCTACCAAATGACCCCTGGTTCAGTAGTAGTAGTAGTCATGAGTGGCTTTGATCTGTGTTGAACCCAACTCATCTTATTTTCGTAACTGCTTCAGTCTACAGTCTGTATCTCGTTAGTCTTTAGCCTTCAGTCTACCCCTCGACTGTCATGATGGCTTGCGTGCTCCTGCATTCCTACGTAGACGTGCATGCGTGGGTGGCGTCAGCAGCCTATTGCAGCAGGGACATCGCCTCATGGCCCATCGCATTGACATGATGCGGCAAAGCCGCACTGCCAAACCACGCAAATGTCTCATTGCTCTTTGGTCGTGGGGTGGTACATTGTATTAGGTGGGTTGAACTCTATTGAGCGTGGTGTAGCTCAGGTCATTTGGTTTTTTATTGTTTTTTGTTGCCTTGGTGTCTTTGTCATTCTTTGTTTAACTTGCAAGAACCTTGCAGCGAGGAGCAAGTCTTGCCTCAGTCTAATGCAGAGCAAAGTAGCCATTGGTGTTGAAATGTTATTGCACACATAAGAAAGTCAAACCTCTGTACATTTGGACGCGTCTGACAGTATTCTCCAAAGTTTTACCTCGTTTTCCTGTGGTGCTTGTTACTATGTATTTTACAATTTTAAGTTTGACTAACTTTATAGGAAAGAGTAACATCTATGACATAAAATGCAAGGCAAGATACATAAAGGAAGAGTAACGTAGCAGAACCATCCAATTTATAAGAGCACAAGTGCAATAGCAGCCCGCAAGCGGTCACACTGTCATACTTGAACCCATATAAACCCGGTAGTCCGTTGAGTACCACGAAGGGTCTCGATTAACCATCAACATACAACCAATATCGTACATAATTGAACATACATATCACACGTTACGTAAAGTTCACAATTACAATTCCATATTTCAGAGTACGATTAAAAGTTATTACAAACTAGGTTCAAATAAAGTAGTAGCAGAAGCAAATAAAGTTTGAAACCAACATCTCACATCATTGTTCAAATACTATGCCAGCTCAGGATAACAACAACAAAAGCATAATAGAGGGATTAATGAGAGATGCCTTGCCCAGAGCCCTACTCCTCGTCCACGACGGGACAAACAGTTCTTACAGTAGCCATGATACATCGTATTATCTGCAACATTGGGAAATAAACCCTGAGTACAAGAAGGTACTCAGCTAGACTTACTAGTCATAAACCAAAAATAAAGTGACTCCAAGGATTATGCAAGGCTATATAAGTGGAGCTAGCTTGACAACATTTTGTATAAAAAGCTTACCAATTCAAGTATACAGTTATAATTCGGTCATCAAGTTAAATATAGCTATTCATCTCTAGATTAGCAACTAACCTATGCCAAACATGTGGTATATCATTTAGTATCATACAGTAGTAACCATAGCCAGTATAATAATTCCATGTTCATCCAAACCATCCTATTCCATAACACAGTTACTACGATGTTGTGTGAGTCAGAGTTTCTCACTATCCGAGAGAGACGGTGATTCGAATCAATTTCAACCAGCTGGGAATTTATTCCTAACATAAACCCAGATATACCTGCACCAAGGTAGTCTTAGGTCACCTTTGGTACAACTCAGGCCCAATTCATGGGTTTGATCAGCACCGCACAATCAGGGACAACTAGCTGCCAGGACGTTCAGGCCCATTCTGCCCTTGGGCTCATGTCTGGCTCTCCGCACATCCTTACTACCATCCTGAGTGTGCACTTTCATAGAACGGGGCCCGGCCTAAGTTGAGCTACTCGGCTTCACGGTCGGTACGAGTTATCCATCCAGCTAAGTGAGAGGCATGCGTTCAATCTCGACAGAGGTGCCAACAATAGTACGGTCCTTAATCGGTATAGACGGAATCACATGAGTCAAACCACACATAGACTCCGCCCAGCCTTCAGTTACATTACCCCATGGTTCTGTTCCACGATAGCAAATATAGCCAACTGTGCTTCGGCATCCACCTATATCTCGTAGGTGGCAGGAAATCACCCGACTTCTACCGGTCTAGGCTTGGCTAAGCATATATTCGATCCTAGACCTACACAGGGTTAAAGGTATATATCTGGACAAGGTAGTTCTATGCATCAAGTATTTCCAACCAACTATTATATCCTAATGCATCAAACATAAATGACTCAAGTGATATTTTGTAAAACATGGGAGGCTTAACATGAGAACCCTCCTAAGTGTTCTCAACAACATAGCATTAAGGTGATAGCAAGTTACATTTTCTTTTACTGAGTAGGTGCATATCTCTTCTCTCGTAATTAAACAAACACTCATGTAAAACATTTTTTGGACTAAAAGACAGCAGCCACTTGTTTTGAGCATAACTGGAGTTATACACATCAAAATAATATGATTGTGGACATTCTGGAAATATTATGAAATTTCCTACAACTTTAATTTAATCATCTTAATGTGATTCGGCAGTTATCTAGGTAAAACAATTCAATCTTTCAGATCTGTCCAGAGAGCAAGTATTTCTAATAGTAGATTTCTAACAGATATAATTCTCAAACCATAAGGCCTATGACTATGAAAATTTAACACAAGGTAGATAAGTAAGTTATCTACAACTTTGTTATTAACCATCTTTACAAAAAAGATCATTATCATCATGAAATTATCTCCACAACAGAAACTACACACGCAGTCATCTAGTTGAATTATAAAGCAATAATTAACTAGTTGCCTATAAACAAATACTTCTAAGACTCATTAACAGTATCAACATATTATATGAATCACACACACCACAGAAAACATCGTGGTTAAGCCTAACTAATTTATTTATATTCAGTTATTAATTTCCTTAGATAATAAGGTGATTTACAGAGTAAATACTTTCATTGCTCAATAAATTACTAGAAAATTACAGTAGGCTACACATGACCCTAATAGTCTATTGTACACATTTCATGCCATTTGGACAAGTATAGCTACCTCTACAAAAATCACAAGTTACATATGCTTATTTTAGCAAAAATAGTTTAGCATACTAAAAAGTGTCAAGCAATAGATTTAATATTTTTCTTACTTTCCTCCTAGCATGAGAATACTGTGTAAAAATTTGTATGGTCATATGTAATGTATTTTTACCCCAATTAATTTCACTAGAATCTAGCAATTAATTAAGATTAAATAGGAGGACCATATTACAAGTATGTTTGCTGTAGGTTTAATATTTTTCCTAGCTAGAGCATGTCAACATAAGACCAGAAAATTGGAATCACAATTTTATCACTTTCCTAGATCAAGTTATGCATTTTACAAGATATAAACTATTTTAAAAGCACTTATCTTGCTCGATTTAACTCTCCTAGAAAAATACCCCACATAGAATATTTCATATTTTATCAAATAGTACACTTCTAGATGAATCTAACAAAATTTGGTTCACCCCATTTGGATACTCCTAGCTCTAGATATGAATTTTTGAAGTTTGTATTCAAATCTATGAAATTAATTCAAAAACCAACTAAACCCAAAATGCTATGTACACCCGGTCTACTACAACAACGGTGGCTGACATGTGGATCCCACAGTCAACCTAGCCCCACGCGCCAGTGAGACCGAGGCAGAGGCGGCGTTTGACCGACGAAAAGCTCGTCGACGGTGAGGTCGCCGGCGGTAACGTCACCCCCAACGTGTTCCCCAACCCGTTCCACATGTACGGGTGCCCTTGGTTGGCTTAGAGGCTCACCGGAGCTAGCTCGATAGTGGCCATGGCTGGCAGCGGCGCTGCGCTTCAGCGAGCTCATTGTCTCTGGCGACGGCAAGCCAAGGCAAGCACTGTTGCGGCTTTAGGGCTACCTAGTGAGGACTTAGGGTTAGGCGAGGGCGATGGTGGAGCGGCGGTGAAGCTTGGCCGTGTGCATGGCATGGCAGCAGCGAGAGCACAACGGTGAGTAGCCATGTTCTAGCTTTGGTGTGTCGGCTTTGGCTCGATGGCCAGTGGCGTGAGCTAGACATGACCCTAAGCTAACCTTAACGAGAGAAAAACATGAGCGAGACGGCCTGGTGGAGCACAGCCACGGCGAGCGCGAGCTCGACGATGCTCCGACGAGGTCACGGCTACGGTAAGCTTGCCCTTAAGCGTTTACCTTGGATCGATTGGCATGGCTAACTGGTCAGGAAGGTGGAGGAGGTCATGGCCGAGCGGTGCACGCGAGCAATCAGACAATGGCGCAGTGGCGGCAGCGAGCGAGCTCGGTGGAGGTGCGGCGGTGACGGCGGCGCTGCGGTTTCGCTTTGGCGAGCGTGAGAGCGAGAGAGAGGCAGGGAGTGAGGGCAGAAGTGAGTGAAAATGGAAGTAGCTGGCTCACTCTCCCTCTTGACACGACAATGAGCGGGCAGGTGAGCGGCGACACACATCGCGCGGCGTCTGATCCGATCGGCCATGACCGGCGCGCGTCCGGCCGGTTTGAAAAGGCCATCAGGCCGACTAAAATGGCCCTGTTCACTAACCTTTATCTCCAAATCCGTAGCGAATCAGCAAAAATAGTATTAGTGAAAGTTGTAGAACTATGTGAGATATCCATCTTTGCTTTAGGGAGTAACATCTAATTCATCATGGTTTTAAAATTGCAAAGCTCCAAAGTAGGTCACATTGAAACTAAAATCAGCTTGTGACAGCAAATTGTTCTAAGTTTGAAAACAGCATTTCATTCCTAACTGTGGGCTCTATTTGACCATGCTAGGCACTGAATTAGCTCATGACCCTTAAATAAAGTTTGTTACCCATGAGGTGAACTACAACTTTTATTTAGGTCACACAGCCATGAAAACATTCTAAGCTACTGTTCAACTTTGGTCAAACTAGTATCATGAAAATGGCATTTCAAAATGAACCAACACTTAGAAGCAAAATTGGCTCAAGTCATGAATATAAACATTGTTCCAAATATCATTCTAGATGTGTCTCATGCATTGGTCACATATGATTACAATCATAATCATATATATATAATCAACATTTCATGTGACAATGTATAAGAATGAGATGAAATTGAATATGCTCATGTTCATGAATGCTTGGATGATGCTTGTGCTCATGAAATGCAAGTGTCAACTACAATGCTTAACACTGGGGTGTTATAGCCCCTCCCCCTTATAGAAATCTCATCCCAAGATTTGCAAGACCTACCGTTCCCATGTGGCATCTTGTTCATTGTGGTTATTCCACACCACCTTGTAGAACTTAATGACCTTGCTCCGGGTTACTCTTTCCATTTCTTCTAGCACTCGGGTTGGTTTCTTTTCATAAGTCAAATCCAATTGCAGCTTAATGTTGTTGGGTGCAATGGCTTCCTCAGGTATGAGAAGACATCTTTTTAACTGAGAAACATGTAAGACATTGAATATGGTACTCATCTCTGGAGGAAGTTGTAACTTGTAGGCGACATTTCCCTTCTGTTCAATAATCTAGTATGGCCCTACATATCTAGGCACAAGCTTCCTTTTTACTCCAAATCTCTACACTCCCCTCATGGGCAAAACTTTTAAGTACATGTACTCTCCCACTTCGAAGGTCAGTGGTCTTCTTCTTTTATCAGCATAACTCTTTTATCTAGACTGAGCTGCTTTCATATGCTGTTGGATAATGCGTACATGCTCTTCAGCTTCAGTGACAAAGTCAATAACATAATATCTCCTTTCTTCGGGCTCAATCCAATTCAATAGAGTTCTATATTTCCGACCGTACAAGGCTTCAAAAGGAGTCATCTTGATGCTCTCTTAATAACTATTGTTATAGGGAAACTTGGCTAAAGGTAGCCATTTTTTCGATGAACCCTTGGAAGATATAACACAAGCTCTCAACATGTCTTCTAAAATTTGATTCACTTGCTCAGTCTATCCAGAAGTTTGTGGATGGTATGCTGAACTGCTGATTAGTTTAGTTCCCAAAGCCTGGTGCAAGTGTTCCCAAAAACGAGCTATAAACTATGGGCCCTGATATGAGATTTATGGTCCTTGGAACTCCATGTAGCCTCACTATTTGAGATACATATAGCTCAGCGTACCTCCCAGCTTGATACTTCATTTGAACTGGTTAAAATGTGCTAACTTCTTGAGGCGATCTACAATGACCCATATGGAATCATGACATTTTGCTACTACCTGGATGGATAGACAACTTGGATGAATAAGCTTCATCTAAATTTGATTTCTATGTTCTCGGTCTTTCGGTACCACAAGTCGGTCCTCAAACCATAGCACACCTCTTTCATCCAACCTAAAATGCTTGGTTTCCTATTCTTTCATCTTTCTCTTAATGTGAAATACACCTACATCTATCTTCTGTAGTTCTATGATTTTGCTCTCAAGTGAGCAACTGACAGTGATATTGTGCAGCACAACAGGATGTAACAAATTAAATCCATCTTCCAACAAGATTTCTAAGGTGTTACAATGAGATTTTCGATTAAGTGCATCTTCTACAACATTGGCTTTTCCTGGATGGTAGTGCACTTCCAAATTATAGTCCTTGATTAGCTCTAACCATCTATGTTGTCTCTTGTTTAGCTCAGGTTGAGTGAAGATGTATTTGAGACTTTTATGGTTAGTGTATATGTGACATATGTTTCCCAACAAATAATGTCTCCATATCTTCAAGGCGTGAACAACTGCTGCAAGCTCTAAATCATGTGTAGGATAATTGACTTCATGCTTTCTCAATTGCCGAGAAGCATAGGCAATAACTCGGAATTCTTGCATGAGCACACACCCCAAACCTATACCCAATGCATCACATAACACATTGAAACGCTTTTCAATGTCAGGTTGTACTAAAACAGGAGCTATAGTTAGCAAGGTCCATAGGGTGTGAAAAGCGGCTTCACACTCCGGAGTCCAATTGAACTTTTCATTCTTCTAGAGTAGTCTGGTCATGGGCTTAGCTATCTTGGAAAAATCCGGCATGAAACGACGATAGTAGCCTGCTAACCCTAGGAAACTCCAAACTTCATGAACCAAAGTCAGGGCCTTTCAATCCATGACCTCTTGTACTTTAGATGGGTCTACAAGAATTCCATCTTCTGATAAGATGTGACCCAAGAAAGGTACTTTCTTCAACCAGAATTCACATTTGCTAAATTTGGCATATAATTTATGCTCCCTCAATCTGGATAAGATGATCCTTAGATGCTCTGCATTATCTGCCTCATTCTCCGAGTAAATCAGGATGTCATCAATAAACACGACCACAAACTTATCGAGCTCGGACATGAATACCGAATTCAACAAATACATGAAGTAGGCAGGAGCATTTGTTAGTCCAAAAGACATGACCAAATACTCATACAAGCCGCACCTAGTGGAGAAAATTGTTTTAGGTACATCCTCTAGCCTAATTTTAATCTAATAATAGCTGGATCTCAAGTCAATCTTAGAGAATACCTTTGCTTTTGCCAGTTGATCGAACAAGATATCGATATGAGGCAAAGGATACTTGTTCTTAATGGTCACAACATTAAGTGGCCTATAATCCACACACATTCTCAAGGATTTGTCCTTCTTGTTTACAAATAAAGCTGGACATCCCCATGGAGACGAACTAGGTCAAATGAGACCTTTGTCCAACAGTTCCTGTAGCTCAATTTTAAGTTCGGCTAACTCATTTGGCGAAATCCTATAGGGTCTTCTTGAGATAGGCACTGTACCTGGCACTAACTCGATCTTAAATTCCACATCCCTATCAAGCGGTAAACTGGCAACTCTTCTGGGAACACATCTAGAAATTCACAAACTACTAAAATATCACAGAGAGTTGTGGCTTGGATAGCACAAGACAAGTTTTGAAGATCAAAACTTCTAGGAAGTGGCACTAGAAAAGCACCCTCCCCCTTAGGTTCCCTCAACATAATGGTTCTAGTGGACGTGTCAATGAGAACCCCATGTCCACTCATCCATTTCATGCCCAAAATCACATCTATGGCTAATCCTAGCAATACTATCAGATCCATAGTGTACTCCCTCTCTTGTATGGAGATGAGCACATCTCTGACTATTTGATTTGTAGAAATAGTAGCCCTAGCTAAACTTATACTATAACCACCCTTGTCTACCTCAATTATCTTCTGATCATGCTTAGATGCAAATGTTTGGCTCATAAATGAATGAGAAGCTCCAGAATCAAATAAAATAATGGTGGGATGTTTGTTAACAAGAAACATATCGGCGGTCACAACTTCTCCCATGGTAATTTCTTCCACAGTGGTATAATGCACGTATCTAGGACGTGCTTTTGGATAGGCCTATTTCTGATTACCCTGGTTTTGATTGCCATTCTTCTTGGGATGGGGACACTCCTTGGCCCAATGACCCAACTAATTGCAATTGAAGCATAGTTGGTTGTTCCTTGGTCCTGCTAAGCTTCCCTGGCCTACATTGCCCTTAGGTATGGCAATGGTGAATGCCCTATGCAATATCTTCTAGGGGCGATTGGCTTGAGCTTTTGGCTAAGGACGCCTATACTTAGACGCCGATGGATGAAATTGTGGCCTAGCTGCCACTAGAGCTCTAGACTGAGATGATCCTAAGGCGCCTACCTCAGCTGCTCTCTTGCGGCCCTTTGCTACTACGTGCAAGTTGTTCTGATTCTCCAGGGTTAAGGCATCGCTGACAAACTCATTATAAGTGGCACACCTCAAGTTGGCCATGGTCTTCATCAGTTTGGTGCCAAGGCCTCTCTTGAAGCTCTCTATCTTGTTTTCCTCTGTGTTGACAAACTCTAGGGCATATCTAGATAGATTATTGAAGGCATGCAGGTACTCAGTAAGGGTCTTGGTCCCTTGAGTGAGTCTCATGAACTCGGTAGCTTTCATGCGCATTAGCCTCGAGAGAATGTGATGTCCCCTAAAGGCTAACTTGAACTGTTCCTAGGTGACCTATGAGTTTGTAGGTAGAGAAGATAGGAAATGGGTCCACCATATCCCTACCATTCCCTATAGTTGATGAGACACATACTCAGCCTTCTGATGCTCTGTTACCCTCAACAGACAAAACTTTTGCTCTATTGTGTTCAGACACTCATCCGCCTAGAGCGGTTCTTCGGCCTCTTTGAACATAGGAAGCTTGGTGTCCTAGAAATCTTTGAATGAGCTATATTGATTTGGTTCAGGCCCTTGATGTTGCTGACGGGCGTGAGCGGTGTTATGCGCAATGAGGCATAGTGTATCCTCCATTGCTCTCTGATTTCTCAGGAACTGTGTGAAAAACTCATTCACAGAAGGGGACGATGGTGGTGGTAAATAACCATCATTGCCACCCTGGCTGGTGCCTGCTCCAATGCGAGTTCAAGTCATCTACAAAATTGCAACAATAAGTGATTATTGGATGATGTCAAGAGATTGCAGATGAATTGTGTAATCATGCCGAACGGAATTTACAAGAGAGAATCTTAAATTCATACAATAAAACAGAGGCACAATAATTCATTCTCGCAACATAACATTACCAATTTGATAACTTATCGTACTCGCAACACGTTATCGTGCATGTCATATTTCACCAGTAAAACAAAACTAGAATTTCATCAAAGTTCAACCCATCATGGATTAACATGCAAAGTACCAATGTTACACCGAAGTTACGTCACGAGTACTGAAGTTCAAACTACAAGTCTGTTACATAAATAGCAGGGATACAACTAGCGCTTCCAACTAGTCGTTAAACGGCTCTACTCTTTAGCGTGCTTGCTGTCGAGGTCGGAGATAGCATCATCCTCATCCTCTAGATAAACTTCTTCTTCCTCCCAACTGTCATCTTCAACTAACATCTCTGGATCTTCTTCTTCCTCATCTAGGAGCGGGTGCAGTTGGTTGTTCCGATAATGCACCTCATGTTGAAGATCAACCACCATGTTCTAGGTATGTGCAAGCTGCTGGCACAAGTCCCTTTCGACACAGTCCTACTACGTGGCTAAGGCTTCGGCTCTGTTTTGTCCTGCTTCTGCCAGGGCTACACGGTTGTTTGCTTGGATTCGCTGGCACATAGCTATGAGTGCCTCGATGCAAGCGGTCTCCAGCTACTCTCGTAGTCCTATTAGCACTGCCTGATCATCAGCTCTTACCACTTGGGCGGTAGCTCTCTGCTGATCGAAGTGTTCCATCTCAGTGTGGAGATTTCCCAATGCTACATAAGCTTGATCGGTGTCCCAACGAGCCTCCCTTGCTGCCTTTTTGTGCTTGTGAACACGCTTCCTCAACTTATGCTGTACAGCTTCGGCTCTCATGAGCTTGAACCTGCAAGTGGTATAGGACTCTTGCTAGAAGTCTTGGGTATCCTGACGAGTATAGAACATCTTCATCATGGCAAACATTGCACTCATAATGTACTAGAACTATCTGCCCGCTCATCCCAGTCTCGGATCAATGCATTGCGGTTGTGCTGTGCCCAAACTGCTGTGGATGGATCCAACCGAGGAAAAGTACCAGCGGCACTGCCGGTAAGCTCAACCCCATGTTGCTAACATATCTTACTCAGCACGTCAAAAGCAACTACTTGGGCAGCTTCCCAAGGAGTTTTCCCTTCATAATCCGCCTTCCACTCCTACCATAGGGGTGCTTGGGTACAAGCTGGTATGGTTAGCTGCACCTCATACCATGGTTGTCCTTCTAGGTATACCTCATTCCAGGAATAGAGAGGCGGTTCGGTATACCCCGCATAATATAGAACCCTCCAAAGTAGGGCAGGGGTACCAAACATCTCCAGGAAAGTCTCATTCCCAACTGATGCTGCCATCTATACCAACCCAAATGGTGCAACTCTCGTGCGAACAACATTATAATAGAAAAAGAGTTACTTAACCGAATAAGAGACTTATAAGGGGAGGAACAATGCAAGTGTGTAATGAATGATTGATCATGATGCATGTAGGTTTTGTACATCCTCACAAACTTACAATAATTAAACTTCTAATGGCATACATGGTGGCATAAATGCATTCTCTCATATATAACTTAGCTAGTCGGGCTACACGTTTCGGTGTTAGTGTACCTGCACAAGAATTTCATTTCAGCCCAACCCCACAAGTATAAATGTAGAAATGAAAATCTGGGCTCTAGGTGGCAAGCTAAAGCATATATAGTCATAACAAAGCTAACCCACAATTAAATACCTCCGTATATATATGAGACATATATATACTTTAGTATCAAAGCTAACTCTCCCCATTAGACTGCTCCCTTACATCTTGCGGTCATGCCACTATGATGATGAGTGGCATCTTACCTTAGGCGTAGAGGCATTTGATCCATACATTACCACTCAAGTGAATGGCATACATACAATAGCACACCGTATGGACGATGAAAATAAAAACCCCCAAGTTAGTACTTAATTACCCACCTGAAATCCTTAACTGGGCATAAAGGAAGTGATCACTAGCACACTTTAGATTCAAACTTTAGATTTAAACACCTATATATATATATTAGTTGTTAAACTAGTTTTGGAAAAACAAAAACCTTTGTTTTAAATACACATGTGGCAATTAATGTTGAATCTTGCTCTGATACCAGCTATAGCATAACCGTCCAATTTATAAGAGCACAAATACAATAGCTATGTGACTCCGTTAGGCATTATATCGATGTGAGACTGGATCAGAAGAATTCTGTTATGCATGTTTACCACAGTATAGATCAGAAAGAGAACTAGAAAGAAACAAGTAGGCAAAACCAACCAACAGGGGCTAGAAACCGACTACCAAATGACCCCTGGTTTAGTAGTATTAGTAGTCATGAATGGCTTTGATCTGTGTTGAACCCAACTCGTCTTATTTTTGTAACTGCTTCAGTCTTCAGTCTGTAACTCGTCAGTCTTCAGCCTTTAGTCTACCCCTCGACTGTCAAGATTGCTTGTGTGCTCTTGCATTCCTACACAGACACACGTGCATGGGTGGCATCAGTAGCCTGTTGTAGCAGGGACATCGCCTCACGGCCTATCGCATTTTGCGTGATGCGGCAAAGCCGCACCACCAAACCACGCAAACGTCTCATTGCTCGTTGGTCATGGGGTGGTACATTGTATTAGGTGGGTTGAACTCTGTTGAGCATGGTGTAGGTCAGGTCATTTGGTTTCTGTTTGTTTTTTGTTGCCTTGGTGTCTTTGTCAATCTTTGTTTAACTTGCAAGACACTTGCAGCGAGGAGCAAGTCTCGCCTTAGTCTAATACATAGCAAAGTAGCCATTGTTGTTGAAATGTTATTACACACATAAGAAAGTCCGAGATCTGTACATTTGGACGTGTCTGACAGTTTCTCCATAGTTTTACCTCGTTTTCCTATGGTGTAACAGAACCGCCCAATTTATACAAGATCAAGTATGGCTGTCCCCGCTAACACGTTGACACACACATACTTTCACTCATATAAACCCGGTAGTCCGCCGAGTGTCCCGAAAGACCTCGGTAAATCAACATCACAACCAAGATCGCGTGATTAAGCAAATACACATCACATACGCAGGGTTGCAGCGGAAAATAATATTACAAATGGATTCGCAAATAATAGTACAAGTTTGGGTTTCAAAACCGATTAGTGAAAACAACATAGCTTTCAAAAGATTACATTAATATATGTTCCAAATACATTTCTAGCATAAGTGACATCATCCGACAAAAGCATATAGATGAGAAGTAACTATAGAATCACCGAGCCACCGGCGGTTAACCACCATCTTCACAGGCCGAGAACTTCACCTGCAACATGGTGGGATAAACCCTGAGTACTCAAATGTACTCAGCCAGACTTACCCGTCGAAAACCAAAAATAAAAGACACCAAGGGTCATGCAAGGCTTATGAGGTGGGCTAGCTTGACACTTTTGCATAAAAGAGCTTATGAGCATAGTAACCAATTTAAACTTAGCATCAAGCTTATCATCATTTACCTGTCCACTAGATTAGCACCTGTACTAGAGCACTCACTTATTAGGAACAATCAATATTAACCATAGCAGGTATAATAAGGCTGTCATCATCATATCATCATTTCCGAACCTTTATGTTATTAAGTGTATCTACATTGGAGATAAGCCCGTCAAGTTCTCACTAACCGGGAGAGACGGCGACTCGAATCGAATTACAACTCAGCTGAGGGGGTATTCCTAACTCTCACCTTGGCATACTTAGCAAGGGTAGCCGTGGGTCACCTTTGGGACATCTCAGGAACCAAATTCGTGGGTTCAATCAGCGCCAGCACTCTCAGGGATTACCCTTCTGCCAGGACGATCAGGACTTTTAAATCACCTGCCCTTGGACTCACGCCTATGGCTCCCTTCTGAGGCGCACTTTATACTTATCGACTCCCGGCCTGAGGTGAGCTACTCGGCTTCGCGGTCGGTCATCAGGCCGGCCAACTAAGAGAGAGGCATGCGTTCAACATGAACAGGAAAGGCTCCAAGAATCAGTCCTTAAGCGACACAGACGGAGTCACTGCAAACCGGCAAGCCTCCGTCCGGTCTTCATTTCAAATTAAGACTGGTTCTTTTCCACGATAGCAATATATATAGCCAACCGTGCCATACGTATCTTCCTATATCTCGCAGGTGATAGGAAATCACCTGACTTCTACCGTGTTTAAGCAGGGCTAAGCACTACATGAGCCTGAGCTACATAGGATTTAGGGTAACAATATCTGGACAAGGATTGGATAACCAATGCAGCAAGTGTTTGCATCCAACACCTAAACTTAATGCAACAATATATATATGTAACAATAATACTGTAACTGCATTTCGGAAATTAGGAGGCTTAATATGCTCCGGGGCTTGCCTGGGATCCGACACAAGTCAGTGTTAGGTAGACGACACTCGCTAAGTGAGCATCTCCCGTTCTAGCACTTGTCCAGTCATTCCACCTTCGGGATAGGTCCACCATACACCATCGTCTGTCTCCACATCATGCGCTCCACGTCCACGTGCTGTACCTAGCGTACCTAGGATGAGATGCATAGATGCAGATGCATGAACATAAAGAATACACATGAAGGAATGCAACAAGCATACTAAACAAGCATATGTTACACTATACACACATAAGCATGTCATACAACCAGCTAGCTATACATGATCAAGTACTTCACAATTTAGCAAAACATTTTAGGCATGCTACCTTAACTCTAGGTGTCCAAGATAACCATTTGCAATCATACAAACAAGAGCAAGTAGAAGCAAACAATTCTAGATACAAGCAGATTTGGACAGCAGCAAATAGTCACTTGTTTCAAACATAACTTAAGCTACAAACATCCCACAAGGATGATCTAAGACTTTATGAAAATCCATAGAAATTGTATACAAGATTGATGTTTACATAAAAAGCTAATTACAAAGTTAAACAGGTCAAACATGTAGATGTTTCAGACCTGTCCAGACATGGACATAAAACTGATTGCAACTTCAAAGAAGCATAACTGTAGTTACACAAATCCAAATGACTTGCAAGAAGACATTTTGGAAAGATTATGAAATTATATACATTTCATCTGTAAAAATCATAGCATGATTCACAAGTTAAGTAGGTCGAAATTATACCTTTACAGAAACTGGTTCATACAAAACATAGAGCAACAAATCCTATACTCTAACTTTAAACAGTTGTAACTCTTAAACTACTTGGCCAAATGACACCAAATTTTAACAGTAGCTAGATACATGAATTATCTACAACCTTTGTATAAACAAGTTTCACAACAAAGCATATTATCATGAAGAACTTTGCTAAGTTCTCAGATCTGTCCATAAACCACATCGGCAAGAAAATAATTATTAACTTATGTTGCAAACACATAATTGGGCAAAACCAACTTTACCAACATGTCACACATGACTAAAGAACACCAGAAAACCTAGGGTCCATGACCAAATAAATTATTTTAATGCATTTCTTAATTTATTTTAGATAACAAGGTGACTTAATGAACATATACCAAAAGTATACAATAAATTCTACAAAAATTACAGTGGCTCACATATCCTCTCAATAGTCTACTGTCCAAATTTCACTCCATTTGAATATGTATAACAACCTCTATGAAAAAGACAAGTTACTAAAGCAAGAAATCATGTGAGAGCAAGATAAACCAATAACTCACTCATACTTCATCCAATACTCATGAAATTTTTACCACACATCAACTATCACATGATTAGCATGCCACAAAAATGTCACTTCATTTGGAGCCCTAGATCTACAGTTATGAAAAAGACAAATACCACTAGCATTACAAACCTAGCTGCATAAATATATTTTTACAGCTAAAACTTTAAAGTAAAACATGTAATATTATAGATCTATTGCATAGAGAATTTCACAAGGATTCCAAAAAGTCCTCATTTGCTATTTTATGAATTTCCTATGAATTACTATGAATTTCCAAAGATTTAGCAAATTTACTGCAAATAGGTCCTTATCGGCACTATTCATCTGAGTCACTGACATTGCAGCTAGGCCCCTGACTTACGTCGAATTCTAGTAAACAGTCCATGATGGGATTAGGAAGCAGAGGAGGCACTGTGGCTCGTCGGTGACGGTCGTAGGGGGGCTCTTCGGCGATGGTGGAGCGGCGGCGAGAGCACCGGGAGGCCACACAGAGACTCGCCAAGTGGGCCTCGGCTCGGCCCGAGGTGGGCGTGGAGCCCGACCACGTCTTGGGCGCCCACACACAGAGCGGCTCCAATGGTCGGGCTGTGCAGGCGGTCTCCCTTCGGCCGAGGATCGCCGGTCGGAGAGGAGAAAGAAGGCGGAGGCGGTGGTTCGCGTGGTTGGTCATGAGGGGCTCGGAAGCTAGGGAACGGCGGCGACGGTGAGCTCGGCCACGGCCATGGCGGACACACGCCCCGCCACAGAGCGGAGCGAGGAGAGCGCGAGAGGAGCGAGCGGGGGGAGTGGAGAAGGGATGGAGAGCTCGGCGGGGCTCTGGTTATCCGCATCGGGCGCAGGGGCACACGCGGCATGGAGGTGGGGGCGCTTTCGGCTCGCATGGTCGCCACGCCACAGCCACGCTGTCGGCATTTTGATGAGCAGTGGCGGCGCGATCCAAATAAAGCGTCTTGGAAGCCGTTTTGGGCTGGTTCGGTAGGGAATTTGATGGTGGGCCTTTAACGAAGTTTGATCTCCATCCGATGCTCTACAAATTTTGTTAAAGATTCATAGCCATTAGAGCAAAGGATTAAGAGATAAATAGGCCCTAATTTGACACTGTCAATGAATTAATGTTGATCAAAGTAAAGCTCGGTTTTTGTTCATTTTGGGAAGTCAAACTTGGTCCAATTGATCCCATCTTTGGGTATCCTCTTCTCCAAATAATTATCTCCAACTTTTATTTTTGGACCAACTCAAGTTGCTTAGCAAAATTTGGAGAACGCGGAATGCCAATGGCGACGACGATGAATTCCAGACTTAGAAAAATTCTAAGTCTGAAAACAGCCGCTGATTCAATTTTCGAGCCTCTGTTTGACTTAGTTCCAAGTTGATCTGGCTCTTGCTCCAAAAACAAAGTTTGTTCTACTCTACTCAATCTTCAACTTTTATTTAAGGTGCAACTTCAAAACTGGTATAGAACCTACTGTTCTACTTTGACCAAAGTAGGATCACGATGAAGCTTAAATTATCCTTTTTGATCCATTGGAGCATTTTCTGGCCACCTGCTCAACATGAACCCTTCATAACTTTTGTTCATGAGTGCAAGTAGAGTTGTTTGAGCAAGGTACCAAGGTTTGGTTGACTTCATAGGTTTCCATCCACTTGATAAAGCAATTCATGCCAAGATATGACTTATCATTTCATGTGACTTTTTGATTCCAAACTTCATGAAACTTTTCCACGGGTCTAGATGGATGCATGGGGATGTAATGTACATGGAATAAGCATGTTTAACATTACTCTTGCATAATCTTAACAAGGGTCCATATGTAAGCAATGTGCGTGGCCCAAGTTTAAGTTGGAGCTCCATCATGTAAATTTGATCTTGACACCTTGATTACCACTTGACATGTCATGTTTGAGCTCAAACCTATTGCTTAACTGATGACAAACACCTGGGGTGTTACAGCCCTCCCCCCTTAAAGGAATCGCGTCCCGAGATTCGGTGCGAAAGACTCTTAAGGGAAGAAAAACTTGTCATCCAGTTTCCAACATCAGTGATAGCATTAGGCTATTTAACTTTGGAGTATCAGAGAGACTAATTTGGTCATGACACTTTATGATACTTGCTCTTTGTCGTAAGTTGTTGTCTGAAGAATTTCTTTCGTTGGCGTCCATAAAGCATTGTTACATTGGAAGGAATCCAAGATAGCACTGTCCTGCGTACTTCGTCCACGATGTACGAAGAGTGATACAAGCGTAGACTAAATACTTGTAACATCTACTTCCCTAGTGGATACAACATAGACCTATGGACTTTGCACTAGCCCACAGTCTGTTGACAGATATTCCTTGCAACGATACTATATTTGTTCCCAAGGTTTGAAAAGCAGTTCTCTACTAAAGTGGTTTGAGCACAACTTCTCATAAAGGATGTGATCATAGACGGGGTAAACATCCTTTGAGGGTATGAGAAGCTAGTTAACCAATATTCAAACTGGTTGTAGCGGTGCAATCACTTAGATGTCGCTGATGGAAAGCTACATAATGTTCCTTATATATAGTGCTCTTTCTCTGATAACGACACTGTATTATCTGAGTCTGTTGAGTGAGCGGTGAATGTGATAGCTGACTCTGTTGACTCAGCGTTCTCGACGACCATTATTTAAGGGAATTCTCATATCCAAACGGTAATAGTTATCTGAGTTGTATCTGAGGCAAACCCTTGGGTAAAACACATGGAAGACACCTTAGGCATGTCAGCATTGGAGAACCATTGATGCAGAAGGATGTTAGCGAGGCTTGGAGGGCAACACAAGTTGCAAGTAATCACAAAACTAGGGACTAGATCACAACCAAGCAGGTTAAGTACAATTTGCCTTCGTGGTGCAGTTGCACAGCAAGTTGGGTTGACTTGCATCGTAGCAAAACCAGCTTTCTTAAACTATATTTGACATCGAGGCTTCCATTCTTAGGTCCATCAATATCTCAAAAACCATAATCCAAAAATCTATGGTTTAACACCTTTCCAATTACTTTCGAATTGCAAGGGCACAATTTGACTTCTAGAACACCTGGACTGCTCGCGCATTGCTGATCTAAGAGGGCAAAAGCAAGGCACATAGGGGTGCAATTAGTCTTCTCAAGGGTATGGAGGGTTGTCTAACAGCAATACACCTAAAAGTTGTAATTTCTTGGCATGAATTACAAACACAACCGTCTAATGCAAAGGATGATCGCAGTCACAGCGAAATTGCAGATTCTATACCCTTTTGTTTTCTATTCATATTTCACAAACTACTGCTCCAATATGCACAAATTTTGGTGGGCATGTAGATCCATGGGTCTTCTAACTACTCACCAAAATTCAACTCAACCGGACATCGTTTGACCATCTAAACAATTCATCTACCAAAACTGCTCTGTTCTGAAATGGCAGCAAACCGAGCCGACAAGATATCTCTCAAATCCGATGTTTTACTCAACCAATACTCAAACCAACTTAAGACATTGAAGGGTCCTAAGCAAGGAATGAGATCACCAAGTTTGGGGTCAATCCAACTTCGTTTGAGTCACTAATCGTTGGCTTGAAGATGTTCGGCTCTGTATCTTAAAAATGTAGACATATTTCTCGTTCTTCTCTTTCTTTGCTTCGTACGTTGTGGTGTGTGTTCTATACTCTCGATCTCTTTGTATAGCAGCAGCAGCAGCAGCTCTTTTCTCTGAGGATGTAGACTAAGGTTTTCCATATGTGGTTCTCAGAAAACAACTTAAATTGTTTGATTTAGACACCAACTTGATGATGCACAAGCATTGGAAGTGTGGGCTGTTCTCACAGGGCACAAAGCATTATTTCACATGTAGGGCATTCCTACAGAGACAAGGAACCATTTCTGAATATTCTCTAGCACTTGGTCTAATAAAACCTTGAACAAATCCGTTTGTGGTACCTAGGGCACAATGATGTTGATCAAAACAAGGCACATGCTTTAGCTAGCTCCTTACGTAGCCGATACAACGTTTTGTACTATCTGTGTGATTGACGCATGACAGATGGTCGCCATCGTAGTCAGCAGACAAGGGGTCACACTAGAGATTGTTGATCTCGACTGTGCGATCAGCATACACATAATAATCAAGACTTGGATAGCCAGGTCATAATTATAATGTGACGTTCGATTCTTATCTGACTAACAACTTATCCAACATTAATTGTTGTGTGTCTTTCTGATCCAACAGTGATGACATAAGTTGTTCACTAGGTGACGGACGTCAATACTGGGACAACCAAGTGGAGTCACTTGTCTACCACCTCTTGTAGTCTATTAATGTTTATGTCGGTGACCTGTTCTTCAAAGGTTATCCTTTTTGTGACTTCAAAAGGAAGCTCTACTACTTTTGGTCTGATATATGGATCTTCGATAAGATATGGATAGATAACCAAGGAAGAGCTCACGTGAAAATCACACATCGGTGCAGTTCTGCAATGGATCATGACTAGAAACCTCGATACCTGCGCGCACCCAATAGCACAACCATGTGTCGGCCGGCCACAAGGAGGCCCTAGGTTCCGTCGCGGCACCGTAGATCGCTAATCATGGCACCATTACTGGACATACACCCAAAGTGAAATTTCCAGTGGCACCAATTAGATTGTAAGAACAAGCATTGTGCAAAAGAGGGATAGCAATCAAGGATAGTCACAAGGTTAGGAATTAACAAGGAGGCGATCGGAAGATCAAAACACAAAGCAAAAAGAACATAGCCTAATTGTCGAAGGCAACTAAGCAGGAGACTCTTGCTAATTTCCATATACGTCATGTGTCCACCCAAGTGATTACCAGATAAAGATTAACATGAGATTTGGTCTTGTCGAGTAGCATCATAAGATCAAGACTGATAAACATCCAGAGACTTGAAAGGGTTGGAGGCAAAATACATGAGATTCGAGGGACAAAGCCATTGCAGTGACTAGAGATTCAGTTGATAAAGCAACGACATGATCTGCGAGTAGAAGGTTCCAAAGCCAGGGCAGATAGCGATTATCGTTGCACCAGATTATCAGTAGGAGAAGGAGCAATAAGATCTAACAAGGATTTTTGCAGTAGGGTCCTCCCACATAGGAGCGGGACAACCATGAAATATGCAAGCATTTAAGGGAACTAAGCTTGGGCCTAATGTCGAGCAAAAGCATGGATAAAGGTCTTCATAGCGCAACGTTCAAGGCTAGCAACCACATGTACAGGGCTTAGGTTCCTAAGAGAGAACTTAATTGGAGACGACAACTGTGCGATTACGTAACTTGAGCGTTGTTTTAGGATAAAGCTATTTGACACTCGTATGCTTACCGAGGACAAAAGGGTGACAACTACGGCACTACCTAGATAACGAGCATCCACGCCTACATCATGGTCTTAAGCGAGCATTTCAAAACACTCAATCCAATTAGCTTAAATGGCTATTACGAAGAACAAGCAGTCACCTACAACAACACCACTACACATATTAGGCAAAACATGGTGGTAAGGCACTGTTATCTTTTGTTTCCTTTTTACTGAGTAGGTGGATATCTCTACAAAACAAGTTTTACTTACATTTAGCAATTTAGTTTTCAAAGGGGTGAACTTTTTGTTAACTATTAACTCATCATCTATTTCCTTTGGAAGCCAACATACGAGGCAAAAGCTAATCACACACTAACTTCCAGCATAGCTATTCAAGCAGCATGGGACAAGGCATTTGGCTAGCTTCACACAGGGAAAATAGTGACATCACATTGATCACAAGCTACTTAGCATTAGGACAAGGTGAGGGAAGCATATTTATGCACAAGCACAATCATGATGCATGCTCGTCCTATTCGTCCTCACGAAATTGCCAGCCTAAGGTGGCAATCCCATTCTATGTCGGTGGCATAACACGTACTCTCTCGATATATAGCTAGTTGTTAGCTACATTTAATCTACGCATTCGTGGTTAGCGTACCTGCAGGCAAATTCATTGCAGCCCATCCCCACAAGAGATAAATAAGCATACAATGAAAGCATTAAACTAAGATACTCTCCATATATACATCCCCAGATGTATATACTTCGATATCCATAGCTACCCGATAAATATACCCGCAATTAAGTACCTTCATATATACATGTGTGTAACATGTAAATATTCCAGTAACCACAGCTAACTTTCCCCTAGACCGATAGTGGGACGGTCATGCTCTCACAACTCACACTTACCTGGGCGTAGAGACAATTGATCCATACATTACCATTCAAACGAATGGCATCCATACAATAGCACGTCGTATGGACGACGAAAGTAAAAACCCCCATGTTAGTACTTAGATAGCCACCTAATAGTCCTTAACTAGGCATAAAGGAGGATGTCGCTAGCATAGTTTTGCAAATTAGTTTTTGACAAATTTGCCTGTAGCTAAAGTTTTAGTTAAAATAGGCTTTTTAAAACCAAACTTTGTTTTTAAAACAATGTACATGACCGTATTATGCTTAATCTTGCTCTGATACCAGCTGTAACAGAACCGCCCAATTTATACAAGATCAAGTACGGCTGTCCCCGCTAACACGTTGACACACACATACTTTCACTCATATAAACTCGGTAGTCCGCCGAGTGTCCCGAAAAGACCTCGGTAAATCAACATCACAACCAAGATCGCGTGATTAAGCAAATACACATCACATACGCAGGGTTGCAGCGGAAAATAATATTACAAATGGATTCGCAAATAATAGTACAAGTTTGGGTTTCAAAACCGATTAGTGAAAACAACATAGCTTTCAAAAGATTACATTAATATATGTTCCAAATACATTTCTAGCATAAGTGACATCATCCGACAAAAGCATATAGATGAGAAGTAACTATAGAATCACCGAGCCACCGGCGGTTAACCACCATCTTCACAGGCCGAGAACTTCACCTGCAACATGGTGGGATAAACCCTGAGTACTCAAATGTACTCAGCCAGACTTACCCGTCGAAAACCAAAAATAAAAGACACCAAGGGTCATGCAAGGCTTATGAGGTGGGCTAGCTTGACACTTTTGCATAAAAGAGCTTATGAGCATAGTAACCAATTTAAACTTAGCATCAAGCTTATCATCATTTACCTGTCCACTAGATTAGCACCTGTACTAGAGCACTCACTTATTAGGAACAATCAATATTAACCATAGCAGGTATAATAAGGCTGTCATCATCATATCATCATTTCCGAACCTTTATGTTATTAAGTGTATCTACATTGGAGATAAGCCCGTCAAGTTCTCACTAACCGGGAGAGACGGCGACTCAAATCGAATTATAACTCAGCTGAGGGGGTATTCCTAACTCTCACCCTGGCATACTTAGCAAGGGTAGCTGTGGGTCACCTTTGGGACATCTCAGGAACCAAATTCGCGGGTTCGATCAGCGTCAGCATTCTCAGGGATTACCCTTCTGCCAGGAGGATCAGGACTTTTAAATCACCTGCCCTTGGACTCACGCCTACGGCTCCCTTCCAAGGCGCACTTTATACTTATCGACTCCCGGCCTGAGGTGAGCTACTCGGCTTCGCGGTCGGTCATCAGGCCAGCCAACTAAGAGAGAGGCATGCGTTCAACATGAACAGGAAAGGCTCCAAGAATCAGTCCTTAAGCGACACAGACGGAGTCACTGCAAACCGACAATCCTCCGTCCGGTCTTCATTTCAAATTAAGACTGGTTCTTTTCCATGATAGCAATATATATAGCCAACTGTGCCATACGTATCTTCCTATATCTCGCAGGTGATAGGAAATCACCTGACTTCTACCGTGTTTAAGCAGGGCTAAGCACTACACGAGCCTGAGATACATAGGATTCAGGGTAACAATATCTGGATAAGGATTGGATAACCAATGCAGCAAGTGTTTGCATCCAACACCTAAACTTAATGCAACAATATATATATGTAACAATAATACTGTAACTGCATTTCGGAAATTAGGAGGCTTAATATGCTCCGGGGCTTGCCTGGGATCCGACACAAGTCAGTGTTAGGTAGACGACACTCGCTAAGTGAGCATCTCCCATTCTAGCACTTGTCCAGTCCTTCCACCTTCGGGATAGGTCCACCATACACCATCGTCTGTCTCCACATCATGCGCTCCATGTCCACGTGCTGTACCTAGCGTACCTAGGATGAGATGCATAGATGCAGATGCATGAACATAAAGAATACACATGAAGGAATGCAACAAGCATACTAAACAAGCATATGTTACACTATACACACATAAGCATGTCATACAACCAGCTAGCTATACATGATCAAGTACTTCACAATTTAGCAAAACATTTTAGGCATGCTACCTTAACTCTAGGTGTCCAAGATAACCATTTGCAATCATACAAACAAGAGCAAGTAGAAGCAAACAATTCTAGATACAAGCAGATTTGGACAGCAGCAAACAGTCACTTGTTTCAAACATAACTTAAGCTACAAACATCCCACAAGGATGATCTAAGACTTTATGAAAATCCATAGAAATTGTATACAAGATTGATGTTTACATAAAAAGCTAATTACAAAGTTAAACAGGTCAAACATGTAGATGTTTCAGACCTGTCCAGACATGGACATAAAACTGATTGCAACTTCAGAGAAGCATAACTGTAGTTACACAAATCCAAATGACTTGCAAGAAGACATTTTGGAAAGCTTATGAAATTATATACATTTCATCTGTAACCATCATAGCATGATTCACAAGTTAAGTAGGTCGAAATTATACCTTTACAGAAACTGGTTCATACAAAACAGAGAGCAACAAATCCTGTACTCTAACTTTAAACAGTTGTAACTCTTAAACTACTTGGCCAAATGACACCAAATTTTAACAATAGCTAGATACATGAATTATCTACAACTTTTGTATAAACAAGTTTCACAACAAAGCACATTATCATGAAGAACTTTGCTAAGTTCTCAGATCTGTCCATAAACCACATCGGCAAGAAAATAATTATTAACTTATGTTGCAAACACATAATTGGGTAAAACCAACTTTACCAACATGTCACACATGACTAAAGAACACCAGAAAACCTAGGGTCCATGACCAAATAAATTATTTTAATGCATTTCTTAATTTATTTTAGATAACAAGGTGACTTAATGAACATATACCAAAAGTATACAATAAATTCTACAAAAATTACAGTGGCTCACATATCCTCTCAATAGTCTACTGTCCAAATTTCACTCCATTTGAATATGTATAGCAACCTCTATGAAAAAGACAAGTTGCTAAAGCAAGAAATCATGTGAGAGCAAGATAAACCAATAACTCACTCATACTTCATCCAATACTCATGAAATTTTTACCACACATCAACTATCACATGATTAGCATGCCACAAAAATTTCACTTCATTTGGAGCCCTAGATCTACAGTTATGAAAAAGACAAATACCACTAGCATTACAAACCTAGCTGCATAAATATATTTTTACAGCTAAAACTTTAAAGTAAAACATGTAATATTATAGATCTATTGCATAGAGAATTTCACAAGGATTCCAAAAAGTCCTCATTTGCTATTTTACGAATTTCCTATGAATTACTATGA
The DNA here is from genome assembly GCA_904845875.1 of Miscanthus lutarioriparius. Classification (NCBI taxonomy): domain Eukaryota; kingdom Viridiplantae; phylum Streptophyta; class Magnoliopsida; order Poales; family Poaceae; genus Miscanthus; species Miscanthus lutarioriparius. The sequence continues at coordinate 70,830,655 of CAJGYO010000010.1, forward strand.
ATTTCCAAAGATTCAGCAAATTTACAGCAAATAGGTCCTTATCGGCACTATTCATCTGAGTCACTGACATTGCAGCTAGGCCCCTGACTTACGTCGAATTCTAGTAAACAGTTCCTGACGGGATTAGGAAGCAGAGGAGGCACTGTGGCTCGTCGGTGACGGTCGTAGGGGGCTCTTCGGCGATGGTGGAGCGGCGGCGGAGCACCGGGAGGCCCGCGCGCACTCGCCGGTGGCCTCGGCTCGGCCCGAGGTGGAGCGTGGAGCCCCAGCCACGTGCGTGGCGGCCCACACAGCAGCGTCTCCGATGGCTGGGCTGCTGCGGCGGTCTCCCGCTCGGCCGAGGATCGCTGGTCGGAGAGGAGAAGAAGGCGGAGGCGGTGGTTCGCGTGGTTGGTCATGAGGTGGCTCGGAAGCTAGGGAACGGCAGCGACGGTGAGCTCGGCCAGCCGGCCATGGCGGACGCACGTCCTGCCACAGAGCGGAGCGAGGAGAGCGCGAGAGGGAGCGAGCAGGGAGTGGAGAAGGGGATGGAGAGCTCGGCCGGGGCTCTGGTTATCCGCATCGGGCGCAGGGGCACGCAGCATGGAGGTGGGGGCGCTCGGCTCGCATGGCTGCCACGCCCTGGCCACGCGTCGGCATTTTGACGAGCAGGTGGCGAGCGTGATCCAACGCGTCTTGGAAGCCGTTTTTGGGCTGGTTCGGTAGGGAATTTGATGGTGGGCCTTTAACGAAGTTTGATCTCCATCCGATGCTCTACAAATTTTGTTAAAGGTTCATAGCCATTAGAGCAAAGGATTAAGAGATAAATAGGCCCTAATTTGACACTGTCAATGAATTAATGTCGATCAAAGTAAAGCTCGGTTTTTGTTCATTTTGGGAAGTCAAACTTGGTCCAATTGATCCCATCTTTGGGTATCCTCTTCTCCAAATAATTATCTCCAACTTTTATTTTTGGACCAACTCAAGTTGCTTAGCAAAATTTGGAGAACGCGGAATGCCAATGGCGACGACGATGAATTCCAGACTTAGAAAAATTCTAAGTCTGAAAACAGCCGCTGATTCAATTTTCGAGCCTCTGTTTGACTTAGTTCCAAGTTGATCTGGCTCTTGCTCCAAAAACAAAGTTTGTTCTACTCTACTCAATCTTCATCTTTTATTTAAGGTGCAACTTCAAAACTGGTATAGAACCTACTATTCTACTTTGACCAAAGTAGGATCACGATGAAGCTTAAATTATCCTTTTTGATCCATTAGAGCATTTTCTGGTCACCTGCTCAACATGAACCCTTCATAACTTTTGTTCATGAGTGCAAGTAGAGTTGTTTGAGCAAGGTACCAAAGTTTGGTTGACTTCATAGGTTTCCATCCACTTGATAAAGCAATTCATGCCAAGATATGACTTATCATTTCATATGACTTTTTGATTCCAAACTTCATGAAACTTTTCCACGGGTCTAGATGGATGCATGGGGATGTAATGTACATGGAATAAGCATGTTTAACATTACTCTTGCATAATCTTAACATGGGTCCATATGTAAGCAATGTGCGTGGCCCAAGTTTAAGTTGGAGCTCCATCATGTAAATTTGATCTTGACACCTTGATTACCACTTGACATGTCATGTTTGAGCTCAAACCTATTGCTTAACTGATGATAAACACCTGGGGTGTTACATATGGTGTTTGTTACTATGTCTTTTACAATTTTAATTTTGACTAACTTTATAGGAAAGAGTAACATCTATGTCATAAAATGCAAGGGAAAATACATAAAGGAAGAGTAATGTAGCAAAACCATCCAATTTATAAGAGCACAAGTACAATAGCAGCCCACAAGCAGTCGCACTATCATATTTGAGCCCATATAAATCCGGTAGTCCGTTGAGTACCACGAAGGGTATCGATTAACCATCAACATACAACCAAGATCATACATGATTCAACATACATGTCACACGTTACATAAAGTTCATAATTACAATTCAATACATCAGAGTATGATTAAAAGTTATTACAAACCAGGTTCAAATAAATTAGTACCGGAAGCAAATAAAGTTTGAAACCAAGATCTCACATCATTGTTCAAATACTGTGCCAGCTTAGGATCGCAACCACAAAAACATAATAGAGGGATTAATGAGAGACGCCTCGCCCAGGGACTTACTCCTCGTCTACGGCGGGATAGAAGCAGTTCTTACAGTAGCCATGACACATCGTATTATCAGCAGCAATGGGAAATAAACCTTGAGTACAAGAAGCTACTCAGCTAGACTTACCCATCATAAACCAAAAATAAAGTGACTCCAAGGATTATGCAAGGCTGTATAAGCTGAGCTAGCTTCACAACATTTTGCATAAAAAGCTTACCAATTCAAGTATATAGTTATAATTCGGTCATCAAGTTAATTATAGCTATTCATCTCTTGATTAACAACAAACCTGTGCCAAACATGTGGTAAATCATTTAGTATCATACAGTAGTAACCATAGCCGGTATAATAATTCCATGTTCATCCGAACCATCCTATTCCATAACACAGTTACTACGATGTTGGTGTGAGTCAGAGTTTCTCACTATCTGGGAGAGACGGCAATTCGAATCGATTTCAACCAGCTAGGAATTTATTCCTAACACAAACCTAGACATACCTGCACCAAGGTAACCTTAGGTCACCTTTGGTACAACTCAAGTCTAATGTGTGGGTTCGATCAGCGCCGCACAATCAGGAACAACCAGCTGCCAGGGCATTCAGGCTCGGCCTGCCCTTGGGCTCATGTCTGACTCCCCGCACATCCTTACTACCATCCAGAGTGCACACTTTCACAGAACGAGGCCCGGCCAGAGTTGAGCTACTCGGCTTCGTGGTCAGAATGAGTTATTCAGCCAGCTAAGTGAGAGGCATGTGTTCAATCTCAATAGAGTCACCAACAATGGTATGGTTTTTAATCGGTACAGAAGTAATAGAGTCAACCCACACATAGACTCCGCCCAACCTCCAGTTACATTACCGCATGGTTCTATTCCATGATAGAAAATATAGCCAACCGTGCTTCGGTATCCACCTATATCTCGCAGGTGACAGGAAATCACCTGACTTCTACTGGTCTAAGCATGGCTAAGCATATATTCGATCCTGGACCTACACAGCATTAAAGGTATATATCTGGACAAGGTAGTTCTATGCATCAAGTGTTTCCAACCAACTCTTATAACCTAATGCATCAAACATAAAAGACTCAAGTGATATTTTGTAAAACATGGGAGGCTTAAAATGCTTCGGGGCTTGCCTTTGTTAAAGGAAGTTGGCTTGTGATCCGGGCACTCTGGTAGGTCCTCAAGAGTATGATATGATGTGATGAATGCACTATCAATAGTGTTCTTAACAGCATTACATTAAGGTGATAACAAGTTATATTTTATTTTACTGAGTAGGTGCATATCTCTTCTCTAGTAATAAAACAAACCCTCATGCAAAACATTTTCTGGACAGCAAAACAGCAACCAATTGTTTTGACCATAACTAGAGTTATACACATCAAAATAATATGGTTGTGGACATTCTGGAAAGCTTATTAAATTGGCTACAACTTTAATTTAATCATCTTAATGTTATTCAGCAGTTATCTAGGTCAAACAATTCAATCTTTTAGATCTATCTAGAGAGTAAGTATTTCTGACAGCAGATTTCTAACAGCTATAATTCTCAAACCATAAGGCCTATGATAATGAAAATTTAACACAAGGTAGATACGTAAGCTATCTACAACTTTGTTATTAATCATCTTTATAGAGAAGATCATTATCATCATGAAATCATCTCCACAACAGAAACTACACATGCAGACATCTAGTTAAATTATAAAGCAATAATTAACTAGTTGCCTATAAATAAATACTTCTAAGCCTCACTAATAGTATCAATAGATTATATGCATCACACACACCACAGAAAACATCATGGTTAAGCCTAACTAATTTATTTATATTCATTAATTAATTTCCTTAGATAATAAGGTGATTTACAAAGTAAATATTTCTCATGCTCAATAAATTCTGAGAAAATTATAGTAGGCTACATATGACCCTAATAGTCTATTGTACAAATTTCATGCAATTTGGACAAGTATAGCTGCCTATACAAAAATGACAAGTTACATATGGTTATTTTAGCAAAAATAGTTTAGTATAGTGAAAAGATTCAAGCAATAGATTTAATATTTTTCTTACTTTCCTCCTAGCATGAGAATACTGTGAAAAAATTTGTATGATCTTCTGTTCTGTATTTTTACCTCAATTAATTTCACTAGAATCTAGCAAATAATTAAGATTAAATAGGAAGACCATATTACAATTATGTTTACTATAGGTTTAATATTTTTCCTAGCTAGAGCCTATCAACACAAAACCAGCAAAATAGGAATCACAATTTTATCACTTTCCTAGCTCAAGTTATGCATTTTACAAAATATAAACTACTTTAAAAGCACTTATATTTCTCAATTTAATTATCCTAGAAAAATACCGTAAGAAGTAGATTTCATATTTTTATCAAATAGTACACTTCAGGATGAATCTAATAAAATTTGGTTCACTCTATTTGGATACTCCTAGCTCTAGATATGAATTTTTGAAGATTGTATTCAAATCTATGAAATTAATTCAAAAACCAACTAACCCCGAAATGCTATGTACACCCGGTCTACTACACCCATGGTGGCTGACACGCAGGTCCCATAGTCAACCCAGCCCCATGCGCCAGTGACACTGAGGTAGAGGCGGTGGTTGACCGGCGAAAAGCTCACCGACGGCGAGGTCACCGGCGGTAACGTCACCCCCGATGTGTTCCCCAACCCATTCCGCATCTACGGGTGCCGTTGGTCGGCTTAGAGGCTCGCCGGAGCTAGCTCGACGGTGGCCATGGCGGGCGGCGACGCTGCGCTTCGACAGGCTCATCGTCTCCAGCGACGGTAATCCAAGATGAGCACTGCTGCAGCTTTAGGGCTACCTAGTCGTGACCTAGGGTTAGGCGAGGGTGACGATGGAGCGGCGGTGAAGCTTGGCCACGTGCATGGCATGGCGGCGGCGAGAGCACGATGGTGAGTAGCTATGTTCTAGCACCGGTGTGCCAGCGTTGGCTCAATGGCCAACGGCATGAGCTAGACGTGACCCTAGGCTAACCCTAATGAGAGAAAAGCGAGAGCGAGATGGCCCGGTGGAGCACGGCCACGGCAAGCACGAGCTCGGCAGTGCTCCGGCGAGGGCGTGGCTATGGCGAACTCACCCTTAGGCATTTACCTTGGCTCGATTGGCATGGCTAACTAGTCCAGAAGCTGGAGGAGGTGATGTTCAAGCGGTGCGCACGAACAATCAGACAATGGCACGGCGGCGGCAGCAAGTGAGCTCGACGGAGGTGCAGCGGCGATAGCAGTGCTGTGGTTCCACTTCGGCGAGCGCGAGAGCGAGAGAGAGGAAGGGAGTGAGGGTGCAAGTGAGTGGAAATGGAAGCAACCAGCTCACTCTCCCTCTTGACAAAATGACACGCAGGCAGGCGAGCAGAGACACACGGCGCATGGCGTCTGTGCCGGTCGGCCATGACCGGTGCTGGTCCGGCCGGTTTGAAAAGGCCATCAGGCTGACTGAAACAACCCTATTCACTAACCTTTATCTCCTAATCCATGGCGAATCAGCAAAAACAGTATTAGTGAAAATTGTAGAGCAATGTAAGATCTCCAACTTTGTTTTAGGGAGTAACATCTAATTTGTCATGGTTTTCAAAATGCAAAGCTCCAAAGTAGGTCACATTGAAACTAAAATCAGCGTGTGACTTGGCAAATTTTTTCTAAGTTTGAAAACAACATTTCATTGCTACCTGTGGGCTCTATTTGAACATGCTAGGCACTGAATTAGCTCATGACCCTTAAATAAAGTTTTTTACCCATGAGGTGAACTACAACTTTTATTTAGGTCACACAGCCATGCAAATACTCTAAGCTACTATTCAACTTTGGTCAAACTAGTATCATGAAAATGGATTTCAAAATAAACCAACACTTAGAAGCAAAATTGGCTCAAGTCATGAATATAAACATTGTTCCAAATATCATTCTAGACGTGTCTAAGGTATTTTGGTGACCTCACAACCATCTCATGCATTAGTCACATATGATTACAAGCATAAGCATATATATATAATCAACATTTCATGTGACAATGTATAAGAATGAGATGAAATTTCATATGCTCATGTTCATGAATGCTTGGATGATATTTGTGCTCATGAAATGCAAGTGTCTAATGCAATGCTTAACACTAGGGTGTTGCAAGTAACAACATAAGGAAAGAGTAACAACATGTATGTCCCAACTACCAACTCCCAATATAAGGAAGATACATCAAATGCAACATGACATAACATCGAATGAAACTTTATTTGCTCCTCTGCTAATGACTCTGAGAACAAGGGAACATAGGACTAAAGTTTAACAGCAGAGATCCTAGGGTGTTTGGTTTAGATGACTAAAAGAGACTAAAGCAGTTAAAAAAGATCAGAACGCCCCTATTAATTGCCTAGGATCTTTGCTACTGCCATAGTATTGAGGGCCATGGGTGTCTTTTTTGGCCCTCTGCATGTTTGTGTTTACTTTTGTTGAACTTTGTATTAGGCAGGTTAAACTCTATTGAGCATGGTGTAGATCAGGTCCTTTGGTCATTTGATAGCTAGTTTCTAGCCCTTGTTAGTTGGTTTTGTCTGCAGGTTTCTTTGTAGTTCTTTTTTTGATCTGTAGTATAGTAAACATGCATAACAGAATTCATCCAATCAAGTCTGGCGTCGATCTAATGCCTAAGGAGGAGCCACATAGCTATTCAAATTTTACTGCACACGCAAGAAAGTCCGAGCATAATAAATCTGACCGGGCTAGACACATCTCCTGTTATATAGGGAAACCTGTTTAGTACGAGTACTTTCATTGAATCCCTAAAGGAAACAAATAAAATTGAAACAAAACAATAGAAAATCAAAAGCTATAGGATACACTATATTTGAGGACAAATTTCAAATGCCAAAATACACAATATTTCAGGATGAAGGGAGTAATTCACTCTCGCATGTAAAGAGTGAATTACTAGTTTCTTATTCCATGTTCCCATGCGGCGAAGCCTATAGTCCTCGCTGCACTACACAGCCTTTCCTTGCCATCTGTCTGCATCGCTGCAAGCGCTGCCTGCACACGGAAGATCTCCGCGCACCTGTGCCGACGGCAGCAGCGACAAGTTGCCCCACCTTGTTTCGTGGATCACCTCGGCAGTCGCCTCATGGCAGGACAACACACATCTCTTGTTGCATAGCCACCTGCTCGTTAGTCCACCGCTGTCACCGCCCACGATTCTTCCTCGCCCTCGACCCGTCTCATGTACCGCCTAACATTGTCATCATCGCGGGCATCACCATTGTTCCTATAGAGCAATATGGCGACCGAATAAGCCACCAGATTGTGCCTGCCATCAGCAGCGCTCGCGAGATCATTAAGGCATGGCCAGGGCCTGTGGTTTTCCTCGAATATGATTGGTATCTCGATGAGGAAGCAAGCCTCTAGGTTGCCGAGTTGGGTCAGGCTAGCAAGGAGGGTGTAGTACTTGCCTTGATCATCCCACCCCAGCCCGCGTCTGCACTGGTCCAGTGCCATGCGCCAACCAATGATGGGGTTACCATAGATGCGTCACTTGGATGAGCAGGTCACCCATAGGCTGTGGAGGCCATCCATGGGCCGCTCTGAGGTCGTAGAGAGGTGGCCAGATATCTCAATGGCTAGCTTGGTAGGGACCACCAGCAACAACGATGTGCAGTGCCGCCTCGCCGCTATGATTGCCAGTGTTGATGTCGTGTGATGCGGAGCACAAGGAGGCCAATCGAGGGCTCATGTGGCGATGTGGATGGAGCTACGGCATGTGCGTGGATGGAGCTATGGCATGTGGACGACAGTGAGACAGAGGGATGGACAGGCAGAGCGGCGCGATTGACTTATGTTGATTGTGGAGGAGGCAGGGGAGGCGGCTGAGCGTTGGTTATAGTAGGAGTTCTTAAATACCCTCTGCAAACTAGCGTGGGAACTCGCGATGATGACACAATTGAGATTACCGGGTTGGCGGGTGACTAGGCGGACGAGACGGTTCAGATTACCAGGAAATGCGGAGTTTTTTGGTTCTCTTTCTGATCTGCACGTTTCTTTCTGTTCATATTTTTTACTGCACACGTAAAAAAGTCTACCCGCTGTACATTTCTTCTTGTAGGAGAGTATACAGTGTTGTCTGTACATTTGAAAGTAGTAACAAATTGAATGCATTTGTTCATAGCTGACAAAAGTACTCCCGACCCCATGTCATACATTAAAAAAATGTTAATTTTTATGTGAGTAGAATTTGCCTGATTGGCTATGCTACAAACAACCGCTGCACCGGCTGTGGCTTCATGGATGAAGTAATAGTAAGGTAGGAGTACGTCTTTATTAGTAGTTGGATTTCTAAAGCGAAAGCGTCAACCATAGCCCAGGGAGTGCAGTCGATCAGAACCTATGAAACCAATAGCCATCTCTAGCTAGCTGCTGCCTCTCTGCTCTTATGAGCCTACGACTGCTTGGATTGGAGTGCACTATATACTTCACCAGATGACAGAAGGTCCGACCATCTAAAATATTCACTACTCGAATACTAGTAATGATGAATGTCATGCGGTCACATCAGAAACTTGTTCTAGCCCTGGCATCCCTATGTACAAAGTCTGGCCTCACTCCTATTGTATAGACATCTCTAGCTAGCTGACTGGCTCTGCTCCTCTGACCAAGAGAAATTGCCTTTGGTCTGCCTAACTGCCCCTTGACTACTATGAGTCCTCTTCACAACCGCACTAGGCTTTCAAGTCTCAAGTGTGTCATGGTGGTCAAAAGCTCTTTTTCTAAGATGCACTTCTTGTGTTAGCTTTCCTACACATTCACTTCACTCTCGCCAACCGTGCAAGGTCTATATGAGAGGAGCATCCCGCTTCCCTCAAAGATTCTGAATTTTGACCAAATATATAGCAAAGTATTTATGATTATGATGCGTAATAAGTATCATTACATTGATCTTAAATTATATTTTGATAATAAGCCTAATTGGAGATCTAAAGATTCTGTGTCCAATTTTGTTCAACTTGCAAGAATCTTGCAGCGAGGACCAAGTCTCGCCTCAGTCTAATGCAGAATAGAGGAGTCATTAGTGTTAAAATGTTACTACACACGTAAGAAAGTCCGACCTCTGTAGGTTTGAACGCGTCTAACAGTATATTGTATCCTCCGTGGTTTTGAGTGATGCAGCAATTTGTGTGGATTTGTTTATACAGGAGGCAAAACTAATATCGGCCTCACGTCATACATTAATCCTGAACCCAAGTTATAGGAGACAAAACTTTACCTTTTTTGAGGAATTTGAAGGTACACCGTACACGTTACAACGTCCGTCTCTATCTCGGCTTCCCCTCTCTTTTATAAATTGGAAGGAGTAGCCGTTATGTTACAAGCTGGTTGCCCACTCCCCCTTGCTCTCTCTCTGGCCTCTTCCCTCAGTGTAGCTCTATCGGTGCAATGTCCCACTAGATCCAATCCTCTCGCGGTAGCACCACATCGAACAGGATGCATGGATAGGGCAGCTCCTAGACAACAGATTAGTTGTCAGATCTGGTTGGTGAAGAGACTGGCTTCCATTGGTGATTTGCCCCTACTGCAAGCTTGCTAGAGTGATTGAGTGATGGTTTATGAAAGAAAACCCAAACCTTGGCCGTGTCTACTTCAAGTGCTAGAGGAATGGGTGAGCTTCTTTGTCACTTCATCGGTAATACTATTGCAATGCTCAGTTTCATTTTTTTAAACAAATTTGTGCAGTATCCGATACTGTGTGCTTACTACATATGGTAGCGACAGTATCTTGAGGATTTGAAAAAGTTAGGCATGGTCCAAGTTAGGCTAATGGACTCAGAGGAAGAAGAGGAGGAAGGAAGCGAAGGCCAGTCGAATGGCAGAGCTGACATGAAAGCATTTGAACTCAGCATGCAGAACCTACAGCGGAAGTTGAACATATTTTTCTTTGTTGTGTTCTGGTTGTTGGATTTGGAATTATGTATTATGTTGTATTGAAGTAGATCATCAACAAGTTAGATTTGAAATGCTCTGTTTCGTACTAGCTATGACGAAGTATGAAGAATAGCAACTTGTTGAGAAGGCCGCTATTGACGGTCAGTAACATCAATTATAAACCATCAACATAACCTGCATATATACTTATTTCCATCACCAAGCATAGGACTAGGGGTTTAAACTAATAAATTCCATGAGTTTTGGTTAATCAATGTTTTTAGCAGGGTGTATTTAGAAAACCACCAAGAGGGACCTATTCACCAAAGGAAATCACGTAATTCCGCAACATAACCGATGTGGGAAGGCGCTAGAAGACTCCAGGAGGCTCTCCATAGAAGTGCAGCCTAAGACACTGACATGTGGGGCTGGCTAGCCCCACATGCAGGCCGTCGGGCCCCTAGGGTCCACCAATCAGCCCCTCGTTGCTAAGTCGGTTCCCCACCGCATCCTAGGTTGTATCTACACCGTTCTTTCAAGTTGGTTTGATCCGAGGGTCCATAATTGATGCTCTAGCCTATATAAACAGCCATGTACCCCCTCCCTTAGCAGATCCCTAAAACCCTAATTCATATCATGAGGATTAGAGCCAGTATCATGAGAAGATTAGTCCTCCGTAGGATCTAGTCTTATAAATAGAAATAGTGAGATAGAGAGGGAGGGAAGAGTTTAGAGGAGGTGCCGACTTGTCGGTGCTCTCTCTATGGCTTATACCTTGGCGGATTCAAGTTCTACCTGAGCTTGCTTCTAAGATGTCTTTGGTAATCAACTTCTGATTCAAGTAAGCATCTTGTTTATATTGTTCATCAGGTTTGCGACTATTTTGAGTGCTTTATTCTCTACATAGGGGAGTAAAGTATTAATCGTAAGTGTAAGCGTGGTGCTTAGACTTGGATCAAATGTGGATGCACCCTACATTCCGGAAGGTGGTAGATCGCGTGAGTGACATAAGTTCTATATAGCCTTCACGACATAGCTTCGTTGATCCTTTGTAGTCCACCTCCCATCTGTAGGCACAAGTAGGACCCGGTTATGAAGGAAAGCATTCTCTGCTGGTGTCTTTCCTTAAGTAATGTCCCCAGTTGAATAATAAAAGACATAGCTTACCCAAGTCAGAACTAGAGAACCTTAGTTATCCTCTCTACACTCATGTTTATCCTAACCTTGTTGCTACCCTTAGTTGAGTTAGACCGTAGTTAGTCTCACATGTTTCCCTGTGGATACGATACTTGGAATACTTCTGGGTGAAAGCTACAGTGGTATCCATGCGCTCGTGGATTTATCTATGTCCATTAATTTAAACCAACAAGCTTTCTGGCGCCATTGCCGGGGAAATGGTTGCTGAATTAACTTTGAGCCTTACTTAACATTTTATCTTTTATTCTTTCTTTTGTTTTACTTTTTCTTTTAGCATGGATTCCATTCCTATCTATCAATATGCTAAACCCATGAGTGCACACCTAGAGCCACCAAAATCATCAGAGCCTATCATAACACCTGGCTATGAGCTATGCCCGTATTTTATAAAATTGATTCGGGAACAATCCTTCTCGGGAGAAGGCGATGAAAACCCATACTCACACCTACAAGAGTTTGACACAGACCTGTGCATGCTTGTGTATCGCTGGCATGTCTATGCAAGGAGATTGGGAAACGTTATGCTCTAAATTCTGTTTATGTTTCTTTCCCATCTCTAAAGTAGTCCGCCTTCGAAAAAAGGTTCTAAATTTTAGACAACTAGAAGAAGAATCCCTTGGTACATCATGGGATCATTTTAATGAACTCATCAACATTGGCCCGGACCTTGCCATTCAAGACCCTGTACTTCTTCAACATTTTTACATGGGTCTTAGCAAGGATTCCAAGGAATCCTTTGATGCAGCCTATAGAGGAGCTTTCCTTCATTTGTCTGCTAGTGAAGCAAGGGTGATGCTTGATAAAATTAGTGGAAAGACTCCCTGTAGTAGCATTCATAATAAACTCCTCAAAGAAGAGAAGGAATCCTCTCCCAAACAAGAAGAGGAAGTTTTGATAGCTAAATCACAATCAATCTGATCCCAAGATTTAGCTATCAATCCTAAACCACTAATACCGTAAAATCCTCTAAGAGGTGGAATTCCACCTTTAGAAATCTGTGTTAAAATTAAGGAAGACCTCTTTGGTGCTGATTTTGGGAGAACATTAAATGCTCATAAGAGACCTTCGAGTGAATATAATTCAAATCCTCTTAACAAGGGATCTCTTAGGAAGCGTCCTTATTCACATATAGGACACTGGGAAGAATTCAAGGATGGCATGTCAAGTGATGCCATAGAAGAAGAGCCAAGCCATTTAGAAGCCACTCCTATTCTCTCCCCTTCTATGCCCACATTAGATGTCTTATCTGAACCCATCTCTCAACCCATCCTTGACCCCGATGATCCCTCTTATGCTCTTTCTCCTAAGTCTCATGATGACCCTAGAAATCCACTAAGACAACCAAAGCATAGGAATCATGAAGACCAAAAGGATGACCAAGAAATGCAACGACAATGGCTGGAATGTATGAATAGCTCATATGCCATTGCTAAAGAATAGATGGACAAGGACGAATCCAAACATGGCTTAGATCCAAACAGTGAGCTTAAATCAATCTCTTTAATAAACATGACTCATCCAAGTTTGGAGGATGTCTTAGACAAGATCAACCCGAGAACCACCAATCCATGGGAAATCTTGGACAATAAAACGTCCAACGATTGTCATAGGCATGGAATGATGGAGACAATGTTTCTACCTATAGACATTCATGAAGAAACACCCCTGGAGCTTGAAAAGGAAGATGACATCAATGACCATAGAAGTTATTTCATGAACAACTCATCAAATCCATGCTCACATGAGAAATCTCATGAAGCAATTGGTCTCTCCAACATTGCCACACACGAGATCTTCAACCCCCTCATTCTCTCTGTTCATAAAGACTCTAAAAGGGTGGTTGTAGATGCATATGTTTATCATAAATATTGAAGATCTCATTGTGTGAATCTTGAGATAGGTACACAAAGGTTGGTGTTGGAGGGGAAACCACTTCACCAACTTGAAGCGAAGGTTTCCCAAGGATGAGCTTTTGTCCTAAAGCAAGCACCTTGAGAAGATAATATGAGTTTTCACCTTCCGCTATGATACCCTTCTGAAATAAGCATAGAAGCATAGTTGTGAAAATATACCTTCAGGCATTTTTGATACTAACCATTCTAGGTTTGAAGCAAAAAGAATTAAGGATGACGACGCAAGGTATGTCCAACCAATTATCATGCAACATTGAATCACATTCACACATGAGAGTTCTATCATCCAAACATGATCCTGCCTTGCAAAATTCAAGTGTGGGGGCTAAACTTCTCTAAAAAATCTTATGCATGTTGCTAATTCATCTTGGTTGTCTCTACCTTTAAGACATGCTCAATTTGCTAGATAACAATCATGTTCTTTCATCTCTGTTTGAGTAAATCTCTTTAGCAGTTTCATGTTACCTTTGTCTACCATAGTAAATTTTGGTTTGGAAGTACTCGACATACTTCTAAAGGGTTTTTAAATTAAGCAAGGTGCTTAGGTTAAAATGCCTTCCTTAATCAAATTAGACATGGAGTCCAGTTTGGTTACTGAACTAAAAATTGCTTTAGCAGATACTGGATATTTTATTGGACTAACCCCTGCAGGAAATTCTCTATTCAATTTGGGTAAGACATGAGATGAATTCAAATCGGAGATGAAGCAGGGCACATGTTGAACTCCAATAACATGGCGCAAAGAAGACACAGCTCATTCATCATGGATGAAAGAACTGTAAGTATCAAAGATCTTTCACTTTGTCTTTAGCTGCAAGTTACCTTTGCCTTGAAGCCATGCTTGTATAGAACATGATAAACAAAAACTATGCTAAAATAATTCTAACACTATCTTTTCATTAGCATAGAGGGAAATTACAAAATTCTGGACAACAACCCATGTTTCAAAATCATATTTTCCTTCAGGAATGTGTTGTCCACTAATCGTTTGCAGGCATAAAACAATGAGTGAGGTGGAAGGTCTAACATGGTGTCAAAAGATCAAAGAGTAGAAAGATGGCATGACAAATGGATGAGAAAGAAAGGGTGCAATCTAGGAGACAAGAAGCTCATGAACAACTCGTACTGCGAGGCTAGCCAAACAAGGAAAACTTCAAGCAAATAGGAAGGACCGTCATGAGTCATCTACCCTTTGTCACATGGTGTCATCATGCTCCAATGACAAAGGTAACATCCTAATGTAAAAATGGTCATCATTTAAAAAGTTTTTCCCTAATTCTAATATGCACATAATATAAATAAGAAACAAACATGTTTGAGTTACAATTTCATTTAATCCAATCTAATTAACTCAACATGTTTAGTTCTTTAAACTTGTTCCTAGCAGCACTTTCTTAAGCTCATAGTCTTAACCAAATAAGCTAAAAAGTGCACATATTATCTCTGGAAGATGATAGTCATAATCATGTAAAGATTGATATAGTATGCACAGATAGACAATCCTTCCATAGGTTAAGAACCTCAACCCTTTTGGCCAAATGTACTTAAATGCTACATTCATGCTCAATCTTCTGGTCTTATCACCTGTGATACAATTGAACACAGCACATAACATCAAATTCTGTTGGTTCTGTTGGTGTTTTCCCACCAATAGAGCCTATGCACTTGATCTCTACCTTGTCTTTATGAGCAGGACACACTTCATGCAAAGTATAGGAGAGTCAGTTGATTCCCCAAATTCTACAACTGAAAGTTCTTGTAACACCCTAGTGTTAAGCTTTGCATTTGGCACCTGCATTTCATGAGCACAAGCATCATCCAAGCATTCATGAACATGAGTATATGAAATTTCATCTCATTCTTATATATTATCACATGAAATGTCGGTTATATATATATATATGCTTATGCTTGTAATCATATGTGACCAATGCATGAGATGGTTGTGAGGTCACCAAAATACCTTAGACACATCTAGAATGATATTTGGAACAATGTTTATATTCATGACATAGACCAAATTTGCTTCTAAGTGTTGATTTCATTTGAAATGCCATTTTCACGATACTAGTTTGACTAAAGTTGAACATTAGCTTAGATTGTTTGCATGGCTGTGTGACCAAATTAAAGTTGTAGTTCACATCAAGGGTAACAAACTTTATTTAAGGGTCATTAGCTGAATAAGTGTCTAACTTAGTCAAATTTGGCTCACAAAAATCAATAAAATGTTGTTTTGAAACTTAGAAAATTTTGCTAAGTCATGAGCTGACTATAGTTTCAAAGTACTCCACTTTGGAGCCCTGTAGTTTGAAAACTAGCTCAAATTAGGCCATGATCATTATAGCATAGTTGTAGTACTCACATAGCTCTAGAATTTCTATTCATGAACTTTTTGCTAAATCACCATGGATTAGGAGTACTAATCGCTTTAAGATGCGCTGTCAGACGGGTTCAGAGGGAGTGAATCGGTGCCATGTGCGCGAGTCATGGCCAACTGGTGTTGGGCTGTGCCCGCCGTGTGGAGGCTGTATGACGGCATCGGGCCCGTGTGTCAGGCCAGAGCAGGCAGAAGTAGACGCCGCATCACGCTCGCTCTCTCACTCACGCTCATTCTCTCTACCTCGCCTCTCTCTCGCTCTTGCCGCGCCCGAGCAAAACCGACGTCGCCGCCGCACCTCCACCGAGCTCACACGCTACCGCCACTACACCATTATGCGATTGCTCACGCACACCACTTGTCCATCACCTCCTCCAACTCGCCGACCAGTTAGCCGTGCCAATCGAGCCAAGGTAAAGGCATATGGGCCATTGCCATCGCCGCCATGGCCACGGAGCGTTGCCAAGCTCCGAACTACCAAGGCCAGCTCTATCCATCGCTCCTCCAATCTCCCTTTCTCTTGATTCATCTTCGTCGTAGGTCCTAGAAGCTATAGCCATAGCTTGTTGAGCCGCTACCGCGTCACCAGTGCCGGAACACGAGCCGCACCGCCATGAGCCAAGAGCACCGCCGCCATGCAAGTCACCATGGACGTGCCTGTCCGGTAGTTGTTCTCTCTCGCAGTTAGGCGTAAGGGTTTAGCCTTAGGACGACGAAGCTCGTGAGGAAGATGGATGCAAGCTTGTGTCACCTTTCCTGCCGGAACATCACCATGCACCATCGTGCTTGCACCGCCGTGCCGCCATGCATGTGGCCAAGCTTCGTCGCCGCTCCACCTTGACCTAATCCACACCATAGAGCTCCGCTATGGTTCATAGAAGTCATAGCCGTACTTGTGTGGTCACATCTTCACCGGAGACGGTGAGTCTGCCACCGCACACCACCGCCGAGCCGCCATGCTCGCCAGTGAGGTTGCTCTGGTGATCCGCCGGGCCAACCTAGGGTACCTGTAGGTGCAAAATGGGATGGGGAGCACGTTGGTGCTGACCTCGTCGCCGATGACCTCGCCAACGGCGAGTTCTCGCTGGTCAAAGCCGGTGCCCTGCTCTAGTTCCACTAATGAGTGGGGCCGGGTTGACCTATGGGCCGCAGCTGTCAGCCACCGTGGGTGTAGTAGACCGGGTGTACATAACATTTAGGGTTTAGTTGGTTTTTGAATTAAGTTCACAGATTTGAATTCAAACTTCAAAAATTCATATCTGGAGCTAGGAGTATCCAAATGGGGCGAACCAAATTTTGTTAGATTCATCTTGAAGTGTACTATTTGATAAAAATATGAAATCTACTGCTTAGGGTAGTTTTCTAGGAGAATTAAATTGAGCAAGATAAGTGCTTCTAAATGTGTTTATATCTTGTAAATTGCATAACTTGAGCTAGAAAGGTGAGAAAATTGTGATTCAAATTTTGATGGTCTTGTATTGACATTATCTAGCTAGAAAAAATATTAAACCTATAGTAAACATACTTGTAATATGGTCTTTCTATTTAATCTTAATTAATTGCTAGATTCTAGTGAAATTAATTGGGGGTAAAAATACATAACATATGATCATACAAATTTTTACATAGTATTATCATTATAGGAGGAAAGTAAGAAAAATACTAAATCTGTTGCTTGACACTTTTCACTATGCTAAACTATTTTTGCTAAAATAAACATATAAATTTCCATTTTTGTAGAGGTAGCTATACTTGTCCAAATGGCATGAAATTTGTACAGTAGACTATTAGGGACATGTGTAGCCTACTGTAATTTGCTAGGAATTTATTGAGCATTGGAAATATTTACTCTATAAATCACCTTATTATCTAAGGAAATTAATAAATGAATATAAATAAATTAGTTAGGCTTAACCATGATGTTTTATGTGGTGTGCGTGATGCATATAATCTGTTGATACTATTAGTGAGGCTTAGAAGTATTTGTTTATTGGCAACTAGCTAATTATTGCTTTATAATTCAACTAGATGGCTGCATATAGTTTCTGTTGTGGTGATGATTTTATGATGATAATGATCTTTTCTATAAAGATGGTTAATAATAAAGTTGTAGATAACTTATTTATCTACCTTGTGTTAGATTGTCATGGTCATAGGTCTTATGGTTTAAGAATTATGGCTGTTAGAAGTCTGCTGTTAGAAATGCTTGCTCTCTGGATAGATCTGAAAGATTGAATTGTTTGACCTAGATAACTGCTGAATAACATTAAGATGATTAAAATAAGGTTGTAGGCAATTTTATAAGCTTTCTAGAATGTCCACAACCATATTATTTTGATGTGTATAACTATAGTTATGGTCAAAACAAGTGGCTACTGTCTTGCAGTCCAAAAAATTGCTTAGATGAGAATTTGTTTAGTTACTAGAGAAGAGATATGCACCTACTCAGTAAAATAAAATGTAACTTGTTATTACCTTAATACAATACTATTGAGAACACTTATGAGGATGTATTCATCACATCATATCATATTGTACATGTCATTATATATGCATCCAGATATCTTATTCCATGATCATGCATATAGGATCGTCCGAGGGGATAACTCTTTTGGAGTTCAACGAAGAAGAAGAGGAGGAACAGCAGGAGACACCTCAGGCCATAGCTCTAGAAGGAGAGGAGCAAACTCTTAAGGACCTCCCTGAGTGCCTAGATTATAGGCCAACCTCTTTTCTCAAAGGCAAGTCCTGGAGCATTCTAAGTCTCCTATGTTTTATAAAACTTCACTTGAGTCCTTTTATGTTTGATGCATTAGGTGATAAGAATTGAATTGAAACCACTCGATGCATAGAACTACCTTATCTAGACATATACACCTTTAACCCTATGTAGGTCTAGGATCAAATGTATGCTTAGCCATGCTTAAACCAGTAGAAGTCGGGTGATTTCCTGTCACCTGCGAGATATAGGTGGATACCGAAGCACGGTTGGCTATATTTGCTATCGTGGAACAGAACCATGAGGTAATGTAACTAGAGGCTAGGCGGAGTCTATGTGTGGGTTGACTCATGTGTTTCTGTCTATGCCGCTTAAGGACCATACTGTTGTTGGCGACTCTGTCGAGATTGAACGCATGCCTCTCACTTAACTGGCCAGATAACTCGTTCCGACCGTGAAGCTGAGTAGCTCAACTCATGCCAGGCCCTGTTCTATAAAAGTGCGCACTGTGGATGGTAGTAAGGATGTGCGGGGAGCCAGACGTGAGTCCAAGGGTAGGTCGGGCCTAAACGTCCTAGCAACTGGTTGTCCCTAATTGTGCGGCTCTGGGCGAACCCGTGAAATATAGACCTGAGTTGTACCAAAGGTGACCTAAGACTACCTTGGCGCAGGTATGTCTGGGTTTCTATTAGGAATAAATTTCTAGCTGGTTGAAATCAATTCGAATCACCGTCTCTCTCGGATAGTGAGAAACTCTGACTCACACCAACATCGTTGTAACTATGTTATGGAATATGATGGTTTGGATGAACATGGAATTATTATACCAGCTATGGTTACTACTGTATGATACTAAATGATATACCACATGTTTGGCACAGGTTAGTTGCTAATTTAGAGATGAATAGATGTAATTAACTTGATGACCGAATTATAACTGTATACTTGAATTAGTAAGCTTTTTATGAAAAATGTTGTCAAGTTAGCTCCACTTATATAGCCTTGCATAATCCTTGGAGTCATTTTATTTTTGGTTTATGATAGGTAAGTCTAGCTGAGTACCTTCTCGTACTTAGGGTTTTATTCCCATTGTTGTAGATAGTATAGTTTATCATGGCTATTGCAAGAACTGCTTCTGTCCTACCGTGGACGAGGAGTAAGCCCTGGCAGGCATCTCTTATTAATCTCTCTCTTATGCTTTTGTCAAAGTGTGATCATGCACTGGCACTATATTTATACAATGTTGTAGATGTTAGTTTCAAACTTTTAAATTGCTTCTGCTACTATCTTACCTAAACGTGGTTTGTAATAACTGTAATTCGTACTCTGATGGATGAATTGTATTTGTGAACTATAAGTAACATGTGACATGTATGTTGAATCATGTATGATCTTGGTTGTATGTTGGTTGAATCGAGACCCTTCGCGGTACTCGACGGACTATCAGGTTTATATGGACTCAAGTATGATAGTGCGACCGCTTGCGGGCTGCCATTGTACTTGTGCTCTTGTAAATTGGTCGGTTCTGCTACAGTTCTGAACCTATCAACCCAAAATGAAAACTCAAAATCAAGATGGGTTTGGTGGAGGAAGGTGGTACCACCATTAGAGGTGGCACCATGAGAATCCTCATCCTCAAAGCAAACCGAGGTACGCGATCAATGAACTTCGCAAGGAGAAGTCCGGTTCGAAGGACTTACAACACCGAACCCTCACCGAAAGATCTAGCTTGGTGGAGAAGCACTCCTGTGTATCTTGGTAAGTATTCTTTCTCCTTTTGTTTTAGATTTTAGTTAAAAATGATGAATGAAACAAAATAAAAAGTTATCTTTATAATAAATATATATAGCTATAGTAATAATGTGTGATCTAGTGAAATTGAAAACAAAATAAAAGGTGTGTCTAGTTTGCTTTAATTTGTTTTTAAGAGCTGAATAAAATAAAGAGGACTCAGAATAATCTCTTAAATGGAAATGATGAATAGTTGCTCTGTTGTAATTCCTTTCAAGTACCAAGTTTTCAGCCTTGAATTCTCCTGAGTTTTTGATAAGATTGTTTTGATATAAGGATTTGCTCTGAACTTGAAACTTGTGGGTAGCATATGCTTGATCTAAGTTTAGGTAATTGACGGATATGATATGAGAAGGTCTGAGCTGCTGTTTATCTTGTTCCAAGTGACACTAAAGTTCTCAAGATTTGTCTTTTGAAAAACACAAAAATGCTACATGATGAGTTCATGTATGACAAAGCTTGAATTCCCACTAGAGCCATACAAGTTATTTAGGCTAGGAAAACTTCCACATATATGTTGCTTGCTTTTGCATTGAGTTTTATCAAGCTTTGTTGACCCTTATGAGAGGTTTGTCATGCTCTTAAAATCAAGATCACGTACACACCACATATACCTGCTGCTCCTACACTGGGAGTACGCAAAAACTTGCCTTCCATCTAGATCCACCCAAAAATGTTCTACTCCTACACTGGGGGTGAACATAAAAACATGCTTGTTAGGTTTTCCATCCACCAAATAAATGCTCCAAGTTCTTGTTGATATCTCTCTCAAAGTTCTATTGTAGAAAAGAGACATGGGGCTATGCAAAAGTTATTCATGAAAAAAATAAATAAAAGCAAAAAATGGACAAGTGTCCGAGATATCTAAAACAATGGGTACTTAGATGCCAGCCTAAAAAAAAGAGAGAGATGAATAAGATAGCCCCTGCTCTCTAGCAAGTGTTTCCAAGTTTCTAAAGAGAGATAAGTTTTCAAGGAGCAAAGTAGAATTACGATTAGCCACCATATATATCCACCATATATTCCACACACTTGCACATCTTGATTTGATTGTATGACTCAACTCTCTTTGATTCCATTGTTTGACTTTACAATGTATGCATTGCAAGTATGCTCTAGCTTTCTCCCTACCTATGAACTCCAAATAAGCCTTAGTGGTAGGAAGAAAAAGACATAACATCTTTAATGCATTGGTGAGGATCTACAAATACCACATATATTGAGAGACTTGAGGGTGTCATACAATGGAATCTCTGAGTTTTATTTTGAAAACTTACAAAAACTCTGGTACAATGGTGGAACAAAAGAACTTGAGACATAGTGCTTGACTTGATTATTCTGTCTTTCAATTGCTCAAGACCCAAGTGAAGGCTAAAAAGCCCCATGGTTGAAGGTAATATGGGTAAGTTTGAAAGGCAGATTAGTTTATTCTTAACCAAAGGAGTATTATTGATTGAACGCATGTGTACTTTTGAGGCGTGAAAGCATTGTAGCAACTCCTGATCCTTTGCTGAGTTTAGCTTTGCTCAGGGATTGGCAAAGGTTAAGCTTGGGGGACCTTGTTGATGATCACTAACATCAATTATAAACTATCAACATAACCTGCATATATACTTATTTCCATCACCAAACATAGGACTAGGGTTTTAAACTAATAAATTCCATGAGTTTTGGTGAATCTGTGTTTTTAGCAGGGTGTATCCAGAAAACTGCCAAGGGGGACCTATTCATCAAAGGAAATCATGTAATTCCGCAGCATAACCAACATGCGAAGACTCTAAAATACTCTAGGAGGCTCTCCACCAAAGCCGAGACCGATACACTGACATGTGAGGCCGGCCGGCCTGCATAGACTCTAGAAGACTCCTGGAGGCTCTCCACCAAAGTGGAGCCCGAGACACTAACATGTGGGGCTGGCTGGTCCCACATGCATGCCGCTCAGCCCTTGGGGTCCACCAGTTAGCCCCTCGTTGCTAAGTCAGTTCCCCACCGCCTCCTAGGTTGCATCTATGTTGTTTTTTCAAGTCGGTTTGATCCGAGGATCCAGAATTGACGCTTCGGCCTATATAAACAGCCATGTACCCCCTCCCTCAACAGATCCCTAAAACCCTAATTCATATCATGAGGATTAGAGCCAGCTATCAAGAGAAGATTAGTCCTAAATAGGATCTAGTCTTATAAATAGAAATATTGAGATGGAGAGGGAGTGAAGAGTTTGGAGGAGGTGCCGGCCTATCGGTGCTTAGCGAGCGAAGTGCTACATGATAGTTCTATGTGCTTGCGGAATCTCCTTTCCTATATACACACTTACAAACCATCATCAACAGGCATTTCTAGCGCAGTTGCTAGGATATACTCCTAGTAGTGACATTAAGAAATGCCAACACTAACTAGGTCTCCAATGCTAGAATTTTTCTTGTATAGCTCATGTTCAAGCAAGGACCAAAATAGTGAAGCAAATAGGAAAAGACGAGAAAGGAGACCTATGGATCTGATCTATCGCCTCTGCTGCGGCACACAACGGACACAGAGACTAATGCCGCCATGCTCCACTAGGAAGCACCGCCGCCTAGCCTCAAAAGGACGCCTAAGCCACCACAACAGACCAGGGATCCTATGCCTCCACCTCCATCGCCGCTGCCACAAGTCTAGCGGGCATAGATTTGTTTCCACTTGGAGGGGGTATCCAATTCAGGTCGACCTGTAGGGTATCCACATAGACAATAGGATATTGTAGGGACTCCAAAGAGATGTCAGCACATCCATCCATCTAGCGCAATGGTAAAGATGTTCCATTCCTTGGTCCACAACCCGGGTTTGACTCCCAGGTATCAGACCTTTTTTTGAGAAATTGAACCCCGGTGGTACACAAGGTACAAGTGACACGCAACCTATCAGGTTCCATAGGTTGGATGGAGGTGGAGAACAGTCCCAGAGGTATACATGACATGTAAGCCATCTGGTCCTATAGGTCGGATGCAGAAGGGTCCACAAGTGACACACAAGCCATCGGGTCCCATAGGTCGGATGGGGATGGAGAAAGGTCATATAGGTACACTAACACGCAAGCCATCGAGTCCTACAGGTCGGATGGAGATGGAGAAAGGTGCCATTGGGTCCCATAGGTTAGATGGAGAGGGGTCCACAAGCACAAGTGGCACGCAAGCCATCGGGTCCCACAGGTTGGATGGAGATTGAAAAAGGCCCCATAGGTACACGTGACACATAAGCCATCGGGTCCCATAGGTACACGTCGGATGGATAAAGGATCGAACGAAGACTTTTATGACAAATTGCAAGCATCACAGATGAGTAACTACAGGTCCCACAGGTACACGTCGGATGGAGAAAGGACCATGTGGAGATTTATGATAAAGCATTGTTCATTATAGATCGAATATTGTTCATCATAGATGTGTAATTAGTTCAATGACAAAGCCCTATTCATCACAGTATTAAAGAAGATCGTCATAGATGAGTCACGCGAGTGATTTGTGATGAAACCATGTGCTCTTCTATGACATTTCTTATGACGATATCTGATTTCATCATAGATAGGGAGGGTTTGAGGATCATCATCACTGATCTATTATGAAATGGAAATATTCATCATAAAAAGCAATCTTCTATGATAGTTTTGGAATCGTCATTAAGATTTTTATCATAGAAGTGGATATTTCAAGTAGTGTCCACTTTACAAGAAGCTTGGTGGCACGGATGAGGATCTGACCAAGACTAATATGATGATCAGTGGCATTGGAGGAGGTTAGCCAATTTTGGCTAAGAGCGGTGCATTGATGGAGCTTACTATTGGAAGCAAGACCTTGTCTTCCACTTTCTTAGTTTTGGAAGTGCAATAGAGTTATTACTTGATTCTTGGATGCAATTGGATCCATGCTAATCGGTGTGTGCCTTCTAGCTTGCACCAACTCCTCATTCACTGGGTGCACAACGAAGTAGAGATTGTCCACACATACTCATCAACCCAAGTTGCCACGACCGATGCTCCTTCGCTTGGGGCATGATGGTATTGCTTGCTTATCGAATGTGATCTTGCTAATTTTAATTTATTAGTGTCACTAAGGATGGTTTTGTAGCTCTCTCTTTAGAGCCAATTGATAATTAACTCAATATCATCATGTAGCTATCAAATTATCAATGGATGCTAACTTAGAGTGGTTGAAACATCGTGTTGAGCAGTATCGATCTTCTAAGACTGATGCATGTGAAGCTATTTATGATTTTGATGAGCTTGATAAGTGTTGGTATTTCTTAATGTTTACAGAATAATCCGCAAGTGCATGGATATACCATTCTAGCATTTCACCAGGAAGTATTCAGGGTATCATGATTTATATTTTCCCAATGGAAGGCCTAGGAGTAAAAGTCTCTATTAGGTACATGAAAAAGATAACATACTGTATAATATACTAAAGTTCATAGTAGGGGTAAACCATAAAAATAGGGATAGTGTGACACACACAAGCCAATCTCATGAATGAGCTAAAGAATAAAGAATAAAACCTAAACAAGAGCAGACATACAAGAATCCTAGTGTTGCTATGCAAAGATTAGCAGATAATGATACAGACACATGTCTAGGACTTAGTTGTAAGCACCAAGGGACGCATAGGACTATCAATCACCACCTACCGCCTACCCCTCTACCATAGAGCACAATCATATTTGAAGGTAACGCTTAGCTTAAACACCTTGTCTATGCTACCAATTACTACTCTAGCGTCAGCTAGGAACTTCTGTCTTCATCAAGAGTCCTCTACTAGAGCATCCATTATAGGAATGGATGACGAATGTTGGCGGTCACTAACGACAACATTCGACCGCCAATTATTATCCAAAACAGGAGAAATAAACAATCTTTTGACACATATGCCTTTACTATTGACATAGTTCCACTTGTATTGGAGAAAACATGTTTTGCAGGACAAATATTTGAATACAAGTGGGAAAGGATCAAAATGCGCAAAAGAGAAAGCGTAATGCAGATTCTATACAAAAGTACCAAGCAAAGGCCCACTCCAATGAAGAATTTGGGCTGAGCACCAATGTGGCAGTGGTCCAGGCCCACCAAGGAACCGACCACGCGAAGGCGGTCACAAGGTCGGCCAGGGTGCGAGTGCACCCTAGGTGTGGCCACACCCCCGCCACCTCCTCTTGACCCCACCTTTCTACGGCGGTTGCATGCTGCCATGCTACGGTGGTTCTCGGGTGTTTCCTATTTTTCCAGCGCTGAACTGACCAAGCCACTAGTATAAAAAGTGGGCTAGAGCTCATTCTCAACACACAACATCATTTGGAGCTATCACCTCACCTCTCTCTATTTGTACTCTCTTAGTTTTAGTAGTAGTATTTGGAGCTAGCAAAGCTATCAAGGAGGGCTTGGCTCCTTGGAAGAAGAGTGACATCTTCGTATGAATAATACTATGAAGAGTTCTTCCAAAGTCTTGCTCTCATATGATTTATATAGTAGTGCATATGAACTAGAGTATAGTTGTTTTGTTATAATCATGATATATGAACTAGTATATAGTTTGTTTGTTATGATCTTAACATGTTCAACTTCATGCTTAATCATTCATATGACTTGTATGAATAGAAGTACAGTTAGGGTTGAGGTGACGGATCGTCGTTCCTTCACATTTGCCCATATTCTTACTTGTCGATTCGTAGGGTCAGAGTCCCAGGGGGATATGGATAGTTTCTTTGTACATAGGCATGGTGCTCGGGTGCATGGGAATCTTTGAATATGATGGTGCCCCATGGTTGAGAGGTAGGCAGCACGTGGTGATAGCCCTGTCTGTCCCTTATAATCCCCCACATTCGGGTATTGTGTAGGAGTTTTAAAGTCTCTCGTGCTTGCTGGTAGACCAGTGCTCGGAGATCTCCCTGTCCATCTTAAACTTAGTTCTAACTCTAATCATATAACTTGTATGATCATTAACTGTTCTGTGCATGGCTATATTAGAACATGCCGGCTCCACATAGGAACATTTTTTTATTCTTTGTTTTCCTTTTATCCTTGAGGCTAGCTCAGATGTGTGTCCACTATCAATGATACACCATTTTTACCCCTGTCATGCACTATAGTTTACTAATGCAAGTATGTAATCATGTTCATGCTCATGCTAGAATCTTACACCTTGCCCTCCTTTGGAAAAATATAAATAATGATAACCTGAATACTTCTAGGTGAAATGCTACAACGATAGATTCGTGCGCTTGTGGATATTCTCTGTAATCGTTAAGAACTATAGTAGTTGGTGTTTCTTAGCGGCATCGCTAAGGTTAACTCAATCTTAGTGATGGTGTTAAGAAATACCAACAGGCATTTCTAGCGCTATTGCCGGTGATGGACTTAAAACCTCCACACTTGGTGATTGCACTAAGAAATGTCAATAATGAAACAACCACCGTAGCTTAGATTGACTAGCCTAAACATGTATATTGCATAACTGGTTGAGCATGGAGACTCATGTGCTAACCTAATAGCAAATGAACTGAGCTCCGAATCATAAGCATAACAACGATAGATTGAGGACAATGCCATAAGGGAGCTAATGATATTTGTCATAACAAGCAACTTTGAGATGTCCAAGCTCTCCAACAAAGCTCTAGCCTAGCTCCAAATACTACAAAGGAAAATTACAAGAGTATAGTGGGAGAGAGGCTTCAAGTGTGGTGTGTGTGTGAGTGGGGCGAGCCTCTCCCTCTACTTATACTAGTGGAATGGTTGGTTGACGAAGGAATATTCCTAGGATCCATGCACAACCACCTTTGGGGAGTTATGAGGAGGCCCCACATGCAAGCTAGAAGCGGGTGGTGCGGCCAAGGGGTCAGTCGAAACTTCCTCTAACACTCCCTAGGAGCAGAAGGAGCCCCGCGAGGAGACCAACCCACGTAGGAAACCAAGCGGAGGAGAGGAACACACCATTGCAAAATATCCTAGTCGCCGAGGTCCACCATCGGTGCTCTAGCTGTAATGCTACAACCGAGGTCCAGGCAAAGGGCTGTTCGATGGCTGCATTCCTCTTAATTTTTGTGAAGCTTCCAGTAACACCCAGGATGAGGGAACATATAGCCATGCATAGGTGTTGGCGGAAGATGATCTTGAATGCCTTCCCCTAGCGGCGCTGGAGTCAATGTAGGAGGAGGGAGGCCATGCTGACGTGAGACTACATGCAACTCAAGGTTTTCTCTAGTTTTTCAAATGCTAATGGAGGAAGAAGGATTGGAGTTTGCTAGAGAGGCTCTCCTTACGTTGGCTTAAATAGCCCCATCTCAAGACTGAGCGAGGAAGGCAACAGTCAAGGTGGGTGACTTCCACGGCCACCCACATGAGTCACGGGTGACGAAGGAGAGAAAATGATGCGGTTTAGATTCCCTAGCACATTTGATTCCCTGCCACATTTCATCCTTATATAAAACATGACTTAATGACGTGTAATACCTAGCTAATGTAGACAAGGCCCGATCTTCCAAAAGGTATGATAGCATCGATTGGTGGAGACTTGACGTTCACGATCTAGGATTCGAACCAAGACTGATTCAGACCCTCACAACTGTTACACCACTGCTCCATTGGTTATCAACCAAGCGAACGTGATTTACCTCGCCGAGAAGGCTTTCCTCCAAGCGAATCGAGAACACAAGCAAGAATGGAATGAACGCAATCCGAAATTACAAATAAATATGAGGCTTATGATAATGAGAAAGGAGTTCAAATCTTTATTAGAAAGGACTAATCGCCACAGGCGAACAAGATCGAGAACAGGGGCCCTGGTTCACAACAAGCGGCCTTGGCGGCACAGTTGCAGCAAAATGACGTCTGTTTCATGAGGAAATCAATATCTAAACAAACCCAAAACCCTAACAATAGTGACGGTGGTATAATATAGAGTCTTGGGCATCACCCCCCTTGACGCGCCCCTAATGGGCCCAAACATGATACACGGTCCAACAGACCAAAAGACGGTGTCGCAGCACCCTGGTAGATTCTAGATGCTGACTTGTTTCAATGATTCCCATTGATTATGAAGGGCATTTGATGTGAGACCAATTTCATTGGCTTCCTTATCTAATTAGCTTTCCATCCATATATGGATCATCGAAAATGGAGCCCATACGAACCCGTGTAACCAGTTTTATGACAGACTGATCCTAGAACCCAAGATGGGCTCCAACTTCAGTTGGACTGGGCCTCCACCATGAGACACATGAATTGGACGTCCATGCTGGACCTCCTCCTCTCCTTGGCTTGTATGTGACGGAGTGATGTCCTCGTCACTAGCGGACCAAAGGACACGTGCATGTGTACTTGGGAAGTCAGAGTCCACGGGGAAGATTCAGATACCCTCGCACGTGTATAAAGTATGATACGATGATTTTTTAAATCAAATCACCGTTACTTACTATGAGAACCAGTGTCAGTTGACCTAATAGCGCACATGTACACCATATGATACGCCCATGTACCAAAACCGCATAAAGTTAAGGCAGAAACCAGTGCCACAAAATAGTATGACAATACATGCAAATAGTTGAACACAAAGTAGTGCCACAAAGTAGTACGACAAACCAGTGCCACAAAGTAGCACAACAATTAAGCAGTCTCACTCTGTCTCATTATTCACCATTGGTACAAATCATTGAACAAATAGCAAATAACAAATCACCTCTACTCCTATCGATGGTATCACCATCCTTGTCCTCATCGTTGGTATCAACATTGTTGTCCTCCTCTATAGCTACGAGGCCCTCTTGCTCGTTAGTAGTGATGCGGTTGGCCACCTGCTCAGCAACGGCATGAACCAGGTTCCACTGGTGCTTCTCGGTTTTGTTGACGGTGCTAATTCCCTACATCACAATGCTAGTGTCGAAGCCATCTATCCGGCTCCAGTAGCAGGCGAGGATGTACTCCATGTTGTCTGCGTGACTCTTGTTCAGGTAGGTTGGCAGTTCTTCTAGGACATCAACGAGTTGGAAAAAATGAAGACGTAACTGCTCACCTTTTTCTCCTAAGGTGGGGTGAGGGTGCCTAGACCGGCATTCTATACCATACACCTAATCTTCACGAAAGCCTTACTCATGATGCTAATGGCCCAATCATCTCTATATCCAAAGGGATCCATCAGAGCTTCATCTTGATTCACCACAGGCACAACGTCATCCCCCTTCACCATGGGCACGCCGTCATCCTCCTTCACCATGGGCACGTCGTCATCCTCCTTCACCATGGGCACAATGTTGTCCCCCTCTCGTGCATGCTTCGCAGAAGGCTCGCCCTTTAGCATGGCGGTGGCTAAGAGTGAAGTAGGTTTGGAGAAGGCAACCACACATTCCTAGCGATTTTAGATCTGCAGTGGGAATGGGAGAGCTCTGGGAAGGAAGAAAAACAAGCAGAGTTGCGGACGAGATCACGACGGTTAATATATCATTACTATAGAGCGACAGAGTGGAGAAAACAATGCGCTTCAGATTCCCTTGCACATGTTACTATTATTTAGTAATAAGAGAACCAGTGCAATTTGATCTACTAGCACACATGTTCACCATATGATGTGGCTATTTACCTAAACTGATCACCGTTAGTTACTTTGGAAACCAGTGTCAACTGACGTAACCGAGTCGAACATACAACAATAAAGTTGGTAAAGGAACTTTTTATTGATAACCTCTATTACTTTTGATAGGTGTACAATAACAAAGAACTATCGAATACTACTAGATGTACAATAACAAAGACCTTTCAAGTATGGGGTTTACCCATACCCGACTCCACAGGACAGAGGATCTCCTAGTGTCGACGGACGACCAAGGCCTTGTTTGGATGTTGTTGGATTCACCTCAATCCACATGAGTTAGGGTGGATTGGGGTAGAATTTAGTTCAAGTTCCACTCCAATCCACCCCAACATATATGAATTGATGCGAATCCAACTACATCCAAACAAGGCCCAAGTCATCGAATCGATAAACAGGGCCACGCAGGGCATAGGTTTATGATGTTTTAGAACCCCATGGACTGCCCCACTCGCCGAGATCAACCCAGGTTGGAGGTGGACCTTACATGCATGGAGGCATTAAGCCATGGTGTGGTTGATTCACCGTCACATACGAAGCCACCACAGAGCACGCAGGTGAGGCACGATGCCATGCTCGAGCGGCGCATCGTGCCATGGCAGCGTTCCTCCCTATCTTCACGAAACTTCCACTAACACCCAGGATGAGGGGACATATAGCCGCGTGTAGGTGTTGGCAAAAGCTAAACTTGAAGGCCTTCTCCCAGTGGCGCTAGAGTTGATGGAGGATGAGCAAGGCCATGGCGACGCGAGACTATGTGCAACTCAAATTTTCCTCTGTTTTTTCTAATACTAAGGGAGGAAGAAGGATTGGAGTTTGCTAGAGAGGCTCCCCTTACCTTGGCTCCAATAACCCCACCTCTAGACGCGACTAGGAAGGCAACAGTCAAGGTCCGTGACATCCGCAGCCACCCATGTGAGTCACGAGCGATGGAGCCAAGACAATGCGGACCATTTGATTCCCTAGCACTTTTGATTCCCTACCACATTTCATCCTCATATATAATAGTACATAATGAGGCACAATATCTTGCAGACCAAGGGACACGCACATGCATACATGGGAATTAAGAGTCCATGGGGTATAATCCATTATTCAAATACCCTCACACATGTACAACGTATGATACG
Organism: Miscanthus lutarioriparius; assembly: GCA_904845875.1. Taxonomy (NCBI): domain Eukaryota; kingdom Viridiplantae; phylum Streptophyta; class Magnoliopsida; order Poales; family Poaceae; genus Miscanthus; species Miscanthus lutarioriparius. Next base: position 70,861,486 of record CAJGYO010000010.1, read on the forward strand.
CTGATTGTTCAAATCAAATCACCATTATTTACTACGAAAACCAGTGCAGTTTGATCTAATAGCACACAAGTACATCATATGATATGATCATTTATGTAAACTGCTCACATCAAAGCCATTTAGTTATTAATCATTTTTTGGAGAAAAAACTATATATAAATGATGCAGTAACAATCATCACAGCCACACGAGGAAAAATTTCATTTATAACTTCAGTTACATTCCACAGTTGTACAATAACAAAGACCTATCAAAGACTACTGGGTGTATAATAACAAAGACCTATCGAGTACAGGTACAACCCATAGTCGAGTCTGGAGCCCAATAGAAGATCTGCGATCATCATGGTGCTCTCCTGTTGAGCACCCTGATGACCCAATAGTCCACAGACATGGAGAGCAAGGACGAGTCAACACCTCACAAAACTTCCACCAGCATCTTAGTGAGGTGCTTTACCTTGCTGCACCTCTCATGATCAAGTGGCAAGCAGAGGCATTGGAGAGAAGCGCCACCGATGTCTCTACTGCTCTAAAGGAAGGAGGATCACTAGGGCGCCAGAACTGATGAACCGGCAGCAGCTGGGCTACATAGGGCAGAGAGGTGGCAATAGTACATACAGGATGACATACATTATCTTCCTAGCAGCCCTACGCTCATCGGAGCCATCGACGACATCCCAGCAGTCCTAATGATGCCCGACAATGTCAAACCATGGATACCAAAGTGAATTCAGTACCCCTTAGCTTGCCCAAATAAGCTAACCCCCTTAGTCACAAAACTTCCACTAGCACCTAGATCGAGCAGCCCCCGCTACACCTAGATGCCGGTAGTACCCAATCTTGAAGGCCTTCTCCCAATGCCGCTGCTGCCGCTGGAGGAGTTGGAGAAGGAGCACCATGGCAATGAAGAAAATAAAGATGGTTGGCTCAAAAGCTTTGTCTATATCTAAGGAGGCAGGAGTGTGTGGATTGCTAAGAAGCGCATCCAACCCTGGCTTAAATAGGCCAACCTTGAAGATGGAGAAGCGGAGAGGAGCAGTTAAGATCCATGATCTATGCATCTGCATCATGGAAGACGCCGGTTCCTAGGAAAGGTGGTGAGACGGTGTCGAAAATTGTGACATTCATTACTCACACACTAAGTCAGCATTCCATACGATGCGGTTCAGGTTCCTTGGCATTATAACTTAATAACGCACAATATCTGGCGAACCAAAGGAATGGGCGCATGTGTACATGGGAACTCAGAGTTGATATGCCGATGTACACCGTATGATACGCATGTTGATAAGAGTGGTGTAGATGGGATCATTGTACTCGTAGATAACCACTTCATAAATCCTTCTATAAAAGCAGAAGAACAAGGGTACATAAACACAATATATCGCTCCCATCCTGCCAGTCCATCCTCAAGATTGGTCCATGGTGAATGGGAAGCACCTGAGGGATGAGTCAGCCGAGGAGAGGACCAAGAGGCGGAAGTCAGAGTGTCTATGATAGTGCTTTTCCACCATGGAGACGGCACTCGCCGCAGCCTACTAGGAGATGGCCATGGCTGAGGTGGTGATAGCTGAAGCCTAGGCGTAGGTTGCCATTAAGTGTTGGTGTCTTCTTGTTTTTGTGTTCCGCGTGATGCTAGGCTTGACTGTGTGATGGTCTTGTTGCTCCTCTTTTCAGGCGTCCAGGAGCAATTGGCTGTGGCTCAGCATCAGTTGGTCGCCGTCTAGGAGCAGTTGGTTGATGTGTAGGGTGAGCTAGACACCACGCATGAACTAGAGGGGAAGTGGCATGCCTTGGCATGGGACACGACAATCCGTGCAGAAGAGCGCCGCCTTGAACTCGACGTGTTACAATATGTGGCACTCGCCACCGTCAACGCGGTGTCGCCCATGGGGGCAAATCCTGAGGAGAGCCTCCACGCCATGCTGATGTGGGTCACAACGATGGTTACCCATGGCATCCATCATGGGGCCACCATAGCCTTAGCCACCGCCTAGCTCCAATCCGGCCTCGACCTGAGCAAGGTGGAGCTGGGCTTCCTGCCAAAGTCATCATAGGATGACATCGACAAGTTGGTAGGCGAATTCACTGATGCATCTAAGGCCGTGGTAGCGGTGGTGCATGTAGCAGGCATCATAAGCAATGTTCCTGATGGGGAGTAGCTTTCTCATGAACTCTCCACTGCACGAACATAAATATTAAAATTTCAATAATAATATTTTGGGTTAACTCCTATGGACACCGTCAGATCATTTGTGCACATGTACACAATTTCATATGCCGATGGACCTAAACTGTTCATGTTAGGTACTGCACGAACCAGTCAGATGAATTTGAGCGAGTGAAGGGGTGCGGTGAATGTGAAGGGGTGCCTGTCATCCTTTTTTCAATTAAAACCACTGCTTCAACAAACTCACTAGTCTAGCACATTGGTTAAGTAAAGAGCCTATAGATCCTGAGGTCTCCAGTTTGAGCCCCTAGTGGTACAAAAATTTTGCCATTTTGTACATTTTTTTGCCCCTTGTGAGCCCCTAGTGGCCCACTGTCATCACCTAACTATTACAACCAGGCCACCGTTGCCCATTCCCCATTCCCCTTAACTATCCCTATTCCCCATCTCTTCGATGAACCCTAGCTCGGCGGAGGCGGCGATTGAAGGTGGCAGACAAGAATGAAGGCGGCTGCACTAGTGGTGTAGGCGGTGGCGCTACTAGAGAGGTGAAGCCCGATGAGTGGAGCTTCGACTGCGTCTAGCGCTAGCGGAAGCAGAGGGGAGTGCTCCTTTTGCTTCGTTCCTTTGATCCACATCCAAAGCAAGCAGGAGGAGATGAAGGACTAGTGGTTCATGAAGTGCCCATACAACGTGGAGGTTAGATTTCTTGGCATCTTGTTGTTAGTGTTGTTTACTGACTCTAGCGACTATGATCTAAGCTCAGGGTGATCCTACCACTTGTGGCTTCATCTGATCAGAGGCTGAGTACGAAGCCTTACAAGCTCGTGAACACAGGTTAAAGATAAAGGATACAACATGTGAGATTCCAGTATCTCCTGACTCTTATGCCATTATGAAGGAAGAACTAAATGAAGTTCAGCAAATTGTGGACACTCTTGTCTCTGACATTTGCAAAATGAAGGTGCAACTTGGTGTGCCGAAGGTGCCAATTGTTGAGCCCAAGCAGGAACTGGACAACAAGGAAGTTCAAATTGTGGTTCATTCTTCAGCTTTTAGCACCTCTGTTTGTAGGGTTTCTAGGTGTTCTAATTGGTGTCATCACTGCTGTAATGTGGAAGTGAAAGTTGTGGTTGCTACCTTTGTGTTAGTGTCTCTGATGTATGCTAATCAATGTGAGACAATATTGTGTTGGTGCCTTCAGTGCCTTTCAAAATTTGTGTTGGTGCCTTTTGTGCCTTTCCATAATGTTTTGACAGCATTTTGACACAATTTGGACAAAATTTGGATGGCATGTCGGTAGCAACTTCATAACATGATAGAAGTTCCAGAAATACTTCACAAAAACATTGTCCAACACTTGTATGGCTACATTCAAAGCATAGCTGCATTGTAGTGCTTTTGAGGTGTCATTTTTGTGTATTTTGGAGTGCCCTCATCAGCATTCCCCATTGTTGGTGGTCATTAATGATGAAATCCGACCACCAACTAAGGTACAAAAAGAGGAGAAATAGACAATCTTAAAACACATACGCATTTACTATTAACCAAGTTCTACATGTATTTGGAGAACATTGTTTTGCAGGACATAAACAAAAAAACATGGAATAATTCACTGAAAGGCGCTTTCCAATGCTGATTTGTGCAAAGGAACAAGGGAGACGCCCATCAACTCAACTCAACCGGGCAAAGCACCACTAAGGAGTGATCCATGTCCAGCCCACAGCCCACCATGCAAAGGCGGTGGCGAGGAGGCTCAGTTAGGGGGTGGCCGACCCCTAGGGGCGGGTGACCCCCTGTTGTCTCCTCTCATCCACCACTTCGACAGGTGGTGGCATGTGGACATGCTGAGGTGGTGGAAGCCAAGGATGCGCAAAGAATAGCTACTGCACCACCTCTACTCCTTGTATAAATAGAGGGGCACCCGCCCTCTACAACACACACCATTTGGCATACTCACACACCCAACTTGAGCATCACCTCACACACCTCACTCTCAAGTTGTAGTTTTAGTTTTTAGTAGCTTTAGAGCAAGGCAAAGCTACCTTGGAGAGTTTGGCTCCTTAGAAGAAGAGACCTTTGGGTATGAATAGAAATATGAGTTCTTCCAAAGTTATGCTCTCATACTATAATTATAGTTATACTTATGAACTATAGTATAGTTATTGTGTTATGATCTTGATATATGAACTAGTCTATAGTTTGTGTGTCATGAGAGTAGCACGCTTAACTTTATGCTTAACCATTAATATAACTTATATAATTTGGGTAGTTTCTATATACGCAAGCGTGGTTCTTGGGTATGGAGAGACAGGTGGATGCATTGTCCCTCTCCATGGTCGAGGTGGTAGGTGGCAGGTGGTGACAGCCCTGTCCATCCCTTGTAAGCCCAAAAGTTCATTTGGGGTGTAGGAGTCTAAATTGTCACATGAGGTTGCTGGTAGACCAGTACTCGGTGGCCTCCTGACCTGCTTCACACTTAGCCCTAAAACTAATTATGTAATTTGAATGATCATTAACTAATATTTGTATGACTATACTAGACCAATGCCTGCTCAACTTAGGATTATTCTTTTTTTCTTTCTCTTTGTTTTATCCTTTGAGGAATGCCAAGTGTGTGTCCACTATCATGAAATCACCATTTTTACCCCTGCTATAAGCATTGGTGTACTTGCAAGCATTATTATTCAAGTTCATATCCATACTAGACTCTTAATCAAATGCCTTTCTTTGGGAAAATATAAATAATGATACCCTAAATACTTACAGGTAAAATGCTACAATGATAGCTCCATGCGCTTGTGGATAAATATCTAAAATTGTTAAGGAACTATCAAGACTATTACTTAGTGACATTGCTGATCACTAGTGATGCTGCTAAGTAATACCAACAAGGCACTTCTAACACCATTGCTGGGAATACAAACATAGTAACGATGCTCGGATTTGCTAATCGGTATTTCTAGCACCATTGCCGGGATGGAATCTAACCCCATTCTTAGTGGTGACGCAAAGAAACGCCAACAAGCATTTCTGTACCCATAACATTAGAAATCAATATAAGTATTCTACTATAGTGCTTCTTTCTTATTCATTGTCTCATAGTACTTCTTCCTTCTCTAAGAGGAGGGCGCGGGCCTCTAGGTGATCTAACACTAACGCTGAATCACCATGTAAAACGGAGACGGGAGCTATAACACCACCGTAACATACTATTCGCGCAAGAGAAATAAATCAATCCACAAACATAACAAAGATGGCACACTAGTTTAGCTACAATAATGACAACATCCATCCTAGAGGAAGTTAACATGTCCATAGATAATCGAACAACATTGGTCCATTTGAACATGTCATGATAGAGAGAGACATCAAACATAGCTTTATTTACTCCTCTGGTAATGAATCTGAGAATAAGGGAACATAAGAAAGATAGTAAGGTCTGCTCATGTCCTCTGTCAGGACCTTCATCTACCATACCAAATGACATGGGTAGGGATGACATGAACTTTTCTGCAGTCCATGTCATATGCGATGATTGTTCTTTCCTCCCGAACAAAGAAAATCAAATTCCATTCTAGGTGAACTGTAATTGTTGTGTAGTCCGCATCACAATCCCATAAACCAAATTGAATATTAGTCTTTCCAAACATATTCAGTGTGCTGATAGTATGCTTCAATGTCCATTCTTTTATATTAGTACCATAGTCTTCAAGGATCCAGATTGAAAGCTAGGACATGTTGCAACCACTAACAGTACATACACACAAGTGACCCTAAGCTTCATGGATGGAGGGTGCAGAACCACTAGGCCTAGGAATTTTTCTCTATATTTTTTCCTCCATATCCATAGTAAGTAAGGCTGGATGAAAAACTCGAAGCTCGTTAGCTCACTCGCCTCAGCTCGTTATGCTGACGAGCCGAGCCAAGATTTTAGCTCATTTGCTATAACAAGCCAACTCGAGCTAGTAAGCGAGCCACTCATGAGCCAAATGAGCCACGCTTCTAGGGAAAAAGCAGCAGAACTTATATTAGTTTTTGCATTACTTCATGTCTTGTACTTACAATTGGTTGATAACGGGTCTAGACCTTATAAACTTGGGATTATTTTGTCTTTATCGTTTTGTTTTTAATGGATGTATGTGTAACACCCCAGTGTTAAGCTTTGCATTTAGCACTTGCATTTCATGAGCACAAGCATCATCCAAGCGTTCATGAACATGAGCATATGAAATTTCATCTCATTCTTATACATTGTCACATGAAATGATGATTTTATATATATGCTTCTGCTTGTAATCATATGTGACCAATGTATGAAATGGTTGTGAGATTATGAAAACACCTTATACACAACTAGAATGATAAATGGAACAATGTTTATATTCATGACATAGACCAAATTTGCTTTTAAGTGTTGCTTTCATTTGAAATGCCATCTTCATGATACTAGTTTGACCAAAGTTGAATAGTAGCTTAGAGTGTTTGCATGGCTGTGTGACCTAAATAAAGGTTGTAGTTCACATCATTGGTAACAAACTTAATTTAAGGGTCATGAGCTTATTCAGTGTCTAACATGGTCAAATAGAGCTCACAAGTATCAACAAAATGCTGTTTCCAAAACTTGAAAATTTTCTAAGTGTTGAAGCTGTTTTCAGTTTCAAAGTACCTCACTTTAGAGCTTTGTAGTTTGAAAAACATTGAGAATTACATGATGGTTCCTAAAGCAAAGTTGGAGATCTCACATAGCTCTACAACTTTCACTAATATCGATTTTGCTAACTCGAACTGGATTAGGAGATATAGAGGAACGAAGTAGCGCTGTTAGTCAACTTAATCGGCACTTAGCCAATTTGAATCGACTGGCCGTCGTGGCCGACCGCGCCAGACCCCGCATGCTGCATGGTGGCAGCATGCCGGCGGTAGCCCGACTGGTTGGGCCAGCAGGGGGAGAAAAGCGAGGTGAAGCCACCATGCTCACTCACTCTCTTGCTCTCTCTCTGCCTCTCCTTCACCCGCAGCAGCAAAGCCGAGCACTGTGCTGTCGCTGCCGCACCTCCACCGAGCTCACACGCAACCACCATCGCACCACCATCCAATCCATTTCGCTCATAGCTATGCCATCATCTCCTCTACCACCCTGAGCTACCATTGCCACCATTAGAACTTAGGTAATGCGACGTTTTATGTCACTCTTGCCACCATGGTCACGGAGCACCGCCGAGCTCTGAGCTCGCTGTGGCTAGCCTTATCCACCGCCCCTCTAACCTCTCTCTCTCTTGATTCATCTATGTCGTAGGTCCTAGAAGCTATAGCCATAGCTCATTGAGCCGCTACTGTGTCGCTGGTGCCAGAACGCGAGTCGCACTGCCGTGAGCCGAGAGCGCCACCGCCATGCACGCCACCGTGGTTGTGCATGCCCAGTTCTCTTCCTCGCGTGCTTCTAGACGTTAGAGTTAGGTTAGAGCTAGGTCTAGCTTGAGGAAGGAGCCTAAGGCCAATACCAACCTCGCTGGAGTGGAACGCCACCGTGTTGCCGTTGTGCTCGCGCCGCCATGCCGCCATGCACGCAGCCAAGCTCCGCCGCCGCTCCACCCTGACCTAATCCACGCCGTAGAGCTTCGCTGGGGTTTGTAGATGCTGTAGCAGTGCTCGCTTAGGCTCACCGTTGCTGGAGACAACGGGCTCGCCGTAGCGCGCCGCCGCCATGCTGCCATGCTCACTAGCAAGCTAGCTCCGGTGATCCTCCGAGCAAACCGAGGGTACATGTGGGTGTGCATGAGTGTGGGGAACACGACGCTGGTGACCTCGCTGTCGACGAATTTGCCACCGGTCAAGCCGCGCCCCTGCTCTATGTGTCTCTGACATGTGGGTCCCGTTGACCCATGGGGCCCAGTTCTCAGTTGCAGTGGGGTGTATACACCTGGTGCACCTAGCTGTAGCGCCGATTTGAAATTTGTTTTTCTTTATTAATTTTTCATAGATTTAATTAGAAACTTCAAAAATCCATATCTTGAGCTAGGAGTGTCCAAATGGGGTGAACCAAATTTTGTTGGATTCATCATGAATTATACTATTTGATAAAAATATGAAATATACTGTTTAGAGTTTTTTTGGGAGAATTAAATTGAGCAAGATAAGTGCTTTTAAAGTAGTTTATATCTTGTAAAATGCATAACTTGTGCTAGGAAAGAGATAAAAATATGATTCCAATTTTTCTGCTCTTGTATTGATATGCTCTAGCTAGGAAAAATACTAAACCTACAATAGTCATACTTGAAATATGGTCTTCATATTTAATCCTAATTAATTACTAGTTTCTAATGAAATTAATTGGGGTAAAAATACATTACATATGATCATACAAATTTTTATACAATATTCTCATGCTAGAATGAAAGTAAGAAAAATATTAAATTTGTTGCTTGACACTTTCACTATGCTAAACTTTTTTTTGCTAAAATAGCATATGTAACTTGTCATTTTTGTAGAGGTAGCTATACTTGTCGAAATGGCATGAAATTTGTACAGTACACTATTAGGGTCATTTTTACAATACTATAATTTTCTTAGAATTTATTGAGCTTGGAAAATATTTATCCTTTAAATCACCTTATTATCTAAGGAAATTAATAAATGAATATAAATAAATTAGTTAGTCTTAACCATGATGTTTTCTGTGGTATGTGTGATGCATATGATCTATTGATACTATTAGCAAGGCTAAGAAGTATTTGTTTATAGGCACCTAGTTCATTATTGCCTTATAATTCAACTAGATGGATGCATGTATAGTTTTTGTTGTGGTAATGATTTCATGATGATAATGAACTTATCTGTGAAACTTGTTAATAACAAAGTTGTAGATAACTTACTTATCTACCTTGTGTTAAATTTTCATAGTCATCGATCTTATGGTTTAAGAATTATGGCTGTTAGAATTCTACTGTCAGAAATGTTTACTCTCTGTACAGATCTGAAAGAGTGAATTGTTTGACCTAGATAACTCTTGATTCACATTAAGAGGATTAAAATAAAGTAGTAGGAAATTTCATAAGCTTTCTAGAATGTCCACAACTGTATTATTCTGATGTATATACTCCAGTTATGGTCAAAGCAAGTGACTGCTATCTTGTAGTCCAAAAAATGATTTCAATAAGTGTTTGTTTAGGTTACTAGAGAAGAGACATGCACCTACTTAGTAAAAGAAAATATAACTTGTTATCACCTTAATACAATGCTGTTGGAAACACCTATGAGGATGCATTTCATCACACCATATCATATCATACATATCATTATATATGCATCCATGATATCTTATTTCATGCTCATGCATATAGGATCGTCCGAAGGGATAACTCTTTTGGAGTTCAACGAAGAAGAAGAGGTAGAATGGCAGGAAACACCTTAGGCTGTAGCTCTAGAAGAAGCAGAGCAAACTCTTGAGGACCTCCCTAAGTGCCTGGATCATCGGCCAATCTATTTCCTCAAAGGCAAGCCCCAGAGCCTTCTAAGTCTCCTATGTTTTACAAAACTGCACTTGAGTCCTTTTATGTTTGATGCATTAGGTGATAAGAGTTGAACTGAAACCACTTGATGCATAGAACTACCTTGTCCAGATATATATACCTTTAACCCTATGTAGGTCCAGGATTGAATCTATGCTTAGCCATGCTTAGATCGGTAGAAGTTGGGTGATTTCCTGTCACCTGCGATATATAGGTGGATACCGAAGTACGGTTGGCTATATCGTGGAAAAGAACCATAGGGTAATGTAACTAGAGGTTGGGCGGAGTCTATGTGTGGGTTGACTCATGTGATTTCGTCTATGCCGATTAAGGACCATACCGTTGTTGCAACTTCTGTTGAGATTGAACGCATGCCTCTCACTTAGCTGGCCGGATAACTCATTTCAACCACGAAGCCGAGTAGCTCAACTCAGGCCAGGCCCCGTTCTATAAAAGTGCGCACTCTGGATGGTAGTAAGGATGTGCGGAGAGCCACACGTGAGCCCAAGGGTAGGTTGGGCCTAATCATCTTGGCAGCTGGTTGTCCCTGATTGTGCGACGCTGGGCGAACCAGCGAAATGTGGACCTAAGCAGTACCAAAGGTGACTGTTGATCTAGTCTGCCTCAGTTTGTGTTAGGAATAAATTCCTAGCTGGTTGAAATCGATTCAAATCGCCATCTCTCCCAGATAGTGAGAAACTTGGCTAGCTCCAGCATCGTAGTAACTATATTATGGAATGATGGTTATGATGAACATGAAATTATTATACCGGCTATGGTTACTATTGTTATGCTACTAAATGATATACCACATGTTTGGCACAGGTTAGTTGCTAATCTTGAGATGAATAGCTATAATTAACTTGATGACCAAATTATAAATGTACAACTGAATTAGTTGCTTTTATGCAAAATGTTGTCAAGCTAGCTCCACTTATAAAGCCTTGCATAATCCTTGGAGTCACTTTATTTTTGGTTTATGATAGGTAAGTCTAGCTAAGTACCTTCTCGTACTTAGGGTTTTACTCCCATTGTTATAGATGGTAGAGTTTATCATGGCTATTGCAAGAACTGCTTCTGTCCTACCATGGACGAGGAGTAAAGCCCTAGGTAGGCATCTCTTATTAATCCCTCTCTTATGCTTTTGTGGAAGTGTGATCGTGAGCTCGCACTATGTTTAAACAATGTTGCAGATGTTGGTTTCAAACTTTTAATTTGCTTCTACTACTATCTTACCTGAACATGGTTTGTAATAACTTTAATTCGTTCTCTGATGGATGAACTATATTTGTGAACTTTATGTAACATGTGACATGTATGTTGAATCATGTATGATCTTGGTTGTATGTTGATGGTTAATCGAGACCCTTCATGGTACTCGACATACTACCGGGTTTATATGGGCTCAAGTATGACAGTGCGACCGCTTGTGGGCTACTATTGTACTTATGCTCTTATAAATTGGTCGGTTCTGCTACAGCTAGTATCAAAGGAAGATTCAACATTAATTGCCACATGTGTATTTAAAACAAAGGTTTTTGTTTTCCAAAACCAGTTTCTAGCAACTCATAGCTATATATATAGGTGTTTAAAACCTAGAGTTTGAATCTAAAGTGTGCCAGTGATCACTTTCCTTTATGCCCAGTTAAGAATTTCAGGTGGCTAATTAAGTACTAACATGGGGGTTTTTATTTTCGTCGTCCATACGGCGTACTATTGTATGGATGCCATTCACTTGAGTGGTAATGTATGGATCAAATGCCTCTATGCCCAAGGTAAGGTGCCACTCATCATCACAGTGGCATGACCGCAAGATGTGAGTGTGCGGTCTAATGGGGAGAGTTAGTTTTGATACTAAAGTATATATATGTCTCATATATATACGGAGGTATTTAATTGTGGGTTAGCTTTGATACGACTGTATATGCATATTTATATGTATATATGGGACGTATTTACTCTTGGGTAGCTTTGATACGGAAGTATATATATGGGTATATATATGGAAGTATTTAGCTTGCAACCTAGGGCCTAGATTTACATTCTACATATATAATTGTGGGGTTGGGCTAAAATGAAATTCTTGTGGAGGTACACTAACAGCGAAACATGTAGCCCTACTAGTTACACTATATATGAGAGAACACTTGTATGCCACCATGTATGCCATTAGAAGTTTTAAATTTTTCCTAAGTTTGTGAAGACGTACGGAACGTGCATGCATCATGATAAATTATTATTATTACACTTGCATTGTTCCTCCCCTTATGGATTTCTTACTCGGTTATGTAACTCTTATACATTATGACATTGTCTCATGAGAGTTGCACTATGTTGTTGGTACAGAACGCAGCACCAGCTAGAAGTGAGAATTTCCTGTTGATGTTTGGTACACCTGCCCTACTTTAGAGAGTCTTGCATTATGCGGGGTATTATGAGCCACCCCTCAATTACTAGAATGAAGTATACCTAGAGGGACAACCATGGTATGAAGTACAACTGACCATACCAGCTCATAACCAAGCACCCTTCTGGCAGCAATGGAGGGTAGAATCTGAAGGAAGAACTCCTTGGCAAGCTGCCTAAGTAGTGGCCTTTGAGGTGCTGAGCCAGATATGTCAGCAGGACGGGGATGAGCTTACCAGTAGTGCCACTGGTACTTTTCCTTGGGTGGATCCATCCACAGCAGTTTGGGCATAGCGCAACCGCAATGCGTTGATCCGAGATCAGGATGAGCGAGCAGATAGTTCTAGTCCTGCTATGAGTGTAATATTTGTCATGATGAAGATGTTCTATACTCGTTAGGATACCTGGGACTTCTAGCAAGAGTCCTATACCACTTGTATGGATAGGCTCATGAGAGCCAAAGCTGCACAGCGTAAGTTGAGGAAGTGTGTGCGCAAGCACAAAAAGGCAGCAAGTGAGGCTCGATGGGAAACCGATCAAGCTTATGTAACGTTGGGAAATCTCCACACCCAAATGGAGCAAGTTCATCAGCAGAGAGCTGCCAGCCAAGAGGCAAGAGCGGATGATTAGGCAGTACTAGCAGGACTATAGGAGCAGCTGGAGGCTGCTCATGACGAGGCGCTCATAGCTACGCACCAGCGGATCCAAGCAAACAACCGTACAGCCCTGGCAGAAGCAGCACGAAATAGAGCCAAAGCCCTAACCATGTAGCAGGACAGGGTCAAGAGGGATTTGCACCAGCAGCTTGCACAGACCCAGAACATGGTAGTTGATCTTCAGCATGAGGTGCATTTCTCTGAACAATCAACTGCACCCGGTCCTAGATGAGGAAGTGGAAGATCTAGAGATGTTAGTTGAAGATGACGGTTGGGAGGAAGAAGAAGTGGATCTAGAGGATGAGGACGATGCTATCTCCGACCTCGACAGTGAGCACACTGAATATTAGAGTCTCCTAGTGACTAGTTAAAGCGCTAGATGTATCCCTGTCATTCATGTAATGGACTTGTAGCTTGAAGTTTGGTATTCGTGACATAACTTCGGTGTAATATTGGCACTTTGCACGTTGTTTCAATATGGTTGAACTTTGATGAAATTCTAGTTTCATTTTACTGGTGGATTATGACATGCATATTAACGTGTTGCGAGTACGATAAGTGATCTAATTGGTGATGTCATGTTGTGAGAATGGATGATGATTCCTTTGTTTTATTGTATGAATTTAAGATTCTCTCTAGTAATTTCAGTTTGGCATGATTACATAATTCATCTGCAATCTCTTGACATCATCCAATAATCACTTATTGTTGCAACTTTGTAGATGACTCGCACTCATGCTGGGATAGGCACCAACCATGGTGGCAATGACGGTGACTTGCCACCACCGCCGTCACCATCTACGAATGAATTTTTCGCATAGTTCCTAGGTAATCAGAGAGCTATGGAGGATACATTGTGCCTCATTGCGCAGAACACTGCTCACGCTCGTCAACAACATCAAGGGCCTGAGCCAAATCAATATAGCTCTTTCAAGGATTTCCAAGACACCAAGCCTCCTATCTTCAAAGTGGCCAAAGAACTGCTCTAGGCAGATGAATGGCTTAACACGATAGAGCAGAAGTTCCGTCTATTGAGGGTTACTAAGCATCAGAGGGCAGAATATGCGTCCCATCAACTACAGGGACTGGTCGGGACATGGTGGACCCATTTCCTTTCCTCTTTACCTAATAATTCATAGGTCACATTAGAGCAGTTCAAGTTAGCCTTTAGGGACATCACATTCCCCTAGGGCTAATGCGCATGAAAGCCACCGAGTTCATGCGACTCACACAAGGGACCAAGACCCTTACCGAGTACATGCATGCCTTCAACAATTTGTCCCGATATGCCCCAGGGTTCATCTATACAGAGGAAAAGAAGATAGAAAGCTTCAAGAGAGGCCTTGGCACTAAGCTAATGAAGACTATGGCCAAGTCGAGGTGTACTACATACAATGAGTTCATCAGTGATGCCTTGACCTAGGAGAACCAGAACAATTTGCATGCAGTAGCGAAGGGCCGCAAGAGAGCAGCTAAGGTAGGCGCCTCAGGATCGTCCTAGTCTAGAGCTCCAGTGGTAGCTAGGCCACAGTTTTGTCCATCAGCACCTAGTTTAGGCCTCCTCCACCAAAAGTTCAAGCCAATCAGCCCTAGAAGACATTCTGTTGGGCGTTCACCATTGCCCTACCCAAGGGAAACTGAGGGCAAGGAAGCTCAGTAGGACCAAGGAGCAATCAGCCATGCTTCAACTATAACCAGTTGGGTCATTGGGCCAAGGAGTGACCCATCCCAAGAAGAATGGAAATCAAAACCTGGGTAATCAGAAATATGCCAATCCAAAAGCACGTCCTAGATACGTGCATTATATAGCTGTGGAAAAAATTCCTGCGGGAGAAGTTGTCACCGCCGATATGTTTCTTGTTAACAAAGATCCCGTCATTGTTTTGTTTGATTCTGGAGCTTCTCATTCATTTATTAGCCAAGCATTTGCATCTAAGTATGATCAGAAAATAATTGAGGTAAACAAGGGTGGTTATAGTATAAGTTCAGCTGGGGCTACTATCTCTACAAATCAAATAGTCAGAGATGTGCTCATCTCTATACAAGAGAGGGAGTACATAGTGGATCTGATAGTATTGCCCCGATTAGCCATAGATGTGATCTTAGGCATGAAATGGATAAGCGATCATGGGGTTCTCATTGACACTAGCACTAGAACAATTATGTTGAGAGAACCAAAGGGAGGTAATGCTTTTCTAGTACCACTTCCCCAAAGTTTTGATCTCCAAAACTTGTCTTGTGCTATCCACGCCACTACCCTTTGTGATATTCTAGTGGTTTGTGAGTTTCCTGATGTATTTCCAGATGAGTTGCTGGGTCTATCGCCTGATAGGGATGTGGAATTTAAGATCGAGTTAGTGCTAGGTACGACACTTATCTCAAGAAGACCCTATCGGATGCCACCAAATGAATTAGCTAAACATAAAATTCAGTTACAAGAACTATTGGACAAAGGTCTCATTCGACCTAGTTTGTCTCCATAGGGATCTTCAGTTTATTTGTAAAGAAGAAGGACAAGTTCTTGAGATTGTGTGTGCATTATAGGCCGCTTAATGCTGTGACCATTAAGAACAAGTATCCTTTGCCCTGTATCGATATCTTGTTCGATCAGTTGGCAAAAGCAAAGGTATCCTCTAAGATTGACTTGAGGTCCGACTATCATCAGATTAAGATCAGGCCAGGGGATATACCTAAAACAACTTTTTCCACTAGGTATGGCTTGTATGAGCATTTGGTCATGTCTTTTGGACTAACAAATGCTCCTGGCTACTTCATGAATTTGATGAATTCGGTATTCATGCCCGAGCTTGACAAGTTCGTGGTTGTGTTTATCGATGATATCTTGATTTATTCGAAGAATGAGGCAGACCATGCAGAGCATCTGAGAGTTGTTTTATATAGATTGAGGGAACATAAGTTATATGCCAAGTTCAGTAAGTGTGAATTCTGGTTGAGTAAAGTACCTTTCTTAGGTCACATCTTATTTGAAAATGGAATATCTATAGACCCATCTAAAGTAAAAGAGGTCATGGATTGGAAAGCCCTGACTTTAGTTCATGAAGTTCGGAGTTTTCTAGGGCTAGCCGGCTACTATCGTCGTTTCATTCTAGATTTTTCCAAGATAGCTAAGCCCCTGACCAGACTACTCCAGAAGGATGAAAAGTTCAGTTGGACGCTAGAGTGTGAAGCCACTTTTCACACCCTACAGACATTGCTAACTACAGCTCCTATTTTAGCACAACCCAACATTGAAAAGCCTTTCAATATGTTATGTGATGCATCGGGTATAGGTTTGGGGTGTACTCATGCAAGAGGGCTGAGTTATTGCCTATGCTTCTTGGCAATTGAGAACACATGAAGTCAATTATCCTACCCATGATTTAGAGCTCGCAACAGTTGTTAATGCGTTGAAGATATGGAGACATTACTTGTTGGGAAACGTATGTCACATATATACTGACCACAAAAGTCTCAAATATATCTTCACTCAACCTAAGCTGAACATGAGGCAGCGAAGATGGTTAGAGCTGATCAAGGACTATAATTTGGAAGTGCACTACCATCCAGGAAAAGTCAATCTTGTAGCAGATGCACTTAGTCAGAAATCTCATTGCAACACTTTGGAAGCCTTGTTGGAAGATGGATTTAATTTGCTACATCCTGTTGTGCTACACAATATCACTATCAGTTGCTCACTTGAGAGCAAAATCATATAACTATAGAAGACGGATGTAGGTATATTTCACCTTAGGAAAAGGATGAAAGAATAGGAAACCAAACATTTTAGGTTGGATGAAAGAGGTGTGCTATGGTTTGAGGACCGACTGGTAGTACCAAAGGACTGTGAGATTAGAAATCAAATTTTTGATGAAGCTCATTCATCCAAGTTGTCTATCCATTCGGGTAGTAGCAAAATGTATCAAGATTTGAAAATCCATTTTTGGTGGACCAAGATGAAGAAAGAAATCGCCGCCTATGTTGCTAGGTGTGACAATTGTAGTAGAGTCAAGGCCATTCATTTGAAATCTGTTGGATTACTTCAACAGTTGCCTATTCCAGGCTAGAAACGGGAGGACATAAGTATGGTGTTTATTACAGGCCTCCTGATGACACAACAAGGTCGTGATTCTATATGGGTCCTTGTAGATCGCCTCACCATGTTGGCACATTTTGTACCGGTTAACACAATGTATTACGCTAGGAAGTACGCTGAGCTGTACGTTTCTCAGATAGTGAGACTACATGGAGTACTAATGACCATAATCTCAGATCGGGGACCACAGTTTATAGCTCATTTTTGGGAACACTTGCACAAGGCCTTGGGAACCAAACTAATTAGAAGTTCAACATACCATCCACAAACTTCTAGACAAACCGAGCGAGTGAACCAAATCTTAGAAGACATGTTGAGAGCTTGTATAATATCTTCCAAGGGTTCATGGGAGAATTGGCTACATTTAGCCGAGTTTTCCTACAACAATAGTTATCAAGAGAGCATCAATGTCGACAGAATATCATTGGCAGTCCTCCGAGGGGTTCCCCATGAAGGTAGATTGATCGGCAGAGGAGTGCGTGATCAAGAACAAGAAGGCAACAGAGACACATGAGTTATATAGGTTTAGGCCGTCAGTATGACGTAATACCTTACTCCTGTGGTCTGTTGGTTTGTATTAGCCATCGTATGATATGCCGTGATTTTGGAGGGGGTCCCTACCCGCCTTATATAGTCCGGGGGGCAGGGTTACAAGTCGTTTAGATCTGAGAGATAACAGGAAAGTAATAACAGATTACAAGAATCATGGGATCATACGTATCCTAATAGATCTCATAGTATCTTCAGGATATCCTTCCTATACCTTGCGGGAGGCACCGAGCAGAATCGTGTCCTGCAAGGCTTCATCTTGTTGGCTGGGCCACCCCTAGGGGCGCAGCCCATGTGGTCCACCATGGATATCCAGAGTCATACCCCCCACAGCTAGTCCCTGAGCACCTTGTACCCGTTGTGCAACACCGTCCTGAGTACGTCCGAGCAAGTGCAAACCAAAGCCGAGCAGTTCGACTCATGGTCCAACCACCGTGATGAGTCGCCGAGCAGTCATGAGCAGTTGCCGAGCAGTGTGCAATCATCGCCGAGCAGCGTGACCCACAGTCGAGTAGCATATCCCAAGTACAGCTTACCATAAGGGTGTAAGGAGCTCTAGTCCAGAATCAAAAATTTCTTCGCAGTGAACCAAATATGCCCACTTAGAGTCCGACCACGAGGAAAGGAGATAACTTTCTTTGGCTTCAGGAGGCATGGAGTCTTCCAGAAAAAACAAGCACATTTACCGCGAGGTGAAGTGTGCCCACTTAGTCCCCTAGCCTGACAGTAGATAACGTAGACATGTGGTGCTAGGGTCCATAGCAGAAAATAATAGAAAACCAGCCGAGCAGGCAGCCAGTCCCCAAGCGTAGCCCCCCAAAACGAGATAAAGCACTTTCACCGCAAGGTGAAGTGTGCCCACTTAGTCCCTGAGCCTGACAGTAAATGACGTAATCATGTGGTGCCAGGGTCAGAAATAGAGAAATAACGAAAACCAGCCGAGCAGACAGCCAGCCCCGAGCTCCAAGTGAAGATATTGGAGAAATCAAACCGTAGAGAAAAAGTCAGAGTAACGGCTATACAGTAACAGTTACTGAGCCTCGATAAATGGCGGATAAATCGGCGATTATTCGGAGAGTAACAACAGATAGCAGCGATAAATGAGCGACGTGGGCTATGGGTGCGTGAAAGCCCAGGTTGCGGCCCATATACCGCGTCAGAGAATTCAGAGTGGCATAGATCACGGGAACGGTTTCCCAAAAACCCTTGGCCATGACACAGTTGACGGAGTGCTTAATAACTGCATCGCTGCACCCCACGCTCCCCACCTTTGCCATTCTGTCGTATCATCTTCCTTCTTAGCTCTTGCGCTTCCCAATCCGCATCGACGCGCGCATCCGCCTCTATTCTCAAACCAGATCTGAGAGAATGGCACCGAGGAAGGGAGCTGCGAAGCCAAGGAAAGAGGCTGCCAGAGCCAGCCGCAACGAGGAGTGGGTGCCGTCGAAGATGGGGGAGGAGGAGCTCAACAGAATGGTGGCAGCAGGCGTTCTTCCAGACCGCGTCACCGCCGGATGGTGACTAGCCCGCGGTGAGCCCTTCCCGACACCTCACACTGACGAAGCTGTAGTATTTGAGGATTATTTCTGGCGAGGATTGGGGTTTCCTGTTCACCCCTTCTTGAGGGACTTGCTGGAGTTCTGGGCGATTAGCCTATGCAATCTACATCCAAACACCATACTACACGTCTTAGTCTTTATCCATTTCTGTGAGGCATTTCTGGGGATTCTTCCACATTTCAATCTCTTCAGACACCTTTTCTGTTTGAAGAAGAAAGGCAGTAGTGGTTCCAAAGTGGTCGGTGACGTGTACCTGTAGCTCAGGGATGGGATGACCAGCGAGTACATCAATGTACCGCTAAACACTTATCTGAAAGGTTGGAACGCCAGGTGGTTCTACATTAAGCAGAGTCACCCGGTGATATGATGCGATGTCCACCACATCCTAGAGAGCTAGAGTAGCTAGTCGGAGAGACCAAACAGCACTTGTAACAGAGCCGCCCAATTTATACAAGATCAAGTACGACTGTCTCCGCTAACACGTTGACACGCGCATTCTTTCACTCATATAAACCCGGTAGTCCGCCAAGTGTCCTGAAAGACCTCAGTAAATCAACATCACAACCAAGATCGCGTGATTAAGCAAATACACATCACATACACAGGGTTGCAGCAGAAATAAGATTACAAATGGGTTCACAATTAAAAGTACAAGTTTGGGTTTCAAAATTGATTAGTGAAAACAACATAGCTTTCAAAAGATTACATTAATATATGTTCCAAATACATTGCTAGCATAAGTGACATCATCCGACAAAAGCATATAGATGAGAAGTAACTATAGAATCACCGAGCCACCGGCGGTTAGCCACCATCTTCAACAGGCCGAGAACTTCACCTGCAACATGGTGGGATAAACCCTGAGTACTCGAATGTACTCAGCCAGACTTACCCGTCGGAAACCAAAACAAATGACACCAAGGGTCATGCAAGGCTTATGAGGTGGGCTAGCTTGACACATTTGCATAAAAGAGCTTATGAGCATAATAACCAATTTAAACTTAGCATCAAGCTTATCATCATTTACCTGTCCACTAGATTAGCACCTGTACTAGAGCACTCACTTATTAGGAGCAATCAATATTAACCATAGCAGGTATAATAAGGCTGTCATCATCATATCATCATTTCCGAACCATTATGTTATTTAGTGTGTCTACATTGGAGATAAGCCCGTCAAGTTCTCACTAACCGGGAGAGACGGCGACTCGAATCAAATTACAACTCAGCTGAGGGGGTATTCCTAACTCTCACCCTGGCATACTTAGCAAGGGTAGCCATGGGTCACCTTTGGAACAACTCAGGAACCAAATTCGCGGGTTTGATCAGCGCCAGCACTCTCAGGGATTACCCTTCTACCAGGACGATCAGGACTTTTAAATCACCTGCCCTTGGACTCACGCCTACGGCTCCCTTCCGAGGCACACTTTATACTTATCGACTCCCGGCCTGAGTTGAGCTACTCGGCTTCGCGGTCGGTCTTCGGACACGGCCAACTAAGAGAGAGGCATGCATTCAACATGAACAGGAAAGGCTCCAAGATTCAGTCCTTAAGCAACACAGACGGAGTCACTGCAAATCGGCAAGCCTCCGTCCGGTCTTCATTTCAAATTAAGACTGGTTCTTTTCCACGATAGCAAATATAGCGAACCATGCCATATGTATCTTCCTATGTCTCGTAGGTGACAGGAAATCACCTGACTTCTACCGTGTTTAAGCAGGGCTAAGCACTACACGAGCCTGAGCTACATAGGATTCAGGGTATCAATATCTGGACAAGGATTTGGATAACCAATGCAGCAAGTGTTTGCATCCAACACCTAAACTTAATGCAATAATATATATATGTAACAATAATACTGTAACTGCATTTCGAAAATTAGGAGGCTTAATATGCTCCGGGGCTTGCCTGGGATCCGACACAAGTTAGTGTTAGGTAGACGACACTCGCTAAGTGAGCATTTCCCGTCCTAGCACTTGTCCAGTCCTTCCACCTTCGGGATAGGTCCACCATACACCGTCTTCGGGTTCGGCTCCAACATCGCATCCTTCACGTGGTGCATCTAGCGTACCTAGATGAGATGCAATATGCAAGTGTATGAATACATGGAAGTGCAATAGACAATGCATCGCATGCCGTAAGTAAGACAAGCACAAGGTTACATTAATCATGCACAAGCACTTCGCATTGCCTACTTTAAATATCGCACAATTTATCATCCCACGATAGCAAAGAAGATGACAACACCAAGCATGACACAAGTTTCCCAAGATCTCAGGTGCTCTAACTCAGTCATCATTCAAGGCATAAGTCACACTTAACAATATACAAGCAAACACTATAATTGGAATCTGCCAATTTCTGGACATGCAAACAGCAGCTACAAGATTTAGCTATAACTGGAGTTATACAAATCCAAATGACTTGCAAGAAGACATTTTGGAAATATTATGAAATTATCTACATTTCATCTGTAACCATCATAGCATGATTCACAAGTTAAGTAGGTCGAAATTATACATTTACAGAAATTGGTCCACAATTGACAGAGAGCAGCCATTTCTGAAACCCAACTTTAAACAGGCATAATTCACAAACTACTTGTCCAAATGACACCAAATTTTAACAGAAGCTAGATACATGAATTATCTACAACTTTTGTATAAACAATTTTCACAACAAAGCATATTGTCATGAAGAACTTTGCAAAGTTCTCAGATCTGTCCATAAACCACATCGGCAAGAAAATAATTATTAACTTATGTTGCAAACACATAATTGGGCAAAACCAACTTTACCAACATGTCACACATGACTAAAGAACACCAGAAAAACTAGTGTCCATGACCAAATAAATTCTTTTAATGCATTTCTTAATTTATTTTAGATAAGAAGGCGACTTGATGAACATATACCAAAAGTATACCATAAATTCTACAAAAATTACAGTGTCTCACATATCCTCTCAATAGTCTACTGTACAAATTTCACTCCATTTTAATATGTATAGCAAGCTCTATGAAAAAGACAAGTTGCTAAAGCAAGAAATCATGTGAGAGCAAGATAAACCAATAACTCACTCATACTTCATCCAATACTCATGAAATTTTTACCACACATCAACTATCACATGATTAGCATGCCACAAAAATTTCACTTCATTTGGAGGCCTAGATCTACAGTTATGAAAAAGACAAATACCACTAGCATTACAAACCTAGCTGCATAAATATATTTTTACAGCTAAAACTTTAAAGTAAAACATGTAATATTATAGATCTATTGCATAGAGAATTTCACAAGGATTCCAAAAAGTCCACATTTGTTATTTTAGGAGTTTTCTACTAATTAATATGAATTTTCCAAGTTCATCAATCAAATCTATAAAAATCAAAGAAAGGAATACAAATCATGCACCGGGGTCCCTGCATTTATCACAAATTAAGTCGAACGAAAAGATCCTTTTCTGCACTGTTCACAGGAGTCATTAGTTCTTCACAAAACCCCCTGCCTTTTCCCTTATTTGAGCGCGAGGTCCTTCTCTCCTTCTTCTTCATGGAGTCACAGAAACGGAGCAGAGCATCGGCTCGAGGACGTGGCCGGGCTCCGGGATTCCAGCGGGGAAGCGACCCTAGGGCAGCGGGAAGGGGCTGGCCGGCCTAGCCGCAGCCAGCAGTGGCCCGCACCTGGCCAAGCCCGGCCGGATGCAGCAGCAGTGGCCTGCCCACGGCAGCAGGCGGCCCAGCGGCCGGCACGCCGGCGGCAAAAGTCTGTAGGTGACCGCGCGACCGAGGAGATGGCGCAGTGGAGCAGTGCGAGGCCAGGAAGAGGAGGACAAAGTTGGTTGGGGCGGTAGGGTGCTGGTTGCTGGTCGGCCATGGAGCTCCACTCCTTGTCCATGGTGGCCGCTCGGACTGGAGAGCGGAGAGAGGCGCTGGGGTGGCAGAGGGAGTGGGGAGGCGAGTGAGGAAGGCCGGATGTCCATTCAAGAGAGCGCAGAGGCGCTGGGACACGCATTGGCATGGAGTAGGGAGGTGGGGCGCTGCTGCCCTGCATGGTGGCCACGCCCTGGACACGCGCCCATTACGTCGAGCACGTGGCGGGTGACGAACGGGGCATGGTGGGCGGCGCTTTGGACTGAATCTGGGCCGAATCAGGACATGGGCCGAATACAAAGATCGAAGCACGCACGAAGCTCTACGTTTTTCATTCATGGGGTTCAGCCATTAGCAAAACATATTAGAAGATAAATGTATGCCAAAACAGCAGTGTCAACACCTTGACGGCAGTCACGGAAACTCGCTTTCGGTGGTCAAAACTTCTTCAAACTGAATCCAACTTTTTGTATGCTCTTCACCAAGATGTAAACTCCAACTTTCACTTTTGGGTCAACTTGAGACGCTTAATGAATTTTGGAGAACACGAGACGCCAACGCCGATGTCGATGAATTTCAGACTTAGAATATCTCTAAGTGTTGCAGACTGCAGCAGAATCAATCTTGTGACCTTTGATTGTCAAGCTTAGAGATAGATTTAGACTTAGGTCCTTAAATAAAGTTTGTAGTACACAAACTATACTACAACTTTTGTTTAAGGTCAAACCTCGTATCTTGAATATAAACCATTCTTTTACTTTGGTCAAAGCAGCATCTCGTTAACCCTAGAATTAGAGTTTTCGACCAATTGAGGCCTTTTCTTGACATGTGCTCAACACAAACCCTTCATGACTTTTGTAGTAGAGTTCAATTAGAGTTGTTTGAGCAAGGTTGCAAGGTTTGGTTGACTTCATAGGTTTCCATCCACTTGATAAAGCAATTCATTCAAAGATATGACTTATCATTTCATGTGACTTTTTGATTCCAAACTTCATGAAACTTTTCCAGTGATCAATATAGATGGATATTGATGTGAGACACATGAAGATATTCCAATAACACCAGCCAAGCATATATCTTGAAAAGGGCCTATATGTAAAGCAAGGGTGCAATATCCAAGTTTAGGTTGGGGCTTATTTCCATAGGTTTGATCTTGACATCTCCATCGTCACTTAATCTGTCATGTTTAAGCTTAAACCCAATGCTTAACTGGTGACAAACACCTGGGGTGTTACAGCACTGACATGGAGCAAGTGAAGGAACTCCTCGATTTGATTAAAGGTGTGGAGATTAGAGGAGAACTGGTGGCGGCAAGCTTCATAGTGCGCCGCGTCCAGCCCTGCAAAGAGAGGGCCCACCCGGGCTTTGACTACACAGGTGATGACGACGGCACCCCAGAGATGACAGAACGGCTGATGAAGAAAGAAGTAATAGCTCGGGCCACAGAGCTATTTTCTTCCAATGCCTCATTTAGCTGGCCAAAGCAAACGAAGGCCTTCAACTGTACGATCCCGTGTCCTCAGGTAACCATCTCAATGTACTTTGCTCATATTGCCTAACGGTTGCCGAACAGGAAACTGACTCACTCATTCGGAGATCCACTTGCAGGATAGGGCGGTGTACTTTTCGAGCATGCCAAGAGCCAACTGGCCACCAGCGGTCGATGCCCGACCACCACCTCAACCTGAAGAAAGTTCCATCAGCGTTTCCTCGGAGTTCGAGGTGTTGACATTGATCAGGTGGAGAGTCCTACACCGGCAATGGAGAAAGTTCGGGGGAAGAGGCCAGCGGCAGATGAGCCGGCCCAGAAGAAGAGGAAGATGGTGACTGCCGCTCCCCACAAATTGGGCAACATCTCACTTGGTGGTGACCACACCACTCGAATGCGAAGAACCACGGTGATCGAGTGGTCGGACGATGACGAAGTTCCAGTGTTCCCTCCACCGAACATGAGGGAGCCTCCGCGCAGCACGCGCACGTGTGATCAGTCAAGGGTGGGCGAGGAAATCCCTGAACCGGAGATGAGGGAAATCCCTGAGCAGCAGGTGAGGGAAACTCCTACACAAAAGTCGACGGGAGTCCCAACAGAGCGAGCGACGGAAGTCCCCGAGCAACAAACGGAGGCCAACCCGGAGCAGCAGGCGGAGACGGCCCCAAAGCGGTGAGCAGAGTAGACGTCTACTGAGGAGGGGCCAAGACCTCCCCCGTAGAGCTTGGGAGTTGACTCCACAGCTGCGCCTGGAGGCTCAGGCAGGCATCGTCGGTTCAAGAAGCTGAACTGGCAGACCAAACCGTAAGCATCCTTGTCTTGAAGTTATGTTGCTGTAGTTTCTTAACTTTGGTGGTGACTAACGAACTATTTTGATGTAGTGCAAACCAAACGACGGATCCAACCCTGCCTGTCCAGTCTAAACAGCAGCCGAAGCAGCACGCAGGAGAGCGGATCACTGCTGTGAGCGGAGTTGTCGGTGGTGAACAGTTAATGTCAACAGCGAACGATTCGGCGACAGCCCTCGAGGCGTCAGAGGTCATGGTCGGACCCGCCATCCGACCACCAAGCCCCCAAGTAGTGCCCCCAACTTCAGTAGAAGATGATGAGGTGGAGGAGATTGAGTGTGAAGAACCTCGAGCTCAATCTCTCTGAATCCTCCGTAAACGCGGTGATGATATAGTAATTATCGAGGAAGAGGACACCGCCAGGGAGTTCAGAAGACTGGAACCTCCCTTACTAGGGTGGTGAAGCAAATTAAGGCTAGTGCTCCGTCTAGAAAGGTCATGGTTGATGTTTGGAACTAGATAACAACACTGTCATAGTGCCTTTGCAGGAGATAACTCGGGTGGCCGAGCAGCACCGCCAGCTGATAAAGCGAATGGAACCCCTTGCTGGGGAGAATGAAAAACTCAAGGAGGCGATGAACCTCTCAGAAAGAAATATCCAGAGGGCTCGACGCGAACGAGACCTTGCAGAGTCCAACGCGCGGGACCTAGAATACCAGAAGGGGGTCCTGACCAAAAAGCTGGCTGCTGTGTCCGAGCAGCTACGGAGCCATTTTGAGCAACTGGCCGTTGTCTCTGGGCAACTGAAGAATACCTCTGAGCAACTGAAGAAGGAATCCGAACAGCTTAAGAGTGTATCCGAGCAAAAAACAGGTTCGGTATATCAGCGAATGTACTTTTGAATTCCTGAACCGCCACATTTTCGGTGATAACTGCTACGCTTGTAGAGCAAGACGCCAAGCTCGGCCAACTATGCTAGGCCATCGATCAGCTTCACCAAGAGAAGGCGAAGGAAACGGAGCGGGCAGACAAACTGGCTGAAGAGCTGAAAGGTGAATTCCTCCTGGTCGGAATTACTGTTGAAGTAGCTTCCTTGTATGATGGAACGTTGTAACGCTTGCAGGCTATCGTCATAAAGCCAAGGCACAGTTTGACGTGCTGGTGCAGGAGGCCAAGATCCAAAAGGAGAACTTCGATGCTGTAGTTGCTGCAATTAAGCCGGTGCTTGATTGCGTCGACCTGGAGACGACCACTCAACCTGACGGCAGGCGACAACGTTCAGACACCATCATCCAGAGCTACAAGGCAGCCTAGGAGAACTTCAAGATCTTCAACCGCGATGCCATTGTGTCCATCGCTACTCATGTCCTCGTGGTTGTTCGGTCCCATTACCCAAGCATCGACCTTCAGTCGATAAGGGGTGGGTTCGCCGAAGGACTGAGTGATGCGGAGACCCAGCAACTAGAGGATGAAGTGGAGGACGCAGCGAAGACGCTAGCCGGCGATATAGATCTATTCGGTGAGACGGATGGTAATGGCGGAGCCCAGTAATCTGCTCATAGATTATTAACTATAAAATTTTGACAGTGTAGTTAGAGCGCGCAAAAGCGCAAAGAACATTTACATATATGTATAAATGTTGCAAGGTGCATGTTTATCCAGTTTGCTGGTATTTCGGTGAAAAGGTCTTCATAGTGTTAACCATGGCGCAATTATACATAGTACAAATAGCGCCCGAGCAGTTGGTCCGTTACTGACCCCTATGGCCTTGGCTAGCCTATAGTCAATAACATCGAGCGTAGAGCCCATGCACGTGTAGGAGGAATAGGCGTGACCTAGGAACCACAACCGACCACCCATGACGTAGAGCGCAGAGCCCGTGGCATGTGTAGAGAGAGATTGGAGACTAGGCCTTCTCCATAGAGAACAGCGCGGAACGTGTGCTGCTCGGCAGTTGTTAAAATAACTTGGAGATAGAGGTACTATAAGCGACGATCGAGCAATAAGTTCTGCTCTGAGCTCTCAGCCTTGGATAGCCCATAATCCATAATGTTGAGCGCGGAGCCCGTGCACGTGTAGGAAAAATAGGCATGACCAAGGAACCACAGCTGACCACCCATAACGCAGAGCGCGGAGCCCGTGGCACGTGTAGGGAGAGATCGGAGACTGGGTCTTCTCCGAAGAGAACAGAAAAGAAAGTAGGCTTCTCGCTGATCGGCGAAATATCTTGGAGGTTTATAGCAAATTGTTCGGCGGTTTGGAGAAAACATGTGGCGAGACACATTGGCGATTTGGAGGAGACGTGTTTGGTGATTTGGAGAAAGCTTATTCGGTGATTTCGGAGAGACCCGTTCGGCGATTTGGAGAAAACATTTGGCGATTTTGGAGAAAACCGTTCGGCGATTTTGGAGAAAACCGTTCGACGATTTTGGAGATTTGGAGAACTTTATTTGGCAAAATCGTGGTCGGCGATTTGGAGAAATCTTTCGGCGATTTTGGAGAAAACTGTTCGGCGATTTTGTATTGGAGCTCGTTATGGAGCATCGTAATGCTTGGAGACCGTATGTGGAGATTGAGAAGTAATGGAGAAAAAATTGAGACAAATTATGGAGACCAAAACTTTATTTATCATAAAGTGGGGAGTACATATCTAGAGCGTTTCAAGGATAGAAACATATAAGGTGCTCGATGTGCCATGAGTTGGGAACATCGATCTCATCTAAGTCACATAGGTGATAAGAGCCTGGTCGGGTGACCTCTTTGGCGACATAAGGCCCTTCCCAAGGGGAGGAGAGCTTATGCAACCCTTTGGTCTTTTGTTTCCTGCGGAGAACGAGATCGCCGATGGTGAATGAATGACCTTTTACGTTGCGGTTATAGTATCTCCGCAAGGCTTCTAGGTATTTGGCTGTGCGGACGCTGGTGATCAGGCGTTCCTCCTCGGCCCTGTCGACGTCCTATGTCCGAACAGCTGTGGCTTGCTCTTCATTATAGTTTTCCACCCTAGGTGCTCGGAAGGTGACATCCGCTGGTAGTACTACAGCTGCATCAGTGTGAGGTGTCGGGAAGGGCTCACCGTGGGCTGGCCGCCTTCTGGCGGTGACACGGTCTGGAAGAACACATGCTGCCACCATTCTGTTGAGCTCCGCCTCCCCCATCTTCGATGGCACCCACTCCTCGTCGCAGCTGGCTCCGGCGGCCTCTTTCCTCGGCTTCGCAGCTCCCTTTGCTCGGCGCCATTCTCTCAGATCTGGTTTGAGAATGGAGGCGGATGCGCACGTCAATGCGGATTGGGAAACGCAAGAGCTAAGAAGGAAAATGATACGACAGAATGGCAAAGGTGGGGAGTGGGGTGCGGCGGCACAGTTATAAAGCACTCCGTCAACTGTGTCACGGCCGAGGGTTTTTGGGAAACCATTCCCATGATCTGCGCCGCTCCGAATTCTCCGACACGGTATATGGGCCGCAACCTAGGCTTTCACACGCCCGTAGCCCACGTCGCTCATTTATCGCTGCCGTCTGTTGTTACTCGCCGAATAATCGCTGATTTCTCCACCATTTATCGAGGCTCAGTAACTGTTATTGTACAGCCATTACTCTGACTTTTTCTCCACGATTTGATTTCTCCGATATCTTCACTTGGAGCTCGGGGACTGGCTGTCTGCTCGGTTGGTTCTCGTTATTTCTCTATTTCTGACCCTGGCACCACATGACTACGTCATCTACTATCAGGCTCGGGGACTAAGTGGGCGCACTTCACCTTGCGGTGAAAGTGCTTTATCTCATTTTGGGGGCCTACGCCCAGGGACTGGCTGCCTGCTCGGCTGGTTTTCTATTATTTTTCTGCTTTGGACCCTGGCACCACATGTCTACGTCATCTACTGTCAGGCTCGGGGACTAAGTGGGCACACTTCACCTCATGGTGAATGTGCTAGTTTTTTCTAGAAGACTCCATGCCTCCTGAAGCAACTGCTCGTGACTACTCGGCGACTCATCATGGTGGTCGGACCATGAGTCGAACTGCTTGGCTTTGGTTTGCACTTGCTCGGACGTGCTCAGGACAGCGTTGCACAACGGGTACAAGGCGCTCGGGAACTAGTTATGGGGGGTACGACCCCAGATACCCACAGCGGACCACATGGGCTGCGCCCCCAGGGGTGGCCCAGCCAACAAGATGAAGCCTTGCGGGACATGATTCTACTCGGCGCCTCCCGCAAGGTATAGGAAGGATATCCTGAAGATACTACGAGATCTATTAGGATACATATGATCCCATGATTCTTGTAATATGTTATTACTTTCCGGTTATCTCTCAGATCTAACCGACTTCTAACCCTACCCCCAGGGACTATATAAGGCGGGCAGGGACCCCCTCCAAAATCATGGCATATCATACGATAGCTAATACAAATCAACAGACCACAGGAGTAAGGTATTACCTCATATTGATGGCCTGAACCTGTATAACTCGTGTGTCTCTGTTGCCTTCTTATTCTTGATCACGCGCTCCTCTACCGATCAATCTACCTTCATGGGGAACCCCTCGGAGGACTTCCTTGTACGATCAAAAATGTCAAAGTCCCTTGAATTGGATTGAGCCCGGAGAAAGAAGATATTATGGCATTGACTTTGTCACCGAAGTGGAAGACCGAGTACACATTATCCAATAGCATATGAAAGCAGCTCAGTCTAGACAAAAGTGTTATGCTGATAAAAGAAGAAGACCACTAGCTTTTGAAGTGGGAGATTGTGTACTTAAAAGTTTCACCCATGAAAGGAGTGCAGAGATTTGGAGTAAAAGGAAGCTTGTGCTTAGGTATGTAGGCCCATACCAGATTATTGAATAGAACGGAAATGTCGCCTACAAGTTACAACTGCCTCTAGAGATGAGTGCGATATTCGATGTCTTCCATGTGTCTCAGTTGAAAAGATGCCTTCGCATACCTGAGGAAACCATTGCACCCACCAACATTAAGCTCCAATCGGATTTGACCTATGAAGAGAAACCAATCCGAGTGCTAGAAGAAATGGAAAGAGTAACACGGAGCAAGGTCATTAAGTTCTACAAGGTGGTGTGGAATAACCATAGTGAACAAGATGCCACGTGGGAATGGGAGGATTATTTACGTGAGGTTTATCCTGCCTTTTATGAGGAATGGTAGGTCTTTCAAATCTCGGGATGAGATTTCTATAAGGGGAGGGGCTGTAACAACCCAGTGTTAAGCTTTGCATTTGGCACTTGCATTTTATGCGCACAAGCATCATCCAAGCATTCATGACCATGAGCATATGAAATTTCATCTCATTCTTATACATTGTCACATGAAATGTTGATTTTATATATATCCTTCTGCTTATAATCATATGTGACCAATGTATGAAATGGTTGTGAGGTCATGAAAACACCTTAGACACATCTAGAATGATAAATGGAACAATGTTTATATTCATGACATAGACCAAATTTGCTTCTAAGTGTTGGTTTCATTTGAAATGCCATTTTCATGATACTAGTTTGACCAAAGTTGAACAATAGCTTAGAGTGTTTGCACGGCTGTGTGACCTAAATAAAGGTTGTAGTTCACATCATGGGTAACAAACTTTATTTAAGGGTCATGAGCTAATTTAGTGTCTAACATGGTCAAATAGAGCTCACAATTATCAACAAAATGCTGTTTTCAAAACTTGAATTTTTTCTAAGTGTTGAAGCTGTTTTTAGTTTCAAAGTACCTCACTTTAGAGCTTTGTAGTTTGAAAACTACTGAGAATTAGATGATTGTTCCTAAAGCAAAGTTGGAGATCTCACATAGCTCTACAACTTTCACTAATACCGATTTTGCTAACTCAAACTAGATTAGGAGATATAGAGGAACGAAGTAGCGCTGTCAGTCAACTGAATCGGCACTTAGCCGATTTGAATTGACTGGCCGTCGTGGCCGACCGCGCCAGGCTGCGCACATCGCGTGGTGACAGCACGCTGGTGTCGGCCTAGCTAGTTGGGCTAGCAGGGGGAGAAAAGGGAGGCGAAGCCACCGCGCTCACTCACTCTGGCTCTCTCGCTCTCTCTGCCTCTCCTTCACCCGCAACAGCAAAGCCGAGCACCGCACCGTCGCTGCCACACCTCTGCTGAGCTCACACGCAACTGCCACAGCACCGCCGTCCAATCCATTTCGCTGACAGCTCCGCCATCAGCTCCTCTACATCCTCGAGCCACACTTTGCCACCATTAGAGCCCAGGTAATGCGACATTTTATGTCACCGTCGCCACCATGGTCACGGAGCGCCGCCGAGCTCCAAGCTCGCTGTGGCTAGACTTATCCACCGCCCCTCTAATCTCTCTCTCTTGATTCATCTTCATCGTAGGTCCTAGAAGATATAGCCATAGCTCGTTGAGCCGCTACCACGTCGTTGGTGCCGGAATGTGAGCCATACCATCGTGAGCCGAGAGCGCCACCGCCATGAATGCCACCATGGCTATGCATTCCCGGTTCTCTTCCTCACACACTTCTAAACATTAGAGTTAGGTTAGAGCTAGGTCTAGCTCGAGGCAAGAGCCTAAGGTCAATACTGGCCTTGTCAGAGCAGAACCTAATCCACGCTGTAGAGCTTCGCTAGGGTTTGTAGATGTCGTAGCAGTGCTCGCCTAGGCTCACCGTCGCCAGAGACGATGGGCTCGCCGCAGCGCGCCGCCGCCGTGCCACCATGCTCGCCGGTGAGCTAGCTCCGGCGATCCTCTGAGCAAACCGAGGGTACTTGTGGGTGTGCATGAGTGTGGGGAACACGACGCCGGTGACCTCGCCGTCGATGAGTTTGCCGCCGGTCAAGCCGCACCCCTGCTCTATGTGTCACTGACATGTGGGTCCCGTTGACCTGTGGGGCCCAGTCGTCAGTCGCAGTGGGGTGTATACACTGGGTGCACCTAGCTGCAGCGCCGATTTGAAATTTGATTTTCTTTATTAATTTTTTTCACAGATTTAATTATAAACTTCAAAAATTCATATCTAGAGCTAGGAGTGCCCAAATGGGGTGAACTAAATTTTGTTGGATTCATCATGAAGTGTACTATTTTATAAAAATATGAAATCTACTTTTTAGGGTTTTTTGGGAGAATTAAATTGAGCAAGAGAAGTGCTTTTAAAGTAGTTTATATCTTGTAAAATGCATAACTAGAGCTAGGAAAGTGATAAAAAGATGATTCCATTTTTTCTGGTCTCGTGTTGACATGGTCTAGCTAGGAAAAATACTAAACCAACAGTAGGCATACTTCAAATATGGTCTTCATATTTAATCCTAAATAATTGCTAGTTTCTAGTGAAATTAATTGGGGTCAAAATACATATCATATGATAATACAAAATTTTATGCAGTATTCTCATGCTAGGAGGAAAGTAAGAAAAATATTAAATTTGTTGCTTCATACTTTTCACTATGCTAAACTATTTTTGCTAAAATAAGAATATGTAAATTGTCATTTTTGTAGAGGTAGCTATGCTTGTCCAAATGGTATGAAATTTGTAGAGTAGACTATTAGGATTATTTGTAGGATACTATAATTTTGTTAGAATTTATTGAGCACGAAAAATATTTATCCTTTAAATGACCTTATTATCTAAGGAAATTAATAAATGAATATAAATAAATTAGTTAGGCTTAACCATGATGTTTTCTATGGTGTGTGTGATGCATATGATCTGTTGATACTGTTGGTGATGCTTAGAAGTATTTGTTTATAGGCAGCTAGTTCATTATTGCCTTATAATTCAACTAGATGGCTGCATGTATAGTTTCTGTTGTGGTAATGATTTCACGATGATAATGACCTTTTCTGTGAAACTTATTAATAACAAAGTTGTAGATAACTTACTTATATACCTTGTGTTAAATTTTCATAGTCATTGGTCATATGGTTTAAGAATTATGGTTGTTAGAAGTCTGCTGTTAGAAATGCTTACTTTCTAGATAGATCTGAAAGATTGAATTCTTTGACCTAGATAACTGCTGAATAACATTAGTATGATTAAAATAAAGTTGTAGGAAATTTGATAAGCTTTCCAAAATGTCCATAACCATATTATTCTGATATGCATAACTCCAGTTATGGTCAAAACAAGTGGCTGCTATCTTGTAGTCTAGAAAATGATTTACATAAGTGTTTGTTTAAGTTACTAGAGAAGAGATATGCACCTACTCAGTAAAAGAAAATGTAACTAGTTATTACCTTAATACAATGCTATTGGAAACACCTATGAGAATGCATTTTATCACACCATATCATATCATACATATCAATATATCTTATTTCTTGCTCATGCATATAGGATCGTCCAAAGGGATAACTCTTTTGGAGTTCAACAATGAAGAAGAGGAGGAACAGTAGGAAACACCTCAGGCCATAGCTCTAGAAGAAGAGGATCAAACTCTTAAGGACCTCCTAGAGTGCTCAAATCACTGCCCAACCTCTTTGCTCAAAGGCAAGCCTCGGAGCATTCTAAGTCTCCTATGTTTTACAAAACTTCACATGAGTCCTTTTATGTTTGATGCATTAGGTTAGAAGAGTTGAACTGAAACCACTTGATGTATAGGACTACCTTGTCTAGATATATATATATATCTTTAACCCTGTGTTGGTCTAGGATCTAATCTATGCTTAGCCATGCTTAGACCGGTAGAAGTCGGGTGATTTCCTAACACCTACGAGATATAGGTGGATACCTAAGCACGGTTGGCTATATTTGCTATCGTGGAAAAGATCCATGGGGTAATGTCAATAGAGGCCAGGTGGAGTCTATGTGTAGGTTGACTCATATGATTCTATCTGTGCCGATTAAGGACCGTACCATTGTTGGACATTCTGTTGAATTTGAACGCATGCCTCTCACTTAGCTGGCCGGATAACTCATTCTGACCGCGAAGCCGAGTAGCTCAACTCAGGCTTGGCCCCGTTCTGTAAAAGTGTGCACTATAGATGGTAGTAAGAATCTGCGGGGAGCCAAACGTGAGCCCAAGGGTAGGCTGGGCTTGAACGTCCTGGCAGCTGGTTGTCCCTGATTGTATGGCGCTGGGTGAACCCGCGAAATATGGACCTGAGTTGTACCAAAGGTGACCTAAGATGACCATTGATCTGGTCTGCCTGGGTTTGTGTTAGGAATAAATTCCCAGCTGGTGGAAATCGATTCAAATCACTGTCTCTCCCAGGCATTGAGAAAGTTGGCTAGCTCTAGCATCATAGTAACTGTATTATCGAATGATGGTTATGATGAACATGGAATTATAATACTAGCTATGGTTACTATTGTTATGCTACTAAATGATATACCACATGTTTGGCATAGGTTAGTTGCTAATCTAGAGATGAATAGCTATAATTAACTTGATGAATGAATTATAAATGTACAATTGAATTAGTTGCTTTTATGCCAAATGTTGTCAAGCTAGCTCCACTTATAAAGTCTTGCATAATCCTTGGAGTCACTTTATTTTTGGTTTATGATGGGTAAGTCTAGCTAAGTACCTTCTCATACTCAGGGTTTTATTCCCATTGTTGCAGATGGTATAGTTTATCATGGTTATTGCAAGAACTGCTTCTATCCTGCCGTGGACGAGGAGTAAACCCATGGGTAGGCATCTCTTATTAATCCCTCTCTTATGCTTTT
Source organism: Miscanthus lutarioriparius (assembly GCA_904845875.1). NCBI lineage: Eukaryota > Viridiplantae > Streptophyta > Magnoliopsida > Poales > Poaceae > Miscanthus > Miscanthus lutarioriparius. Next base: position 70,896,235 of record CAJGYO010000010.1, read on the forward strand.
GTGGAAGTGTGATCATGAGCTGGCACTATATTTAAACAATGTTGCAGATGTTTGTTTCAAACTTTTAATTTGCTTCCGCTACTATCTTACCTGAACGTGGTTTGTAATAACTTTAATTCGTACTCTAATGGACGAACTGTATTTGTGAACTTTATGTAACGTGTGACATGTATGTTGAATCATGTACGATCTTGGTTGTATGTTGATGGATAATCGAGACCCTTCATGGTACTCGATGGACCACCGGGTTTATATGGGCTCAAGTATGACAGTGCGACCACTTGCGGGCTGCTATTCTACTTGTGCTCTTATAAATTGGTCGGTTTTGCTACAGTATAGATACTCATGGACACATTATGTATGTTATGGAGTATGGACCATGGATGTATGGTGTAATACAATAGTTTATTATTATATTTGTATATATGTTAGCACATATTATTTTTTTGTTCAATTTAATGCCATTGGATGTGTTACTTTTGTATTATTATTATTCTCAAGCTTTAGGTAAATGCAATGTGTACTTTTTTATACCTGGCTCGCGAGCTTAATGAGCCAGCTCGAGCTCATAAGCGAGCTGAGCCGAGCTAGCTTTCTAGCTCGTTAAGATAACGAGCCGAGCCGAGCTAGCTCGTTATCTTAACGAGCCAGAATGAGCCGAGCTGAGCCGAGCTGGCTCGTTATCCAGCCCTAACAGTAAGTATCTGAGAATACCCCTCTAAGTACCCCATAATGTGTAGACAACCATTAAGAAACACACTTGGTGATCTTTAACATGTCACATCAGTAACCTGGCCCCATTCAAATTCCTTACAGATCCATGCTATAGTTTAGATGAGTAGATCTCCATACCTACGCACTCACCCTCTTCCATGTATTGAATCACCTGGAAGTGCGAGGAGGTTGTCAGATCAAATCCCAAGCGAGCCTCACCATCATAATGGATGCTAGGCGGCAGTACCTTCAAGTTCTGGGTTGCCGGATTATAGACGACATAGTGGTATCTAGCAGTAGCCCCAAGGCACCAGCATAGGATGAGGTCGTTGCAGCAATCTGAGATAGCTACATTATCCATGAGGAAGGGCAAGAAGGACAAGGATGAGTGTTCACCGGTGATGCTAGTGAAGTGTCACTTTCCATTCTCATTGTCGTAGAGAAAGCCAGCCACAGTCTGGGGTAGCACCATACGGGTGTCGGAGTCCGAGATGAGTCGACGGAGGATCTCAACAACGACATCATCTGTGAGGTTGGCCAGTGCGTTCCTCTTGTTGGGGCCTCCTCCATTTCGATGAGACTGCGATCGTCAATGTGTAGTAGGATGAGAGCTTCCTTACTAATGTGATCTAAAGAGAAAAATAATTCGACAAAGATCCATCAGTGAAGTGCTAAAGCATACCCTTGCCTTTGGAACTAGCGGTGGTGTGATGCGAGGAGTGCAATGGTTCACACAAATTGTGAGAGGGGAACAATGCGCTAGGTATGCAAGAGGTGGCGGCGGACGACCAACCTTATTAGGGATTCAATCCATATGAAGGGTCCGGATTCAATATGCTCTAATGGACGGCACAAATTTCAAGCATCATCTAAAGCGACGGGTGTTGTAACACCACCGTAACATACTATTCTTAGTAGAGAAATAAATTAAGCTAAACTATAGTTAATGCCAACATAATGAACTGGCAGTGAAACTTCGGATCACTGCCAGGCAATGCGGGGCCATGAACCATGGCAAAGTAATGTTTGCTTCATAGCCGGATCATGCGGTGAGGCTACGGTGATAACCTGCTTCACCGCTGGATCTAATGGTGGTGTGCCCATACCGTTTGGCACCGGTGGTGAAAACATATTATCTCTGCTGCCTTCTTCATGCGCCATGCATCAGATGAAGGGCCAATAGTGATAAACGTTCTATCATCGGTTCGGCGTACGATACGGTGGCAAAGCCTAGCAATTTGTTCATCACCACCGGTTAATCGACCAGAAGGGGTTGCTCAGGCCATGATCCGGCGGTGATACGTACCACCGCCGGTTGTCTCAAAACCATTGGTGAAAGCCCCGGTGGTGAATAAACTTTCTGTAGTAGTGAATGGAGGGTGTTGGTCCACTCTTGTAAGTTGGCCAACCTGCATAGGGTCCTTTGGGGCCACCTCCTATTGTGGGGTCCTTGGTCCACATGTCATAGTGAAGTGTAGGTTGAGTTGGAGTGTTGTCACGTTGAGTTTGTGTATTGTGGGCCCATTGATCCATGTGAGGTGAATGTGAGCCCTTGAGAGAAAGCACACAATGCATCCAAGGGTGGACAATCACTTTGGAGTACTTCCCATAGATCATGGCCATCTTGAGAGGCTGGTGGGCCCCTATGTGGGCCCTACCAGCTCAGCTTGCTCCATTTCTTGTAGTTCTGTATCAAATACTTCATGGACATGTGGAACTGGTTATTGGATAAAATATGTTCATGATATGCTTATCTTCCTTCTATTCTGAGGTTGTTGGCGGTGTTTTGAGTTTGTGAAATTATTATATTTTCACCATCAACAATCTTTGAGGGAGGGTTGATTTGAAAAGTTTGAATTGTAAGAAGAGGTACCTCCCTGATATTGTGGGTGTGACTTTTTCCACCCTTGACCTCCTTGTGGATGGAACCTGTTGTTGTTGTCTATGTACAACACATCTTCATGGGTTTTGGGGCAGTCATTCCCCGAGTGTCCACTATTTCCGTACACCTCGCATGTCATAGCGAGTCGAGTGCTTGGACGGTGTCATGTGTTCCTCCTTTTGTGGCAGCGTGCTTGTCCAATTGTTTTATTAGGAGATCCAATTTTGCAGCCAGCATTTTTGCTTCCTCCATAGTATGCATGCCTTTTTGTAGGGTTTGGAGTCTATCTTCACTCCACCACTGGTTGGAGACCATCTTCTCAATGAGAGCTATAGCCCCACTAATTGTGAGTGAGAGGAAGGCTCCTCTAGCAGCAACATCTATGTGGCCTCTGGATGTGGAAGTTAGGCCATTATAGAAGCTTTGAAGGATCAACCAATTCTCTATCCCGTGGTGTATGCAAGCAAGGATATATTCTTATAGCCTGTCCCATGCTTTTGGGATATATTCTGATGTTGTCTGCTAGAAGTTGGAAATCTTCCACAAAGGGCATTAGTTTTGCCCCTCGGAAAGAATTTGGCGAGTAATGCCATGGAACACTTGTTTGAGGTGTTAATAGCTTGCTGATCCTAGTAAAACCACTATTTTGCCCTCCCTAGGAGAGAAAACGGAAATAGTCGAGTCTAATGACTTTAGGAGTGACTCCCTTTATGACAATGGTGTCACAAAGTTCCAGGAATTGCTGCAAAATGGGCGTTGGCATCCTTGCTAGGCAGTCCACAAAATGGACTAGCCTGCCCATCTTGATCAGCCCTGACTTTAGCTTTATGTTTGCATCACCGACATTGATCTTGGGCCCAACGAGCATGTTGGCGATAGCGGGGACAGAGAACTCGCATAGTGTCTTCTCGACCATAGCATTCAGAATGGATGGTGCTGAGCTGATGGGTTCGGTTGCCGGTAGAGGGACGGAAGGAGGATCAACACAGAGTTGGGCCTTCCTTAGAAGTGCCTCCAGATTCTCGGTGAAATTTGTCGGCAAGTTGAAAGCAATCATACACTATCATATTTTCAACCACAATAGGAGAAAACAAGGAGAGTTATCCTGCATGAGCAATGGCTACTACATAGATATATCATCGTGAACATGTTCTAATAGATTCTTTTAACTAGTGCCATCCCCGACAATTGTGCCATAAATGCTTGTTGGTATTTTTTAACATTTATAAAATAATCCGCAAGTGCAAGGATATACCATCGTAGCATTTCACCCAAAAGTATTCAGGGTATTGTGATTTATATTTTCCCTAGGGAAGGCATAGATGTAAAAGTCTCTATGAGGTACATGAACAAGATAACATACTATATAATATACCAAAGTTCATAGCAGGGGTAAACCATATAAATTGGGATAGTGTGAGACACACACCAACCAATCTTAGGAATGAATTAAAGAATAAAGAATAAAACCTAAATAGGAGCAAGTATACAAGAATCCTAGTGTTGCTATGCAAAGATTAGCTAGTAATCATACAAACACATGATTAGGACTTAGTTGTAAGCACCCAGGAACCCAAGGAGACCAATTGAGCACTGGTCTACCAGTAAGCATGAAAGGCAATTTAGACTCCTACACTATACCTAAACATGGGGGATTACAAGGGACAGACAGGGCTGTCACCGCCTACCACCTACCCGTCAATAGAGGAGCACAGTCATATTTGAAGGTAACTTTTAGCTTAGACACCACGCAATGCTACTGATTACTACTCTATCATTGGCCAGGAACTTCTGTCTTCATCAGGAGTCCTCTACTACAGCATCCGTTATAAGAACAGACGATGAACCACCACCGTAGATTAGATCGACTATCCTAAATGTTGATGGTAGATAACAAACATTATAAACCATCAATATAACATGTAGAAGGGCATGAAAGTAATCACCAACATAGGTTTAGGGGTTTAAACTAACAAACTCAATGAGTTTTGGTCTATCTGTGTTTTCTACAGGGTTTATTTAGAAAAACGTCAAGGTGGACCTATATGTCAGAATTAATCGCGCTTAATTGCGGCATAAACAACTCTAGAAGGTTCTAGAGGACACCAGATGACACCACACCGTGCCTGAGGGACAGAGGCTGCCAGGTGGGGCCAGTCGGCCCCACCTATAGGCCGGCTGGCCTATGGGCCCCACCTATCAGCCCCTCCTTCAAATGTTGTTTCTCCACCGCCTCTTAGGTTGCATCTATGCCATCCATTCAAGTCGGTTTGATCTGAGGGCTCAGAATTGACACTCTGGCCAATATATACCAGCCCCTACCACCCCCCTAAGGCATCACACCCTGATCAAGTCATTTGAGAAGACAGAAACCATAATCATCCTCAGAGCTCCACCTTATTCTAGGGCATAGCTAGCTAGGCTAGGTCTAGAGGGAGGCAATCTTCTCTTGGATTCCCGATCTTGTCAAGAGCGTGGCTTGGTATAGTCCTTGTACCCCTCTCTCGTTTGTATCTCTCATTAATTTTATATGTTTGCTACAATTGTTATGACAATGTTCTTCATATCATTCATGTTCCTAGTTATAATGCTCATCGTTTACTTTGATTATATACTTAATATAGTTAGATTAGCCTTATGTTTAAGCATAAGTTCATATAGCACTCTCTCCAAAGTACAAGGGGTGAGTGGTCAACATTGTGTAAGCATGGTGCTTATACGTTGTTTACCTGCAGATGCACCCTATATTCCAGGCCATGTGGTATATCGCGGATGTGACACTTCCATTGAGTCCTTTGTAGTCCACTCCCTGAATATAGGACAAAGTAGGATCTAGTTACGAAGGAAGACAAGCTCTATTCTTAATCTTCCTTAGTAATATCCCTTATGCGTAGATATAAAGTTGGTCTTAACCATGATTACTAAGTGTAATTGCACTAATCAATGTATGCTTTGACTTATAATTAAGAATGACTAAGGAATTATTCCTCTAATATTCTACTTAGCCATGCTAATGCCATAGAAAGGAGTACTCTGAGTGATTAATTATCATTTATCAATACTTATCATATACATTTATCTCGTGACTTACACCTATTGTGAGTGGAAGTTGGTCATGGTTAATGTCTCCATCTTGCATATAAGCCATCAATATACTCCAACTGCCCGTCCTTCCCTATGGTAAAAATATAAATAATGATACCTGGAATACTCCTGGGTGAAATGCTACAATGGTATATTATATGTGTGCTTGCAGATCCTTTTCATTCATACATTTATTCTTCCAAGTCACAAGTAAATACCAATAAGCATTTCTGGCGTCGTTGCTAAAGATTAAATTCAAAACCTTGTTCTTAGCAGCGATGTTAAGAAATGCCAACAAGCATTTCTGGCGCCATTGACAAGGAAGGTAGCTAGGAAGAAGGAAATATTGATAAACTTATACTTCTTGATGTGATCAAGAAAACCATTTACCCCTACTCACGTAGGATTACCCTTGTTCTATCTACTTTTATATCTTATGCAGGGTAATGTATGACCAGTTTTGACCTTCCGACAAACTATGTTGAAGATCTAGAAGCATTAATCAGGAGAACTAGAGCCAAACTCAAGAAAGTCTCAGCTTTAGAATTAGAAGACAACCAGATAAGGCAAAGCTTAACACCAGATTTTGAAGCCATGGCTGACAACACTCTCCTAAATTCTCTACTCCAACTACGGCCAACATCCTTACAGGACCGACGGTCAATGTCGAAGACAATGGATTCAAGCTCAAGCCAGCTCTCATCAACATGGTGCCAGGTATAAAGTTTTGTGGAAAGGCACATGAAGATGCGAGTGCTCATCTCCAACACTTCCTAGAGATCTACAACACTTTCACCATCAAGGGAGTATCCAGAGACGCCATACTACTTCGCCTCTTTCCATTCTCACTTCTAGAGAAGGCGAAGCAATGGTTCTATGCCAATAAAGAAAGAAATACTACATGGGATAACTGCTCCACTACCTTCTTAGCAAAGTTCTTTCCCACAGGCAAGACCAATGCTTTGCGTGGAAGAATTTCAAGTTTTTAACAGCAACACGATGAATCTGTCCCTAAGGCATGGGACTGCTTTCAAGACTACATATCAGAATGTCCTCATCATGGGATGGAGAATTGGCTACTCACATAGATGTTCTACCATGGGTTGACCAATAGTACCCATGAGAACATGGATGCTGCTGTTGGAGGTGCTTTCTTATCACTCACAGTTCTAGGTGCAACAGCTCTCGTGGAGAAGATGGCCTCCAACCAAGGCTGGAATGAAGAACGTCTTCAAACCCGCAAGAAAGGTGGGGGTATGCATCAACTCAAGGAGGTAGACATGCTATCTGCCAAGATGGATCTGCTCATGAAGAAGCTCAAAGACCGAGCGAGTGAGAAGCAAGAAGTCATGCACATTCATGATTACCGCATGACGTGTGAAGAGTGTGGAAACACTGGGCATTTAAGGAGCAACTGTCCTAAAACCCATGAGGATGTGAACTTTGTTTACGACAACTACTTTCGTCCTCAATAGAATTAAGAATGGAATCAGTAACAAAGGCTGATCTACCAAGGTAAGTCTCAAGGTAATAATAATTTCAATAATCAACCACCCTTGAGAGAATTAATTTCCGGCCAAGCTAAAATAATGGAGGGCATATCTAGAAAACTAGCTTCCAATGATAAAATCTTAGAAAACATAAATAAAAGAAAGGATAGTTTCTCCTCTGTCATTAAGAACCAACATAGCTTTAATAAGATGATAGAATCACAAATAGCTCAGCTGGCGGCTGCTGAGCCTCCTACCGACAAAGGTAAGATTCTGGAGCAACCGAAAGATCTAGAAACTGCAAATCTTGTCAATATTCATAATGCAGCATACTACTGTATACAACCATTGATGGGAAGGTGGATAGACTATTCCTTACCTGAAAAGAAAGGTGATTTAGGAAGACTTATCATCTGTATCGCAATTGGACCTCATATTTTCCAAGAAGCTGTTTGTGACTTTGGACCAAGTGTCAACATCATGCCAAAGGTAATCTATGATAAAATTAATGGAGATACTTTGTTGTACACAAATATGCATTTGCAGCTTGCAGATCAGTCACTCTGCTGCCCCAAGGGAATTCTTGAAGCTGCCATAGTTTGAGTGGGACAATCCTATGTTCCCATAGACTTTGTGGTTTTGGAAATAGGTGGAGATGTAAGGGCACCCATTATCTTTGGCCAACCTTTCCTACACACCGCAAAAGTCATCATCTACACAGACAGTGCAAGATCTGCTTCACAATCAAGGATAAAAAGGAGAAGTTTTCTTTCAAGAATCGTATCTTGCAATCTCCTGGTCATCCACAAACTCCATACTTGCACAAAGAGACAACAGTAAACAAGAAGAAGAACATCCAAAGAAGAAGGAAGAACAAGGCTAGGCAGCCACAAGAAGAATCAGTCAATGTGATCAACACAATCCGATCAGAGTACGACCACCTCCTCGCTTCACCATCCCTTACCAAGGAGGATGATCCTAGAGTACCCACGGTCGAGTGTACCATTGGACAAAGAATCTTCCACAACACCTTCTGCGATATCAGATCGGGTGTCAATATAATGTCAAAGGTAATGTATAAATACTTATTCGGTGATAAATCTTTGTTCCCTACATATATGCAATTGCAGATGGAGGACCAATCAATTTGATTTCCGAAGACAATAGAAAAAGATATCATGGTAAGAATACAAGATCACTATGTCCCTGCCAATTTCATGGTTCTAGACATGGGAGAAGAAGGAGAAGATGTACCTATCTTCCACGGAAAACCATTCCTCAACACTACCAACGCGATCATCTACGTCAGATCTGGACAAGTCCACTTCCAATTTCTAGGAGAAAAGGTACGCTGCTATTTTAATAGTTATACCACTTATGAGCAGCCCAAAAAATCCCACACCAGGAGGAGACGTCGATCATCCCAACGCCAGAAGAATCAATCCCCAAAGAATGAATGAGAGAAAGATGAAGAAGTTGTGAAAGATGAACCTACTCCGCCAAAGGCTAGTCCACAAACCAAACAGGTGTGGAAAGAAAAGGTGACATCATCAGAGTCTCCATCATTAGAGGTGCAACCATCAAGGTCTCCATCCCTGGGACCGACAGATGCACCTAGAGAATAAAGGGCTTTCTCCAGTCAAGTCCTGTCTAGAGGACTTAAAATTCTGAACACTCGCTAGGAGATAAATTTGGTAGTTATCCATATTTAGTTTTCCGCATTGCATGAATTATTTCTACTTTAGCATATTCACTTTTCTGCATTTGCTTTGCACTTGGAAAATAAAATAAAATTTTCATTATTGCATTATAAAATCCTAAGCCCCATATAAATGATTCCTCATAGTGTAAAAACCCATAAGAAACATTCACCTTGGTGGCATAAAAATAAATAAAAATACCATGCATACAATTATATCAGAAAATCCAAAAATACTAGACAGACATCCTGCTAAAAATCCTGCCAATACAAAAATATTTATAAACCTCAAGAATGACTAATCTCAAGACGGCTGAACACGAACCGTTTATTCTAATCTGTACCACAAGTTTTGGTGTTCTTGTTGGTATTTTGCAGGATGTTGCATAAAGATTAAGAGAAAGTTCACACGGTTGTCTTTATCTCGCTCCACTCCTAGATGAGATGGGCATCCGCTGGCAAATCTGCTCTGAGAAGAATCACCCAACTTCAACATTCGACCACGACAACATCCAGCTTAGGGGAAGGGCATCCCCCCGTGTATCTAGCTAAGTATTTCTTTCCCTTTTGTTTTACTATTTCTAAGTTTGCTATATACTAGTTAAAAGAAAAAAAGATGTATAACTAAAAACAAAATAAAAATTTTAGCTAGTTATATATATTAAGGTGTGATCTTAAAAAAATATATGAAAAACAAATAAAAATTTTGTGTCTAATTTGATTTTTAAGAGCCGAATAAATAAATGGACTCTGAAGGTAATCTCTTGAATGGAAATGATGAATAGTTGCTCTGTTGTAATTCCTTTCAAGTACCTAGTTTTGAACCTTAAGACTGTTTTGATATGAGGATTTACTCTAAACTTGAAACTCGTGGGTAGCATATGCTTGATCTAAGTCTAGGTAATTGACGGATATGATATGAGAAGGTCTGAGCTGTTGTTTATCTTATTTCGAGTGATACTAAAATTTCAGAGATTTATCTTTTGAAAAAACATAAAAATGCTATATGATGAGTTCCTGTATGACAAAGCTTGAATTCCTACCAGAGCCATACATGTTTAGACTAGGAAAACTTCCACTCATACATGCTGCTTGTTTGTATTGAGTTTAGTCAAGCTTTGTTGACCCTTATGAGAGGTTTGTCATCCTCTTAAAATCAAGATCACATACACACCACCCACATATGCACTACTACACTGGGAGTAGGGACAAAAACATGCCATTCCATCTAGATCCACCCAAAAATGATTTACTCCTGCACTGGGAGTGAACACCAAAAATATGCTTGATAGGATATCCACCAAATAAATGCTCTAAGTTCTCGTTGCTATCTCTCAAAAGTTTAATTGCAGAAAAGAAGCATGGGGCTATGCAAAATCTATTCATAAAAAAAGAAGAAAAAAAGAAAAGAGTTGAGAAAAAGTGAACAAGTGTCCGAGATATCTAAAACTATGGGTACTCAGATGCCCACCTAAAAAATAATAAGATAGCCCATGTTTTCTTGCAAAGTATTTTCTAAATTCCAAAAGAGAGATATGTTTTCAAGGAGCATAGTAGAATTAGGTTAGCCACTATATATATTCACCATGCATCCACATAGATGCACATCTTGATTTGATTGTATGACTCAACTCTCATTGGATCTGAGGTTTGACTTTACAATATATTTATTGCAAGTATGCTCTTTAATGCTTTCTCCACTCCTATGAGCTCCACATAAGCCCTAGTTGTAGGGGAAGAAAGCCATAACATCACTATTGCCTTGGTAAGGATCCACAAATACCACATATATTGAGAGACTTGAGAGTGTCATACAATGGAAGCTCTGAGTTTGATTTTGAAAGCTCATAAAAACTCCAAAATAATAGTTGACCAAAGAACTTGAGACATAGTGCTTGACTTGATCATTCTATCTTTCAATTGCTCAAGACCCAAGTGAAGGCTAAGAAGTCCCATGGTTGAAGGTAATATAGGTAAGTTTGAAAGTCAGATAGGTTTACTCTAATCCAGAGAAGAATTCTTGTTTGAATGCATGTGTACTTTTGAGGAGTTGCATCAATGTTCTCAAAAACCTTAAAACTCCTGATCCAGTTGCTGAGTTTAGCTTTGCTCAGGGATGAGCAAAGGTTAAGATGGGGGATTTTGTTGATAGTAGATAACAAACATTATAAACCATCAATGTAACATGTTAAGGGCATGAAAGTAATAGTCCTTCTACCCCTCTCTCGTTTGTATCTCTCACTACTTTTATATGTTTGCTACAATTGTTATGACAATGTTCTTCATATCATTCATGTTCCTAGTTATAATGTTCATCGTTTACTTTGATTATATACTTAGTATAGTTAGATTAGCATTATGTTTAATCATAAGTTCATATAGCGCTCACTCCAAAGTACAAGGGGTGAGTGGTCGACATTGTGTAAGCGTGGTGCTTATACGTTATTTACCTGTAGATGCACCCTATATTTCAGGCCATGTGGTAGATCGCGGATGTGACATTCCTGTTGAGTCCTTTGTAGTCCACTCCCCGAATATAGGTCAAGTAGGATCTAGTTACAAAGGAAAACAAGCTCTGTTCTTAATCTTCCTTAGTAATATCCCTTATGCGTAGATATAAAGTTGGTCTTAACCATGATTACTAAGTGTAATTGCACTAATCAATGTATGCTTTGACTTATAATTAAGAATGACTTAGGAATTATTCCTCTAATATTCTACTTAGTCATGCTAATGCTATAGAAAGGAGTACTCTGAGTGATTAATTATAATTTGTCATTACTTATCATATACATTTATCTCATGACTTACTCCTGTTGTGAGTGGAAATTCGTCATGGTTAATCTCTCCATCTTGCATATAACCTATCAATATATTCCAACTACCCGTCCTTCCATCTTGCATATAACCTATCAATATAAATAACGATACCTGGAATACTCCTGGGTGAAATGCTACAATGGTATATTATCTGTGCGCTTGCAAATCCTTTTCATTCATTAATTTATTCTTCCAAGTCACAAGTAAATACCAATAAGCATTTCTACCGTCGTTGCTAAAGATTAAATTCAAAACCTTGTTCTTAGTAGCGACGTTAAGAAATGCCAACACTAAACATGTATATTGCATAACTGATTGAGCATAGAGACTCATATGCTAACCTAATAGCAAATGAACTGAGCTCCAAATGATAAGCATAACAACAATAGACTGAGAACAAGACCATAAGGGAGCCAATGATATTTGTCGTACCAAGCAACTTTGAGATGTCCAAGCTCTCCAACAAAGCTCTATCCTAGCTCCAAATACTACAAAGGAAAATTACAAGAGTAGAGAGGGAGAGAGGCTTCAAGTGTTGTGTGTGTGAATGGGGGAGCCTCTTCCTCTACTTATACTAGTGGAATGGTCGGTTGTCGAATGAATATTCCCATGATCCATGCACAACCACCTTGGGGAGTTACGAGGAGGCCCCATGTGTGAGCTAGAGGCTTGCTGTGCAGCTAGGGGGTCGGTCGACCCCTGGGGTCGGCCGATCCTAGGTAGCGCCTCTCTCGCAACCGACTTCATCGTGGTGGCTGGCAGGTGGGTCCCCAACATGAGTCTCGGTGTTGGGCTCTAAATGCTCTCTGTAGCTCTGGTTTGTGGGCCCTTTCCCCCTTGTGCTCGTGTTGGTTCATTTTTTGTTGTGTTCTACTGTACTTTGAGAATGTCTTTTGTGTTATTGGGTCCTGCAAAATGCTTATTCTCCAACACATGTGGAAATAGGTTAATATAAATAAAATAGGGAAAATTGTGTTCTTACCCCTGTCCCGTAAGCTAATTGTGATTTTGCCCTTGCTTTTTTAACTTTGTGTTTTTACCCCTGTTATTTTGAACTGAATGGTCCGTTTGCCCCTACTTCTGACATCTGTTAGATGGACATGGATTAAATGAATTAAAAAAATCTAAATCTAAAAAACAAAGGCCAAATGACCATAGTGCCCCTTATCCTTATCTCCTCATCCCAAACGCACGGGGCATCGTCGCTCACATCGGGCTTGGGCGCAGCTTTTCTAGCGGCGGCTGTAGAAGCACCAAAGGTGAGGGGAGGCCACGACTCTAGGTTCGGGCATAGGGAGGGGCTGCTTCTAGGGCATGGGGCTACCTCCCGGCCATGGCTCCAAGGTGCGGGTGCGGCCTTCGTCCAGGCGCGGGGAGGTCGCGGCGCCCGCCCGTGGGTCATCTTCTTCCTCTCGGCGCCCGGCTTCGTGGCTACAGGGGCGCACGCGGAGAGCCCCATGCCTTGTGGATATCCTGCTCAGCACATGACACTCAGGACACCTCCTGGACACTGGAGCTCTCAAATCGATCAACATGGAAGAGCAAAGGTGGTTTCAGCAAACCCTAACCCTTATGTATTGTTCTTTTGTTGCTAGAGTGACTGCATTATTGATTTTTTAGTCAAATTAGCTAACCACATACTACTCGCTATGGTTTGTAGTCCAAATCATAGGGGTATACGGCTTGTTGTTAGACTTTGATCTTTTTTTAGCTTGCCAGACAGTGCGCCAAAGTCATGGCAGCAGGGTAAAACTTTGCCAACTAAAGTTGTTGATGACATACATAGCTTTGGGCTGCTTTAGTTGATTGATTTCGTTGTTGAGCATTGCATGTGGGGTTCTAAGCAATACATAACCTTATGGCATGATCTAGAAAATGACTCATTTGAGATCAAAACTAATGAACATCTTTTAGAGTGGTTTGTACTCAATGTAGACAAGGGGGTAGCTTGCATCAATGCCTAGATAAATGATTTTGATGGGCCATTGTAGTTTTCACCAACCAAACGTAGGTGTCATCCTAGTGTGAGGAGTAGAGTACACCTAATTGAGGGGAGCACAAATGAGGGAGCAGCACAAATGAGGGAGGCACCACAAATGAGAGAGCCACCACAAATGATGATGAGGGGGTAGGAGATGATGATAAGGGCATATTCTCTGATAGCAGCTATGACACTGATTTAGCTGCATCATTTGACTCTGATGATGATTGCTCTGACCTAGAGTTTGATCCTGATGGTCAAATAGTTGATGATGTTGATGAGTATGGTGCTCCCAAGTTTTCATATGATCCTAATGATCCATGCATTGATGTAAATGTGGTGTTCCTAGATGTGGATCAGTGCAAGTCTGTAGTTACACATCATGCTATCTTGCATGACCATGCTTTTAAAATTGTGAAAAAAGATCAAGAAAGATTTAGAGCCATATGCAAGAGAGCTGATAAGGGTTGTAAGTGGACTTTTTTCGCATCTACAAGCAAGAAGTACATTGGATGCAAGGTAATTTGGTCCTCTTTCCATCATGTTGTGTGTTGACTTGAGATGTAATTTGCTAACAAGATGTCAGATTGTCATTATTGTGTTGTAGGTGAAGACAAGTGGACCAAAGCACACTGCGGTTCTTTCAACAAGTGTGGTCAGTCCATGGCCTCAAACAGATGGGTTTGTGATAGAGTTGTGGACTTATTGCAAGATGACCCTGAAATGGGTCCAAAGGAATTGCAAGATGAGTTAAAAAAGAAGTACTTGGTGGATGTTCCATATGATAGAGTTTATAGAGGAAAGATGAGAGCACTTGATATCATATATGGGAAGTGGGAAGATTGTTATGACTTGATTCCTACTTATCAAGCTGAGCTTCTCAGGTCAGTGCCTAGTAGTGTTGTTGAACTGGAGACTAAGGAGCACAATGGCCATGTATGTTTCATGAGATTCTTTGTTGCTCTAAAGCCATGCATTGATGGGTTTTTACAACGATGCAGACCATATATTTCCATGGATGCAACTCACTTGACAGGCAGGTCAAGAGGTCAGTTGGCTGCAGCTGTTGCAGTAGATGGTCACAATCGCTTGTTCCTAGTGCCATATGGGGTGATTGAGACCGAGTCTAAACAAAGTTGGACTTGGTTTGTTGAGAACTTGAAAAAAGCAATTGGTACTCCTCCAGGTGTGTTCATATGGCTACTATTTGCTTGTTTCCCTTGAAGTTTAAATTGTTGTTACCTAACATATGTCAATTATATGTCACATAGGTTTGGTCATTAATATAGATGCAGGCAAGGGAATTGAAATTGTTGTTGAAGATGTCTATCCAGGAGTTGAGCATAGAGAGTGTATGAGGCACTTGTGGAAGAACATGAAGAAAAGTTACAGTAGCACTCTTTATGGGAAGAATATGTGGGCAGCTACCAAGAGCTTCACAACTGATAAGTTCAACTTCTTCATGAGGAACATAGAAGAGAAGGATCCAGGGGCACTTGAGTGGTTGGATGAGAACCATCCATACATATGGAGTAGAAGCAAATTCTCAGAAGACTGCAAGGTAGATTGCATCAACAATAACCTTTCTGAGAGTTTCGATAGTTAGGTGTCAAAAACAAAGGAATATCAAATTGTGGAAATGCATGACAAGATAAGACAAATGATCATCGAGAAATTTGTCTTGAGATCAAAGAATGCTAGAAATATGACTGGAAAAATAATCCCAGATATCATCAAAGATCTGAATGCTAAATCCAAGGCCATTAAGGACCATGATGTCTTAATTTGTGGGCCTAGAAAAGTAGAAGTGATAGTCAATAGATTTAGGCATGCAGCTAACATGGAATTGAAGACATGTACTTGTAGGCCTTGGCAAGTGACTGGAAAACCTTGTAGCCATGCTCTAGCTTTCATTGCAAAGCTTACTAGAGAGGTACAAATGGATGACTTTGTCCATGAATACTTCTCTGTTGAAAGGTTGAGAAAGGCATATGTGGGTACTTTCATTCCAATGACATCCAAAGACCTGTGGCCACATGTTGACTTAGGCTACAAAATCCATAAGCCTAAATTGAGAAGGAAACCTGGGAGACCTAAAAAGTCTAGGTTCAAGGCATATGATGAGGTTAGTAGTAGTAAGAAAAGAAGATTATGTTCTGAGTGCAATGAACCAGGGCATCTAGCCAAGACTTGCCAATGAGGTCTCATTGCTAGTCAAAAGAGAAGGTTCAATTCTTCACAACATGGATCACAAGAGGACAACACCAACCCAAAGTAAGTCATGGTGTACTACTTATTTCTCGATCTATAGCCATTGCTAATTTTCAGATCATGTTTCTTCTCTTTTTAGTGCAAATGAAACTGTGGGGGGGAGGATGAGAGGAAGAGGTAGGGGAAGAGGAAGGGGAAGAGAGTCAGGAGAGGACAACAATGACCCAATGTAAGTCATGGTTGTATTGGTGCTCACTTGTAATTATGGCATGATCTGATAATAGCTAATTTTGGAATCATGTTTCCTCTCTTTTAGTGCAAGTTCTACCGGGAGGGGTAGGATGAGAGGAAGGGGAAGAGGAAGAGGAAGAGGAAGAGAATCAAGAGAGGGCAGCAATGACCCAATGTAAGTTATGGTTGTATTAGTCTACTTATTTGTTGTTGTAATCATTACAAACCAACCAACGCTCTTCAGTCCAAGTTCTATGAACAGAGGTACAGGAAGGGGACAAGGAGGGCGGCGAACAAGAGGAATAATAGGAAGGCTAGCTAGTTTGTTAGGTCTCTAGGTGGTCCTTGAATGAGATGCTTGTGGCTTTTGTGCACATGTTCATATGGTGTAGACTTGTTGCTTTTGTGGACATATTGCCATGGTGCAGACTTGTTGCTTTTGTGGACATGGTGACATGGTGCAGACTTGTAGCTTTTGTGGAAATGTTCACATGGTGTATGGGAGACTTCGAAATGTGATATGGACATGTTTCTCCATGATTGTTGTCATGTGTTTTATATGTGCTTCATATTGTTGTCATTATGTTATCAAAATATTGCCAAGGTGCTGCCGAAAATTTGAATATTTTTTCCACATCAAATCTGAATTAAAATAAATGTAAGTTGTGCCAAATATATTTGAGCAAATATAAATGTCTAATTCCCAAATTAGGGGTAAAATCACAAATAGGCTTAACAAATAGGGGCAAAATCAGAAGGGCAGTTTTGTCCTTTTGTACAAAATTTAACACCGTTAGGGGAGGATGACGGAATAGGGGCAAAGTGCTGCTTCATTTTGAAATCATAGGGGTAAATTGACAAAGTAAAAAAAAATAGGGTAAAATCACAATTTCAAAACAAAACAGGGGTAAAAACGCAGGAGCCCCAATAAAATATGTGAGTAGGACATGCTAGTTCTCCTTTATTTCTATCTTATTTGGCAGTCGGATTTGGCCTGTAAGGACTGCTAACAATAAGTTAGGACAAGGTTTTGCGTTGGTTGACCCATTGGAAAAAAGTTGATATTGGGGATGGCTCTGTGCCTAGGCTGATGTTTATAAATGAAAATTTGAAATCCAATTATATAGTTTAGTTAATCGAGCTTCTCAAAGAATATGTTGATTGTTTTGCATGCAATTGTACCGAGATACTTAGACTGAGCCGCAAGCTTGTTGAGCATCAACTTTCCATTAAACCTAGATTCAGGCCTCACAAACAACAACCGTGTTTTTCAACTCTACAATTTACAACCACATTAAATAGGAGATTAATAGGTTGTTGGAAGTGAGGTTTGTTAGACCAAGCAGATATGCGGAGTGGGTCTCTAATATTGTGCCCATTGAGAAAAAAGATTTTGGAAAGCTACGGGTTTGCATTGATTTTAGAGATCTTAATAGAACCACTCCAAAAGGCACTACTAGAATCAACAAGTTCCCCTACGGTTTATTCTTTCCCTACCATTTTTAAGCACCCTAGGGAAAGAAATGTTTCCCTAGGGTTAGATGGCAAAACCATAGGGAAACTTCTCTTTCCCTAGGAAATTCATGTTTTCGTCAGGACGGATTGAAAGGAGGCTGAGTGAGCCACACTGGCGCCTAGGTGTCTTGTTTCCCTAGGAAATAGATAGAATTCCTAGGGAAGTGCTGAACCCAAACCCTACCTCCTATAAAATTGTCCGTCACAATTTCTTGGCATCGCCCGCGGTTTCCTTCACGCTGCCCACATCTCTCTGCTCTCTGCAAACCCTCTGTGCCACGTGGAGCACTCCGCCGACACCTGAGCTCACTGCAGGATGTAGGCCACTATAGCTCCCGCTGAGCTCACTGAGGGCCACGCTCTCCACATGCTGCCCCACCGCTCCCTCCTCACGCCAAACACCGCTGCAAACTCCACGCGCCACCGCATGGAGCACGCTGCCATAGCTCCCTCCAACCTCCATGCTATAGCTCCCTCCTACCTCCACATCACATGGTGTCCTCTCTATTATGTAGTTGGCATGTAGCTTTGAACTCTATCTAGGAGCTAGATTTTTCATGTAGTCAACTCTTCAACTAGTTTGAAATTTTATATGTGGTGAAGTTTGAACAACAGTCTGAAATGTGAGATGACTATCCTGTTCCTATAGCCAATATCCTTATTACTGATGCTTTAGGACATTGGGTTATTAGTTTTCATGATTGTAATGCTGGTTGCAATCAAATTTTTTATGGCCAAAGTGGATGCATCCAAAACGACTTTTATAGGTCCTCGATAGTTTGGGTGCTGTCGCAGGGTCAAAACCATGACAAGCATGTTGTGCAAGTCGGTGTCAGAGTATGAGATCTCCGGTGGCTCGGGTGGATTTAGGAGGACAAGAATCACACAAAGAAGACACAATGGTTTATGCTAGTTTGGGCCAATTCGGTCCCTGCGTCCAGCAGCTCATGATCCTTATACTCGAGAGCACCCAAAATCTGGGGGGTTACAATAGAGTGTAAAGGAAAAAGATTTGGTAGGGGGTTTAGCTCGGTGCTAATCCTAAGGTTACCTCACTACCGGTGGAGTCTCCCCCTCGTTAGAGAGGAAGGAGATGGTGGGATGCAGTGGAGGAGGGGCTCTCGGTGCCCCTCTCTGGGTTGCCTTGCTCTCAGTGCAGAGCGGAGGCAAATGGAATGGAATGGAGTGTCTGGTCATCAAACTCGCATCCTCCCTTCCCTACGTCTGACCTTATCCCTTATATAATGAGATAGGTCAAGTCCAAGGCAGTTTGAGGGTTCTAGTCTATGGTCTACGTGCGCTGGAGTCCAGGAGGGCCTTGTAGCGATGCACCGTGGACCGTCGAGGTGTCTTGGAGCCAAAGGAGCCTAGGCGTCGTCTGGCTGCTCTGTTCTAGCACTCTTTTGTGTCACATGGTGTTGACTTGTCTAGCCTCCCCCGGGTGAGACCTTCTAGAGACTTCTTGGTGGTGAAGGAGGTTGGCTCCAGGGGCTGACGCATGGGCCCGGAAGCCCCTAAGCCCCTGGAGGCCATGGGAAGCTTTGTCTTCTTGTGTCACGCCCACGACATGACCCTATCGGAGGAGCATTGGTAGGGGCACACCTAGGGAGCAATGCCGAGGTGCCCCCAAGCATCGGTAGCCTAAGGCTTGTCTTGTGCTCGGACCTTGGCTGCAATGTTAGCTGGGCAGGAGCCAACGGCCATAGATCAAGAGCCCAAGGCTCGGGGAAGCCCTAGAGCCCCAGGCGGAAGCTATGGTCGACTCAAGCTCGACCGAATCTCTTTGCCAGAGGGTGCGCGTGAGCGTGCCCAATGGGCATAGCCCTTGAGCCCCCGGGCGATCCTAAAGGGGTCAGTCGGGGGGTCTTCTTCATTCGGGAACCATTAGACCCAAGGCTTAACATACCTATATGTTAGAATCTCATCAAGAGCCCCTAAGCCCTTCGTGGCCTCACCTGGCGTGATGGCAACAAAGGGCTGAATTCGATCTTGTGGTGACCAACCCTCCTTGGTGGGGAAGGCTTCCACTGGAGATAGTGTTGTGCCCCGCTGGGGGCCCTCTTCTCTAGTGTGATGGATAGTGCTTGGTTGTCGAGGCCGAGCGAAGATGATGCTGATCCCTTCATGAGTCTATGTCACATGTATCTTTGGCTCGAGTGAGGGCTCAGCGAGCTCATCTAGGAGTCGCCGACCATAGGCCCGGGGGTGCTCTCCTTTCTGATCGGATCCTGATGTGGGCTAGGTGATCGATAGCGCTGGGCTCTGGCTTGGGGCCATCTGATCATTCGAAGCTCCACGTCCTTCTGAGGGCTACGATAATAGGTCCTGATCCTCTCAAGCCTACCTTCTAGGGTTGACCCTTTGTAGCCATAGATCGGCAAAGTGGGAGTGCACTGAGGCTCAGACGGAGGCCCTCGTTGGGCCCACTACTCAATGGCTCCTGGCCCAACTCTGGGGAGTTGCTTGGCTTTTGGGGGATGCTCCACCTGAGCGCCCGTTGGTCGGGGGGGGTAGGCTACTACGTCTGGGGAGCCGACATAGCCCCCGAGGCTATTGTGGGGCCTCCTTGCCATCGAAGGGGGTGGATTCTGGGCGCATCCTGTCCACTGATGCCTTGCGCAAGCGGTTGATGGTGTTTGGGCCATCGTGCCTAGTGTAGGAGTTATGACATGCACACATGCCCCCACGTCGTCCCTTCTCATCTGGGAGATGGGACGTTAGGACCACATTTAGCAGATCTAGTGGAGGAGGAGAGGAGATGATCACGAGGTCGAGGGGCCAACCCTGTGCTGACTAGAAGCGGTTTTTGCCACCATGTTGTAATCGAGTCATTCCCAATTGATGAAATGAAATTACTTTCATGTGTAATCCCATTTTTCTCTTGAGTCGTGATCAATGGCTTGATCCCTCATTGGGCTGGGCTGTTACAATGATGGCCTCGTTGGCGAAGATCGTCGTGCCCATGCTGCTAGCAGGTAAGTCCATGAGAACCTCGGGTTTATGGTTGTTTCTGTTCCCCGGTCATGTCCCCTAGAGGGGATATCCTTAGCTTCCTGACTGAGTCACTCGTATAGTTCCCAAGCCCATCAATCGACACTCAGGAGCTCGCTGCCTCCCTCGTTGGGTCACCACGAGCAGCTCTAGGTCAGTACTCGAACAACGCTCGTACAGACGGTCAGGGCTCTTCTAAGCACCCTGGCTACAGCCACGTGGGCTCGTCTCCCGAGTGACCCTCGCACTTTTGGTTGCTTTGGATGACCTTGAAGCCCGGTGGGCTGACCTTGAACCCTCGGCGATGCCCGTATTGGGGGGCCCCCGGAGTGGCATGCGATGGGGTGGAACGATCCGATGAAGGATTGGGAGATAGGCAGATAGCTACAAAGAAAATGGAATGGACACAAGAGAGGGGAAAGAGGACATAGCTGGTAACACGATGGCTAGGGCTGCTTTGTTTGCACCTTGTCATCTTTCACCTGCTCCTCCTGCTCCGTTAGTCCCATCCTTGCCTCGCTCGGGGGCCTTCTGCAGCGGTCCTCCTTCAGAAAAGGTCAACAAGTGGTTAGCTCAGTCGATCTTCCGGTGCGGCCGAGCCATTACTGGGATGGCTTGGGTCAAGGAAGACAACAAATAGAGCGAACAAAGGTAAGCGAAGTAAGAGAGTTAGGAGGATGGGACTTATCTTGGTTTTTGTTGTTGGAGAGGCAGGCCGGCGAAGGAGGTCGGTAGGCGGGCCTTGGCTCGGGAGACAGCACTTCTAGGTGGATGGCTCGGCGATGGCCTTCCCTCATGGGGAAAGGTCAAAACTCACCTCGATCGGGTCAACCCCTTCTAGGGGGCAGAGTGCCTAGATAGAGGAGCCAGCTGAGCCACCGCTGCTGCTAGACATCTTGACCGCCTTGCCAATGCTCAGTTGGTGAAGCACCGCCACTGCCTTTGCTACTTCCTCCACCGGCGCTCTTCCTGCATCGCGGCTAGGGCCATCAAGAGCGTCGGGGGCGTTGAGTGCGGCCACTTGGGCGACGTAGTCTTGCTCATAGTGGTAGGCTTTCTCGAAGCTGCCCTCGACGGTGATGACCCCATTTGGGCCAGGCATCTTGAACTTGAGGTAAGTGTAGTTTGGGACGGCCATCAACTTGGTGAAGCACGATCGATCAAGGAGGGCATGGTAGACGCCGGGGAAGTCAATGACCTCGAATGTGAGCGGCTCCTTGCGAAAGTTGTTGGGCTAGCCGAAGGTGACATTGAGCCGGATGCGCCCGAGGGGCATGGCTTCCTTCCCCGGCACAATCCCATAGAATGGCGCCTTGCTGGGGCATAGGCTACTTTGAGGGATGCCCATCTTATCGAGGGTCCTGGCGTAGAGTATGTTGAGGCCACTACCCCTATCCATCAGCACCTTGGTGAGGCGCGTGGTGCCCACGATTGGGCTAACCACAAGCGGGTAGCGCCCTAGATGAGGGATGCGATTCGGGTGATCCTCTTGGTTGAAGGTGATGGCCATCTAGGACCATCGGAGCCATGTCGGGGCGGTGACGGTGTGAACGGCATTCACCTCCTTCATGGTGATGTGGCGCTACTAGCGGAATTCATACGCCTAGGAGCCCCCGAAGATCATGAGGCAGCTCTCGGCTTTGAGGAAATTGTTGTCTTCCTCCTGGGCACCGTCCGTCGGGTCATCGGCCTTCGAGGTAGGCTTCTTGGCCTTGCCCTATTGGCCGAGGGTGCTATGAATGTTGCCCTTCATGGTGCGTACTCCTTGAAGAGATGCTTCACTTGCCCCCGTGAAATAGGTAGGGGGACTTGAGCGCCTTCTTGAAGTGTTCTAGGCATGCAGCGCACCCACGGGGCTCAGTTCTGGTGGCTCAGTCGGCCGCAGCGACCATCTCCTCCCCTTGGCACTTTCGGTCCTTGTTCCACCTATCGTGTCATCGCTGGGATGTGGCGGGATCATCGGCGCCATCATCACCACTGAGGTGGCCGACGGCCTTGGCTTTCCCGCTGAAGTTGGCCTGGATGGCCTCTTCACCGATGGCATACTATGTGGTGACATTTAGGAGCTCCTATGTCATGCACAAGGTCTCACGGCCAAGGGCGTGGATGAGCGCCTCACAGGTCAAGCCGCAGATGAAGGCATTGATCACGTCGACGTCGGTGATATTTGGGAGCTCATTGCACTTCTTGGAGAAGCGCTGAATGTACTGCTGGAGGGTCTCGTCAGTCCTCTACCTGCAGTTGCAGAGATCCCAGGAGTTCCCTGGGTCGGTGTAGGTACCCTAGAAGTGGCTGATGAAGACCGAACAGATATCGCCCTAGCAGTGGTTGCTGCCGGGCTCGAGCTGCTCGAGCCAAGCCCTGGTTGAGCTTCATAGAAGCAACGAAAGGTACTAGATGGTGAAGTCATCGTCTGACCCCCCGTCCTTCATGGTGAGGCAGTAGTCCTCCAGCCAATGGTCTGGGTTAGTCTCGCCGTCATACTTGGAGATGTGCGTCGATGGCCAAAAGCGCCTAGAGTAAGGGGCCACCAAGATTGCTGCCCCAAATGCTAGGGGGCCGAAGTGATCCGGGATGGGGCCCTTTCCCACCGCTCAGAGGTATGGGGCTACACCTAAGCTTGGCATCTGGCCTCAATGGTGTCACGGACATCGCAGTCGTCGCCGATTCGGTGCCACGCGGGGGGACACCAAGAAGAAAGGTTGTGCCTTCTCTCCTACCAAGGCTTGGCACCCTAGGTCCATGGACGGTCAGAGCTGTTGCCAAAGGTGTCGCCGCTGCTCCTAGCCGCCTAAGGGGTATGAGCGTCGGAGCACCCCCCGTTGGTGGTGGCCGCCGTCTAGGACGACCGGGAGAGCATCGCGCGGTGCTGAGAGGCTGAACTCTCAGCCTGTTTGTAACACCCCAGTGTTAAGCATTGCATTTGGCATTTGCATTTCATGAGCACAAGCATCATCCAAGCATTCATGAGCATGAGCATATGAAGTTTCATTTCATTTACCTTCTCTTTATCACATGGGATGTTGCTCATATACTTAATTATGCTTGTGATCATATGTGACCAATGAATGAGATGGTTGTGAGGTCACAAAAATACCTTAGACACATCTAGAATGATAATTGGAACAATGTTTATATTCATGACATAGACCAAATTTGCTTCTAAGTGTTGGTTTCATTTGAAATGCCATTTTCATGATACTAGTTTGACCAAAGTTGAACAGTAGCTTAGAGTGTTTCCGTGGCTATGTGACCTAAATAAAAGTTGTAGTACTCACGTAGCTCTAAACTTTGTATTACTGAAGTTTTCAAAATTTTACCAAAGATTAGGAAATAGAGTAGAGCAAAGATGGCGGTTTCAGTCGACTGAATCGACTTCACCGATTCAAATCGGCTGGCTGTTGTGGCCGACCGTGCACAGGGCGCGCGCGCCGCATGGTGGCAGCATGCCGGCGTTAGCCCGGCTGGTCAGGCCAATAGGGGGTGAAAAGGGAAGCAAAGCCACCACGCTCACTCACTCTCGCTCTCTCGCCCTCTCTCTGCCTCTCCTTCACCCACTAGAGCAAGCCGAGCACTACGCCATAGCCGCCGCACCTCCATCGAGCTCGCTCACTGCCACCACCGCACCGCCCTCCATCATATCTCACCCACCGCTCGGCCATCACCTCCTCCACCTCGCCGACCACCCATTGCCTTAACCTGAGTATAGGTAAAGGCCTATGGGCCATCACCATCATCGCGCCATCATTGAGAGCACCACCGCCATGCGCGCCGCCGTGGCTGTGCATGCCCGGTTCTCTTCCTCGCGTGCTTCTAGATGTTAGGGTTAGGTTAGAGCTAGGTCTAGCTCGAGGCAAGAGCCTAAGGTCAATGTCGACCTCATCATAATGGAACGTCGCCATGCCACAATTACGCTCGTGTCGCCGTGCTACCATGCACACGCCCAAGCCTTGCTGCCACCCCACCTTGATGTAATCCACGCTGTAGAGCTTCGCTAGGGTTCCTAGGTTCCGTAGTAGTGCTCGCTTAGGCTCACCGTCGCTGGAGACGACGGGCTCGCCGTAGCGCGCCGCTGCCAAGCCCCCATGCTCACCGGCAAGCTAGCTCCGGTGATCCACCGAGCCAACCAAGGGTACCAACGGGTGTGCAAGGGTGTGGGGAACACGTCGGTGGTGACCTCATCGCCGGTGACCTCGCCATCGGTGAGTTCTCACCGATCAAAGCACCGCCTCTATTCTATTTTGCTGTCATGTGGGGCCGGGTTTACTGCGGGACCCGCGCGTCAGTCACAGCGGGGTGTATGGACCGGGTGCACCTAGCTGTAGCACTCGAGTGGAAATTTGATTTTCTTTATTTATTTTTTTCACAGATTTTGTTACTAACTTGCAAAGATTATATCTTGAGCTAGGAGTATCCAAATGAGGTGTACCAAATTTTGTTGGATTCATCTTGAAGTGTACTATTTGATAAAAATATGAAATATACTATTTAGTGTATTTTTCTATGAGAATTAAATTGAGCAAGATAAGTGCTTTTAAAATAGTTTCTATCTTGTAAATTGCATAACTTGAGCTAGGTAGGCGATAAAATTGTGATTCCAATTTTGCTGATGTTGTGTTGACATGATATGGCTAGGAAAAATATTAAACCTACAGTAATCATACTTGAAATAGGGTCTTCCTATTTAATCTTAATTAATTGCAAGTTTCTAGTGAAAATAAATGGGGCAAAAATACATAACATATGATCATGCAAATTTTTACACGGCATTCTTATGCTAGGATGAAAGTAAGAAAAATATGAAATTTGTTGATTAACACTTTTCACTATGCTAAACCATTTTTGCTAAAATAAGCATATGTAACTTGTCATTTTTGTAGAGGTGGTTATACTTATCCAAATGGCATGAAATTTGTATAGTAGACTATTAGGGTCATTTCTAGGCTACTGGAATTTTCTCAGAATTTATTCAATAATGTAAGTATTTATCCTTTAAATCACCTTATTATATAAGGAAATTGATAAATAAATATAAATAAATTAGTTAGGCATAACCATGAGGTTTTCTGTGGTGCTTGTGATGCATATGATCTGTTGATGTTATTAGTTAGGCTTAGAAGTCATTGGTTGTTTGCAACTAGTTAATTATTACTTTATAATTCAACTAGATGGTTGCCTGTATAGTTTCTGTTGTGACCATAATTTCATGATGTTAATGGTCTTTTTTGTGAAACTTATTAATAACAAAATTGTAGATAACTTACTTATCTACCTTGTGTTAAATTTTCATAGTCATAGATCTTATGGTTTAAGAATTTTGGCTGTTAGAAATCTGCTATCTAAAATACTTGCTCTTTGGATAGATCTGAATGATTTAATTGTTTGACCTAGATAACTGCTGAATCACCTTAAGATGTTTAAAATAAAGCTGTAGGCAATTTCATAAGCTTTTCAGAATGTCCACAACCATATTATTTTGATGTACATAACTCCAATTATGGTCAAAACAAGTGGCTACTGTCTCGTAGTCTAGAAAATAATTTACATGCGTGTTTATTTAAGTTACTAGAGAAGAGATATGCACCTACTCAGTAAAAGAAAATGTAACTTGTTATCACCTTAATGCAATGCTGCTAAGAACACTTATGAGGATGCATTCATCATATCATATCATATTATACATGTCATTATATATGCATCCATGATATCTTATTTTCTGCTCATGCATATAGGATCGTCCAAGGGGATAACTCTATTGGAATTCGAAGAAGAGCCGGAGGAACAACTAGAGGCACCTCAGGCCATAGCTCTAGAAGGAGAGGAGAAAACTCTTGAAGACTTACCTAGGTGCCCTGACCATAGTCCAACTTTTTTATCAAAGGCAAGCCTCGGAGCATTTTAAGCCTCCCATGCTTTATAAAATATCACTTGAGTCATTTATGTTTGATGCATTAGGTTATAAGAGTTCATTGGAAACACTTGATGCATAGAACAACCTTGTCCATATATATATATATATATATACCTTTAACCTTGTGTAGGTCCAGGATCAAATATATGCTTAGCCATGCTTAGACCGGTAGAAGTCGGGTGATTTCCTGTCACCTGCGAGATATAGGTGGATACCAAAGCATGGTTGGCTATATTTGCTATCGTGGAATAGAATCATGGGGTAATGTAACTAGAGGTTGGGTAGAGTCTATGTGTAGGCTAACTCATGTGATTCTGTCTATGCCGGTTAAGGACCGTATCGTTATTGGCACTTCTATCGAGATTGAACGCATGCCTCTCACTTAGCTGGCTCGATAACTTGTTCTGACCGTGAAGCCAAGTAGCTCAACTCAGGCTGGTCCCCATTCTATAAGAGTGCACACTCTGGATGGTAGTAAGGATGTGAGGGGAGCTAGACATGAGCCTAAGGGTAGGCCGGGCCTAAACATCCTGGCAGCTATTCGTCCCTGATTGTGTGGTGTTGATCAAACCCACAAAATGTGGACTTGAGTTGTACCAAAGGTGACCTAAGGTGACCGTTGATTTGGTCTACCTAGGTATGTGTTAGGAATAAATTCCCAACTGGTTGAAATCAATTCGAATAGCCGTCTCTCCCGGATATAGAGAAACTTAACTAGCCCCAATATCATAGTAACTGTATTATGGAATATGATGAACATGAATTATTATACCGGCTATGGTTACTACTGCATGCTACTAAATGATATACCACATTTTTGGCATAGGTTAGATGCTAATCTAGAGATGAATAGCTATAATTAACTTGATGACTGAATTATAACTGTATACTTGAATTGGTAAGCTTTTTATGCAAAATGTTGTCATGCTACCTCCACTTATAAAGCCTTGCATGATCCTTGGAGTCACTTTATTTTTGGTTTATGACAGGTAAGTCTAGCTGAGTACCTTCTCGTACTCAGGGTTTATTTCCCATTGTTGCAGATAATACAATGTATCATGGCTACTGTAAGAACTGCTTCTGTCCCGCCGTGGATGAGGAGTAGGGCCCTGGGCAAGGCGTTCTCATTCATCCCTCTCTTATGCTTTTGTGGGATTGTGATCATGAGCTGGCACCATATTTGAACAATGATGAAGACATTGGTTTCAAACTCTATTTGCTTCCACTACTATTTTACCTGAACTTGGTTTGTAATAACTTTTAATCATACTCTAATGTATGGAATTATATTTGTGAACTTTATGTAACGTGTGACATGTATGTTGAATCATGTATGATCTTGGTTGTATGTTGATGATTAATCGAGACCCTTCGTGGTACTCGATGGACTACCAGGTTTATATGGGCTCAAGTATGATAGTGTAACCGCTTGTGGGCTACCATTGTACTTGTGCTCTTATAAATTGGACATTTCTGCTACACTGCTACTCGATGGCGATGTGGAGGAGCTGCTTTGCCTTGTTCAGCCACTCATTGGTCTTTGGGTCTGGCATGTCAGAGATGTCTTCTAGGCGGCAAGCTGTGGCCTCCATGTTGTTTGCCGCACGAGGGAAGCAGAGGCCGCTGGGATCCCCTATGAGGGCATCATCATCGTCACCGAGAGGTTGCACGGTTTGCTACTGTGCAAAGTCCTGCCTTTGATGCTCGAGCTCTGCCTTGGTGGCCTCCAAGTCCACCTATTGAGCACGCAAGCGGTCTGCCTTCTCTTGAAGGTAGGCCGCGTGGCTGCGAGGACTCTAATCTAGTGGTGTGAGCCCTGGCGCCTCCTCAGCAACATCATCGATGTGGTAGCTCATGCAAGGCGGGGCATCTTAGTTGATGCCATTGGAGTCATACTCCTGGCCATTCCCTAAGAGGACCTCGAGGACGGCGTGGAGCAAGGGGACGTCAGTCCCTGCCGCATCGGAGAGGATGATGCTCCGTGGTGCCTCGCGATTGATGAGGTGCTCTAGCTATAGCTGGAAGGATGCTGCCGCATTCTATATCTCGAAAGGTAGGTCTGGGAGGTAGTAGCAGAAGCGATCAGGCAGTGGGAGCACCTCACTGGTGTCGATCTAGTGGTGGACATTGGCCAGCATGTAGAACATCTAGCGGCGGTCCCACACGATGGGGCTCATGCCCAGACCATGCTGGATCTAACAGGATAGAACCACGAGATCTGCTCCCAAGAGTCTAGGTGGAGGAGGCAGCGCCGGGGGCTCATTGCCCGTCGGTGCAGTCCTATGAAGTGGATGAAGCTCACCGTGGCAGTCAACAATGTAGGCTCCCAAAGTTGAGGACCTAGCCCAGAGCAAAGGTGCCGGCCACGACAGATGTAACACCTCTGGTGTTTTGACCTAGAACTAAAAT
This sequence comes from Miscanthus lutarioriparius, assembly GCA_904845875.1. NCBI lineage: Eukaryota > Viridiplantae > Streptophyta > Magnoliopsida > Poales > Poaceae > Miscanthus > Miscanthus lutarioriparius. Next base: position 70,925,173 of record CAJGYO010000010.1, read on the forward strand.
TTGACATGTCATCATATGCATTGCAAAGCATTCATAAAGAAGAAAATTTAGAATCCATTCACTAAATAAGATTTGTTTCATAAGTTGTTATTTTATGTGATGTAATGTGATTCAAAATGTTAAACAAAGATCATGACCACAAGGGTCAAATTTCATGTGATCATGTGAGACCATGTGTCATTTGACTCAAATAACCCTAATGGGTCATGTTACTGGTCAAAATTCAAATTTAAGACAAGGAAAACAAATCAAATTTGAATTCAACTTTAAATTATAAAAGTCCTTTTTGCCCCTTTTGGATATTTCAAAATCCATTTGGAATTTGGGGTTGTGACAAAAAGAAAAGTTGGAGCTTATTTTATAAGGATCAACTTTAGTATTCAAAGTTTTCAAAGTTTACATATAAAATTTGGAGTAATTTTGAAATGATTCAAATACTCAAATGCACCCCAAATTCAAATTTCAAAATGGAGGCAGAATTTGAAAATGTTCCTTGAAGCAAAGTTGTAGAGCTTGAAAAGTTGAGGAACTTTCATTTTTGGAGATTTTCAACTTCTTTAGAATATTTGTGAGTAATTTGCAAATTAAACTCAGTGTCAATTCTGTAATTCTCATGAACAGTGTCACGATCGCCGCCCCACCGCCGACGTACCTTCTCCGGCCTTCCAGGCTCACCCTCGGCCGCCCTTGGCTTCGCGCTGGCACTGCATGCACGCTGCGTGTCGATTCCGCGTGCTCCTGGACGCGCTATAAAGCCCAGAACGCCGTCGTCGCCCTTTCTTTCCCTGCTCTGTTTCCCGACGTCGCCGCCTCAACTCCGGCGAGTTCCCCTCGCTTCCTCAGCCCAAACCAGCCTCGGAAAAGCGGTGTTACAACTCCGTCTCGTCCTTCTGAACCCATCCCAACCACTGTGGTTGTCTGGGATCACTGAGAGCCTCCGCTTGCGACTCTTCTTCCTCGCGGCCGGCGATCTCGACCGAAGCTCCGGTTCACCGTGGCCAGCATCATCTGGTGAGCCATTGTCCTTGTTTGTAGGTTCTATAGCTTCGTCTTGATGCTGTGGTCCTTATTCCCCTCTTGCTTGGTCATTTTTGCCACTGCAGTCGCCGGAACTACGTCGCCGATGAAGTCTTCTCCGCCGTGAGCACTGTCACCGTCGACCCGCGTCACCGTAGTGCCTCCGGTCTTGTTCTTTGCTTCATCACGTCCGGGGTGAGCTGCTGATCCTTTCTGAGCCTTTTGTTTGATCTCAACCGGCCTTGTTTCACCGACGTAATGCTGCCGTGGCACCACGTCCGCCATGGACGGCGTGAGCCTGGTTCCGTGTCGAAATCCACCTCTGAAATCCCATAGATCGACGCTGGTAGTCTTTGTGAGTGTTTAGGTACCATGGTCGTCGCAGTTGAGCTCACCATCGGTGAGCTAGCGTTGGTCAGCGCCGTCGAGGCCACGGTCAAAGACCGAGGTTAGGGATGACATGTGGGGGCCGACTGTCAGTGAGAGCAAGAGAGAGAATAGTGACTTTTGTTATTTTCTGATTTTGAATAGTGCTGAATCTTTCGAAAATTGTAGGAAAATAATCATAGCTCCAAAAATTCTGAAAAATTTGTGTAGCTTCTGTACATGCTCTAGTATGGTTTAAAAATTTGAAACTTGAAATTTGAATAATTTTTTAATGTTCAAATATTCAGTCCATTAATTAATAAATGCAATTTCTATGATTTGTGTAGGCCACTGTATAGCTCCAAAAATTATGAAATTTATTTTGGTACACTAATTTGTTATGAGGAAGCTTACATAAAATTTTGAGGTCATTTGGGACAAGTTTATTTTTGGGCTTATTTTAAATTAATTAAAAATTTAATAAAAGCAACCCTAATTGTTAGGGTTAGGGTTTAATTTTTGTTTGGGTCAGGTTGTGTGACCAGTAGGGTTTCAAGATCCATTTGGTCAAGTCCCATGTATGGTTCTTGATGGTAGGATTGCAAGTTGGTTTTGTTGGCTTGTAACTGTACTGTGAAATAAAATCATTTGCGGGGTGTTTTTACATTTCACGTACCATGGAAGCATCATGTTTACATTATCATCATGTTAAGGCATATGTTATCATTTCGTGTAGAACCCGAGAGTGAAACGATTCTAGTTGAGCAAGTACTGGAAGAATCCCCGGTTGTCGCGGGATTTGGTAATTGTGGTACTAATCCGGAACCTGAGATCGTCAACGAAGGCAAGCCCCGGTTTATGCATTAAACCATTACCTTGTTTACTTTGAAAAGTTTATCACCTATGTTACTTATCGCATTAAGTTGTTTAATTCAAATGTTACCTACTTGCTGCATTGCCTACCTTGTTATTTGTTTACCATCCTTGAAGATGATTTCATTTACAAAGGCGTAGAATTGCTTAGTATGCTTTATGGTAGGTTTTCAAAGTAAAAGTTTCGATATAATCAAAGATGGCATACTGGCCAAAGAAAGAAAGAAAGAAGATAGAATAAAGTAGAGACTAGTTGGTTGGCTTATCTTGAATGTTGGGTAATGTTGCCGACTATGTCACTTAAAGGCCACTCATTGTGGATCTTCTGAACGAGACACTTTGTAGTACTGGTCACATACTCCGGTAAGCCTACTTCGGCTAATCCGATACTAAGATGAATGCCCACGCACTGGGAGTGGTGAGATGGCGGGAGTAGCGTGTACCATCGTGGCTTGAATGTGGCCGGATTTGAGGTGTGCTGTGCTCTCGGGTGGCGTGGAGACGGCTTAGTATAGGAGGATCCGGTAGTGAGATTGATATATGCAAGATTAAGTTCTACATATGTCGTGTGATAAGGAATCCCCAGCTGGGACTTGAATCAATTCGAATTGCCAGTGCTCCGCGGATATGGAGACTCGATTCATTACAGAAGCAATGTAGGACTGGTGAATTACTAAAACTTGAGAAAAGGAATGGAATGAGAAGGATTGGAACATGGGATATGAACACTTAGTTTGAGATATTGAACTAAAGTACTTAGGGGTAAAACTTGAAACTAGGATTAAGAATAGTAAGCTTTTGGTAAAGAACTTTTGAATCTTTCTACATCCTTACCTTGACCCAACACCTGCATCCCTAAGACCTTCGCCCTTTTTCGTCGGGTCAGTCTTGTTGAGTACTTTTGTACTCAGGGTTTGTTAACCCTTGTTGCAGGTGAGTCGCATGCGCAGGCTTGTTTTGGTCCCTGCTGCATGTCAGTGTTTGAAGTTGATGACGATGAGGAATGATGAATGGCCTTTGGACAAGGCACTAGTTTGTGTGAAATAAATAATGTTAATGTAATATTATCCCGCTACTATGGTTGTATGACACTTATGGTTATGTAAGTTTGAAACAACTGGTTTGTAATATTAAACTTAAGTCTTCCGCTTTATTATCTCTGGTATGTATATTGAAAAATGTTGTAATCTGCAATGACTGTGATTGGGATCCTGTTTGAAAAAGATTCGTGGATGATTCGGGTTTCCCGAGGACACCAAACAGACCTGTTAAGTTGTTGGGAACTTGTGTACGCTATCTGAGGTCTGTTGAGACATCAATAGGTGCATGTGGGCCCGATTCCTTAGGAGGTTCTGCCACAACAGAGAACTCACCGGAAAAGCAGACACCACCACCTTAGAGCCAGAATCACACATGACGCTACCCCCTACCTGGCACACCAGCTGTCACGAGGTCAAAACCGTGGCTAGCATTTTGTTTGAGTCAGTGTCAGAGTACGGGTCTCTAGTGGCTCGGGTGGACTCAGGAACACAAGAATCACACACAAAAGATGAAACTATTTATCCTAGTTTGGCCCAATCTGGTCCCTACGTCCAACAGCTGATGATCCTGATACTCAATAGCACCCAAATCTGGGGGTTTACAATAGAGTGTAAAGGAAGAAGATTTGGTAGGGGGTTAGATCGGTTCTAATCCTAAGGTTGCCTTGCCACCGGTGGAGTCTCCCCCTCATCGGAGAGGAAGGATATAGCGGGATGTAGTGGAGGAGGGGCTCTCGGTGCCCCTCTTTGGGTTGCCTTGCTCTTGGTGTTGAGCGGAGGCAGATGGAATGGAATGGAGTGTCTAGTGATCGAACTAGCATCCTCCCCCCTCTAGGTCTGACCTTATCCCATATATAATGAGATAGGTCGGGTACAAAGCGATTTGAGGGTTCTAGTCTATGGTCTATGTGCGCCGAAGTCCAGGAGGGCCTTGCTACGGTGCGCCATGGACTATCAAGGTGTCTTGGAGCTAAAGAAGCCTAGGAGTCATCCGGCTGCTCTGTTCTAACACTCTGCGTGTCAGATAGTGTCAGCTTGGACCGGCCTCCCCTAGGTGAGACCTTCTAGAGTCTTTGTGGTGGCGAAGGAGGTCGGCTTTAGGGGTTGATGTGTGGACCCAGAAGCCCTCGAGCCCCTAGAGGCCGTGGGAAGCTTTGTCTTCTTGTGTCATGCCCTAGACATGACCCTGTTGGAGGAGCGGTTGGTAGGGGCATGCCTAGGGAGCGATGTCCAGGAGCCCTCGGGCATCAGTAGCCTAGGGCTTGTCTACTTGTGCTGGGGTCTTGCCTAGAATCGTTAGCCGGGTAGGAGCCAAGGGTCAGGCCCGGAGGTGCCGTAGATTAGGAGCCCAAGGCTCGGGGAAGTCCCCGAGCCCTAGGCTGAAGCTATAGTCGAGTCAGGCTCAGCTGGATGTCTTTGCGCGAGTGTGCCCAATGGGCATAGCCCTCGAGCCCCCGGGCGATCCTGAAGGGATCGGCCGGGGGTCTTCTTCTTTCGGGAACCATTAGACCCGAGGCTTAACATACCTATATGCTAGGATCTCGTCAGGCGCCTACATGTAAGAGGGATTTACAAAAATTCCTAGGAAAGGTGAACTACTTGAGGAGGTTTATTGCAAACTTATCCGACTAGATTATTCCTTTTACCCCCATACTTCGCTTGAAAGATGAATTTGAGTTTACATGGGGGGCACCACAACAAGAGTCATTTGATAAAATCAAGGAATATCTTTCAACACCACTGGTTCTTCATGCACCTTGGATGGGAGTTCCTCTTAAATTATATATTGCTGCCAAAGAGAAGGTCATTGGTGTTGTGTTGACTCAAGTGGACAGTGGTAAAGAATATGTTATTTCATATATTGGTCATCATCTTCTTGATCTCGTGACAAGGTATGCCTATATTAAAAAATTACGCTTATCACTATACTATGCATGTGCTAGGTTGAGACATTACTTGTTTTCTAGTACATACGTAGTTGCTTTCCAAGACGATGCCATCAAACATATGTTGCATTAGCCAATTCTTATTGGAAGGATTGGCAAATGGGCACACATTAATAGAATATGATTTGGCCTTTTCACCATTGAAAACTCTAAAATGTAAAATTCTTGTTAATTTTGTTGAGCATGGGATTGACTTAGGAGATGAGGTCAATTACTTAACTTGTACTCCATGGAATTTTTATTTTGATTGATTGGCTTGCAAAGATGACCAATGTGTTGGTATTGTTATTATTTCTTCTAATGGTGCTATTTTTGAGATGTCTAGCCGATTGGATTACCTTTGCACTAATAATCAGGCTGAATATGAAGCTCTCTTATTCATCTTAGTGATATTGCAATCCATGGAAGTGCAACATGTTATAGCTTTTGGTGATTCCTTACCGATTGTACTGTGAATTACCGATGTTTATCAATGCTTAGAAGGGTCACTAAATATTTATCTCGATAAGTGCATTGATGCTATTGCATATTTTGTCGAATTCCAAATTCGCCGTATTCCAAAGCATGACAACAACGAAGCTAACATGTTGGCTCAACAAGCATCAGGCTATGACATTAGTGGGCATAATTTTCACATCAAAGAAAGGCTAGTGTGAAAGGACACAACTGCTACTGGTCTGCCAAAACCAGCTAGACCGGTTTCTGAAACTAGCTAGGCCGATTCTTCTACTACTGTTGCGGGTTCACTGGGTCAACCGGCTAGGCCAGTTTCTGAGGGGTTGGCCCAAATCGGCTTGAAATTTTCCCTATTGATCTCAGGGCCGATTTGGATGACTAAAGGACTCCCATCATTTCATATATATTTACATGATCCAAGTACTAAAGTTGATAAGAATATTCTGTGGAGCACTTCCAAATTTATTTTGATTAATGATGAATTATATCGGAGAACTGCCGAAAGATTTATGGCTGAAGTGCTTGGGTGATGATCAGGCAAGAGTGGCTATGGGAGAACTCCATAAAGGTATTTGTGGTACACATCAATTGACTCCAAAAATGAAGTGATTGTTGCGCCAGACTGCTTTATATTGGCCCACTATGGTTGCCGATTGCTTTTGTTACTACAATGGCTGCAAAAAGTTCCAATGGTTTGGTAATGTTCAATTGGTCCCTACTGTGTTGATGCATCTGATTATCAAACCATGGCTATTCAGAGGTTGGGGGCTAGGTTTTATTTGGCCAAATTCATCTGCCATCATCAAAGGGACATCGCTTTGTCTTGGTTGCTATGGATTATTTCACTAAGTGGACCGAGGCCGTTCATTTGAAGAATATGACACATAAGGAGGTGGTTGAGTTTATTACTGAGCATATAATATATAGATTTGACATTCCCTAGACATTAACTATAGATCAAGGAACAACTTTTGTGTTGAAAGAGGTGAGGGGCTTTGTCAAATTATATAAGATTATGCTACTCAATTCGTCCCCATATTATGCTCAAGCTAATGCCAAGCTAAACCGAGCAATAAGACTTTGATTCAGTTGATTAAGAAGAAGATTGAGGACAATTCCAGAAGGTGGCATGAAGTCTTGTCTGAGGCTTTGTGGTCTCATAGCATCTCTAGACATGGTGTTACTAAAGTTACTCCTTTTCGATCTGGTTTATGTACAAGAAGCCATGTTACTCATTGTAGTGAATTTGGATGCATATAGATTGGCAAGGCAAAATGGTCTATCTGCTGAAATGTATCATGATATGATGATGAATAGCGTCGATAAAGTGACTGATAAAAGGGTACAAGCTTTGAAGGAGATTGAGAAAGATAAAGCTAGAGTTGCTTAGGCCTATAATAAGGAAGTGAAAAGCAAATCCTTCCAAGTTGAAGAGTTAGTGTGGAAGACTATCCTACCTCTCGAGACAAAGAGCAATGGTTTGGCAAGTGGTCACCAAGCTGAGAGGGTCTATTCAAAGTGCTCAAAGTGGTGTTCAGAAAATCATATATGCTAGAGATATTGCAAGGCGATCATCTTCCTAGAGAAATCAATGGGAGGTATTCGAAAAAATACTACCCATGTGCCGCCCATAGAATAAATATGGCCGATGTATACATCGCCCTTAGATGCTAGATAGCCGATGAGTTGGACATCATTGTTATTTAGTGCTTTAATATTTTTAGGTTCGCATGAACCTCACCTAAAAAGAAGGGGCACATGTTGATGACCAAAAGTGACCAAAACGTGAAAAGGACTTTGTGACAATGTTCCTAGGAATAAAATGATCATAAAAGGTATATAGGTTCATTGCATTTGAAGGCGAAAGAAGAGAAGGACCAGCACATAGCCTGCAGGACCGGCCAGGACGGTTTCTCTGTCAAAACAGGCCGGTTTGCCAACTGGCGAGGCTAGTTTTACTACTGCAATCGGCCAAGCCCAGCTGCTCAGCCCTAACAAAACGTACCAAGTCGTTTTCACTATCCTATTTCGAACCAATTGGTTTCCAAATCGGTTTTACATCTATTTTTGGTGTCAGAAACTTGGATATTATGATGTAGACTTGTTTCCTACTAGGATAAGACCACCCCTTGATCACAGCCGATTGAGGAATCCAATCCAATCGACTTTTTTACATCTAGGTATTACACCTTTTTACCCAACTTTTCCGATCTCTTGTTGTTTGTTAGGTCTCTCTGCGAGATCCAGCGGTGTTCTAGGTGGCCTTGCCGACCCTAGAATAGCCTCTGACGTTCATCTCCCCGACAGGTCCTCCCAAGATGTGTTCTTGAGTTCTTGCGGTGAGGGACAGGCTCTAAATCGGTCTAATCGATAAGATCGGTTTTGTTGATCTTGGAGTTACTTGCTATGGGTGATAGGTTGTTTGCAACCTCAGACGTGCTATTCCTTACTGGTGTGTGACCCTAATTGGTGTTAACATAAGCTGAGCTACGCTTAGTTCGCTGAAAGAGCCCATTTGACCTGCCTTACTTTGACATTACATATTGTTTATATAGCAAACCCATAAATTACTCCACGATGAATTACTTATTCCCTCCATCCTAAATAAATCAACTTTAGAGTTGCCGTAAGTTAAATTTTCTAAGGATTAACCAATTAATATCAATGAAAACAGAAAAGTATATTATGAAAATATATTACATGCTGTACTAACTAGACTAATTTTATGACAAATAATTTCAGGACAACTCTATAAGATGATTTATTCAGGGATAGATGGAGTATCATATAGTTTCAGACAGCATAAATGCAATATTATTTTTTTATCACTAAAGTATGGGAGTCTGTGCCCCCGTTTCCGGCTGTGTGAACGTGAAAAGGAAATTAAGTTCACGTCTGAGAGCATGCCCGCATGAGGCCCAGGTTTTCAACTTGGGGGCTAATTCTATGAAGGTAAAGGGCTTCATAGCTAGGTCTTTGAATTGACCGGAAACCTTTACATTGCTTTAAGAATATCTTATATGCATGGCAGAGTTACACGGAAGACAACAGATATAGATCTTCACAGGTAGTGTTGATCGAGTCTGTTGTCTTGTAACTGTTTAAAGTACACATTCAATTTCATAATTTCCATCAGAAATATGTATCTCAAACCGTGCCTATTTTTCCAATTAATATATTGCCCCAGCTATACTTCTTGTGATTGAGAGAACTTAAGCTAGGGCAATGAAGTAATATGACATATATCACTACATCGTCAGAGGTGGTATATGTGTAGTGATCTAATAATAGCTCTTATGATTGTGAACATCGTACTTGAAATGCTCACCCACAAACACACAAACACACAGGATATATTTTTTCATTTAGCTAGGGTGTACATGTACCCCAATTTGCTGTTATCTTTTCTGCCTTCAGAGAGGCAGCATAAGCACACAACTACGTGTATTAGGACACAACTTCGTTCATGCATGTATCACCTTATGTACCTTCTTCCACCACAGCCGTTCTCTCTCTGGCAGTTGAAGTACACTGCAGCTACAGGGGAGCCAAGGTTGTAGATGGCTGCGAAGTCCCTGGTGTTAAAGTTTGATCTCCACCCCGGCGCATAGGTAGTCTGCCTGACTGACTGCCTGAACAGGACGAATGCAAAGCGATGGATTCCGGCAGTTGGACGTGGGCTCTCATAAGGAACTATCTCATTCCCTGTTACATACAATATCAACTTTATTAAACTGAAATATCTATATATTTATTAACAGTGCATGTTTTCCATCCATCTTTAGTTTTAGTGTGGAGTTGTAGTTTGCCTTGACATGATTGAAACCAGAATATCTTGTAATCAGATTTTTTTTTTCTGTGTATGGCTAGATTTGTTTGTTAATTAAATGTTAAAAAACTTTAAATTGGAAATTAATGTGGAGCGGATATACTTTATTAAAATGCTTGTGAACAACGAATCCAGTGAGCATGTGGTGTGGCAAGAAAATGTTTTCCAAGCTTTAACTTTAACATCCCAGAGTAAATGGAGTTGACAGAATGATTCTTTCTCACGTTTAAAGTTCAATTTAGAGTTGTGTTCTCTCTTGTCATGCTACAGTTAATGGTATAATTAACTTGGGCGTGGCAAAGAAATCTAAAAGACACTTTTTTAATGACGGCGCCGGAAATGAAATTATTAATCAACATGAGCATAAGTCACAGGCTACATTCAGACACTGCAACCAGTGTGGGTCAAATCACTTACCGAAACTGGCATCAGTTGTCTCCGGAATGTCTGTCACCAACCTATGAGGGACATTGAGAATTAACCAATCAGTACGACATGAATGAAGGTGATAATATTATACTCTCGTAATCAACAACAGGAGCAGCATGCCACGCACGGCGTGCATATAAAGTGAACATGGAAAGTGCCAGTGGATTACCACCCGGCGGCATGCATGGACAAAGCTGCAGAGAGAGCTTACCAGTGAAGGTTCTCTCTTTTAGTAGGGTTACTGGGGCTTGGTGCATCTGGGTCCACCATGACCTAGCAACACAATAAATAGATAGATTGACACATGAAATAGGTTAGCCAATCTAGATTCGAAGGAATCAGGTCTCCAATTGACATATTCTCTTTGATGCACTAATGCATTTTATTTGCATTGTTACACGAGTGTTTGTATATATAGATAATATTTATAGAGAACATTACATAGAGACACTGAGATCAATATTTATGGGCGTTTAACCTTACTAAACAATGATCATTAATCCATGTATGATCCAAAATTGCACCTTATAGAAAATATGAAAGGTCAGTTAGTCTTATCAGCTTAAAGGCATACGAAAGGGCTTGAGAGTTCACAAAAAAAAACATATTCTTTGCTTTTTATCTATTATTATCATCACGGATGAGTAGATACTTAAAGATATATCCAGAACTAGGTCAACTAATAGTATAGATATATAGCCAAGATATGAAACTTGAGCCAAACAAAAGGAGAGAAACCAAGAATCTACAAATTATCAACACAAGAAACAAGAATTAACCAATGAAATGCAGTGCCATTCACACACTTACAAGTGTGTAGAGAGTCCTCATGTCACGCCCACTGATGTGGACCCTTGGCTCATTCATCACTTGAGATGGCTTAAGCTCAGAACCATTTGTCATCTCCTTATTGTTGTAGAACACCCTCAGTGACGCAGTTGTGATGAAGGGATCCACAATATCCCCCACAACATGCCCGACGACCAATGGGTCCCTAGACATATTGAACATGGTATGATTTGGTTAGGATATGAGAGCTCAAATGTGGTTTGTACTGTGAGAGGATGAAGGAAGGGAAGAGGCCTATTTATAGAGAGATCGATAGATGATGATCAAGAGACGTCTTCGTCTCTAGCAATAGACCAAACTAACTAAAGTTTCCCTATTTCTCCAGAGGTTCTGGAATCTGCTTTGGGGAATAATAAGTGATTTGGGTGCTTGCAAGAAGTTGTGATGCTCCTTCTCCATCCTTTAATTTAGGGCTAGTGGAGGCAAAGACCATTTGCTCTCTTGTCTAGCTAGTACTGGTGAATAAAATCTTCTGGCATGCTGTTTATTCTCTAAATCTGGACCCATTTTATGCATATAACATATAAAGTTCGCTCGCTTTTGACCAAGGTCCCATCAAGCACGATTGGCATGCGCTAACTGAGCTAGGCTAGCAGAGAGAGTGTAGAGTTCTAATTGTCTCACGCACAAGTAAGCCACAAGGTGGTAGCGTACCTTTAGGCACAATATTATTATTTTACGTTTAACTCATGGTGACATCAAAGACGTGACTCCAATTTCCAACATGACATTCTCTTGTTCTCATACTTTTCTCTTATAATGGGACATGGCATTGGATTCTGCACTGCATGCATGTAAAGCAGCTATGTAGAAAACGAGAACAATGGTGTAGCTGAGAGGATGATGAGCATGTCATTATTTGAAGGATTTAGCTGGGAGAACAGATGTGAGCAAGGACATATAGCATATCTATGCATGGGTTATTAATTCTGTCTCAGTAATTCATACAGATGCATATCTTCTAGGACGGCAGACATACCTTCTAGAACGTGTGGACAACTGTGCCTCCGATCCTGATTTGAATAAAGATAGATTGCATATATGAAAGTTGCCGTGTTGATGCAAGCCAGCAACGAATACGGTATATAATTGCTTGTCTATATACTTTCTTTGGTTAGTCCTCTTAATGCCTACTCCGATCCAACAAGCATTGGTTACAGCCTGCAAGTTGAGCTAATGTTCAAGCAAACACATTCCACATGGTGATGTCTTACTTGAGAAGGTTCATATATATATATATATATATATATATATAGGAGAGTATATTCAGTAGCCAACTACAAAATAAGTTATTCTGTAGCTACCTCTATTTAAGATAATTTTATATACTAATTTACGATAATATCAATACATATTTACGATAGTTGGGTTACTATAATCTCGTAAATTAACATAGTAATTATCGTAACTCAAAGTGGCTACAGAATAAGTTATTTTGTAGCCAGCTACAGGATAATATATATATATATATATATATATATATATATATATATATATATATATATATATATATATATATATATATATATATATATATATACTATATATCCTGCTGATCTAATTTATGTTATTACAGCAATGTAGGCCAAACTGTTAAAGCAGCATAAGCATAATATACGGAACACACTGGATTCTTAACTTTAGGGATTTGTTGCCCCTGCTGTCAAACATGTTAATGACACGAAAGCTCCTGTGTTTCGTTTCACTCCCTTTTTGACATAACTACTGTTTCTTCGGTTCTCTTCAAGAATTACACGCTATTAGCAGATGTGGACTTCATGATGATCAGATAAGCAGTAAGCTTAAGCTTTCCTTAAGTAGAAATGCAATCATTATATGAAGCCTATCATTGTAGGGCAAATGGACTACAATTTACCTTAATTGTCAACATGATAGAAGTTTTGTGCTCTAGGCCTAACATGGCATCTTGTTAATGTCGATTGCACAATATTTATGCTTCTGGCATTTGTTATTTGACATAGGATCGAGGTATGAATGAGTTGTCGATATGCCATGAAAAATGTTGTCCACCTTTGAGCAATGGATTAACTAGACAAGCAAGCTACACAAGATTCTGCATTATGAGTGTGGCATTTGCATATATACGAAAGGGACTCAATAGTTGTTAAATTATTATCATCTTAGATGCCCCATCCCTTCAAGAAACAAGCTGAATTCAGATGTAAAACTATTTCTTAACTGTAATTGTATCGTTATTAGTACTAGGGGTACCGTAAGTATATGTGATACATAGGGTGGATAATGAGTAATGAGCCGTACACTTTTTTGAACTTTGTTCAAAATTGATTTATTTTCATTTATGATAGTCGTCCCCTCTACCATTTAAGATCCAATTTGAACCCAGCCAAGCTGAACCAGAGTGAAATGAGCTTTTATGAAAAATCAAATAAAACAAAAATTGATGCTATGTTTTTTTTTTCAAAAGTATGCAATGATTTCACACATCACTTGAAGGACTGTCCATGATAACGATGTTTGAGACGGGCTAGGAGTGTTGTTTTGTTAACACTAGTTATAATCTGTAATGTGCGGTGATAGCTTTTCAACTAGATGATATTTATCCTTAAAATATTAATTATAAATGAGAGAATATACCACCACTGTTTAAAATTGAAACACAGCCAACAGAATTGACGCAGCTGCCTCTAGCTGCATACGATGCGTCGTTTCACCTCTTTTCGATCATTGATCTGCATTTAGGTTTTCATTCTGCCAATTCTTGTGTGCTCCTTTCACATCACCCAGCCTTTTTGAAAAACATTTGTGCCTTTGTTTTTCTCACTCATCACACGGTCACGCCTATCATCGTGTCATTATAAAACTAAGCTAACTAAGGGGCAGGTGATTCGGTTAATATGCATGGCTACAAGCCTATATCATATTTAATCATCCTCTCCAATATATTCCCAATGATTATCGCTCATCTTGCATACTTATTAATTAGTAAACCTGGGTATCAAAAGTTGCGAAAGCCACTAATCAAGGGATGCCACGAGTAATTAGTCTCTCTCCTTTTATCTCTCACTTCCTTTCTCTATACATGGCAATCTGGCATGAAGTGGTATTGATTTGCTGAGATGTACGTATCCTATACATAGAGACAGTGGTGAGAGTGGTCCTGAGTTTGTTAAGCATGCACACTTGCAGTTTCTCATGTGCTTTAAAGCCGCTCTCAACATGAGTTTGGCTGCAATGATCTCAGAACATGGAAGGAATGCATGCGCCAACTAAAAAAAAGAGGGTCTGGAACCGTCTCATGAGGTCGAGGTGATGAAAGCATGGTTTTGGTACGTACAAAATTGCACGCCGTCCACATCTCTCACATATAAGGCGTGGTCCGCTCTTAGCTCTCAACTTTTTATATTTTATAAGTAGTTCAGATTAGCTACATATATAGGCAAGCCTTTGCTTCCAGAAGGGTGAGATAGTACATTTGCATCCAGTTTAGGTGTCCAATTCTCAATTCGATGAAACTCGTGTTAAAAATCAAAGGTGTTTTATTTTTGTTCTAGGTAAAACTTCATTATGTTTGACCAATTTCATAAAAATATGTAGCAACATCTACAACACCACCAAACTAATTTTAGTTGAATCCAACACAGAATACATTATTTTAGTATATTTTTTTAGTGTGAGGAATAAGAGGAAATTACTTCTATACCATCAAAAGCTATGCTTTTCCCTTCAATACCATAAAAGCTTATTAAGATTATTTGCAGTGTTGATCTGAACCTTGAACATCTTAGATCAGATTTGTAGTATAAGTGTCGGTGTTTCGTAAACTAGACTATTAAACTTATACGATTGCCGCGCTGCTCTATGAAGACGATTGTAGCATCCAAAAGACAAGAGGATTTATACTGGTTCAGGCCGGGGCCTTACGTCCAGTCTCAGAGATGATTGAGTGCGTATTCCTCGCTTGAATACTCTGAAGTTCTTACAATAGGGGGTGCAAGAATGATGGAAGAGGTAGGAGAACCTAAGCTAGATGTTGGGCTGCCCGAAGGGAAGCTTCAGGAGCCCTACTACGATGAAGGATGAGTGAATGAGTAGAGGACTCCGAATGTCTGGAAAGGGTGCCCTGACTGCCCTTATATAGAGTTCGGGGCCAGGGTGCATACATAGTAGGATGTTCTCCCGACTGATGGGTCGTGAGTCTGAGGGAGGTCCTAGCTAACTTGGCTTGAAAGCTACGCCATCCTGTGGAGGACGTCCAGGCATGGTTGTCGTCATCGCCTTGTGACCATGTCGCAGCAGGGTGTGGCGTGGTGCCTACTGTGCCGGCCATAGCAGCACTGTAGGCACGGTGGTAGTTTGCCAGCCGTCCTGTACGATGTGATCTCTACTGTGGTTTTGTCCTTGTCTCTTGGTTTCCTAGGGCACGGTACATGAGTTGGTAGCCACCCTTAGGTCGTCGATCACCTGGTCGTCTTTGAGGAGTTGAAGGCCATGATCCCGATCATTGGGGTCATGGCTTTCGTCGGTCCGGGTGGCCTTTAAGTCAAGGCCCCCGTCATAGATCCCATCCCGTAGTGGGTGACATCGTACATGCATCTTGTCGGGCCATATCTGGCCGGTGGTTGTCATGCCTGTCATCACCGCCTCAGGGTGGTGTTGTTTTGTTCGACCTTTGTGGCGTAGGGCTAGCATCTGATCGGACTGAGGTGACTACTATCATCTTGGTCCTCGTGGGTTAGTGAGGCTTGCCTGCCCTTGCTAGAGTAGGTGTACTTAGCGGGGCTTGACCTCTCCCCATCCCTTTTAGGGGTCGTGACGGGGTGAGGTCACGTGACTTTCGAGCGCCGGGCGACTAAGGCGGGAGAAAGAGGTCATGGCCGACCCTAGCTCGAGCATCCGACCTGGCTTGCTCGGCTCAACTAGGCCTCGGTCGTTCGGGCCTTCACCAGCTAGTGTATTGCGGGCCACGTGGCCTGCTAACTAATCGGTGCCTTGAGACACCCCAGGGTTATAACCCCGATAGTAGCCCCTGAGCGTTTTTGCGATCGTGAAATGATCATGAAAGCGCTGAAAGGCATGTGCATTGAGCGTTGGTCCATAGTCATGGCTCGTGCGAGCTTCGTTGCTTGACCCTTCGTGGGTTGGTGCTTTTAATGCGGCAGGTGGCCGTTGCGTTTTGCCCTATCAAGTCGCCCCGAGCGACGTGATACCCGACTGTTTAGGCCTTGCCGTGTTAGTGTGCTATGTATCAGGGTTCGTGTACTAGGTGGGGGCCGAGTGGTCTCATCGACATTGTACTGGCCCTGCCTCTTTGGAGGGTCTCGATTCCCTCGACCTCACACGGCATCTGGCATTTACTACGAACTCTCTCGCCACGCAGTGTGGGAGTTTCATGCGGTTTTGGTCTGCCCTGGGCCCATAAATAGAGGCTCTTTTGTCATTTGATCCATCCACAGCTGTGACTTCGAGCCCTCCAAACTTTCTTGTATGGCTGGGAGTTTAGAGGGTGGAGAAACAAGAGTAACATCATTTGAGGGGAACCATGTGGTTCTCGTTAGGTGTCCCGCTAGGGATCGTCCATGATGGCCGGAGCCAATGTCACCCTTTCCAACAGTTGATGCTATAAGGGAGCTTGCAAGCAAGGGAGCGGGAGGCATCATTGGCACCAAGTTCAGTCATACATGACCTTGGGCCTCCATCTTTCCACCATTTCTTGCCCTAGACCGTGTCGGTTCAGGTGCCCAAAGCGGAAGATGGCTAGGGATGTCTCTGGCTTCCTCCTGGGTGTCGCGCGTTGGCCAGCGGTGCACCATGACCTTTGAGGGGGGGTCACTTGGCATCCGCTTTGTGCCATTCATAGAATGGAAGATGGATGAAGTAGCACTGCCTTATCACGCTACCTGCGCTGAGCAGGGTGCAGTCGTGACATGGGTGCACTTCGGTCACCGGTCGGTCTCCTTCTACCATCGTGGGGATGGGAACGGATCCCGTTGGCTAGGTGGGCTCATTGCTTTCTAGGAGTCCTTCTTAGAAGTCTCCTGGTGCACGTGGAGGGCCCTCCAATCATGGCCAATGTCCTTCTCCTCCCATGTTCTGGGCATGGGAGCATGATGCTAGTGAGAGGGATGGTGGGGCAAACCTTGGCCTCACCTTCCTTGCTTTTGTGGCATCCACCCTTTGGATTTTAGTGGTGCCACCGGTGAGGTCGCACCATATCCTTTGTACCATTCACATTGTCATGTGACACGACCACTTCAATACTTGTGGATACCTAAGGTGAGAGCTCCCCTTTCTCAATGCTGGCGCTTTCCTCGCGGAGGCGGTGAGCCTCCGTGTCATGAGGGACCGACTTGCGGGTTCGGCTTGAGATCTTTGGTGGGTTCTTCATATTGATGATGCGAGGAAACACTTCCTTGACCCCTACGCCTATGGCCGTGAGGTTTTCTGTGACCATGCGTTGGCTCGTGGGTCTTTAGGCCTTTTGTTTCTTTCACGTGACCGAGCCGTGATCACGCTTTGGGCTCTGCATTGCACGTCGCCCTTGGCCATTTGCCTCATTGATTTCTCCCGGAGAGGCCATGGGCCTCTGACGGTTTATGAGTCTTCCAAGCTAGCCTTTGGTTTAGGTTTTGGGGCATAGGGAGGAGTCGATCGAGGGCTGGCCCTGACTTCTTCCGGGGTCACGAGGATCTGGTTCTATTTTTCCCTGGCGCCCTTGCTGACCTCAGGAGGTCGTGTTGCCTTGTTAAAAGTGGGTTTGGTTTTGCCCTATGCGGGGAGAGGCATGTCCACCATAACCACGCGGTCAGAGCAGTGCGCCTCATCGAGGACAATGGGTAATTCGAGCAGTACCCGATATCCTCCCCAATCGACATGGAGTTCGGTTGTGCCTCACGCGAGACATCCTATCAATTGTCGGCCGTCAATCCTGTCGGTCTCCAACCGCCTCCGCAATGGCCAAAGGGCAAGATGCCTCCTCCCAGAGGGGTCAACCCGGGAGACTTTGAAGCGGACAACTCAAACACAGAGAGAGATGGTCGTGTGGCTCCGCACCACCGATTAGAGCCTCAGGGGCCCATCTCTTCCCTGGCCCTATCCCTTTTGTAGCCTCGAGCCCTTCTAAGGACCAGGCTGATAGATAGTTTCCTAAGCACGACGCGGGGTCATAGATTCGGAGGGCCATTCGGCGCATGGCCCTAGGGGGCTATTGACCTCCCCTAGCCACATCATGTCTTGATGGTGCCCTATGGTGAATAGTTGTGCACCATAAAATGTGGGTGCGTGCATCGAAAGGTAATAATGAAGGTGAAAGTTATGAGGCTTACTCAGGATATGTTACCATGTTGGCATCCACCGCTTAGTCTTTCTCCTGGCCACCTCCCCTGTGCTGCGAAAAAGCGGTTAGTAAATGCCGGAGGAAGCACATGCGTTCAACGTACCTCTTGAGACCATCGATGGGTCTCATGTCGCCTGGGGGACTGAACCGTCATGTCATCCGCCTTTGTCATTGCACAATCTATTTAAACCAAGGGAGAGGAGCGTAGCGAGTCTCATCCCCACTTCTTCCCCAACTTCTGAGTTTTTCCCCCGCCATGCAATCCGAGCGGGAGAACGGCTGTCTTCTTCGAGCGGCGGGGTTCACGGTCTGTCCCGGTGGCTTTGCTGTTGCCAGGAGGGACCTTTAGAGATTAGGCTCCACCACACCCTGCCGGTGTTCTCCTTCGTCGGTGTAAGAGGGAGTTCCACAAAGGTGGGGAGGAATGGTACCATGGGAGGCTCCTGCCATTGGGCTCCCCCATGGTTGTCGGGCGCGCGGCTCCGAGCTCTGGGTCTGGGAGCACTCGAGCATCGACTCGGTGGCTCGCCTGCTGGCTCATCGCTAGGCATTCCTCCCCTGCTCTACCTGAAGCGGCGTTGGGGCAGTTCCTAGTGGGGCTTCTCTTCCTCAGATGTTAGAGGAAGCTCCACGAGGTGGTTGTCCCCAAGGTTTCTTTCGACTACCCTCTCCTACCCACGATGCAGCTCTGAAGGGCTTAGAAATCAAATTTTGGATGAAGCTCATTCGTCCAAGTTATCTATCCATCTAGGTAGTAGCAAAATGTACCAAGAATTGAAGGGCCGTTTTTGGTGGACCAAGATGAAGAAGGAAATCACCGCCTATGTCGCAAGGTGTGATATTTGCAGTAGAGTTAAGGCCATTCATTTGAAATATTCTAAATTACTTTAGTCGTTGCCTATTCTAGGCTAGAAATGTGAGGAAATAAGTAGGGACTTTATTACAGGCCTCCCGCTGACACAACAAGGTCACGATTCCATATGGGTCATTGTAGATCGCCTTACCAAGTAAGCACATTTTGTACCAGTTAACACAAGGTATCATGCTAGGAGGTACACTGAGATGTATGTTTCTCAGGTTATGAGACTACATGGAGTACCATAGACCATAATCTCAGATCAGGGACCATAGTTTATGGCTTGTTTTTGGTAGCACTTGCACCAGGACTTGGGAAGTAAACTAATCAGAAGTTCAACATACCATCCACAAACTTCTGGACAGACCGAGCGAGTGAACCAAATCTTAGAAGACATGTTGAGAGCTTGTGTTATATCTTCCAAGGGATCATGGGAAAAGTGGCTACCTTTAGCCGAGTTTTCCTACAACAATAGTTATCAAGAGAGCATCAAAATGGCTCCTTTTAAGGCCTTGTACGGTCGCAAATGTAGAACTCCCTTGAATTGGATTGAGCTCAGAGAAAGAAGATACTATGGCATAGATTTTGTCACCGAAGTGGAAGAGCAAGTACGCATCATTCAACAGCATATGAAAGCAACTTAGTCTAGACAAAAGAGTTATGCTGATAAGAGAAGAAGACCATTAACCTTCGAAGTGGGAGACTATGTGTACTTAAAAGTTTTGCCCATGAAAGGAGTGCAGAGATTTGGAACAAAAAGGAAGCTTGCGCCTAGATATGTAGGGCCATACCAGATTATCGAACGGAAGGGAAATGTCACCTACAAGTTACAACTTCCTCTAGAGATGAATGCTATATTCAATGTCTTCCATGTTTCTCAGTTAAAAAATGCCTCCGCATACCTGATAAATCCATTGCACCCACCAACATTAAGATTCAATTAGATTTGACATATGAAGAGAAACCAATCCGAGTGCTAGAAGAAATGGAAAGAGTAACTCAGAGCAAGGTCATTAAGTTCTACAAGGTGATGTGGAATAACCACAATGAACAAGGTGCCATGTGGGAATGGGAGGATTATTTACGTGAAGTCTATCCTGCTTTTATAAAGAATGGTAGGTCTTACAAATCTCAGGATGATATTTCTATAAGGGGGAGGGGCTGTAACACCCTAGTGTTAAGCATTGCATTTGGCATTTGCATTTCATGAGCACAAGCATCATCCATTCATTCATGAACATATGAAGTTTCAATTCATTTACCTTCTCTTTATCACATGGGATGTTGCTCATATACTTAATTATGCTTGTGATCATATGTGACCAATGCATGAAATGGTTGTGAGGACATGAAAATACCTTAGACACATCTAGGATGGTAATTGGAACAATGTTTATATTCATGACATAGACCAAATTTTCTTCTAAGTGTTGGTTTCATTTGAAATGCCATTTTCATGATGCTACTTTGACTAAAGTTGAACAATAGTTTAGAGAGCTTGCATGGCTGTGTGACCTAAATAAAAGTGTAGTTCACATTATGCGTAACAAACTTTATTCAAGGGTCATGAGCTAATTCAGTGTCTAACATGGTCAAATGGAGCTCACATGTATCAACAAAATGTTGTTTGGTGACTTAAGAATTTTTCTGTGTTGAAGTTGTTTTCAGTTTTGAAGTACCTTGCTTTGGAGCACTGTAGTTTGAAAATCGTTGGGACTTAGGCCAAATTGCTTTAAGTATTTTTGTAGTGTTCACATAGCTCTACAAATTTTATTAATGAAGCTTGCATTGATTCACCACGGATTAGGAGTACTAATCGCTTGAAGATGCGCTGTCAGTCGGGTTTAGGGTGGACTGAATTGGTGTCGTGCGCGCACATTGTGGCCTACCGGTGTCGTCCATGACCGCCGCGTGGTGGCCGTACGCCGACGTTAGCCCCACCCATCAAGCCGGCGTGGGCAGATAAGCGCGCCACTCTCTCTCACTCGCTTCTGCCTCGCCTCCCTCTTTCGCTCTCGTGCTCACCGAGCGAACCGCAGTGCTGCACCATCGCCGCCGCACCTCCGCCGAGCTCTTATGCCACCGCCACCGCGCCATTGTGCGATGGCTCGCGCACACCACTCGGCCATCACCTCCTCCACCTCGCCGACCACCCATTGCCTTAACCCGAGCCAAGGTAAAGGCCTATGGGCCGTCACCGTCGTCGCGCCATCGCTGAGAGCGCCACCGCCATGCACGCCGCCGTGGCTATGCACGCCTGGTTTTCTTCCTCACGCGCTTCTAGATGTTAGGGTTAGGTTAGAGCTAGGTCTAGCTCAAGGCAGGAACCTAAGGCCAATGTCGGCCTCATCGGAGCAAAACGCCATTATGCCATCATTGCGCTCATGCCGTCGTGCCTCACCGACGCCCTCACAAGCCCCAATCGAAACCCTAGAACTCCGCTAGGTCACCCTTGAACCATAGCCGTGCTCACCCAAGCTTGTCACGACCGGAGATGGTCGGAGCACCACCGCACACCACCATCGAGCCACCATGGCTGCCGTCGATCTAGCTCCGGCGAGTCTCTGAGCCAACCTAGGGTATCGGTCGATGCAGATTGAGTGGGGGAACACGTCAGTGGTGACGCTACCACCGGTGGCCTTGCAGTCGGCGAGCTTTTCGCTGGTCAACCACCGCCTCTGCCCGAGTGCCTCAGGTCGTAGCTCCAGAAGGAGAGGAGCAAACTCTTGAAGACTTACCCGAGTGCCTAGACAATAGGCCAACTTCTTTTATCAAAAGCAAGCCCCGGAGCATTTTAAGCCTCCCATGCTTTTCAAAATATCACTTGAGTCCTTTATGTTTGATGCATTAGGTTATAAGAGTTGATTAGAAACCCTTGATGCATAGAAGTACCTTATCCAGATACATATACCTTTAACCCTGTGTAGATCTAGGATCAAATATATGCTTAGCCATGCTTAAACCGGTAGAAGTCGGGTGATTTCCTGTCACCTGCGAGATATAGGTGGATACCGAAGCACGGTTGACTATATTTGCTATCGTGAAAAAAAGAATCATGGGATAATGTAACTAGAGGTCGGATGAAGTCTCTGTGTAGGTTGACTCATGTGATTCCGTCTATGCTGAATAAGGATCGTACCGTTCTTGGCACTTTTGTCGAGATTGAACGCATGCCTCTCACTTAGCTGACCGGATAACTCGTTCCGACCATGAAGCCAAGTAGCTCAACTCAGGCTAGGCCCCGTTCTGTTAGAGTGTGCACTCTGGATGGTAGTAAGGGTGTGCGAGAGCTAGACGTGAGCCCATGGGCAGGGTAGTCCTGATCGTCCTGGCAGCTGGTTGTCCCTGATTGTGCGGCACTGGTCGAACCCATGAAATGTGGACCTGAGTTGTACCAAAGGTGACCGTTGATCTGGTCTGCCTGGTTTTGAGTTAAGAATAAATTCCTAGCTAGTTGAAATTGATTCGAATCGACGTCTCTCTCGGACAATGAGAAACTTAGCTAGCCCCAACATCATAGTAACTGTATTATAGAATGATGGTTATGATGAACATGGAAGTACTACACCGGCTATGGTTACTATTGTATGCTACTAAATGATATATCACATGTTTGGCATAGGTTAGTTACTAATCTAGAGATGAATAGCTATAATTAACTTGATGACCGAATTATAAATGTACAACTGAATTAGTCGCTTTTTATGCAAAATGTTGTCAAGCTTGCTCCACTTATAAAGCCTTGCATGATCCTTGGAGTCACTTTATTTTTGGTTTATGACGGGTAAGTCTAGCTGAGTACCTTCTCATACTCAAGGTTTATTTCCCATTATTGTAGATAATACAATGTATCATAGCTACTGTAAGAACTGCTTTTGTCCCGCCATGGACGAGGAGTAGGGCTCTGGGCAAGGCATCTCTTGTTAATCTCTCTCTTATGCTTTTGTGGGATTGTGATCATGAGCTGGCACCATATTTGAACAATGATGGAGACGTTGGTTTCAAACACTATTTGCTTCCGCTATTATTTAACCTGAACTTGGTTTGTAATAACTTTAATTTGTACTCTGATGGATGAACTGTATTTGTGAACTTTATGTAACGTGTGGCATGCATGTTGAATCATGTATGATCTTGGTTGTATGTTGATGGTTAATCAAGACCCTTCGGCTCAAGTATGATAGTGTGACCGCTTGCAGGCTGCCATTGTACTTGTGCTCTTATAAATTAGATGGTTCTGCTATAGCTTCCATCTGTGCTTTGCCTTTGTGACCATTACCTTCCTAGATTAGCTCTAGAATAGTTCATACAATTGACTCCAGGTTGTAGAACACTTCATGGGTTAATGAAAGTTTGAATACACTCGAAAACCTTAAGAGCACATCTAGCTAAAGTAGATAATGATTTTTCTAGTGATAGTTTAAAATTGAGTCCTAGATTTAAGTTTGAATTAGACACCCAATGCAACCTCTCTCTCTCTCTTAGGTGTTCATGGGACCTTACATAGCTGGATAAGTTAGTAGTTTGTCCAACTCATTCAAATATCCAGTCACTGGATTATATACGGTACATGTGTTGTTTTGCTATAACACCCAAAATTTCAAATTTTGAAACAGGTCAAATTTATAATTATGTACTTGTGTACATCGAAACTTAAGGAATTTTTTTTGCACAAATTAAATCAAATATATATGGCATATTAACATGATGTTGCATTCAAGCTTTTATCTTTAATTTATTGTGCTACCTTTGGTTTGAATCCAAACTTATGTTTCAATCTCTTTTGATTGATGGCTTTGAAATTAAAGAAAAGTTCTTATTCTTTCTCGCCCTCCTTTCTCCTTTTATGGCCCAAGCCACAGCACCCCTCTTCCTCTACCAAAATATCCCTTTCTTGGGATTTCCTACATAGAATCCACACCCATGTCCCTGCTTTCAAATGCACATGCCACCAGCTGCACTAATCTAGTCGCGTGCCTGCATAGATGTCACTGAGCTTGCCACCGCCATCACCGCTGTCAACCGCACCATCAACACTAATGAAATCTTATTTGTGGTCTTTGTGTTTTGGTAGAGCTCTCTCTCTCTCTATCTCTTCTCGCACAAGCTGTCGCCCAATCACTAATACGTCATAGGGTCGCGATCTTCACGACGTAGGATCAACACCAGATAACTAGCTTCAAAGAATCCAAGATAACTTGCTGTAAGCAGTGATAACTAGTGCAACCTGGCAAATAAAACTCGAAACCAACCACCATCTTTAACCGGCAACCTGAAACAAGGATTCGCCCAACCACACTCAAGAAACCAACCAACACAGCCTACAATCAATCGAGGAAACCTCGAAGGGAGTAGGAGCACCAATTTAGAGCAGATGAAGCCGCCGCTTCTGTAATCCCGCAAAGGAAATCATAAGAGCAAAGGGGTAGAGATCACTCTCAAGGTTTGTTAGCACACAGCTGAACAAAGGGGTTTCTATATTTTGAATATCAAAAGTCTTCGATTGCTAACAAGCACAGGGGTTTTTATAGTAGGAATAGCCCTCCTCGATGGGTATAAAAACAAAATGGAAAAGAAAAGGTAGACTATGTGAAAGGGTTTCCATGAAATGAGTTTCTAAGTAGTTCTCATGTGGTTGTTGGTCTTCTACGCAATCTTTAGTGTTTTGGCAATAACTCTACCTTGGAAATTCCAATTGACATGCTGTTCAATGCATTGGAAAGATAACTTGAACAACTTTCAGATCATGTGTAGCAAGCACCACGACATATTGTAGAGTGGTACAGTTTTGCATGAGAAGTTGAACATTAGGAAGGCTGTTGACCTACTGACTAGTCTTCACTAATGCAATCGAATCTCAAGATTGGAAAGTTGAAATCAGTTGAGACCACCCGATCTTGAAACTAGAGTTGACAAGCTTTCTAACAAGTGCCTTCATAGCTTTTGATTCTCAAAAGTTATGACTGATTCTTTTTTACGGTTCTATCATGCTGGACTAGTCCGAGTGTGGCTCTTCTCTGTAGTACACTCTTTGTGTGTTCTTATCATCCTCCTTAGTGAACCTGAGCAATAAAACATGCACAACTTAGGTAGTATATAATTCTCACTAATGTTGTAATGGATTTCACAAAGTAGTGCGTTCACCTTGTGTTGTAGTTTCTTTGTTTGGCTATGTGCAAACGGTCCATCAATGACGTGATCTAGTGTAGCTATAGGTGATGTTTAGGTTGTACTTGGTGCATCTTGAATTGGTGATGGCGTGGTCATATCATCCTCCTCCCCTTGAAAAAGAGTCGTCCTCGACTCTAAATCATCTAGGACCAATAATTGTGCTTGGCCAACAGGGGTAGAAGCTATGTTTCTATTACAGTCTTCTTCTTCCATCACAGGAATGTGTTTGAATGTGTAATCATATAACCCAAATAATAGTCTTGTAGGTGGAAACCAAAAGGATTTAGAATTAAGTTTAGCTTTCACCATGAATGGATGCTTAAAATTAAGAGTGAATGCTGATCTCCTTGGCATGATCTTATCATCCTTCCTCCCTTCTAGAAAACTTGTCCTCTGCTTTTGTTCTCCTGAAAATAGTCTAAAGAAAAAAGAGATGAGTGGATGCATATGCCAATTGCTATGATCATTTATTGAAGATTGTTCATTGCCTTTTTTACAATTCATATGCACATTATTTCTTTCCTGGTGAGATGAATAGTTTCTCAGATTTTGTGAACCTGAAATAGCTTTGAAAATGGAATCACAAAAATTTCTTTCAAACCACTCATTTGATTCAGGTTATCATGTTTTATCTTTGCAAAATCAAATATATTAAAAGATGGAAATGAAGCACATTTGATACTCCAAGAATTCTTAATGCACAATCAATGGTTCCACATGCGGATGGAAAACCTTCGGATGAACGAATAGAACACATCTGCACAAGATTTCTTTCTTTCAATAAATATGAACAAGGACATAACATTGATTCCTCTGAACAACAAGCACTAAGCAATCTATTCATATCGAATTCAGAAAAATATGGTTCACAAGAGGTATTACTAATTCTATTCAACTTCATTTTAGCAAGCTTGTCACATGTTATGCTTGGGCACAAACATTAAATTTATTTATAGCATGATGTCGAATGAAGTTAAAACTAAACTTGCAACTATATACACTATTTAAAGATTTCATAGATGATGTATCAAGGACACTTTTAAGTATTTTATTAATGTCAACAAAATCATCAAGCTTAACATAGAACATACATTTAGCAGGAGATATTTTTGTGAAGAATTCAGCATGACTAATCAATTTCACATGGTCCATATTATTGACATGTAAAGTATCATATATATCAATCAAAGCTAGCAATGGTCATGCATGATTAAATAATAGTTATCAACTTGCAAACTTTCAGCATTTGTATGAACATGTGGATCAATCAAATCAGCAAAAAGATTTTGTGTATGGTCAATTCCAATTGAGACAAGTGGGTCATCAAATTTGGTCACCATTTTATTTTGTAAATTCAGACCTGAATTCTTTTCATTACCTTTTAGATTTGGTGATAGTTTAACTACGATAGAATGCATTTCTGAATTTCTACCTCCATCATTGTCATGATTCATGTTTTGGGCAGCAACGAATTGACTCACTACAGTGCTACTGTCTCAAATGTCTCATGTTGTGTAGCAGTGTTAAGAGCAGCCATCTCTTTATAGCTTGCATGGAAAACCTAGGCATCATGAGAAACAACACTAGAAGTAGAGATTAGTGGGTTAGAGAAAACATCCTCACATGTTTTGCAATGAAGCTCTTTTTGTGTGGTGTATCCCTCACACTCCTTTTGTTGATGATCTCAACCTCACTTTTGGTGGAATCACACATCTCACTTTTATTTTCACTCACAATCAATTTGGGTATGTGTCTCTCATTCTCACATGGGTTTTGATGCACAATCTCTTCAACATCTTGTGGAGCATCATAGGAATAGGTGTCATCATTCATGGTCTTTTGCAATGGTATTAGGACAGCAATAGGTGTAGCTGAAAAATCATCTTTGACCTCCTCAAAAAATGCTGAACTGGCATCAATAGAAGTGGAATCATGTGCACTAATCTTGCCTTCAATCTGAACATTCAATGACATGTTCGAGCACATAATTTCAGCACCATTGTCCAATAATTCATCACATATTGCAGCTGATGGTACAACACATCTTGGCATTTTATTCATGCCTGGAACAACATTAGTTTGTAACTACAGATTTATTGGAGCTTGATAAACATCATCTTGGATAGATTTGTCACTCACACTAGGTGACACAATAGGAATGTCTTTCTTCTCACATTCAGCTCTCAAACTGAAACTATGGTGGATCTTCAAATTCAGATTAGACACATCTTCAAAATTTGAAGTGTTACCAACCTTTTGATAACATTTTGGCTCTGAATTTTCACCATGTTGCACAGAAAAATTCTTGACAGATTTGGACAATATAACTTCACCACATTTAGCACTAGAACGGGACTCAAAATGTTTGGGACCTACAGCACTTGTGTTTGTGGATTGCGATTATGGTGCTTCTTGAATAACATTTTCAAGATTTGCATGGTACGAAACTGCAGCATGTTCCTTAAACTAGCCTCCAATAGAGAAAGATATTCTCTAATTTCACAACTTGGTATAGTGGCTTCTTCTAGCTCACCTTCTGTGACATGTGCAAGAGAATTTTCTTCTTGATCTTGCTCAGAACTGAGAGAACCAGTGATGAGAATATTTGTAACTTCTTCCTTCACAATTTTAGATTGTAAATGACACATTGGGATAGCAACTCTCTCAGGAGTTGGTGTAACATGATGATCCATAGTAACGTTACACACCTCATCATTTCCCTTATAACTTGTTGCACAAACTTGTCTTCTTGCTGCACAATAGAGTCCGTCATGGAGTTTAATTGTTGATCACTTCTTTTAGTACTAGAATCAACTAAAGAAACTTTTGGATCAGCATGTCCTCTCTTCTTGCATGGAGTTGATACTTGCTTCTCTCCAAGAATAGAGCATACATTAGACTGTAGCTTTGCACATAGACCTCGGCTCGAATTGATGCATCGTGGGCTCTTGTCTTGCTGCACCTTTACAATTTCCTTCTCCTCTCTGATTGCACAACTTACAAGATCTTGCATACTTCTAAAATATTTTCCCTCAATTGCAGCAATAATGTTAGGATTAAGTCCTCTCTTGAAGTATTTCATTGCATTCATGTCATCAACAACATTTGCCCGATGCAAGGAAGAATATAGCTTATCATAATATGCTTGGACAGATTTAATACCTTGCTTCACATTCTCCAAATGACGAGGCAAAATCAGTCCATATTTTCTTGAAATAAATTCCTTTCTCATGGCCTTCTTCAAATCTTCCCAATTCTTGATGAGACGCTTATGTGGGTATTGTTTCCACCAATCAAGAGCATAATCTTCAAATTCAAGTACCACTCTTGATATCTTCTTGGTTTTTGAAAAATCTTGGAATTGCTCTGGATCTGTACTTCCATAGAATGGAAGATTGGTGTATCTTTGACCTGTCATGATTAGTGCATATGCAAAATAGCTAGCTTATATGTGGTATAGGATAATATGTGGAACTCTCACAACCTCACCTCTCTTACCAACCAAAGCTCTTATGAATTCCCTGTGGATTACAGAGAGACAAATGTGTGGTGGTAACAGAAAGTGATGATTTGGCGAATACAAGACCAGAGTACTGATTATGATGGCTTGTATGTGGAGCTTGGTGGGGAGTGATATGCAAGGAATTCAATCTAAATTCTAGTTTTTGTAAACTTAAATAACAATCCAAACTAGAAGTTACATGCCTAGTGCTGACTACAAGATATGAAAGATGTAAATCGATCACACGCACGCGCAAAGAAATTTCAGAGTTGATACAAACAAGGAGTATGATTGGGATGCAAGTGTTGCAATCAGACCCAACCACAATTTTGCACCCAACAAGGATAGCAAACTGGTTGCACAACTTGATGTGAAAACTTTGAACAATTGTGCACTTTAAACAAACTGATCTTCAACTTTCTCTTTCTCAACTTTCTCAACTCTTTTTTGCACTTTTCTTTATTCTTATTTTTTGACACACTTTTTTTAGAACTAAACACAAGGGTTAGATTAACACATGCACACTTGGTGATAGAAACAAAAACACAACCAATAGTTATAACTTGATAGGATCAAAGTTTACACAAAGGAGATGATACGGGTTTTCAGATTTTTTGTAGGAATTTTCATATATATGTAAGGGGCTCAAAGGACATGCAAAGGATAATGACCAGCAACTAAAACAAAGACTCTAAGACTGAAACTTAACAAAACTCACTAAAATAACAGATTGAAACAACAGGCTAAAGCAAAAAAAAATTCTGGCTTTTTGGTGGATAGGACGAACAAAAATTTATATGTGGCTAAGGGTAAAGAATCCTACCATGACAACTAAGGCTTTGATACTAGATGATACATCATGGGGTCCCAATCTTCATGATGTAGGATCAACATCAGATAACTAGCTTCAAACAAGCCAAGATAACTTACTGCAAGCAGCGATAAATAGTGCAACCTGGCAAATAAAACTCAAAGTCAAGGAACCAACAAACATAGCCTACAATCAATCGAGGAAACCTTGAAGGGAGTAGAAGCACCAATTGGGAGTGGGTGAAGCCGCCACCTCTGTAATCCTGCGAAGGAAATCATAAGAGCAAAGTGGTAGAGATCACTCTCAAAGTTTGTTAGCACACAGCTGAACAAAGGGGTTTCTGTATTTTGATTATCAAAAGTCTTCGATTGCTAACAAGCACAGCGGTCTTTGTAGTAGGAACACCCTCCTAGATGGGTATGAAAACAAAATGGAAAAGAAAAGGTAGACTATGTGAAAAGGTTTCCACAAAATGAGTTTCTGAGTAGTTCCCGCGTGGCTGTTGATCTTCTGCGCAGTCTTCAGTGTTTTGGCAATAACTCCACCTTGGAAATTCTAATTGACTTGTTGAATGCATTGGAAAGATAACTTGATAAGCTTTTAGACCATGTGAGCATGTAGAACGAAATATTGTAGAGTGGTACAGTTTTGCTTTAGAAGTTGAACATCAGGAACACTGTTGACCTGCTGACCAGTCTTCACTAATGCAGTCAAATCTCAACATTGGAAAGTTGAAATCAGTTGAGACCACTAGAGCTTGAAACTAGACTTGATAAGCCTTCCATCAAGTCCTCATGGGCCTTCATAGCTTTTGAGAACAAAAATTAGGACTCATTCTTTTTTATGGTTCTATCATGCTGGATTGGTCCAAGTGTGGCTCTTCTATGTAGTCCACTCTTTGTGTGTTCTTGTCCTCCTCCTTAGTAAACCTGAGCAATAGAAACATGCACAACTTAGGTAGTATATAATTCTCACTAATGATATAATAGATTTCACAAAGTAGTGCGTTCACCTTGTGTTGTAGTTTCTTTGTTCGATTATGTGTAAATGGTCCATCAAAGATGTGATCTAGTGTTGCTGTAGGTAATGTTCAGGTTGTACTTGGTGCATCTTGAATTGGTGATGGCATGGTCATATCAATCATAGCTGCCTAGCTAAGCATAGCACCACCTCTGGCCATCCACTATCAATATCGGTAGCCTAGACAAGTTTGTTGTGCTCCCCTATATGTCCCTGTGCTCTTCCCAAAGCAAATCATGGCTAGAAATGTCGCTCTCATGAAGTTTTGGTGAGCTCATGCCTTGGTCAGCCATTGCATTATTGTGCCAACCCCTATTCTAGCCGACCAAAGTCTACCCAAGTCACTACAATTGTCCATTCTAAGATTGATGCTTCGAATCATATACCTCTTAAAACTTGTAACTAGTTCACTATAAACATGTGAACGTAGTCAACCACCGCAGTCCATAGCTGAATAATGGAATCCACCTAATTGTCATCCGTCATGTGGCGCCCAAGTAGGCAGTGACCAGGTCAACCCTACTAGCCATGGTAGTTTTGTAGAAAATACCCTTAGCTTCTTTGAAATCAACCCGCAATCACCCTCTACTGAAAATAATTTTTTTCGGTCCTTTTTCTTCCTTGAAAACCCCCTACCTCTTACAAACATAGAACCCGCTATCCATACAGTAGGGTTTCATAGCTTAGCTCTCATATTTTATATGAAATTATGAATAAGTCCTCGGTAATTACAAATGCGTCCCTAATAACTTGTTTTTAGCATAACTCTCTGTTTTAGCTTTCATTAGCATGATGTTTATATGTTTATGCGATATTAGTTGTATGTAGAATAATTTTCAACCCTTTTTATTTTTTATTTCCAATGTTTGGTGTATTGTTCTGATTTTTTTATTTGATTGCTATTCGTGTATGGAACATTTGGTCATGTTTAGATGGTGAGAAGTATGTGAGTGACCAAGAATAGTTCTTTGATGCCTAGGACCAACACCAGTGTTTCGAAGCAGGTATGTATAATATGAGGTTTCCTTGTACATGTTCACCTTTAATGCAACTTAGTCATGTGCATGTGTCTAATTTGGTTTACCTTAAGGTATATTCCTAGTTGATGTTACCTTGTCACTTGTCACCTACTTGCTTTATGCATGTGTGTAGATTGCTTAGCTTGCTTTAACCAATGTTTATGATCTAAATTGTGACTAAAGGTATATGCAAGTTTACGATTAAAGCAATGTTTTTAATAACATGGCAACCCATGAATTTTGGTACAACCATAAGGAATACATGGCTCTGGCTTTAGCTAATTAAACTAAACATCTCTAGGTTAGTGGTTACCAAAAGGTACAAGAGGGGGGTGCCTTGTTGGGTATAGTTTGGCTTTTGTGTTTGTGTGCACTACCATGATGTCGTGTATATATATTTGTTGGGTGAATCTAAAACTCCACATCTACTAACTTGCTAGGGGGACTCAAGGCTACATAATGAAACCTAGTTGTGCACCTTGGAAGTGAAATTTGAGAGTAATTAACCCTGGGAAACGAGAATCACAACTCATAGGTAAGTTGTACAACCTCAATAGAGTGTCTTTAAATCAATATATCAATCATTATCATGATCATGAGCGGCCTAAATCCTTTTTTATTAGTTGTGTTCTAGGATGGTTTGGTTCATCTTTAATATTGTTGTTATCTTTAATCATCACTCACACTTCAGCTTAAGCATAACATATCTACATAAGTTATAATGGTTCAAATAAGATCAACTAAAATTGCTTACCGCAGAGCAACCATGTCCAACCTTTCAAATAGAATCCCCTCATATTGTTTTTCACTACTACAGATTGATATTTCACTATCGCCACTTTCACTGCCGTAGCGATAGAAGCAATGGTGTTATACTTCCACCACCGGTTGGACCAATAGGGAGGCCTTCTAAGGAAGAAAACTGGTAGTTGAAACTTCTACCACCCATGGGTTAACAATAGATGCGGCAGTGATATTTTCTCCATCGTATGAAAAGCCATGCCGACTAGGACAGGCATTATGGCCGCTGGCCCTACACAACCGTTTGGTGTACCAGCGGTAGTAAATTCAGCGTGAGTAATTTCCCCATTTCCCAACTACACACAACACAGTTGCATAACCATTACTTTCCTATGGAGTATGCCTCATCTTCCCTGATGTGTATTAACTACTCCTCTCTGCTTCTCTATCTTTATGGTTGACCTATTTAAGTTGAGGCTAGATGCACTTCTTGGCAATCCACACACTCCTTCCTCCTTAGATACAGATAGATACATATAAAGTATTTGAGCCAACCATCTATATTTTCTTCATCGCCATGGCACTCCTTCTCCAACTCCTCCAGCGGCAGCAGCTGTGTTGGGAGAAGGCCTTCAAGATTGGGTACTACCAACATCTAGGCGCAGCAGGGGCTGCTCAATCTAGGTGCTTGTGTGGAAGTTTTATGATTAAGAGGGTTTGCTTATTTGGGCAAGCCAAGGGGTACTGAATGCACTTTGGTATCCCTGGTTTGACCTGTGCATTTCTTGTACCACCGATTCACCATCCCGGCGCCTGGCGATCCTCCTTCCTCTGGAGCAGCAGTGATGATGGTGGAGCTTCTCTTCCACGCCTCCTCTTCTTGCCTCTCTCTCGACCGTGAGAGGTGCACTTAAATGCCTCTATCTCTCTCGCACTCGTGACCATGAGAGGTGCGGCAGGCAAGGTAAAGCACCCCACTGAGATGCTCCTCCTCTTGCCTCTATCTCTCTCGAGCTCGTGACCATGAGAGGTGCAGCAGTAGGGAAGGTAAAGCACCTCACTGAGATGCTGGTGGAAGTTTTGTGAGGTGTTGTCTCCAGACTCGACTATGGGATGTACCTATACTCAACAGGTCTTTGTTATTGTACACCCAATAGTCTTCGGATAGGTCTTTGTTATTGTACAACTGTGGAATGTAACTGAAGTTATCGATGAAATTGCTATGATGATTGTTACTGTGTCATTTATATATAGTTTTTGCCTTAAAAACAATTAATAATTGAATGGCTATGGTGCTTGTTACTCCATTTTTGAAGTGTTGTAGTATTTGCCTTAGCTACACAGACATGAGGTAAAGCACCTCACTGAGATGGTGCTGGGGTGAAAGTATTTGCCTTGGTTTATTTGCAAATTGGTTTGTTGTGTTTGCAACTTGTCATTATTGCAGCTCTCGTCACCATTTCATATGGTGATTCAGTGTTAGTGTTAGATCGCAAAGTGCAGGGAATCAAATGGTCCATGTCATCTTCCCTGCTCCGTCGCCCGTGACTCATGTGGGTGGTCGTGGATGTCATGGACGTTGATTGTTGCCTTCCCCGCTCGTGTTGATTAGAGGAGATGACCTTGTATTAAGAAATTGGAAACATGTGTAAGGGAATCTGAACCGCATCATACGAGAAGGAAGGTAACTATAATGAGTTTAGAAAGGAATCGTACTTGTGTATCATTGTATTAAAGAGAATGAAGAGTTTATCATACAAATCCCCGTCATCCAGATATATACATATCAACATTGATCTTCCCAGAATCTACCACATACTTTTGAAGAACCTATGACACTCATTGCGGATCCTACACTACTCGCTGCAGAACATAGCCCACTCCTCCCAACCTTCCTAGCCTGCGTGGTCGCCGTAGCCTCCACCTCCGCACTGATGTCTGTCTTGGCAACGCACCGGCATGGCTAGAGGAGGCAGAGGACTTGATTGACCCAGCATTGACCGCACCACTAAGTCCTACAACACCCCCATGGGCCCACTTCATCACCTTCGACCTTCCTCAACAACCGCTGGGCAATGTTGTCATTGCTAGCACCGCTATTGGACCTGTGGAGCACAAGGGACAGAACAAATGCAGCAACATCATGGACTATCGTGGCATAGCGCTCAAGCATGTCGAGCCGCGGCATGAGCGCTTTGCGGTCTTCCATGAAGATGGCACGCATCCTAGTGTTGATTCAGGCCTCTGGGTTGTCGACGCTAGCAAGCCTAGTGATGAGCTTGGTGCGGTACTAGTGGTTGTAGAACCATTTCTAGGTCCCACGCCGCATTGCACGCAGCAGCACCCACCGCAGTGGATTGCTCCATCCCACTACGGCTTTGCCGCACATGTTGTGCATCTGCAAATAGGTTGCACGCAGGCTGCCAAGATCTTCCATGGGATCCGCTGTAGCCATAGCGATGCGGCTACCAATCTCAATAGCCACCTCCATCGGGAGCTCCTCCATCGACGACCGTGACGTCCTCGGCACGATAATGCAGAGAATCAAAGCGTGGCGTGGCCACCTCCGTCGAGAGCTTGTCCATGGAACGAGGACACGTGCGGCGGCGGCAAAAGATGGATCCTTGGGTCAAGGAGCGACGTCATGGTAGAGCGAAGCACTAGGGAGGGGGATCGGAGCGCACCAAGGTGAGTCCAAAAAACCCTCTTGGGATTTTATGAGCACACCGTTCTTGAAGGTTCCACGGCGCGGGGATGTCGAACATCTTGGGAAGTCAATCGTCATTCTCCGAACCGTGTATGGAAATGCGACAAAAATTCAGAATGAAAGAATCTGATCTTACTATCTTACTATTACTAATTAGAAGCCCCAACAGTGTAAATCGTGTAAACCGTGCATGAAAACCGTGTGAACCCCCTAATTTTGCATGTAAATTACCCACCTCTGCCATTATAAAAGATAATTCAAAATAACCCCTATATTTATATATGAATTATCCACATCTACTATCATGAAAAATAATTCAAAATAACCCCCTTTTTGCATCTAAATTACCAACCTTAGGCATTATGAAACATAATTTAAAATAACCTCTAACATTGCGTCTAAATTACCCAGCTTTGTCATTATGAAAGATATTTTAAAATAATCCTCTAACTTATGCTATTATAGTACTTAAGAATATTCTCTATGACCTAAAATCCTTATTTAAAAAGTGCAAAAAGAAGAGTTAATGAAATATACAATAAGCACAAGAGTTCCACTTACCTTAAGGAGAGAGAAAAAATCCATAGCAGTCTATAAGAATAAAATAGGCTAGCGGTTCATCACTTTGCCTCCCCCATACCTCGTGGTTAGCGCTAGAGGGGTCGAGCTACGTGGTTGAGTTAATTTTCTCCATCTAACTGCCAACACCGTTCCATCCCCATTACTCCCACCGGGAGAAGCGTGCTCCACTAAGATCGTGCGCTATGTGGCCTCACCTTAACTCCTCTCGCTCAGTGCAATCGAAGGGAACTCCAATGGGCACCTATCTCTCCCATCCTTCAATAAAAGTGGAGGCTAAGGAGGGGAAGCAAGTACACAATTCCTTTTCTAAACTTGTTACACTTACCTATCTTCTCGTTCTATCTTCTTCGGCTGGCGCTCTGCCTCGACACCCCAATGGCAGATAGGGCAACGAAGCACCCAATGGAAGAGTTGCTGGAGGTTGTCCCTGCTCATCCCCACATTCATGCGATGCTACGATGGGACGGGGAGGGCAACTCAGCGGTGCAACCACCGAACAGCCGATCCCCGCTTTTGGCTATCTCCTCTGACGATGACGGGGGGCGGATGATATCCTCGAGTTGGTGGAGCAGCTAGACATGGCCACCTCCATCCTCCGTGAGGAGAGCTAGGAGGTAGACCAGTTGTGCCTCTCCATTGCTACCGCAAAGACTGAAATGGCCGCAGCGGAGCTTGCCGCCACCGAGGCCCAGGCATGCCTCACTAGGTAAGATATTCGGCACAATATGATCTTTGTCGTAGAACCGACCAATTTATAAGAGTACAAGTACAATGGCAGCCCGCAAGCGGTCGCACTGTCATACTTGAACCCATATAAACCCGGTAGTCCGTCGAGTACCACGACGGGTCTCGATAAATGGTTTACAACAACCAAGATCGTACATGATTCAACATACATGCCACATATTACATAAAGTTCACAGATACATTTCTCCATCAGAGTACGAATAAAAGTTATTACAAACCGAGTTTGATAGATAAAAGTGGAAGCAAATTAAGTTTGAAAGTAACGTTTCTAACATAGTTTAGTACAGTGCCAAGATACGATCACGGTCCACAAAAGCATGTAGAAGGATTAATAAGAAGCCTGCCCAAGGCTTACTCCTCATCCACAGCGGGATAGAAGCAACTCTTGCAATAACCATGATATACAGTGCCATCTGCAACATGGGAAATAAAACCCTCAGTACGAGAAGGTACTCAGCTAGACTTACCCGTCATAAACTAGAAATAAAATGACTCCAAGGATTATGCAAGGCTGTATAAGTGGAGATAGCTTGACAACATTTTGCATAAAAGCAATTGACTTATTGTACAATTAGGATTCCTTTATCAATTATTTATAACTATCCATCTCTAGATTAGCAGCTATCCTGTGCCAAACATGTGGTATATCCATTTAAAAGCATACAATAGTAACCATAGCAGGTATTGTAATTCCATATTCATTTGAACCATCATGTTCCATAACACAGTTACTACGATGTTGGGACTAGCCAAGTTTCTCACTATCCGGGAGAGACGGCGATTCGAATCGATTTCAACCAGCTGGGAATTTATTCCTAACACAAACCCAGGTCTACCAGCCACGATAGCCTTAGGTCACCTTTGGGACAACTCAGGTACACATTTCACGGGTCCATACCATGCCGCACAATCTGGAACACCAGATGCCAGGACGTTCAGGCCTAGCCTGCCCTTGGGCTCAGTCTGATCGTTCCCCGAAAGGAGCGCACAACAGAACGGGTCTCGGCCTGAGTTGAATTACTCGGCTTCGTGGTCGGAACGAGTTATCCGGCCAACTAAGTGAGAGGCATGCGTTCAATCTTGTCAGAAGCGCCAACAATGGTACGGTCCTTAATCGACACAGACGGGGATAGATCCACACCCAAGACCTCCATGTCTTGTTGCTTCTCTATCGACATCCCGCCCGGTCTCCATTTACATTAACCATGGTTCTTTTCCACGATAGCAATTATAACCAACCGTGCTCCGGTATCCACCTATATCTCGCAGGTGATAGGAAATCACCCGACTTCTACCGGTCTAAGCATGGCTAAGCATATATTCGATCCTGGACCTATACCGGTTAAAGGTGTAATAGCTGGACAAGGAATGTATATGCATCAAGTGGTTCCATTCAACTCTTATAACCTAATGCATCAATCATAAGTACTTGAGTAATCATTTGTAAAATACTGGGAGACTTAGAATGCTCCGGGGCTTGCCTCGCAGAAAGGAAGTAGGGCGGTGATCAGGACACTCCGGAAGCTCTTCAGGATTCTGCTCCACGCCTTCGGGAGCTGCGGCTTGCGGATTCTCCTGCTGGTCCCCTTCCTCTGCTTCTTCGAATTCCAGCAACGTTATTTCTTCCTCCGATCCTAGATGCATGAATATGGCATAAGTATTACGAATGCATATATGTTATCAAGTGCATCATGTTTATTGAGTAGGTGCATATCTCTTCTCGATTATTTAATTACTACTTTCACAATGCATCTACTATATCACAAAACAGCAGCTACTTGTTCTACTCATAACAGGAGTTCTACTAATCCAAATGCAGTGATCCTGGACTTTCTGGAAAGCTTATCAAATTATCTACAACTTTGTTATTAACCATTTTTACAGCAAACATCATCTCTATCATGCAACTTAGCAAACTCCAGAATCTGTCCGGAA
Organism: Miscanthus lutarioriparius; assembly: GCA_904845875.1. Taxonomy (NCBI): domain Eukaryota; kingdom Viridiplantae; phylum Streptophyta; class Magnoliopsida; order Poales; family Poaceae; genus Miscanthus; species Miscanthus lutarioriparius. The sequence goes on from CAJGYO010000010.1 coordinate 70,963,384, forward strand.
ACTATTCCAATTCGCATTATAAAGTAACAATACTTCTACTTCATATAAGTATTCAAATCTTTACAACCAAAAGTCTACCAAAAGTTTAAGCATACCAAATACATCCAAGAAAACATAATGGTGAAGCCCAGACTATTGATTTAAATGCCTTTATTATTTTATTTGAACCCATAGGTTAAATAATAAACCTATACCAAATGTGCATCATAAATTCTCAGAAAATTACAGTGGCTTACTAGTGCTACCAATAGACTACTGTAAAAATTTCATGCCATTTTGCCAAGTAAAACATCCTATACATAAATGACAAGGTAGCAAGGCTTGAAATAGCATAAATAGAAAACCTTAGTGAAAAGTGTCAAGCAACAGATTTCCTATTTTTCTTATTATCCTTAGGGTACTAGGATAATCTCCAACAAATTTCATGAGTATTGGATTCCTAAATAATTTATAAAAATTTACACAAAGATCTCCTAATTATAAAAAGAAAATCTATAACTACAAATATACACATGCACTCATCTTCAAATTTTTACCAGAGCTCATATATGCTAAGACCAGCTTACCACAAAAATGTCATAATTTTTGGAGCACAGGAACTCTAGATATAAAATAAACAAATTTGAATGCATTCAAAAGCACATTTCAAATCTCTATTTAAATCTTCAAAAATTTCTACTGTAAATGTCAATAACATATTTTTCCTAAATACTACACTTCCTAAGTAACACTACACAATTTATTGCACAATTTTTTATGCTACCAAACTGAAGATTCAAAAATTACAAAACATATGAAATCTGCATTCAAAATGAACTAGCTTTAAAACATGGAATCGCTGACACGCGGGACCCACTGGTCAGTGAGACACGAACAGAGCAGCGGCGCTGTGAGACGGTGGCGCGGCCAAAGCTCACCGACGGCGAGGTTGTCGGCGGTGACATCATCACCCAGTGACCTACTCGACCTAGTGCATCTATCGCACCACTTGGCCAGCCCTATAGTCGACGCCAGTGACGACGGCGGCGGCCATGGCGGAGCGGTGGCACTGGACGACGGCGAGGCGCCGGTGGAGGCTACGGCAACTCGATAGAATGCTACGCCGAGCATCACCGAGCTACGGCGGACCTAGCTAACACCCTATCGCGGCTTGGGGTGGACGGTGACGACGTGGCCACGGAGACGGGGCTAGCAGCGGAGCTCCAGCGAGCTAGCGCACGGCGCGGTTGCTTACCAAGTGCTACTAGAGGACACGGGAGGAGGCAGTGGGTTGCTGGGGTGGCGGTGGAGTTGTTGTGGTGGCATAGGAGCAGCGAGGACGAGCTGTGGTGAGCTTTCTGTGGAGGTGGCTATGGCGGCCGAGGTTCCGACGAGAGGGGAAAAAAAGGAAATACGCCCTCACCAAGGCGCAGCTGAAGCAACCAACACATCAAGGCGATGGAGGTGGATGAGGCGCAATGACTGGCGAGATGGAGATGGCGGTGATGCAGTGTAGCACACGTGAGGCGATGGCGGAGGCGGTGCTGTGCTCGGTGGAGTTGCCTGGTTCCGCGGCGAGAGCAAGGGAGGGCGCTGGAGAGGGAGAGAGCTGGCGGGAGTGAGTGGAAATGGAGCGGGCGCACGCGAGGTGATAATGGCCTGCTCAGGCCTGGCGCTGCCCGGTGGATCAGAGCAGCGACGACGCATGGCCTTCATCACGTCCACGCGGCGTTCGTGTTCTGGCCCCGGTCGGCCACCGAGCGCTGGTTCAGTTCGTCAGTCTACCATGAAGCCAAGCCTGACAGAGCGTTTTCATGTCGATTAAACTCCTAATCCGTGGACTTCTAGCCAAAACTTCCTAAACCAAAGTTGAAGCACAAAGTACCAGCTACAAATCTTGTTCAAAGCACTTGTTCTAATTCGCAACAGAAATGGAGAAAAATCATCCCAAACATCGGCTGTCAGGCTGTCAGTTAACCAAGACTTAAGAAATTTTGTTAAGTGTTGAAATGTTGATTTTGCTGATGCTTGTGATCCAAATTCAAGCATGTTAGGAGCTAAATCAGTCAATGACCCAAAAATAAAAGTTGTTCCTTATGTCAAATACTACAACTTTGCTTTAGTGATCTCCTCCATGCAAGGTCTCTAACACCTAGTTCAAATTTGGTCAAACATGTCACTTTTAAATGATGATACACATCAAAGCATGGCTTAATGACCTAATTACCCCTAACCATGAATATCAAAGTTGTTCATAATGATACTCTAAACATGTTCAAGTCATTTTCAAGGTCATTCAATCATTTCACGTAGTAGTCACTCATAGGGCTAGCTAGTGTAATCACATGAAGCTTAAGTGTTGGTTCATGAAATGTGACCATGAACTAAGTCCTATTTGCTAACCTAGGTGTTGCTACATGTTTGTGTGACTCACATCCACCAAGTACATGTGTACACTCATGATCATATGCATAGATACTTGGAGACATGAAATAACGAGAAAAGTTGCATATGTTTAAGAAACATGCGATAACAAGCAAACGTTGCAGATGTTTAAATCCAATGTTTCAATGGTAAATGCTTGTTTATGAATGCTTGATGATCATGCTCATGTTATGCAAGTCAAGTTATGCAAGGCTAACACCCGAGGTGTTACAGCCCCTCCCCCTTATAAAAATCTCGTCCCGAGATTTGCAAGACCTACCATTCTTGGAAAAAGGCGGGATAAACTTCTCGTAGATAATCTTCTCTTTCCCATGTAGCATCTTGTTCACTATGATTGTTCCACACCACCTTATAGAACTTAATGATCTTACTCCGTGTTACTCTTTCCAACTCCTCTAAAACTCGAATTGGCTTTTCTTCATAGGTCAAATCTGATTGAAGCCGCACGTTGGTAGGTGCAATAGCTTCTTCAGGTACTCGAAGACATTTCTTCAACTGAGAAACATGGAAGACATCAAATATTGCACTCATCTCAGGTGGAAGTTGTAACTTATAAGCAACATTCCCCTTCCGTTCCACAATCTTGTACGGCCCTACATATCTTGGTGAAAGCTTCTTTTTCATCCCAAATCTCTTCACACCTTTCATGGGTGATACTCTCAAGTATACATAGTCACCCACTTCAAAAGTCAGTGGTCTTCTTCTTCTGTCGGCATAACTCTTTTGTCTTGATTGAGCTGCCTTCATGTGTTGTTGGATGATACGTACTTGTTCTTCGGCTTCATTGACAAAGTCAATACCAAAGTATCTCCTTTCACCGGTCTCAATCCAATTTAATGGAGTTCTACATTTTCTGCCATACAAGGCTTCAAATGGAGCCATCTTGATACTCGCTTGATAACTGTTGTTATAGGAGAATTCAGGTAAAGGTAACCATTTCCCCATGAACCTTTTGAAGATATAACACAAGCTCTAAGTAAATCTTCTAGGATTTGGTTCACTCGCTCTGTCTGTCCTGAAGTTTGCGGATGATAAGCTGAACTTCTGATTAGCTTGGTTCCCAAAGCCTGGTGTAAGTGCTCATAGAAACAAGCTATGAACTGTGGTCCTCGATCTGAGATTATAGTCCTGGGTACTCCATGCAGTCTCATGATTTGGGAAACATATATCTCAGCGTATTTTCCAACTATATACCGTGTGTTCACGGGTATAAAGTGTGTTGACTTGGTGAGACGATCAACAATAACCCATATTGAATCTTGACCTTGTGGCGTCATTGGAAGGCCTGTGATAAAGTCCATGCTGATTTCCTCCCATTTCCATCCTGGAATCGGCAATGGCTGAAGTAATCCAGCAGTTTTCATATGGACAGCTTTTACTCTACTGCAGTTATCACACCTAGCAACATAGGCTGCGATTTCTTTCTTCATCTTAGTCCACCAAAAACAGGTTTTCAAATCTTGATACATCTTACTACTACCCGGATGGATAGACAATTTGGATGAGTGAGCTTCCTCTAAAATTTGATTCCTTAGCTCACGGTCTTTTGGTACCACAAGTCGGTCCTCAAACCATAATACACCTCTTTCGTCCAATCTAAAATGCTTGGTCTCTTGCTCTTGCATTTTTCTCTTGATGTGACTTATTCCTACATCTATCTGCTGCAAATCTATGATTTTGCTCTCAAGTGAACAACTGATTGTGATATTGTGTAGTACAGCAGGATGTAACAAGTTGAATCCATCTTCCAATAATGCTTCTATAGTGTTGCAATGAGACTTCCGACTCAGTGCATCTACTACTACATTAGATTTACCCGGATGGTAGTGCACTTCTAAATTGTAGTCCTTAATTAGCTCTAACCATCTTCATTGTCTCATGTTCAGTTCTGGCTGGGTAAAGATATACTTGAGACTTTTGTGGTCAGTATAGATATGACATACATTGCCCAACAAGTAATGTCTCTATATCTTTAATGCATGAACAACGGCTGCAAGTTCCAAATCATGTGTAGGGTAGTTGACTTCATGTTTCCTCAATTGCCGAGAAGCATATGCAATTACTCTTCCTTCTTGCATAAGCACACATCCCAAACCTATTCCCGATGCATCACAAAATACATCAAAAGGTTTTTCAATGTCTGGTTGTGCTAGCACAGGTGCGGTAGTCAACAAAGTTCTGAGGGTGTGAAAAGCTACTTCACATTCTGGTGTCCATTTGTACTTCTCATCTTTCTAAAGTAGTCTGGTCATGGGCTTAGCTATCTTTGAGAAATCTAGAATGAAACGACGATAATATCCTGCTAACCCTAGAAAACTCTGAACTTCATGAACCGAAGTTGGGGCTTTCCAATCCATGACCTCTTGTACTTTTGATGGGTCTACAGAGATTCCATCTCTTGATAAGATGTGACCTAAGAAAGGTACTTTGCTCAACCAAAATTTACATTTGCTAAAGTTGGCATATAGCTTATGCTCCCTCAATCTGGATAGGACAATCCTCAGATGCTCTTCATGATCTGACTCATTTTCCGAATAAATCAATATATCATCGATGAACACGACCACGAACTTGTCGAGTTCGGGCATGAATACTGAGTTCATCAAGTACATGAAGTAGGCTGGAGCATTTATTAGTCCGAAAGACATAACCAAATACTCATACAAGCCGTACCTGGTAGAGAAAGCAGTTTTAGGTATGTCCTCTGGCCGGATCTTTATTTGATGGTAGCCTGACCTCAAGTCAATTTTGGAGAATACCTTTGCCTTCGCTAGCTGATCGAACAAGATGTCGATGCGAGGCAATGGATATTTGTTCTTTATGGTCACAGCATTGAGTTGTCTGTAATCTACACACATTCTTAGTGACTTATCCTTCTTTTTCACAAACAAGGCTGGACATCCCCAAGGAGATGAGCTAGGTTGGATAAGACCTTTGTCCAATAGATCTTGCAATTGAACCTTAAGTTCTACTAACTCATTGGGTGGCATTCTATAGGGCCTTCTTGATATGGGTGTTGTACCTAGCACTAACTCAATCTTAAATTCCACCTCCCTATCAGGTGGTAAGCCTGGTAATTCCTCTGGAAATACATCCGAAAACTCACAAACCACTAGGATATCACGTAGTGTGGTGGTTTGGATAGCGCAAGCTAAATGTTGGAGTTCAAAATTGTGGGAGAGTGGTACTAGAAAAGCGTTCCCTCCCATGGGTTCTCTCAACATAATAGTGCGGGTGCTAGTGTCAATAAGAACACCATGATCCTTCATCCAATTCATGCCTAAGATTACACTTATTGATAACCCGGGCAATATTATCAAATCTGTTGTGTACTCCCTCCCTTGTATAGAGATGAGTACATTTTTTACTATCTTTTTGTTAGTAACAGTACCCCCTGCTGAACTTATGTTATAACCCCCCTTTGCTTACTTCAATTATTTCTTGATCATGTCTAGATGCAAATGCTTGACTCATAAATGAATGAGAAGCTCCCGAATCAAATAAAACAACAGTGGGATGCTTGTTGACGAGAAACATACCAGCCATGACAACTTCTCCCGCGGGCACTTCCTCAACCGCGGTATAATGCACGTATCCTAGACGTGCCCTTGTGTTCGCCTGTCTCTGATTGTTCTGATTTGGGTTGCCATTCTTCTTGGGGTGGGGGCATTCCTTGGACCAATGACCCAGTTGGTTGCAGTTGAAACATGGTTGATTATTTCTGAATCCGGTGGAGCTATCCTGACTGCCATTTCCTTTTGGCAAGGCAATTGTGAACGCCTTACGGAATGGTTCCTGAGGCCTGTTATTCTAAGCTTTAGGCGGTGGAGGCCTAAACTTGGGTACAGGTGGATGGAATTGTGGCCTAGCTGTGATAGGCGCTTTTGACTGGAAAGATCCGGAGGCACCGGCCTCAAATGCCCTCTTGCGACCCTTGGCAACTGCATGCATGTTGTTGTGGTTTTCTTGGGTCAAGGCATCACTAATAAACTCATTGTACGTGGCACACCTAGAATTTGCCATAGTCTTCATCAGTTTAGTACCCAGACCTCGCTTGAAGCTCTCTATCTTTTTCTCCTCGGTATCCACAAAACCTGAAGCATATCTAGACAAGTTGTTGAATGCGTGCATATATTCTGTGAGTGACTTTGTTCCTTGAGTGAGCCTCATAAATTCGGCCGCTTTCATGCGCATCAGGCTCGGGGGAATATGATGTCCCCTAAAAGCCAGCTTGAACTGTTCCCAGGTAACTCGCGCATTAGCAGGCAAGGATGGCAGGAAATGTGTCCACCAGATCCCTGCTGGTCCTTGCAATTGATGAGAAGCATACTCAGCTTTCAAATGTTCGGTGACTCTTAGCAAGCGAAACTTCTGCTCAATGGTGTTGAGCCACTCATCAGCCTGTAGTGGTTCCTCAGCCACCTTGAAGATTGGAGGCTTCGTGTCCAGAAACTCCTTGAATGTACTGTGCTGATTTGGCTCGGCCCCTGGTTGCTGTGGGTGGCCACGAGCGGTGTTTTGCGCGATGAGGCGCAGAGCTTCTTCCATTGTCCTTTGGCTCCCCAAGAACTGAGCAAAGAACTCCTGAGCAGACGGTGGCGGTGGTGGTGGTAAGTCATCACCATTGCCATCGTGACTGCTACCAGCTCTAGCACGGGTGCGCGTCATCTGCGAAGTTGCAACAATAAGCGATTATTGGTTGATGTCAAGAGATTGCAGATGAATCATAATCATGCCAAACTGAAATTACTGGAGAAAATTCTCAAATTCACAATAAAAACAGAGGCATAACAATTCATTCTCGCAACATGGCATCCCCAATTTGACCACTTATCGCGCTCATAATGCATGCAAATTTAAATCGTGATCACCAACAAGGAACGGAATTGCATTGATGTTCAACCAAAGGTGCGATAGTCGTGCGATTAACAATATTACATGATAGTCGGATTACCCATACTAAAATCGAGCTACAGGTCCATTACACGAATAAAGGTGATACATGAGCCCTTCCACTAAGTGCTAAGCGATCTAATCCTCATCATGATCACTATCGAGGTCAGACGTAGGATCATCTCCTTCCTCAAGCTCCACTTCTTCTTCAGGCTCCACTTCTTCTTCTTCCTCGTCCTCCTCTAGATCCATCTCCGCGGCTCCAGGCGGAACATAAGGGTGGAGCTGGTTATTCAGCTGATGAACCTCCTCATGTAGGCTGTCGTTGTAATCTTCCGCATTGGCCAGTTGTTGCTCCAGCTCAAACTGTCAAGCTCTCAGAACATCTTCCCCAGACCAGGCTTCATTCCTCTGATGAGTTAACTGAGCCATCTCTACATTGAGCCTCTCAATCTCGGCATCGTGCTCCCTCTGAAGCTGACGTCGGTCATCGCGGGCATGACCAAGAGCACCAGACACACGTCTTAGGCTACCTTCTACTCCATCTATCACCTTCATCACTGCGAACATGGCGCTCATGGCAGGGTTATCGCTGTTCTGCCCTTCTGCTACACCAATATCCAAAGGTCTTCCTCTTGCCTACTGCCATGAGTCAGTGGAGGGGTTGCCCCTCGGAAAGACTCCAACCAAAGCGGCTACCAATTCCTGAGGAAAACGATCCATGATATCCCTCAGTATCCCAAAGGCTGCCCTGCCAGCTGCTTCTTCAGCAGTCCTGCTAGTTGACTCATAACACCAACCTGTCCACTCAGAATCATCACCTCGGGGACGAACAACGGCCTCCACAGTAACTAAGAGACCTTCCCCCAACTGCTCATTCACCCAGAAGTAGCGGGGCTCCATTCCATCAGGATAGCCTACATAGCTGAGCACTCTCCACAAGAGTGTAGGCATCCCAAACTCTCCAAGAAACATGTGACGTTGATGGGTACGTGGAGCAAGCTGACGGCTAGGAGCTCTGCCTCCGGTGGACTTGCGAGCGGTCTGCTTTGTGCGTGCCATCTGCACCATTAACATGTACCACTTGGTGAGACAAGACCATGACGGATAAGAGTTACATAACCGAGTAAGAATTTTATAAGGGGAGGAACAATTTAATTATGTGAATGGTAATTATCATGATGCATGCTCGTTCCATACGTCCTCACAAGCTTAGGAAAAATTTGTTTCTAACGGTAGACACGGTGGCATACATTCGTTCTCTCATATATAGCGTAACTAGTCGAGCTACACGTTTCGTTGTTAGTGTACCTACATAAGAATTTTCATTTCAGCCCTAAACCCATAATGAAATATGCAGAATGTAATTTGTAAATACTTCCATATATGTATACCCATACATATACTTCCGTATCAATCTACCCGACAATAATTTAAACCCACAATTAAATACGCACCATATACACATGCAAGCATGCATACATAGACGTACCAAAGCTAACTCTCCCCGACCGCACGCTCACATCTTGCGGTCATACACTCATCATCTTACCTTGGCGTAGAGACATTCGATCCATACATTACCATTCAAGTGAATGGCATCCATACAATAGCACGCCGTATGGACGATGAAGTAAAAACCCCCATGTTAGTACTTAAATAGCCACCTAATAGTCCTTAATTTGGGCATAAGGAAAGTGATCCTTGGCACACTTTAGATTTCAAATACCTATTATATAGCTATCCGTTGCTAGAGAAGGGTTTTTGGAAAACAAAAACTTTTGTTTTAAATACACATGTGACAATTAACGTTGAATCTTGCTCTGATACCAGCTGTCGCAGAACCGACCAATTTATAAGAGTACAAGTACAATGGCAGCCCACAAGCGGTCGCACTGTCATACTTGAACCCATATAAACCCGGTAGTCCATCGAGTACCACGACGGGTCTCGATAAACGATTTACAACAACCAAGATCGTACATGATTCAACATACATGCCACATATTACATAAAGTTCACAGATACATTTCTCCATCAGAGTACGAATAAAAGATATTACAAACCGAGTTTGATAGATAAAAGCGGAAGCAAATTAAGTTTGAAAGTAACATTTCCAACATAGTTTAGTACAGTGCCAAGATACGATCACGGTCCACAAAAGCATGTAGAAGGATTAATAAGAAGCCTGCCCAAGGCTTACTCCTCATCCACAGCGGGATAGAAGCAACTCTTGCAATAACCATGATATACAGTGCCATCTGCAACATGGGAAATAAAACCCTGAGTACGAGAAAGTACTCAGCTAGACTTACCCGTCATAAACCAGAAATAAAATGACTCCAAGGATTATGCAAGGCTGTATAAGTGGAGATAGCTTGACAACATTTTGCATAAAAGCAATTGACTTATTGTACAATTAGGATTCCTTTATCAATTATTTATAACTATCCATCTCTAGATTAGCAGCTATCCTATGCCAAACATGTGGTATATCCATTTAAAAGCATACAATAGTAACCATAGCAGGTATTGTAATTCCATATTCATTTGAACCATCATGTTCCATAACACAGTTACTACGATGTTGGGACTAGCCAAGTTTCTCACTATCCGGGAGAGACAGCGATTCGAATCGATTTCAACCAGCTGGGAATTTATTCCTAACACAAACCTAGGTCTACCAGCCACGATAGCCTTAGGTCACCTTTGGTACAACTCAGGTACACATTTCGCGGGTCCGTACCACGCCGCACAATCTGGAACACCAGATGCCAGGACGTTCAGGCCTAGCCTGCCCTTGGGCTTAGTCTAATCGTTCCCCAGAAGGAGCACACAACAGAACGGGTCCCGGCCTAAGTTGAATTACTTAGCTTCGCGGTCAGAACGAGTTGTCCAGCCAGCTAAGTGAGAGGCATGCGTTCAATCTTGTCAGAAGCGCCAACAACGGTATGGTCCTTAATCGACACAGACGGGGATAGATCCACACCCAAGACCTCCATGTCTTGTTGCTTCTCTATCGACATCCCGCCCGGTCTCCATTTACATTAACCATTGTTCTTTTCCACGATAGCAATTATAACCAACCGTGCTCCGGTATCCACCTATATCTCGCAGGTGACAGGAAATCACCCGACTTCTACCGGTCTAAGCATGGCTAAGCATATATTCGATCCTGGACCTATACCGGTTAAAGGTGTAATAGCTGGACAAGGAATGTATATGCATCAAGTGGTTCCATTCAACTCTTATAACCTAATGCATTAATCATAAGTACTTGAGTAATCATTTGTAAAATACTGGGAGACTTAGAATGCTCCGGGGCTTGCCTCGCAGAAAGGAAGTAGGGCGGTGATCAGGACACTCCGGAAGCTCTTCAGGATTCTGCTCCACGCCTTCGGGAGCTGCGGCTTGCCGATTCTCCTGCTGGTCCCCTTCCTCTGCTTCTTCGAATTCCAGCAACGTTATTTCTTCCTCCGATCCTAGATGCATGAATATGGCATAAGTATTACGAATGCATATATGTTATCAAGTGCATCATGTTTATTGAGTAGGTGCATATCTCTTCTCGATTATTTAATTACTACTTTCACGATGCATCTACTATATCACAAAACAGCAGCTACTTGTTTTACTCATAACAGGAGTTCTACTAATCCAAATGCAGTGATCCTGGACTTTCTGGAAAGCTTATCAAATTATCTACAACTTTGTTATTAACCATTTTTACAGCAAACATCATCTCTATCATGCAACTTAGCAAACTCCAGAATCTGTCCGGAAACTATTCCAATTCGCATTATAAAGTAACAATACTTCTACTTCATATAAGTATTCAAATCTTTATGACCAAAAGTCTACCAACAGTTTAAGCATACCAAATATATCCAAGAAAACATAATGGTGAAGCCCAAACTATTGATTTAAATGCCTTTATTATTTTATTTGAACCCATAGGTTAAATAATAAACCTATACCAAATGTGCATCATAAATTCTCAGAAAATTACAGTGGCTTACTAGTGCTACCAATAGACTACTGTAAAAATTTCATGCCATTTTGCCAAGTAAAACATCCTATACAAAAATGACAAGGTAGCAAGGCTTGAAATAGCATAAATAGAAAACCTTAGTGAAAAGTGTCAAGCAACAGATTTCCTATTTTTCTTATTATCTTTATGGTACTAGGATAATCTCCAACAAATTTCATGAGTATTGGATTCCTAAATTATTTATAAAAATTTACACAAAGATCTCCTAATTATAAAAAGAAAATCTATAACTACAAATATACACATGCACTCATCTTCAAATTTTTACCAGAGCTCATATATGCTAGGACTAGCTTACCACAAAAATTTCATAATTTTTGGAGCACAGAAACTCTAGATATAAAATAAACAAATTTGAATGCATTCAAAAGCACATTTCAAATCTCTATTTAAAGCTTCAAAAATTTCTACTGTAAATGTCAATAACATATTTTTTCTAAATACTACACTTCCTAAGTAACACTACACAATTTATTGCACAATTTTTGAAGCTACCAAACTGAAGATTCAAAAATGACAAAACATATGAAATCTGCATTCAAAATGAACTAGCTTTAAAACATGGAATCGCTGACACGCGGGACCCACTGGTCAGTGAGACACGAACAGAGCAGCGGCGCTGTGAGACGGTGGCGCGGCCAAAGCTCACCGATGGCGAGGTTGCCGGCAGTGACATCATCACCCAGTGACCTACTCGACCTAGTGCATCTATCGCACCACTTGGCCGGCCCTATAGTCGACGCCAGTGATGACGGCGGCGGCCATGGCGGATCGGTGGCGCTGGACGACGGTGAGGCGCCGGTGGAGGCTATGGCAACTCGATAGAATGCTACGCCGAGCATCACCGAGCTACGGCGGACCTAGCTAACACCCTATCGCGGCTTGGGGTGGACGGTGGCGACGTGGCCACGGAGACGGGGCTAGCGGCGGAGCTCCGGCGAGCTAGCGCACGGCGCGGTTGCTTACCAAGTGCTACTAGAGGACACGGGAGGAGGCAGTGGGTTGCTGGGGTGGCGGTGGAGTTGTTGTGGTGGTAGAGGAGCAGCGAGGACGAGCTGTGGTGAGCTTTCCGCGGAGGTGGCTATGGCGGCCGAGGTTCCGGCGAGAGGGAAAAAAAAGGAAATACGCCCTCACCAAGGCGCAGCTGAAGCAACCAACACGTCAAGGCGGTGGAGGTGGATGAGCCACAACGACTGGCGAGATGGAGATGGCGGTGATGCAGTGTAGCGCACGCGAGGCGACGGCGGAGGCGGTGCTGTGCTCGGCGGCGTTGCCTGGTTCCGTGGCGAGAGCAAGGGAGGGCGCTGGAGAGGGAGAGAGCTGGCGGGAGTGAGTGGAAATGGAGCGGGCGCACGCGAGGTGATAATGGCCTGCTCAGGCCTGGCGCTGCCCGGTGGATCAGAGCAGCGACGATGCACGGCCTTCATCACGTCCACGCGGTGTTCGTGTTCTGGCGCCGGTCGGCCACCGAGCGCTGGTTCAGTTCGTCAGTCTACCACGAAGCCGAGCCTGACAGAGCGTTTTCATGTCGATCAAACTCCTAATCCGTGGACTTCTAGCCAAAACTTCCTAAACCAAAGTTGAAGCACGAAGTACCAGCTACAAATCTTGTTCAAAGCACTTGTTCTAATTCGCAACAGAAACGGAGAAAAATCATCCCAAACATCGGTTGTCAGTCTGTCAGTTAACCAAGACTTAAGAAAATTTGTTAAGTGTTGAAATGTTGATTTTGCTGATTCTTGTGATCCAAATTCAAGCATGTTAGGAGCTAAATCAGTCAATGACCCAAAAATAAAAGTTGTTCCTTATGTCAAATACTACAACTTTGCTTTAGTGATCTCCTCCATGCAAGGTCTCTAACACCTAGTTCAAATTTGGTCAAACATGTCACTTTTAAATGATGATACACATCAAAGCATGGCTTAATGACCTAATTACCCCTAACCATGAATATCAAAGTTGTTCATAATGATACTCTAAACATGTTCAAGTCATTTTCAAGGTCATTCAATCATTTCACGTAGTAGTCACTCATAGGGCTAGCTAGTGTAATCACATGAAGCTTAAGTGTTAGTTCATGAAATGTGACCATGAACTAAGTCCTATTTGCTAACCTAGGTGTTGCTACATGTTTGTGTGACTCACATCCACCAAGTACATGTGTACACTCATGATCATATGCATAGATACATGGAGACATGAAATAACGAGAAAAGTTGCATATGTTTAAGAAACATGCGATAACAAGCAAACGTTGCAGATGTTTAAATCCAATGTTTCAATGGTAAATGCTTGTTTATGAATGCTTGATGATCATGCTCATGTTATGCAAGTCAAGTTATGCAAGGCTAACACCCGAGGTGTTACTGCTGTTTCACTATGTGTGATGTTGTGTCTTCAGTTGTAGCATTTTCTTGTCTCCTTTTTAGCCATCCAGGAGCAGCTAGATCACTCCGCAGGGCGAGGCGGTGGAGGCAATCCGCCTTCGCCTGGTAGCCGAGGACAATGCCCGTGTCTCCTCCTAGATGGCCACTGAGTGCAACAAGTTCTACTAGGACCTCCACGTGGCTGCAGGCAACGCCTTTGACATGCTTAAGCCTCCTACGCCTCTAGGGATGACCCTAGTGGACTGCCTCCGCACCATGACACTGCGGGCCATGGAGGTGGCCATGTACTAAATTCGCCTAGGGGCCGCTTCGACCATGGCCGCCGCCCAACTTCAGCTAGGTGAGGACCTGACCATGGTGGATCCGGGGTTCCTAGGAGAGATGAGCTATCGGCAGTGCGAGAACCTGATCGGCAAGTTCTCCACCATGGGCGATGGTGTCTTGGCCACGGTGGATGTAGAGGACATCATTTGTAATGCTCCCCGTGAGTAGTTCGATTGTAACATGCCTCTGCATTCTGAATAAAAATGTTCATAATATTTAGTAGTTATTACTTTGAGTTCATCTCTGTTTGCTGTGACTTGAACATTCCATTTGTGCGCCTTAGAGTTTGTAGACCGTATGACATGTCTGTCGTTAGTAGGTGCTAACATCTCCCAATCACCACCGTCGATAGCCTTCACCACCGCTTTCATCAATTTCCAAGCTCACGCATGAGTCGTATGCGTCACTCCTGTGCATCTTTGCAAAGTTTTGCAGAAATTTGCATTCACGTGTCTGGTATAGTTGGCTACAAAGGACGCTCCCCACCATATCTTTCTCCTGCTCAGTGCTGCTATTCCTCATCACCGCCCCTGCTCCTAGTGTCGAACTACGTGACCGCCCCTACGCAGTGGCGTGCAAGCCGCTAGTCACCGCCGATAAGCTAGTGCTCCATGCTGGTATGCCTCACCGGTAGGTAGACAACACAGATCCACCGGTGACCAGGCTAGTACTCATCACCGCCATCGCCGCTCGAGCTCAATGCTGAAAGATCCAAAGGTAATGGTAATGCTTTCACACTTCCCTTATGCATTATTCTTGGACTTTATTCCCTTCTTCACTCATCTGAGTATGAATGAAGCTTCCATCTGGTTATGAATGAGCTCATGAACACATCCCCGTAGTCGCTCCTTCTCTGACTCAGGCGATAGTGCCGCCATTTCCATCGCCGTCCCTGCTCCACTAGATCCTCATCAAGATGGAGGAGGAGGCCCCCAACAAGAGGAACGAAGTGGCCATCCTCATAGACCATGAATTCATCCTCATCCTTAGCCACCTCACCTCTTGCTCTTTGTGCAGCTGCAAGTATGTCTATTGCTCTTGGAATAGCCTCATCTTGGGATTCGAGTACCATAAGGAGCTGCCCTAGATTCTCACCGGATTCTTCTACCACAGTTGGAAATGCAAATGCAACTTCACCAGCGTCAATGGTGAATACACCTCCTTGTCCTTCTTGCTTTTCCCCATTCAGGATGTCATGATCTCAGATTGCTCCCGAGGCCTCATCCTCTGCTGGTACTCTGGGTTTCGCTATGTTGTCTGTAATTCGGTGACTAAGAAATGGTTGCTACTGCCGGGTAGCAACCATTCTTGTGGTTCAGCTCGCTTGGGGTTCAATCCGATAGTCTCCCTACACTTCCATGTGTTTGAATATGGGATCAACGATGATGACTCCTTAGGTGTCAACATCTACTCATCTAAAATTGGAGCATGGATCTTTAAAGAATCTGAATGGGGCGAGGGTATTGTAGTATCCACATATGGGAAAGGTGTGTTTATTAATAGTTTTATGCACATGTTGGATTTCACTGAGATAGTTGCTGTTGATATGGAGGGAAAGACATGGAGGAAAATTCGTAGGCCAACTGGTGATGCAATCTCCATCCATGAAGCTCAGGGTCAGTTGTGTATATGTACTGCTAATACTTTGAATAGGTATGAGCTTTCAATCTGGATCCTTGAAGACTATGGTACTAGTAAATAGACACTGAAGCATAAGGTGACCTCGCTGGAGCTATTTGGAAAGATGAATATTGAAATTGGTATCGAGGTTTGTGATGTGGCCTACA